>CM062809.1:1212339449-1212936949 GCA_031772625.1 Pinus tabuliformis | reverse complement strand
TAAATATAATAATAAATAATAAGTATTTAACTAATGGTTAGCTAGTTAGTAATGAAAAGGCATGTCTTAGAGACATGACCGTTCGTGGAATGGCACCTGCCTAGGGTATATAAGCAAACCCTCATTCTCATTTGTATTCATCCTACATCAATTCTCTATACAATATACAATTTACAATTACCATCCTACAATGGATGTCTTTGTCTTCGAATTATTTTAAATATTTCCGCTGAGTATATGACTTTTGGTCATTACAACAATTCTCCCTAGCTTTGCTCCTTGGCTAGAATTGTCTTCTCCTTTGTATCAAATCCTCTGTGCTTTGTCTCCTTATGAAACCTCCACAACTTCTTGCTTTCACCTACCACATAAACTCATATTTATTATTAAACAAAATAAATTTGTTACCTTGTATCTCCTTCAATGTTTCTATGCCTGCAATTTCCCCTTAACTCTTCAGACATTCTATTGATGTCTTTTGCAACTATGATCTCCTTTGCTACTCTTCTTCTAATGCTGCCAATAGTTCTTTGTAAGCAGTAAGCAGTTAATAAATTATGATATTATACCAAAACTTTATGTCAACTAGGGCATCTTTCTCTATTTAAGCATGGTGGCCTCACTCTTTTAGATCATTCTTCGACCAACTCTCTCTCTCTCTCTCTCTCTCTCATGGTTCTAATATTTCCAATCTGGGATCTTTGAAACCCCATTAATCATGACTGTGTATTGGTTCATTTCAACACATAACTTCCCCAAATTTCATCCACAACACAACACTTTCGGGTGCTACACAATTCCCACATAAAAAAATCACAAAGCATAATCCCATGTTTTCGTCAAAATTATATAGCCCTAGTACATGGGCTTAACTCACATATAGGTGATTGCGGGCATGGAACCGAGTGCTTAAGTGAAAAGGTGCTAAGCCTTTCTCTCCTATTCGATGACACTTCCCCTTTTTACACCTTCGTGACCAAGTGCGTTATGGAGACCATATATGGTTTAAAGATATAGTGATCTGGGATCCAAGTGATCTAGATACACTGTACTCTTCCATAACTCGGATACTGTTCCAATCTAGATGCTACTAAGATCCGACTATCTTGCTCCTTTATGGAACTAGATATACACCATATGGCATATGTTCTTTTACTCTAGTGTATAGATCCGCCTAGATATCCTTCTGTCTAACTAAATATCAACTATCAAGACTAGATGGTTATTTAAGGATTCAATGATTTACCCAACCCGGGGTTGCTCGAATTATTAACTCATTTGGAGGCCGGACATGGATTGATGCCGAATGAACTTTTAACACCAGATGTGGGTCCTACGCCTTACGATTCGCCTATCTGGGGATCAGATTGAGTCTAATGGTTGTGCTTATAGTTTGGCCCCAATAGCCATATTTCCAAAAACCAAGAAATTCATTTCAAAACTAGTGGCTCAGGATAGAACCTTGGGTGATGGAACATAACTCTAACTGCGATTTCAACAACAAGTGACGAGACTTTTACAAGGGGGTTTCACTTTTCAATGAAGTCTTTATGTTAGACTATTCTCGACTTTGTCAAAGGTCGACCTCTCGTTTCATTCACATGTTTGATTTACACCCCTTTCGTTGCAAGTTGTTCACACAAGACTACTGCAACTGTTGATTAGGGACCACTCAAATGATCTCTCATCTCTCTACAATGATGAATCCTTTCATCATATTAAGCTTGTCCATGCCTATTTATCCCTACACATCAGCTCACATGTAAGGATTCGATTGTCTACTCACAATCTCGAATTCACACCGACATATAATTCACGATTTACACAAACTTCACATCCAGAGGGCATAACTTAATTAAAACACAAAGATCATAAATAGATGGAGGTTAATTTACACACTTCCCGTTAGCACATGATTTGTACAATATGGCTTGATTGACACAGTTTATGGGCTTTTCTCTGCCTTGGCCATTTCCACTCTTCCTCTCAGACCTCTTTTGGTCCCTTAACTTCTCGTGACTATCTCTTAGTGTTTTATATCTTCTATTTCTATACATAGTATCTATATATAATGGTTTGGTTGAGATCCATTAAAGGTGGATCTAATCTCCCATACAAGGAAAATATCAAATTGAAGCATTGAATTTTTTATAGGAGACCATTAGGTTCTCTCGCATTTTATGGACATCATTGTACTCAACAATCCCTTTGACCTACTTTGTAGTCATTAGTTGGACATAAATATAATTATCTTATCTTATCTAACAACTTAACAAATTTTTCCTAATAGTGCATTGCACGTTGATAAGGAAATTACTTGCCATTTCTTAAATAAATCTCTATTTAAACCAAAAATCAATCTCCTATGTTTAATTACAATAATTTGAATTAAGTTAAATTAAGACCCACTCCTTTTAGTAAAGGTGGCAAGACCTCCTAAATCTTGTTGACTTGAATAAATGCTATGGCAAGGACAAATATGCCAAACATGGAGGGTGGGTAAGTTTAATGGGGAGAGCTAGGCCCATAAAAGTCATTATGCCTAGCTTGCGTGATAAATATATCATTTTAAGCAAGAAACATCTCTTTATGGGTTCTTGTTTTTTCCTAGAAGAAGATTTAACTGTAAAACAACAAGAGGAAAGAAGGGAGGAAATTTTAAAGGTTAGGGCAGCAAGAGATGAAGGCAAGAGAGCATGGATTTATAAAGGCAAAGTTGTGATAGCACAATTTGGACCTCCTTCCAAAACAGAGCAACAAAATGGTAATAAAGAAGAGGCAACAAACTCTTCAATAGGAAATCGGAAAGCAAGGTCAGTATGGGAAAGCAGGGACAAAGACTCAAATGCGAGTCTTACATGTCAAAATAAATATCAATCAAGTCATACCCAAGTTTCATTAAGATTAGTTTGTTGGAACTGCAAAGGTTACCCATGGAGACGGGGACCTGGGTTAGGGCCTATTGCGGAAGATAGAGACATAATTTGCCTCATAGAAACACATGAGCATGAAGGGTGCAAGACACCTCTGTTTGAAGGATACTGGAAGATGGCAATGTGGAACAAGGCAGCAGGGAATGGCAAAGGGCACGGGGGTATCATGGTTTTAGTAAGGGAGAAAGAAGGTTGTCTCATTTAGTTAGAAAAAGAAGACTCAAATAAGCAATTCATTTGGTTTAAAATATCAAAAAATGAAAACCACAACAGAATTTCAGCATGCTATTTTACGCCACAGGTTTCAACAATCTACAAAGGTAGAGGGCTTGACCACAAAGATCCATTTGCAACCTTAAAAGCGGATATTGCAACATATTCACAACTAGGTGAAGTCCTTATAGTGGGTGATTTCAATGCTAGGACTGCAAGTGAGCAAGCTAGCATTCTTTGTTGTAAAGATGATTGTGACCCTATTTGGCTTACTGGAAGAAAGTAATCATCAGTGGGAAAGAATTTCAGAGGACAAGGGCTGCAATCTCTTTGGTGAACAATTGCTTACTCTATGTGGGGCCTTTGATTTAGTCATTTGTAATCGCTTGACTAGATGAGCAAAGTCCGGTAATTTCACTTGCAATACTTACAATGGAGCAAGTGTGGTAGATTATGTAATTTGATCGCATGGTTTGTGTGAGAAAATGGAGGAAGTTTTGATTGGAGATCAGCTGTGGGACTTGAAATCAGATCAAAAACCAATTTATTTACGTTTCTCTTGGATTGGAAAGAAACAATTAGAGTAAAAAATTTAGCATGTCCAACAAAATCTCCCACAGGGCAGAATTATTTTGACCCAGAAAATTGTAATACCTTCAAAATGACGCTAGAGAGGCTCTTCGAGAAGGAGAAAATTACAATTCATAACCTTCATAGTCATGAATTAACACATTTAATTCAATGCGCACTTGCAAAGTGCAAAAGAGAAAAAATTAAGAAGTTTGAAACAAATTGCTTTCCGGTTAATGCTTGGTTTGACGAGGAATGCAAAAAGGCAAGGAGAATGTGGAAAGAGTCAAACAAGGATAACATAAAGCTCAAAGCTTACAAGCAGTTATTAAGCAAGAAAAAGGCCGATTTCATGGTTTCAAAGAGGGAAGAACTAATCTTCCTTGGGAAAAATAATCCCAAATTATTTTGGAAGGAGCTCCAACTGAAAAAGATACAAATTGGAAATAATATTACAGCTTCTAAATGGTTTGAATATGCAAGACAACTCTATGAGCAGGTTCCCAAGGTTGACCCTCCCCCTTTGGTCAACACTGATACTGAACTCTTCACGGTACAAGAGGTAGAGATGGGTATCAAGAAGTTGGGTGTTAGAAAAGCAAAAGACTTAGTTGAACTCCAAGCAGAATATCTAAAGTGGGGCTCAAAGGTTCTTGCAACTCACATTACAAAAATCTTCAATAACATCATACAACAAGGGCTCCCCACATATTGGACAACTAGTCTGGCAATACCTCTTTTCAAGAGCGGTGATGTCAATAATCCCTCCAATTATGGGATCATCATGATAAACCCTTTGTTTGCAAATCTATTTGGAAGCATGCTAGAAAACAAAATTAACAAGTGGGCAAAAGAAAGAGATAAGTGTACTAAAAGGCAAGCAAGTTTTAGACCTAAACATTCCACAACTGATCATTATATAACTTTAAGGCACATCATTGAAAAAGTTCGGGAGAAAAAGGAAGAAGCCTTTTGTTGCTTTGTTGATTTCAGAAAAGCATTTGCTCAATTCCTAGAGATAAGCTTTGGCGCAAAATGGAGGAACTTGGGGTTCCTAAACATTTGAGAGCAGCTGTGCATAGGCTGTATGAAGAGGTGAAAGTCAAAATTAGAACTTCAGCATACATTTCTGAAAGTTTTAGAAGCAATATCGAGGTCAAGCGAGGTTTCCCACTATCTCCTACCCTTTTCGTTTATATATCGACAAGCTTGAGGAGTGGTTAAATTCGCAAGGGGGTGATGGTATCTATTTGGGCAAGTTTGTTATAAGGCTTCTTTTGTATGCATATGACCTTATTTTGATTGCTAAATCGGCTCTTGGTTTGCAAGAGCACTTACTATCCCTTGAGCATTTTTGTAGAAGTGTGGGGATGCAAGTCAATATCAGTAAAACAAAAGTAGTGGTCTTCTCTAAGAAAAGAAAACATAACCAACATAAGTTCTACTTTGAAGGCAACATTCTGGAAGAAGTTGCGGATTACAAATACCTCATAATTGACTTCAACAAAAATCTACGCTGAAATGGTTGTAGAAAGAAAAGAACTTTGGGGGGTTGGAAAACATTTTATGCTTTTCAAAATAGGTGTAGAGAGGCAAAGTTATGGGATTGGAAAACCACTCAAACTCTTTTTGGGCTTCTAATGATTCCGGTGATTCTCTATGGTTGTGAACTATGGGCCAGCAGTACATCTAACATGCAGTGGAGAAAAATTGAGAAAATTTAGAAGCGTTTGATTACAAAGAAATTTAAGATTAAAAGTGTAGTTCCTTATGCTATCTTGTTAAGTGAAACAAGCACTGCTCCTATTGAAGCAATTGCTATGGTGTGAGTCATAAGGTATTTTAAAAAAATTGAGCAAATGGAAGAGGGTAGATGGCCTAAGGTTGTCTTTAATGATAGATTGTGTAAGGGCAAAAAAACTTGGATGCAACAAAATAACAAATGATTTAGAAAAATGGGGTATTTGCTTGAACGCGTCTCCCATAAACAACAAAGAGATAAAATCTTTTGTTATGGAAAAGTTCCACAAGCGTACTTGGGATAAGGAGCTAGGAAGAAAGAAAAATTACTATATTGAAGTGTTTAATCCCACTCATAGTCATCAACCAAAAACATACATAGATGCCAATATCTCTTGGAGAGCCAAAATTCTGATTGCTCAGTTAAGGAATAATTCTTATCAACTCTGTTGTCAAACAGGGCGCTCGAAATGGCCAAAAGAAGTGTGGGAGGAAAGAGTATGCATTTTTTGTTATTCCGGAAAAGTGGAAACAGAAAAACATTTCATTTTAGAATGTGAGGCCTTCAAAGACAACAATGAAAGTTATGTAGATATGCTGGCAACTACCTCTTGGGATAATCTATTTAGCGAGGGGTTTGTCGAGAAGCTGGGAGCATTTTTTTTGAAGCTTCATAGAAAAAGGGCCTAATACATCAAGCAGATGAAGAAACAATCTGTCCCATAGGCTATCTTTAGCCTCGTGGACGTTAAAATAAATTTTTTTCTTTCTTTCATAAACATATTTCAAATAATGATAAATATATAAATATATAAATTATCAAAAATTGATTAAATATATTTTGATAAAGATATAAATTATCAAATATATATTAAAGACGCAGTCTAACTTATAGATTAAATAACTTTTTCATCGAAATCCCACAATACAATCTCAAGCAAGATTGTGATTTTTTGTTGTTTAAAATACATTTTTGAATGCATAAATGGATTCAACACCTTGAAAAACCTATATATTAAATATATTTTAATAATAAAAATAAAACATTAAATATATCTTAATGATAAAAACGGAGTTGTCTATAATGCGACTTTTTGGAAGCTTTTCTGGTGCGGCCGGTGGAAAAATTTGAGGTGAAATCTTAATTTGTATTATTTAAATGGTTTTTTGAGTGTATATATGGATTCAACAACATGAAAAACTCCTAGGGCACTTCTATTGTGTAGGATTTACCCATCAATCTTGTGATTTCAATGAATTCCGAGTTTTAGAGAAATTAAACCAGAGAATCCACTAGAAAAGCTTCCAAAAAGTCGCACTAAAGACAACTCCAATAAAAACACTTAGGTAAAAAAACAAGCATGTTTCACACACATGGAAACACTAAGAACAACAAAATTATTAAATATATTTTAATAATAAAGAAAGCATATATTAAAAATATATTTAATAATAAAAATAAAGCAGGTCATAAATCAAGCACACTTCACACAGTGAAAAACACTGGCCACAGCAAAATTTAACCTCCACCCTTTGAACAAGGTCTCTCATGACTAAAATATATATTTTTGTTAACATGACTGCGTTATAATATGGTGCTTGCTAATGAAAACCAAAAAGTTATTTTGCCCACAAATATTTAAGCACGGCATGATATAAAGCCAAGAGCGAGCGAAGGATGCTGAGTTGGCTGTCCAGCGGAGCTCACCTATATCGTATCAGATGAGTGGGTTTTACCAGAAGAAATACAAGACATCAAACCTGCTCTCTGACAGATAAGGGAAACAAAACTGAAAGGATTCATTCCTTCTCAAAATTATTTTTATTATTATTACCATACTGGTATTTTCTTCTGTTCGTTGAGTCTTAATGTCAAGGTAAAGGCAGTCGTAGACATGGTCCAGGCGATGATGCACCCACCGTTGGCATTATCCAGGTGGATTTTCAAACACCCAATAAATATCTATATATGACTGGGGAACATTGTTGTTATTTCTATTCATTTTTCTCTCTTCCATTTTGGTTTCTTATTGCGCAGCATATCTGTTGTTTCAGTTGGAAGTCTAGAACTTTATTTGCCGGCCAAACAGTTTGTGATGGAGCATTTTATAGGACGAGTACCTGTAAGAGAAATATTCAGAAATTGGGTTGCAGAGCAAATGCTTCTACAGGTGTGTTTGCTGGTTTTTCCTTATATAATTAAATATCTTGCTGCCCATTGCAATGCTATTGCTGTTATTTTGAACATAGCCCATGAATTACTTGTTGTTATACGCTGGAAAGGAACTACATTGGCAATATGTTCTCTGTGAGGAATGGAGTAGTCAGGCAATCACTAGGGTGCACTGTTTCTTTGACTGTGAGGAATATAGTAGTCATGAAATAGTCCAGGGCTCTGTTTCTGGCATTCACATTGCATGAAGTTTATTATATTAATATTTGTAACCATTGAGATGGGGAAGTGGGGTGTTTTCTTATAAGTGGCAATTACTAACTATGTTACCAGAAACCTGACCAACAAACCCATTTCCCGTTCTATTTCCTTTCATATTCTCATTCCCATTCCCATATCGACATTGCATTAGGACATTGGTAGTTAATTTCTATATGCATAATATATTCTGGGAGGGGGTGTGTCTTCACATTTCTTCTCGCTTAAAGCCCTCTTGCTCCATTGCTTGTTTTGTTCCCATTTTCACGTTTTGTTTCCCATTTATGGTTTCTGCTGAATTGATTGCTAACTGGTGGTCTATGTTACCAGAAACATGACCAGGAGATCAGTTTTTCATCCCAGTTCTAATTACCATTCCCATCTGCAGTAGTGCATTACTAATCTATCCTATATGCGTACAATATTCTCGGAGGTGGATGGTTTCACATTTCTTATCCCCTGAAGCCCTTAAACTTCATTTCTTGTTCAGTTCCCATTTCTCTTCTGTTTTCCATTTCTGGTAACATAGCCGGTGGTCGTAACATCAAGACTGATTCAGGCATTTTACTTGTTTACATTACATATCTAGTTGAATATGTTGGCGGACCAGGAAATGGGCACATGGGTCCTCAGTTGGCTTGGGGAGGCTGAGCTTACTATGATTTCCCTTTTGTATTTTTTCAGATCCATTGCTGGTGCAGGCGGCAAAGGGTCATGTTGTTGAAAGGCCACCTGCATGGATGATGCGGCAAGCGGGAAGGTACATGGCTGCTTACCAAAAGGTTGCAGAGAAACACCCGTCTTTCCGAGAAAGGTCGGAGACAACTGATCTTATTGTGGAAATCTCTTTGCAGCCTTGGAGAGCATTCCATCCTGACGGTGTAATCATTTTTTCGGATATACTCACTCCATTGCCAGCTTTTGGAATATCCTTTGAGATTGACGATGTGAAGGGCCCTATAATTCACACTCCAATTCGTTCAGAAGAGGGTTTGAAAGTATTGCATCCTATTGAGCTTGAAAAACTTCATTTTGTTGGGGAGTCCCTGAACATTTTGCGTAAGGAGGTAAATCATCTGGCCATATAAATAGTGATGGATTTTGATAAAATCCAAATAAAGATAAAGAAGAAATTGATAACTCTCTATTCAGATCAATAACCTGCTTTTGATTCATCTTCTGCTTCTGTTAGATCAAACAGCAAGCATTTCCATTTGATTAAAAAGGGAAGAGTGCTATAACCCATGTGATGTGGCTACTCGCTTTTTTTCTAGTAATATGGACATATTGATATTGTCATGGCAGCTACCCTTCCCATTCAAACAAATAGTTCGACAAGGAACATGATTTGATCATCACAGAGGTGGCAAAAGATGTCTGCTTTCACCCCTCAACACCACATCTTGGGGATTTAGGGAGTTCATTATCCAAGCTACATGAGAACTTTGGCAGTCTTGGTGTAGACAGTTCGAGATAAAACAAATCAACAAGTAGAGCATGTGGGATTTCTAGGGTTTCTTCAAAATGTTTATGATTTGGAAGCTGGGGTTGTTTATCAAATGATTTATGATCCTCTGCATTACCTAGAAGGAGCCTCTTTTCCTATAGAATAGTAACAGCAGAAAAATGAGAGTGGGCTTTCTTTCATTTATAAACTCCGTGTTTGAAACATTACTGGAAGACCAAAAACATTATCATTTTCGACTTGGTACAGTAAGAATATTCAGCTGAAATCGACATGACTGCGTCTATTGTTTGTAGAAGCTTTCAATATGGCATTAGTATAACCCGTTTGAGAGAAAAGGTCCAATTCATACCAATTTATTTTTCTAAAACATCATGTCTGAGCAGTTTTTAAATTTTTTTCTAAAGATAAATCATAAAGTATAAGCAGTTTTTTTAAAACATAAAGCCTAAGAAGTATTTAGATCATTTTAAAATCTAAACTACAAATGGCAGTTTTGTCTTCCCCTCTTTTGCTTTGAACAGATTTAGTTTTTTTTTACTGGTAAGAATCAACGAAGGTAAGGAATATCAAGTTTTAGCTCATTGTAATTGATTAAGTAAAAAAATCTTAGCTTCTAAAGCTGTATATCTCAGTTTTCCAGGAATTATCTTTCTTTTCCTTTGAAATAGTACATCTTATATTGCACAGAAAAACATATGTACAAAGGATAATACAAACTAAAGCTGTATATCTCAGTTTTCCAGGAATTATCTTTCTTTTCCTTTGAAATAGTACATCTTATATTGCACAGAAAAACATATGTACAAAGGATAATACAAATTTCCTTATTGCGGTCAGAATAAGCAAAAACATAGAAGCATTTTGCATCTTCCACTAACAAATGCTCTTTGGACCTAGCTTGAGAAGCTAATTCATCAGAAGCCAACTTTTAAAAGGAGTCAACAGTACCTATTTGCCCATCTTTTTTGTATATGGTTCGGCTTGTATTACTGCTGCAAAAGATTACATACATTTGTCCTTGCTGATATTGGCTGCCCTGTTGGGAAGCCAGTCCAATAGCAC
The DNA here is from genome assembly GCA_031772625.1 of Pinus tabuliformis. Classification (NCBI taxonomy): domain Eukaryota; kingdom Viridiplantae; phylum Streptophyta; class Pinopsida; order Pinales; family Pinaceae; genus Pinus; species Pinus tabuliformis. Next base: position 1,212,926,532 of record CM062809.1, on the reverse strand, counting down.
AGGTTTAGTGTCTTCAAGTTATGCATGCTATTTTTAACTTCTTTGTCTAAGAGAAAATCACAAAATTGCAGACTACTGCTGTTTGACTTGATGTCATTGAAACATCGACCCTTCACTGATAAGCCTACTACTACCATGTTACAGTGCTGATACAGATATTCATGAGAGAAAAGATATTGAACCAGAGACTAAAACATGACTGTGGACTGACCCACAAATTACATTCACAATGATGCTAGGCATGGCAATTGGAGCATAGACCATGAGTGAGTAGGAATGAGCGACACCTTGTCTGCTACTTTGCTACTGTTGGTTGACGAAGAGACCAGAGCACAAAGATCGCCCTTCTTCTCTGTGCTGAAGCCAACGAGCCTGCTGTGCATTGACAAAGAGACCCAAACCCAGAAGCCATTTTCCGCCAGCCCTACACGAGACAGAGAGGTGTATCACCCAGGCATAATGCTTTGGATCAGAGGAAAAGAGAGGGCACCCGACTACTAATAGAGGACTCAGCACAAGGATAATTGGGAAATTGTGATGATGCCACTGAACCTCTGAGCAAGCAGGAACCGAAATGAGAGGTGCGTGGAGGAAGTTAAATCTCGAGCTGTCCATAGAAACTCTGGCGGAGGGGAGGAGCTCCATGAGACATGAATTGATATACCCACAGCCCACATTCTTGGCAGCCAGAGAAGGCCAAACACTAGACTGGTAAGAGAGTGTAGCTGCACTGCCATGACCACCGTCATGATAGCCTTCCTGCACCATCACCCTGCTTCCCTGCTATACAACAATGCTCTCAACCAAGAGCTTCAGACTCCCTTTCCTGCGGGCTAGGTCGTTCCACTCTCTGCAAATACTGCTCAAATTACCCATTGCCGGTGGAATTAAACTCTCTGCACGCATGAGTGAAGTCATCCTGGAATCAAGAGGCGCTATCATTAACCATCGTTGAAGGTACCAAACCATCACTGTGACCTGGGCTCGCTCTATGCTAGTATTTAATAGACTATATGCTCCACATGCCATAGTGATTTCCCTTGCCACTTGTTGATTGCTTTAGGAAGGTTCAAGAATCAACGTGGCATTGTACTGGACCATCACCCACCATGGGGGACCTATTTTCCCATCACAAACACCCTTACAACTATTTTTCGAAGTTGTAAACAATACTGAAGTATGAAGTGTTAGAAAATCAGAAAGGCAGAAAGATTTTCTTTATATAGATAATTACTTGTGACTTTCTTATCTTTATGTTCTTCTTTAATCTTTTAGTTCATCAAGCAATTACCAAAACAATAGCACAAAGATCACAGACACTAGATATAGGCGGATAGCCAGGGCAAAACCCCTATCTAGGGGAAAACCCAGTCAACAACTCTTCCTTAATAACCTCCCGAGATAATCCAAGGCTTTTGACTTAGACACAGACTTCCTCCGCACCAAGTCAGCCCTTTCTTCCTTCTTGCAAATGATAACCCTTCAACAACAACTTTGTCTTAGCAGCAACAACTTGCAGTAGCAATTTCGACCCAGCAATTGGTAGCAACAACAACAACTTCGACTTGACAAGAGAGACTTTGATCTCCTAGAGGAATCCACACGAGAGAGAGATAGATAGCCCAAAATTTCGATCTTGACCTTTTCTTCCTTCTTCTCCAACTTCGCACTCCTTTTAGCCTCCTTTTCCAACTTCACACTTTTCCAGCTCTTTCTTCTGGGATATCGAACTTGAGTGAGTGAGTGAGTGCTCCAAATGAATTCAAACTGCTCCAATATATAGGCTTCTGGTGAGGTCGAATTACCCAGTTTGAGGCCGACTTGATCTCCTTGAGGCCGACTTGGTGTGGAGGTGACAAATAACTTATTTGACTCAATATTAATTCTTTTTACATGATTCAAAAGCCCAAAAAGGGTCTCTTTAAATGGACAATGACTCTAATGACTCAGAATAAATCCTAGAAGTCCTCAATGGGGACTTTGACCTAAAACACGATGGCCCAAGCATGAAACCCATGCTTTAATAAGCCATAATAATAATAATAAAAATATCTTTTTCATTCTTTTGATAAATACATTTCATTGTGACTCAAAATACATTTTATGAAGATCGAACCTCGTTACATTCTTCAACACTCCCTCTTAACTAGGGACGTATTCATAATAACAAGTACAAGGAAGATCTCAAAACATATGAACTATGAAGAGTTTAGGCACTGCAATGCCATGGACTAGATTCCTGACCCGGGCAATCTATTCGAGTGGGACTAAGATGGACTAAAGCTTTCAGCCTCTGTAAAATTTTGTAGATGTTCTATGCTAAGAGCAATTTCACTTTTCTCACAGCAATCATACAAGTAGATAAGCAAAATGCAGATAGAACATATAAGCAGATCTTACAGAAGACAAATCAGAAACAAGAAAAATGTATGTGTTCGTTTCGGCGGTCAACAGGATGCTTCAACCAGCAAAGTCTCCTTTGGTCAGCCAGCCCAGCATGTGTCACAACAACCCTCCAACCAGTAGATGAGTCAACCCAAGTCAGTTCTACAAAAGTCAACGCTGTCCTGAAAAGTCAACGCAGGGACAGCAAGCTAAAAGTCAACGCAGCAGCAAAACGGTCAACCCTTTGACCTTGATTTTTGTGCCAGATAGTACGGCCTTCAAAAATCGAACTTTCCACCAATTTTCAGCTTGATTGGACCAAGCGTTGACCAAAGTCAACGCTGGTCAACTTTCTGCGAAACCCTAGCAGCAGAAAATCCGTACGGTCTGTCCTCTTCGTCCTTCCCACGTGTGGCTGAAATTCGTCCTCCAGGTAATGTACTCTCTAAGATGAGAGAGGAAGATGTGAGTTGAGTTGTGTTCAAATTCTCTCCAACTTTTCCTGTATATATATCCATCAATGAGGGTGTGTGACACATCTGTTGGGCATGTGAGCCTACATTACAAAACTGGCTGACCTTGCACATATAATTTATTAAGAATAATAAATTCAAAATATAAGTTCTGCTCATCGGATTAAGACTATTTTTATATGGATTTTACACCTCTCAGAAAGAGGAATCCAACAAAAATATTAGCCTCTTAATCTGAGCATCAGAACATGGAGTTTGGACCTAGTTGTCCAAATTTAACACTCCCTCTCAACTAGGGAGAACTCCATCTATTAGTGCAATTAACATCGTGAGTCATCCCGCCGAAACTTGCTTTGCTGGCTTCTTTATTTCAGAACAGAAGTGGGTCAGTCACAAAGACATCATTCCTCGACTGACATAATTAGTCCAGAGGTCCCAGACCTCACAAATCTTGATCCCAGATCAAGTGGTTGGACCATGCCATCCTAGATAGAGAGTACGACAATCTCTGATGCGTCCATCAGTTTTTGCTAATAGTCTCTAGCCTTTCCACACCTCATTGGCCAAATGAGAGGTACTTCCCATGAGCCCTGAACTCAATGGGTAGGATGCATACGGGGCACAGATTAAAATGAGTGGCGAACCAGCTCAATAATCACAAGGGTGGGGCAGAAGCATTATGAGTGCTTATAGCTTCGAGAAGCTATCCCCAAAGCCCCCCAGAGCTCCCAGAGCTCATCGTCCAACAGGACCCACATCATAGGGTCTTTCCACGACACCAAGATTCTCACGGAAGGTTAGGAACTTGACCTTCCCCAGGGGCTTAGTGAGAATATCCGCGACCTGCTCATCAGTTCCTATATGATCGAGCCTTACGGCGCCTCGCTGTACCATATCCCGGATAAAATGGTACCTGATATCAATATGCTTGGATCGGTCGTGGAACACAGGATTCTCAGTCATACGAATCCCACTCTGATTATCACAGAGTATTACAGTGGAATCTAGCACATGTTGGAACAGCTCACTAAAGAGCTTCCTCAACCAAACTGCTTCACAACAGGCCATACTAGCAGCAATGTATTCGGCCTCTGCGGTGCTCAAAGCCACCGACTTCTGCTTCCTGCTCATCTATGAGATCGAAGCAGAACCAAGATTGAAACAGCATCCAGATGTGCTCTTACGATCCACCACACTGCCAGCCCAATCGACATCAGTATATCCCGGAGTATCACACTCCCGGCAGTGTATCTCAGCCCATGGTTTATCGTGCCCCGAAGATATCAAAAGATTCTTGGCACCAACCCAGTGAAAATGATGAGGCTCAACCATCTGTTGGCTCAAAGTATTCACTGCAAAACATATGTCCGGACGGGTGTTCACTAAGAACATCAAAGCTCCTATGAGTTGACGATACTCAGTAGGATTGGCCAAGATAGGCCCTGCAACGCTGCCACTCAACTTCTTAAAGTTGAGTTCCATTGGTGTCGACACGGACTTACAGTCCACCATCCCAAATCTTTCCAAAAGCTTCACAATATACTTTCCTTGAGAAAGGAAAATCTCTCCAGGTCTCTGCCAGACCTCTAGGCCTAGGAAACAGTGCATCAGTCCTAGGTCTTTCATCTCGAACTCAGCAGCAAGCTCCCTCTTACATTGATGAATGAGAGGGTCATCACCTGTCAGGAAGAGGTCGTCCTCATACAGCACTAGAATGAGAGGCTTTTCTTCCACAACCTTAAAGTAAAGGTTTGGATCAACATTGCTTCGAGTGAAGCCCAGCTTCATCAAGTAACTATCCATCCTCTCATACCAAGCTCTGGGTGCTTGCTTTAACCCATAGAGGGCTTTCTTCAACCTGCAGACATAAGTGTCTCGATCTTGAACTTCAAATCCCAGAGGTTGTTCTACATACACCTCTTCCTTTATGCAGAAAAGCGGTCTTGACATCCATCTGATGAAGACTCCATCCTTGCGTCGCAGCAAGGGCTATGATGGATTGGATGGTGGTATATCGAGCCACAGGTGCAAATATATCGTCATAGTCAATTCCTTCCTTTTGAGAGAAGCCACGGGCAACAAATCTTGCCTTAAACTTTTCAGCACTCCCATCAGATCCATGTTTAATCTTGTAGAGCCATTTAGCGGTGACAACAGATTTGTCCTTCGGTCTCGGGACCACATCCCAGACATCATTCTTCATAATAGCCTCATATTCTTCATGCATAGCATCCTTCCAGCCTTGATGCTTGATGGCTTCCTCAAAAGATCCAGGTTCAGATTGTATAATAGTACTCATGGCAGCTAGATACCCTTGGTATCTACACGGCTTCTTGCTTTCTCGGAATGTTCCCCTTGGGGCAGCATGACCCTCAGCGTCTTCGAGGGTGTCCCTGAGCCATGATGGCCTCTTTCCTAGAGAAGGGGAAGGATCAATAGGGTCCATTGGCCCTTCAACATCAGGCATAGTCTCATCCTGGGGTTCTTCCAGATTTCCAGGTCTTTCTTCATGGTTTTCTTCAGATCTAGGAAGATCTACTACTTTCTTCAGGGAAGCATCTCCGTCAAAAGTGACATCATGGCTTATCTCTACTTCCCTTTGACCAGGTACATAGACTCTATATGCCTTAGAAGTCTCACTGTAGCCCACAAACATTCCTTTCTTCCCAGTGGCATCCAGCTTACTTCTCTTTTCTTTCGGCACATGAAAATAGACAGGACATCCAAAAATTCTAAAATGTGAGACATCAGGTTTCTTACCAGAGAAAACCTCTTCGGGAGTTTTGGAGTCCAAAGCGGAATGAGGGCATCGGTTTTGAATGTACACAGCAGTATTTGCAGCTTCTCCCCACAGAAACTTTGGAAGACCCTGGTCACATAGCATGGCACGGGCAGCTTCCACAATAGTCCTATTCTTGCGTTCAGCAACACCATTCTGCTCAGGAGTATATGCAGTGGTAGTCTCCCTCTTAATGCCAGCTTCTCGGAAAGATCAGAATGGACCAGTTGATGTTATATCAGAATTACAATACCAACAAGCGTGCCGGCATACCATCGGCCACGCTTAATACCAAACAGAACTCTGCTTTACATATCATCTGCTGAACAAACCATGTGTCATTCTCGGCCTTCAACCGAAACAGCTGCTGCCGAATATAAGACTTCTGTACTGCGTCCACTGCTATTACAGATCAGCACCTTATCGTATATTCACACGGCTGCCCGAATCCTTTGGCCCACAAACCAGTCTGCACACGCACCTTCTGCGCTATTGCCTAAGTGCTTCCAGCACTTTACAGATCTTGCGCAGTCATATTATAAACCTGTCCACGTGTTAGATTCTTAATAAGTCGCACGCGACTATCGGATCTTGCTGCCACGTACCAGCCTTCGACTAAACACATAGATATGCGTCTGCTGCTGTCCACGCGTCCATATATCTACAGTCCTGCATATTTCATTTGCTGTTGTCCACGCGTCCTTCTGCAACCCGCTTACCTAATAAGATAAGCCGCCAATCCGCTGCTTCGTATATCACTGCCAACACACCAGTCTTTCAACTATCTCTGCGCTGTGTTGTAACAGTCCATCCACGCGACAGTCTTCTGCCTTATATTACAGACCTCTGTCCGCGTGGCCGTTCTCCAACAATCGACTGTATAACCCACGTGCTGTTTATTCAGACGTTCCGCGTCCTCATAATACCAGCACCATGATACTTCGCAGCTACGTGTCAGACTTCCGACAAATCTGCGCAACCCGACCTGCGTTGTATCATATGCTCTGTCCACGTGTTGATGGCGCAACTCCCTTGCTATTCACACCAATATACCCGTGTATATATATAAACCAGTGTGTACAGCCTTGCGCAATCCTTCTACGTGTTTAAATGCACCTCCGCATATATGTATAACCCTGTACATATATTTCGGTCCACGCGTCCGTCCTCAATAACCTGTGAATGTCATGGATCCTCGTCCACGCGGCCCTTCATGAACTGCGCAGCAGTCCAATGTCATGAACAACTCCTTCGCACTGCTGTCCGAACATACTCGACGCTCACCAGATTTGCGCCTGCTGTTCAACCTTATTTACCATCGAGACAGAACCCCGAACATGTAATCTCCAGCGTTATTACCAACGCTATTCCATACCCAGCTTTCTGCCTACGTGACTTACGTCAACCTGCGCAAGTCTACTTCCTCTGTGGCATCTTACTTCAGGTCTGCATCTTCGGAGCCACGTACAAGAGACGCGTACTCCTTCACCGTTGTGCAGAACTAAATTCGGATGCTCAAGAGAGAGATCGATCCTCTGATGATCCTCAAGTGTCACGGCAATCTCCGATGATCCAGGCATGGAAGTCATCACTTCCAGTCAGCTTGTCATTCTTCCTGAATTCAAGCTTAGAGGAATCCATTTCCTTCGATGATGATTGCTATAGATAGAGTTTGTCTTCACCTCAGCTCTGATACCATGTAAAATTCTGTAGATGTTCTATGCTAAGAGCAATTTCACTTTTCTCACAGCAATCATACAAGTAGATAAGCAAAATGCAGATAGAACATATAAGCAGATCTTACAGAAGACAAATCAGAAACAAGAAAAATGTATGTGTTCGTTTCGGCGGTCAACAGGATGCTTCAACCAGCAAAGTCTCCTTTGGTCAGCCAGCCCAGCATGTGTCACAACAACCCTCCAACCAGTAGATGAGTCAACCCAAGTCAGTTCTACAAAAGTCAACGCTGTCCTGAAAAGTCAACGCAGGGACAGCAAGCTAAAAGTCAACGCAGCAGCAAAACGGTCAACCCTTTGACCTCGATTTTTGTGCCAGATAGTACGGCCTTCAAAAATCGAACTTTCCACCAATTTTCAGCTTGATTGGACCAAGCGTTGACCAAAGTCAACGCTGGTCAACTTTCTGCAAAACCCTAGCAGCAGAAAATCCGTACGGTCTGTCCTCTTCGTCCTTCCCACGTGTGGCTGAAATTCGTCCTCCAGGTAATGTACTCTCTAAGATGAGAGAGGAAGATGTGAGTTGAGTTGTGTTCAAATTCTCTCCAACTTTTCCTGTATATATATCCATCAATGAGGGTGTGTGACACATCTGTTGGGCATGTGAGCCTACATTACAAAACTGGCTGACCTTGCACATATAATTTATTAAGAATAATAAATTCAAAATATAAGTTCTGCTCATCGGATTAAGACTATTTTTATATGGATTTTACACCTCTCAGAAAGAGGAATCCAACAAAAATATTAGCCTCTTAATCTGAGCATCAGAACATGGAGTTTGGACCTAGTTGTCCAAATTTAACAGCCTCTCTAAGTACCATCAGGCTTACTTGCTAACCATTAACCTAGGGATCCAGGTTCGTATCCGAGCTCAGAGCTGTATGACCAACGCCATCCTCCCTACTTCGGGATCTAGACATCAACACATAGTGCCGACCTGATGTCCTCCCAGGCAATGTGTCTCACACACAAAGCCTCAACACATCAAATCTCTTTATCCTCAAACATGCTTTTTAAAAACTTCGAGAGATTTACTTGAACAGTCACAACCCTAATTAGTAACAACCTTTCAAATACTCATGAGTAAACACAAACCTTCGGGGTCTTCTGACTTCTTGATGCTGCCTCATAATTCATCACAGTAGGACTTCGAGGTTTCCCAAACAAAACTTGACAAAGGTTTCCTTAATCATTTAGCTTCCTTTCCTACTTCACATGCAACAACCAAAACCAACTTTCCTTCTTTCAACAACACCTTAATATGCATTCTCCAATTTCTTCTTCAAGGTATCCATCATGACTATAATATGCCCTCCCTCTCAACTCGGGAGATATACTCTTTTCTAGGCTCCCTCTTAACTTAGGGAGATCAACTTCTTTTCTATGACATCAGAGAATTTTTCATGGCTTCCATCCTTTTATCACAGTCATCATGACCAACATCGTTCATATAACTTTCTTCGTCATGCTTATCAACTTTACTTACAAACATCTTCATTATCTTGAAGATTATGTACTTGCACAACTTAGATAACAAATACAACCAAATCCATAGAAGCATGAAGTTAACCATATCAGAATCATATAATAATGGAAGCATTAGACTTTAGACACTAGATACCTAACCTTAGTTAGGTCCATAATCAGCAAGAGACACATATTTCAACTTCTCGCCCGGGTTTTGTTACAAACCCTAAATCACATTAGTAGCTTAGACAAGATATCAATCTCATTATATCTAGGGCCGCAATATCTCTTTCAACGATTTGACAAAATCCTTATATAACATATAGCAAACTGTAGAAACAATTCAAACAAGTATAATTCAACAATGTAACTTTCTAAATTCATACGTTAGATTTCTACTAGGATTTAGTGCAAGATCCTAGATTTCGTACATGAGCCGTTAAAATTCAATAATCAAAACCAATCACAACTCAATTTCAGATTTCAACAATCTTTCATAAATCTCAGATTATCACACTGTCATCATATATTAGAGAATTGAACTTCTACTAAGGTTTAGTTACAAAACCCTAGAATTCACAAACACTATCATCCTAAAGTATCAAACTTCAACTAGGGCTTAGTTCCCAACCCTAGGACTTATGACCATCAACAATTAGGTCAACACATAAATCTAGGATTCCATCCTCATGCACAAGCATATCATAACAACATATGTTGGTCAAACTCAGACACAAACACATTCAGACATATAACATATTTGATTAGATGGACAACCATATGTCTAGGGTTTCATTCCTAGGACATTATCTAAAATAAGGGTCTTGCTCATAAACCCTACCATACCTTAAAGATCTAGGGTTTCAACAACAAACCCTAATTTATCAATACTTAAAGATTTGGAAGTTCAGACATCATCATTCAACCCTAACACATTAGGGTTTTTATAACCATACCAAAACCTCAAACATGACATCATCAAAGCATCAAACATTTTCTTTAGAGTTCATCAATAACCCTAAGTAGGCTAGGGTTTTACACATTATCATCGACATACCCTTAAGTTAGGGTTTTATAAAGAACCTTTTTAGGGTTCCACAAGAATAATCGAAGATATGAGGAGGGTAGATTTATCTAATGATGAATCACCCAATCAAAGAATCGTTATGATTCAAGAGAGTTAGACACAATACTGTTAGTAATGTAGAATAGTTTATCAAGAATGAATATACCTTTATCATGAAGAGAGCAAAACTTATAAAGCATACCTTTTGTTTCTTAACAAACCTTGTAATTCCAATGCTTTGTCTTGTGAGGCCTTCTTCCATAATCCTTGAGTATTCAACAAGCCTTTCCTAAACGAGGAAAATATGAATAGAAATGTGATTAGTATTTAATACAAACAAACTTAGAAAGTTAGATAAGTAAGGGAAACCAAAAATGAAAAGGTAATACAAGGAGTATGATACTTATATTTGGAAGTTGGTGAGGGCTCCCTCCAAACTTGAGGGATACCTATAACCTTATAAAAACAATTCAAAAATGTTTTTCCAAAATATGTTAAACCTACAAATACTAGAAATCAAAAAATGAAACAACTAAAGCTTAGAGCAAAGGACTTCATAGTGTAAGTCCCTTATATCTGATTCTTCGACTTTATTCTTCTTTGGAGATCCTTCTTCAGCAACATTAGCTTGGTCCTTGTTCCTTTTCTTATTCTTCGGATTGTCAGGACAATCACTTTTATAGTGACCCATTGGTAGCATTCTATTTTGGACATGTCTACCTTCCTTCTTGGCCCTTTTGACTTCTTGAAGTTTCCATTCTTGTGACGAGCAAAGTAGGCATTTGAAACTTTCTCTTCTTCATTGTTGGTTACTAATGAGATTCTCATCTCTTCTTGGTTGTAGGCATTCCATAATTCTTCCAATGAAGGAGTTTCTTTCCAGCTGTTGATTTGTTAATTTTAGGATAACAATGGTATGTTCTATGCTTAGAGCAATTTTACTTCAATTTTCTTTATTAGCCCAAATATCATATCCAGTATAGCAATCACATCAACATGATAGTAAAATGCAGATAGAACATAAACAATAACAGTAGAAGAGAAGCCAACACAAGAGGACACAAGATATGGCACCAACTAGGGACAAACCCCAATGTGGGGAAAACCTTGATCAATTCTTCTTATAAATCTTCAAAAGTTCAGCATAGAGAGAGAGTACAATTTACAATATTCACTTGTCCAAACTAATCAGTCAAAACAGCAGAAACAAAAAGCCTAACCAGAAAGTTAATGCTGGTCAACAGGGTTGAAATTGACTTCCAAAACAACTCGGTCAACCTTGGTCAACTCGGCCTCCAACAACAAGATAATGCAGCCCAAAACAGTTTGAAAATAACCAGTCAAATTTGGTCAACAAAAGTCAACGCAACAACCTGAATTAGGGCAGTCAATGCTGGTCAACGCAGGGGTCAAATTGCCTCGGTTTTTGTGCCCAAAACAAGTTGCCTGCCCAAACAGAAGTCTCCCTCACAAAACCGAAGTCAAACAGGGTCAACGCTGGTCAAAGTCAGCCTCTTGAAATTTCAGTCTCCTGAAATTTTAGCCTCTTGAAATTTCAGTCAAATTTGGTCAATGCAGTAGCTAGAAAAGACAGTCTTCCTTTTGCATGTGTGGGGAGAGAGAGAGGCCCAGAAATCCGTACCCAATCAAGATGAGAGAGAGAAAGATGAATGAGATGAGATGCCAAAATGAGGAGGAGGCACCTTGTATTTATATGCAACGTTGAAGGCTGGAGGAGGCTAATTTGATGGCTGGCCGACCTTGACAATTTGTCCATAATCAAAATAAATTCATAACTTCATTTGTACATGTCAAAATGGGATGATCTTTAGATCAATCCTACACCTCTCGAAAAGAGGAATCCAAGAAAAATATCAACTGCCTCATAAGAGCTGTCTAAAGTGATGTTTGGCCCTAGTTGCCAAATTTAACACTCCCTCTCAACTAGGGAGAACATCACCAGCGAAACTGTCTGACAATCTGTACCATCCCTGTCTCTACTCTGCTCTGTTGAACCATGAAGAAAGAAGAAATGATCGAAAATGTATCATACCATTCTCCACTGACCCAAACCTTGTCTCCAACATCAGAGAGTGTGTCATATCACTCTTAACCGACACGAAGTCAATTTCCATTGATCCCAGATCAATATCAACATCCTAGCATAGGGACTACGGTAGTACACAATGTGTCCATCGATAGCACTATGGTCCCTATCCTCATTTCCCTACTCATTGGCCAGATGAGAGGTACTTCCCATGAGTCCCAGACTGCATGGGTAGGATGTGTAAGCAGGAAAAGGTGAACCAATCATCCTACTCATATTCCATAGGGGAGGATGAATCACTCAGCCTATGCATATGCCACCATGGGGTATCACAGGGGAAGGTGAACCATTCACCCTGTACACAACGCACCACTAGGGGAGGGTGAGTCACCCTATGGTCGCTCATCGCTCCAAGAAGTACCCCAAGCCCCTCGGAGCTCCCAGAGCTCACTATCCATCTCATACAAGACTCTCATAAGAGGGTCTCTCATTGACTCCAAGTCTTTCACGGAAGGTTAAGAATTTGACCTTCCCGAGGGGCTTCGTAAGAATATTGACGACCTGCTCATTGGTCCCAATATGATGGAGCCTTATTGCTCCCTGCTATACCATATCCCGGATAAAGTGGTACCTGATATCAATATGCTTGGAGCGATCATGAAACACAAGATTCTCAGAAAGACGAATCCCACTCTGGTTGTCACAGAAGATCACGGTGGTATCCAACACATGTCCAAACAACTCACTAAAGAGCTTCCTCAACCAGACAGCTTCACAGGAGGCCAAACTAGTAGCAATGTATTTAGCCTCAGCAGTGCTTAAAGCAACCGAGTTCTGCTTCCTGCTCATCCATGATATTGAAGCAGAACCTAGAAAGAAGCAACATCCTGATGTGCTTTTGCAATCCACCACACTGCCAGCCCAGTCTGCATCAGAGTAACCATGGAGCCTCACATTCCCGACGATGTATCTCAGTCCATAAGTGATTGTACCCCAGAGATATCTTAAGAGATTCTTGGCAACAATCCAATGTATATGATGAGGCTCAACCATAAACTAACTCAATGTGTTCACTACAAAACATATGTCCGGACTTCACCAAGAACATCAGGGCCCCTATGAGTTGATGATAATCAAAAGGATTTCCCAAATCGGGCCCGACAACACTTCCGCATAACTTCTTGAAGTTAAGTTCCATCGGAGTAGTCACAGACTTGCAGTCCACCATCCCAAATCTTTCAAGTAGCTTCACAACATATTTTCCTTGAGAAAGGAAAATCTCCCCTAGCTTTTGCCAGACCTCCAACCCTCGGAAGTAATCCATCAGTCCTAGGTCCTTCATATCAAATTCGGAAGCCAACTCTCTTACATTGATGAATAAGAGGGTTTGCACCTGTCAAAAAGAGATCGTCCACATAGAGTACCAAAATGAGAGGTCTATCATTCTCAACCTTAAAGTAAAGGTTCAGATCAACTTCACTTCTTGTAAATCCCAGCTTCATCAGATAGCTATCGATCCTCTCATACCAAGCCCGGGGTGCTTGCTTCAACCCATAGAGGGCTTTCTTCAACCTGCATACATGTGTCTGACGATCTTGAACTTCAAACCCCTCAGGTTGTTCCACATAGACTTCCTCCTTAAGTGAACCATGCAAGAAGGTAGTCTTGACATCCATCTAGTGTAGATTCCATCCTTGCGAGGCAACAAGGGCTATAATCAAATGGATGGTGGTGTAGCGAGCAACGGGTGCAAATATCTCATCGTAATCTACACCTTCCTTTTGAGAGAAGCCTCGAGCAACAAATCTGGCCTTGAACTTCTCAGCACTTCCATCAACACCATGTTTGACCTTGTAGAGCCATTTAGAGGTGACAACAAATTTGTCCTGGGGTCTAGGAACCACATCCCAGACATCATTCTTCATAATCAACTCATACTCTTCGTTCATAGCATCCTTCCATACTTGTTGCTTCATAGCTTCTTCGAATGAGCAAGGTTCAGATTGAATAATGGTGCTCATAGCAGTTAAGTACCCTTGGTACCTATTAGGCTTCTTGCTTTCACGAAATGTCCCCCTCGGTGCAACATTTCTCTTGGCATCTTCGAGAGTTTCCTTCAGCCATGAGGGTCACCTTTTGGAGGAGGAGGGCTCATGAGGAGGAGGATGAATGGGATCCATCGGTTCTTCAACATCGGGCATCAGCTCATCCTGCGAATCTCCCTGATTTCCTGCATCTGCTTCTTTGTCCTTCCTTGGAATAGGAAGGTTGCTAATATTCCTTAGGGCAGCATCCTCATCGAAGGTGACATCATGACTCAACTCCACTTCTCTTTGACTAGGCACATAGATTCTATATGCCTTAGAAGTTTCACTGTAGCCCACAAAAGTTCCTTTCTTCCCAGATGCCTCCAATTTACTTCTCTTTTCTTTCGGCACATGAAAGTATACGGGACTACCAAAAATTCTAAAATGAGAAACATCAAGTTTCTTACCGGTGAAAACTTCTTTGGGAGTTTTGGAGTCCAATGCTTGATGAGGGCATCGATTTTGAACGTACACAACAGTGTTGGCAGCTTATCCCCATAGGAATTGGAATTCCTTGATCATGAAGCATGGCATGAGTGGCTTCTATAATGGAATAATTCTTCCTTTCAGCAATACCATTTTGCTCAGGAGTATATGCAGTAGAAGTCTCCCTCTTAATGCCAAGTTCTCTGCAATAGTCATTGAATTCATTTGACTCATACTCGGTTGCATTATTGGTCCTCAATATCTTGATCTTCTTCCCTGTTTGATTTTCCACCAAGGCTTTGAAGGCACAAAACCATGAGAATATTTCGTCCTTCTTCTTCAAGAAATATATCCAAGTTTTGCGAGAGAAGTCATCCACAAAGACAACATAATATTAATATCCTCCTAATGATGTCACATACAACATATCGGATAGATCAGAATGAACCAATTGCAAAATGTCTATGGTCTTGCTATCACTTGAGGGGAATGGTCCCCGTGTATGTTTTCCCTTGGCACATCCCTGACATACACCTTCATGCTCTATTTTGAATTCAGGCATACTTGTAACCGTCTTCCTTACATCGGGTAGAGCCTTATAGTGAAGATGAACAAACCTCCGGTGCCATTGTTCAGATTGAAGAGATGTGTCACAAGACATGGCTCCCAGTGGACTTTCTCCAACTTGCTATAAACTGTCAACCCTGAATCCAAGAGTAAATGCTTATTTGAAATTTCTTGTCCACACACGTACCTTTCCATCGATGAATGCCACCTTGAATCCTGTGTCTTCCATTGCCGAGATAGACACTAGATTCTTCTTTAGATCAGGTACATATAGTACTTCTTGAAGATGAATGGTGTTACCTTGATTCAATTGAAGGGTAACATTCCCAACTCCCTTCACGGGGTGGCATTGTCTCCAAGGATAATTTCCAAATTTGTATCATTCTCTGTCAAATTTGAAAGAGCTTCCTTGTACCTGGTGAATTGCCTTGAGGCACCACTATCAATCAATCAATTTCCCAAGGTATCCAGAGGAGAGGCAGTAGAGAGGGCAAATATAAGATAAAATTCCTTTTGCTTAGAATTTACAACATTAGACTCATCATACCTGGAGTTTCTTGTTCTTTTAGAAGCTCGATCATTTCCAAGTTGAGTAGTGGAAGCATTCATTTTCCCTTTGTTGTTGAACCTGCCATTCCTTTGATTGTTGTTGTTGTCCCTGGAATGATTATGATCATCGTCATGAGATGTGTCCCTTCTATTTGGACACTCCCTGGCATAGTGACCAAACTTGTTGCAAATGAAGCATCTTCCCTTCCTTCCATTTTTGAATCCCGGTCTTCCTTGACTTTGCTTCTTTGAACCTGCATGTTCTTCTTCTTGGCATGAGTGGAGAACGTGGTAGGATTTGTTGACACCTAATCATCAGGATTGGGTGAACAACTGTAATTGATGTAAATAAATAATAGAAAATATGAAGAGTCATCGGGAGATGAAATGAACAGTCTCTCCCTCATGTATATAATAAAGACCAACCTGAATGAATATCATGAATTGATTTGAGGAGTTACCTCCTGGTCTGACATGGTATCAGAGCCAACGCCATTTTTGGCTTCCCTCTTTAATTTGTAACTCCTATTCTGCCTATGTTCTAAATCCTTTGCAGACTGACATCTCTCTCATATCCCCTGCGACTCACTATTATTCTGCTGATTCTGGCACCCTCCACAACCATCAAGCCTACCAGTGTTGCCTTCTCTGCTACGCTGCTCCTGTCGCTGCTCGATACTTGCAAAACGCTCAGCCTTTCTGCGCTCTCCCCACCGGTTGCCATACCTGATATATATGGTATCGTAACTGTGATATATCAACAGTTACGAACGCTACTCCCATAACGTCGAATACAGGAAAATCTCTGTGAACTGGGAAGGGAAAAGGTTGCAGATATTGATTCATCCAACTGCTCCAACCATACGACTCCACGACTCTCCATCCACGACCCTCCTCCATACACAGTCCTCTGATACCTCGGCCCTTGGCATATGAATCCGCTCCAATATAACGCTCCAGGTTATATTACGTTGAATGCTGTTGGTATAACGCTATTGGTATATTGATAAAAGATCTCACAACAGACGTGGAGGTGAACGCATACGTCGTATAACCAGTGGGCCTACAGTGTTGAATCTGGAATGGTATGTTGATTTTTTTGAAGACTGTGTGGCATGTGCGTTCATGTTAACTAAGAGTTGAAATATATATATCACACGATACTTTGTTTTTTTTAAGACTATATTGTATGACAGAGGTGCGAATTTTTTTTTTTGAAGACTATATTGTATGACAGAGGTGTGAATTTTTTTTTTGAAGACTATATTGTATGACAGAGGTGCAATTTTTTTTTGAAGACTATATTGTATGACAGAGGTGCGAAATGGTGCAGTGAGTGTACTATAAGATTTATGCATTAAAAATGGTGCGATTAGCGGTTCTTTTTTAATGTCGAGGGCATGAATGCTTGATATATCATATGAAAGAAGGTTGAAAATACAATGGTATGTGATGGTATGTCATATATTATGAATGGTGAGTGGTAATATAATAATATTATACGAGTGGTGATATTCTATATGGATAGAATATAGCTTTGCTCTTTGTATATTAAATCAATTTCTTACCTAATCAAGAAGGAAGAATAAGGCTGCATTATTTTGAAGCACATAGTCTTTCTTTTAAGAATGCATTCAATCATATCTATTGTGGGAGTAGTTCTCACTGGCAAGGAGAACTATCCTGAGTGGTCCCGGAAGATAAAACACACCCTCATTTTCAATGAGTTGTGGAAAGGAGTGTGTGTTGGAGACGGAGACAAAGAGCCAGAACAACCTACCTCAGACAAGGAGTTTGCCATTTGGGAAAATAAGAACAGCAAGGCCTATGCATTGATTGCAGCATCAGTAAGTGAAGAGGTGAGTCGCCATATTTCGCCATTTTCAAATGCTTTCAAAGCCTTACAAAAACTGAAGGAACTCTATGACTCACACTCTGCACTTGAAGTTGTTCAACTCATGATTAAACTCTTCACTCTTGAATTACAAAATAATGATCCTCTTGCTCTTGCATCCGAAGTAAAATCTATAATGCATGATATCAAAGCCACTAAGGTTGAATTGTATATTCTTCTGATCGCTTTTCTCAAGGCACTTTATCCTACTTACTCCAATTATCTTGAGTCATTGCAAGCAAATGGAAATCTCAAAGATATTACCTTTGACTCTCTTGTGAAAAAATTTGCTGAAAGAGAGAAAGCTTTTGGAAAGAAGACAACCCCTGAATCTTCTGAAGAGGCTGTGTGCCTTGCTCATAAAGAAAAGAATCTTGCCCAAGATTCTTCCAGAGGAAGAGGTGGTTGAAGAGGAAGAGGAAGATATTTCAGAGGCAGGGGGGCAGACACTCTCAAGGAGAAAAGTCAGATTTGCACTGCATACGCTGCAAAAGAAATGGATCACATGATGCCTCCACATGCAAGTTACCTTGGGACAAAATTGAGCAGCAAAGAAACCAACCCAAAGGTAAAACTAATGACACAGACAAAGGTAAAGCACCTGAATCCGCTCATTATGTTGTGGCACAATGTAATATTGGAGTAAATGAAGACTTATTTAATGCTTCACTTGCTTCTTGGAAAAATGATTGGTTGCTTGATTCAGGAGCAACTTGCCACATGACTCATAGAAAAGATTTTTTTGAAGAATTTACTAACAATGTTGATGGAGCAGTATACTTTGCAGACCAATCAAAACTCAAGCCATCAGGGCTTGGCACAATCAGGCTTAAATTGCCTGGTCTTCCAGACTTTCTTTTGCATCATGTTCTATATCTCCCACAGCTGAAGAGAAACTTGTTGTCCTTGGTCCACATCCGCCAGCAAGGTCACTCCATTCATATGTTTGATGGCAAGCTTGAGGTGAGAAAAGCATCTGACCACTCACTTGTCATGAGGGGGATAAAAGAAGAAAGGCTTCTCAAGCTGCAGGGTACCTCTGCTCGTGCACAACATTTCTCATACAATTCTCATTATGAAGAAGGTACACTTCCATCAAGTTTATTATGGCATGTTAGATTTGGACATTTGAATTATGACAGCCTCCGCTTGTTGAAGAAAAATGGTGTTACTGGTTTGCCTACAATTCCTAGGAAACTTAAGCAATGTGATGCTTGCATTCTAGGAAAGCATAGCAAATAGTCTTTTCATGATTCACATTCAAGAGCACATAGAAAACTTGAACTCATTCATTCAGATTTATGTGGTCCAATGCATGTTCCTTCTGCAAATGGAAATAAATATATGATGACATTTATTGATGACTACACCAGAATATGTTGGGTTTATTTATTGAAGAACAAATCTGATGCTTTTCAAACATTCAAGAACTTTCATACATGGATTGAAAATGATGCACAATCTCATATTGGCTCTATTCGCACTGATAATGGAAAAGAATACAATTCAAATGAATTTGAAAACTATCTTCGCCAACATGGGATCAAACATCAAACAACTGTGCCTTATAATCCCCAACAGAACAATGTAGCTGGAAGAATGAATAGGACAATCTTAAATATGGTGCGCTCCATGATGTTTTTCAAAAATGTAAAATTGATGTTTTGGGCTGATGCAGTTCTACGTGCTGTATATATAAAGAATAGATGTCCATCTAATGCTATCAGAAACAAGACTCCCTATGAAATGTGGTATGGCCACATTCTTTTGGTAAAGCATCTCAGGGTCTTTGGTTCCACCTGTTATGCCTTGATACTAGAGGTACATAGAAACAAACTTGGTGCAAGAAGTCGTAAGTGTATCTTCCTAGGGTATTCAAATACCTCCAAAGCATACCGTCTCTATGATGAAGTTAATAAAAAGTTTGTTGTATTTAGAGATGTAATCTTTCTTGAATCATCCAAAACTGACAATGTTGTTGAGCGACAACTTGATCGCTTGGATAGATTCGCAAATGCAAAATCATTTCAAGAATTTGATAATCAGATTCCACATCTTGAATGGGGGATTCTTATACTAGATCAACCTGTGCAATCTTCTTCTGAAGCACTCTCTCCCCCGCATGAAACTCCGACAATGGATGATACTTTAAGTGATGTGATTGATAGAATTGGGAGACTCAATCTTGATTCAGTCCCAACTCAATCAACGGAGCAGTCTGGACCATCTGTGAAAGGTCCCCCAAAGTGGCTGACAAAGACACTTGAAAGTGTTCATCCTGATGAGGTCGGAAAGATAGGAACTAGAAATTCAAACTGGCAAAATGGAGGTGATGTAGATGACTCTGATTCACCTGTTAGTATGGATGTTTCTTATGATTGTGAATTGAATTTGTCTATAGATTTTGAACCAACTTCCTTCAAAGAAGCTGCTTCTCATGATGAATGGAAAGAAGCGATGCAAAAGGAGTATGATGCCCTGATAAAGAATGGCACTTGGAAGCTGATTGATCCTCCATTAGGAACCAAACCAATTAGCTGCAAGTGGGTCTACAAGAGCAAGTACAAAGCTGATGGCTCACTTGACAAGCACAAAGCCAGGCTTGTGGCAAAAGGTTTTGCACAGAAGGAAGGGGTCGATTATGAGGAGACTTTTGCTCCCACAGCAAAATGGGCTACTATCCGGACACTCTTTGCCTTAGCAGCTCAGAACGGTTGGAAAGTCCATCAAATGGATGTAAAAACTGCTTTCTTGAATGGAGATCTAAAAGAGAATGTTTTTATGTTCCAGCCTAAAGGATTTGTTGTGAAAGGACATGAACATAAAGTATGCAAACTTGTGAAATCCTTGTATGGTCTCAAACAAGCACCGCGAGCCTGGTATGAAAAACTAACTGAGCATCTTCTAAAACTCAATTTCAAACATTATGATCTTGATGATGCAACTTTGTTTGTCAAGAAAGTTGGCAAAATAGTTGTATATCTTGTGGTATATGTAGATGATCTTTTGATGACAGGGAACAATGAAAGCTACATTGCATCCATAAAGAAGGAATTGAGGAAAGGTTTTGAAATGACTGATTTGGGCTATGTTCATTACTATCTTGGTATTGAAGTAACTCAACATCCGAAGTCCATATTCCTTTCTCAAAAGAAGTACATTGGAGATCTGTTGAACAGGTTTGGCATGACAGAATGCAATCCTCTTACTACTCCAATGGAATAAAACTTAAAGCTCACATCCATTGAAGGAAAAGAATTTGAGAATGCAACAAAGTATAGACAACTTGTAGGAAGTCTCAACTACCTAACTACTACTAGACCAGACATTTCGTTTGCAGTTGGAATCCTCTCCAGGTTTATGCAAAAGCCTTATGAGGGACATTGGTCTGCTGCAAAAAGAGTTCTAAGGTATTTGAAGGGAACTCAAGACTTTGGAATCAAGTATACACAGGTGGACGACTTCAGCTTGATTGGATACTCTAATTCAGACTTCGATGGAGACAAAGAAACTGGGGTATCTACTTTAGGTTATGCTATGATCCTTGGATCAAGAGCTGTCTCCTGGAAATCACGCAAACAATCAGTTCCAACAGATTCCACAACAGAGGCAGAATATGTGGCAGTAGCTGAGGCAACAAAAGAAATTGTGTGGCTCACGAAAATTCTTGAAGATTTGCAGGTAAAACAAGTACACTGGACTCCACTCATGATTGACAATACCTCAACAAGAAAGTTGGCCAAGAACCCAAAGTTCCATGATCGAATGAAGCACATCAATACTAAATATCATCTGATTTGACATTAGGCCAAAACAATCCATCTCTGCCATTGTTCCACTAATGAGCAAATTGCAGACATCTTCAACAAAGCGCTTGGAAGAGAAAAGCTTGAAAGATTCAGAACGATGCTTGGACTCACCAACATCCCCTCAAATTAAGGGGGGGATTGTTGACACCTAATCATCAGGATTGGGTGAACAACTGTAACTGATGTAAATAAATAATAGAAAATATGAGGAGTCATCGGGAGATGAAATGAACTGTCTCTCCCTCATGTATATAATAAAGACCAACCTGAATGAATATCATGAATTGATTTGAGGAGTTACCTCCTGGTCTGACAGGATTATTCCTATTTGAAGTGTTAATTTTAGGTATGTTCTATGCTTAGAGCAATTTATTTCAATTTTCACAGTTAGCTCAATATCTTTTCCAAATTAGCAATCACATCAGAGTTAAAGTAAACTGCAGATGGAACATAAAAATAAATCGCAGAAGACAGGCCAAGACAAGAGGACACAAGATGTGGCGCTAGCCAGGGACAAACCCCAATGTGGGGAAACCCTTGATCAATTCTTCTTTTATGTTCTTCAATAGTTCAACATAGAGAGAGAGAGAGATAATACATTTACAACAAAAGTCAACACTTTGACTTATCTAGATAAGAGCATAGATCATCTCTAAGAAGATGATACATGAGATCAGTTGAAGACATGCTGCTTCAACTGATTCTCCAAGGTGACTCCTTCACCTATCATTTTGCTGCATCCCGTCATCATGCTGCAGCTCACCGTGCTCCACCATGCTGCACCCATCATCACAATGCTGGACCTCATGACCATGCTGTACACATCATACTGTTGCACCTTATGCTGCACTGTTGTCCCATGTGTCATAACCATGTTGTCATACAACATGTCTCATGTGCTTGCAGCACCATGATTGCCATGCTGTCCATGTTTGCTGCTATCCCATGTATCTATACGACACTATGTACCTTGCTGTCCCATGCATCTATACAGCACTATGTACCTTGCTATCCCATGCATCTATACAACACTATGTACCTTGCTGCCCCATGCATCTATACAACAATATGTACCTTGCTGTCCTATGCATTTGGGTTGTCCCATCAAAGTTGTCGTCCCAACACGCTGCTGTCCCATTGTCCTATTTGTTAGTGACATTGCAGCTCCTATGTGGTAGTATCCAACATCTCTGTACTGCTGTTCATGGACAAAATTCGATCATTGGTTAGGGCACTATTATGAATATAATTCATAACAAGTAATAAATAAAACAAATATAAATATTAAATAATCAAATATTAATTAGGTTAAATAGTCATTAAGTTAAGTGAAAATGCATGTCTAAAAGACATACCCATTCACGAAAGGTCACCTGCTTAGGTATAAAAGCAGAGCTTCATGGTAACTTTCAGATCACTTAAACATTTTTATATATATAATAAATTATTATTATTAAATACCTCGTGCATTTTTACATTCAAGTCTACAAGCTATCAGTTTTTTTGCTTCAGTGGTATCAAAGCCATGGCACACAATATAATCATGCGGGATTTTGAACATTGTTCACTGCACAATGTGCCATTATGTTCACGTCCTAATTGTGTTGAGCAGTTTAATAAAATTCAAGAAGTATTTCAGCGATTAGAAAACTCATGTGCATGTCGAAAGGAAATCGATAGTAAGGGAGATGATAGCGATAGTGAAGAGACGAAACAAGGTGAAGCAAGAAAAGAAGATGAAGCATTAGATTATTATAATGCTGAAGATGAAGACGTTGTAGAAAATGATTAAAATGATGATTTCGATGAAGCTGATATAAATGAAGATGAGGATTATCTTGAGAAACAAAGAGATGTACAATATCATAACAATGAAGAAGATGCTGACAATAAAAAACTGCCATCGGTGGCTCTTCTTGAAGATGTGGAGAATGTAAATACTTTCGAGAAAACGGGCATTGGTGGGTAAAGACACTGCAGCTGTGGCAAAGGTCAAGATGGAAGAACAAATCACTGAAGATGATACTCCCGTTTACAACACAGTCTCACTAAGCGATGGTCTACCCTTGGAGGAAGATGACTTCTCAGATACTTAAATAGAAGGCTCCTAAATTTTTGAAATTTTTAAAAGAACATGAAAAGGAACTTCTTCAGTTCAATCATAAATATAACACTCACTCTGAAAAAAACAATGAGAATCTCAAGGAAGGTGTTCTGAAGCTTGGTAAATTAGAAAAGAGTGACAACAAAAGTTTGAAGCCTTTATCAAAAAAGGTCCTCATAGCTGCTCATGTTGATGCTTTGTGTCAAGAAATAAAGGAGTGACGAAACATAGGAGCTCTTCGTTGCCTCCTGCAAGCTTTTAGAACTGTATGTCACTATGGGGATGGGGGAAGATACAACTCTTTTTCAATTTTGACAATTGTAAATATCAATACTTTTAACATAATCATGATATTTGTTCTTGGTGATATCGATGGTATATTTAGGAAATTGCTGTGAATGCCTCTGTCAGGTGGAAAGAGGGAAGCAATTTTAAGAATGAAAGACACTCCACTGATTATGTTGAAAATCGGGGTAGGTTTTTCACTGTTAGAGTTCCTGGTCGTGAGAAGATTCGAAACCCTGCCAGCGCTAAATTTCACTGCGTATCGGCCAGATTTTATGTGGACGGGGTTCAGTTCATGGCGAGTGACCTTCACTCCATGGTTATCTCCAAGGTCAATGATGATTTCTCTTTCAAATGACGGTATCCCATCGGTTTTATGTTGCCCCCGCCGTCAAGCGGTGTCTCTTCGATCAAGGGTCATCCCGCGTGTCTTGCGTCAGTTCACTGGGCTCGATATATATATTTGCGATGGGTACTCCGTGCTTCGGTTCAATGGGATCGATATATATATATATATATATATATATATTATGCGATGGGTACTCCGTGGGTCGATAGTGTGGTGCGGAAAGTATGCGGGCATAGTGGTGGGTCCAGAAAATGTTCACATCTTGAATTCGAACCAGGGTGGGGTGGATGACATTAAAGAATGCAGCGCTAGGCGTGATTTTGCTCTGCCTTCCATCGTCGTTGTTGTTAATGAATATTCGATAGGTGGATGGAGACTAGTGCTTATTGGGCAGCGCTGAAGTCATGGGGTTTTCGACTTGTAAGGGTCGGAAGCTTGGGGCCGGAGAGCCTATCGATTTTTCTTTTCCGAGCCAGACAAGATTTGCAAATGGACCCTCAATAAGCTTTTTTGTTTAATGGCCAGACACCCGAAACTCGTGCCCGTTGAATAACTCGTCCTCTTTTGAATCTCCATGTTTTTTATAAAGTTTGATATATAATTATTTACACATATATAAATTAATTAATTTAATAAAAAAATCAGCAAAAAAAAAATAAAAAAATTGAGTTAATAAAAAAGAAAAAAAAAATTAGAGTTATAAAAAGCAAAAAAAAAATTAAAATTATTATTATTATTATTAAAAAAAAAACTTATTTAAAAAAAAAATTCTTAAATAAAAAAAGGAAAATAAAAAAAAAGGGAAGACAACCTTGGACTCAAAATAGAGTTACTAGCGAGCCACTAGTGACGGAGACCTTCCACCTTCCATATGTCGAGACAACAACAACAACAAAGACAATTGCCAACAATATAGCTTTGAGGACAAAGCTTCTGAAGGAAGGGGCTATGTTATGAATATAATTCATAACAAGTAAATAAATAAAACAAATATAAATATTAAATAATCAAATATTAACTAGGTTAAATAGTCATTAAGTTAAGTGAAAAGGCATGTCTAAAAGACATACCCATTCACGAAAGGTCACCTGCTTAGGTATAAAAGCAGAGCTTCATTGTAACTTTCATATCACTTATACATTTTAATTTTTTATATATATAATAAATTATTATTATTATTAAATACCTCGTGTATTTTTACATTCAAGTCTACAAGCTATCAGTTTTTATGCTTCAGGCACCCTCCTATAACCTACAACAGTCCAATGATCAACCCATAACTCACCTTGAATTATGCGGCCTCCCTTTATTTACAAGGTAGGTGAGCTCGCTGGTTGACGAGACACCTACAACTCCATGTAGAGGGTTGTTTTGACCATTAAAACAATACTTACAGGCCTGCGGCTTTCACATCCTTATCTTAACTGTGGCTAGGTTACCCTTGAGATAGCGTAGGTTAGGGCTGCCTTCCATTTGCATATAGGGCTGCCTTCTATCTGCGTCTAGAGCAACCTCTTTTCCTCCAACGTCTAGGGCTTTCACTCCTAGATTTCTCTTCCACTAAAACCTAAGACAAGTGGAGAGAAATCAAGATAGAAGTGTGTGTGAAATGACTCTCAAGTCATCTCCTTTTATACTAAAACGTTGAGCACATGTGGGTATTATTTAGTTGCTGGCTGACCTTGACGAATTGTCTTATAACACAAATAAATTCATAACTCCATGAATACTTATTGGAATCGGATGATCTTTAGATCAATCCTACACCTCTCGATGAGAGGGATCCAAGAAAAATATCAGCTGCCATAAATAAGATGACCCACATGGAGTTTGGCCCTAGTTGCCAATTTTAACATGAAGGTATCTCCAATTCCATCATCCTTGTTTCTTCTTGAGAACATCTAGTCAGCAATTCTTCAAAAGCTAGGATTTTGTCGTTATTGAGAATAGTAGTGTTGAACACATGCCATTCAGGAGGAAGACCTCCAAGGGAAATGAGAGTGAGCTCCCTGTCAGCAATGACTTCACGAATCGAAAGGAAATAATTTTTGATCTCGATAATCCTCATGAAGTAGGATTGGATATCCTCACCTTTTCCCTCCTTTATATCCTTCAACTTGTTCTTGAGGAAAATAATTTGATTTGCATTACTAGATTTGAACATGCCAACCAACCTGTCATATATCTCCTTTGATGTATTCAAATCGGAGATGTAAGCAACTAAGTTCTTATGAATAGAATCCCTGACGATCTTCTTGGCTTTGACTTCACCCTTATTGTACTTTGTCTTAGTAGCAGTCGATGCATTTGAAGGAGGTTCCAGAATCTTTCCCTGCACATAATCCATGACATCTTGCTCTTCTAAAGTCAAATCAAGAGACATCTTCCATGCATGATAATCAGACTTATGATGAAGCTTATCATCAGACTTGAAGTAGGATGTGGAGGCCATTGAGACTTGTTCTTAATCAGTGATTGCTCCACTCTTGCTTGGGCTTTGCCTTCACCTCAGCTCTGAAACCATGTTAATTTTAGGATAACAATGGTATGTTCTATGCTTAGAGCAATTTTACTTCAATTTTCTTTATTAGCCCAATATCATATCCAGTATAGCAATCACATCAACATGATAGTAAAATGCAGATAGAACATAAACAATAACAATAGAAGAGAGACCAACACAAGAGGACACAAGATATGGCACCAGCGAGGGACAAACCCTAATGTGGGGAAACCCTTGATCAATTCTTCTTATAATTCTTCAAAGTCTAGCATAGAGAGAGAGTACAATTTACAATATTCACTTGCCCAAATTGATCAGTCAAAACAACAGAAACAGAAAGCCCTAACCAGAAAGTCAACGTTGGTCAACAGGGTTGAAATTGACCTCCAAAACAACTCGGTCAATCTTGGTCAACTCGGCCTCCAACAACAAGATAATGTAGCCCAAATAGTCTGAAAATAACCAGTCAACTCTGGTCAACAAAAGTTAACGCAACAACTTGAATTAGGGCAATCAATGCTGGTCAATGCAGGGGTCAAACTGCCTCGGTTTTTGTGCCCATAATAGCGGCCTGCCCAAACAGAAGTCTCCCTCACAAAACCAAAGTCAAACAGGGTCAACGTTGGTCAAAGTCAGCCCCCTGAAATTTCGGTCAAATCTAGTCAATGCAGTAGCGAGAAAAGACAGTCTTCCTTTTGCACGTGTGGAGAGAGAGGCCTAGAAATCCGTACCTAATCAAGATGAGAGAGAGAAAGTTGAATGAGATGAGATGCCAAAATGAGGAGGCACCTTTTATTTATATGCAACGTTGAAGGCTAGAGGAGGCTAATTTGATGGCTGTCCGACCTTGACAATGTGTCCATAATCAAAATAAATTCATTACTTCATTTGTACATGTCAGAATGGGATGATCTTTAGATCAATCCTACACCTCTCGGAAAGAGGAATCCAAGAAAAATATCAGCTACCTCATAAGAGTTGTCCAAAGTGATGTTTGGCCCTAGTTGCCAAGTTTTACATGATTCCTAAAGCAAAAGCACTCCAACTAGGTGGCAATCTTAGTAATGTAGTAATCACTAGCTCTTTTTCCGATACAATCTCATCTATGGCTTGAAGGTCATCTCTGATTCTAGCTATCCTTACAAAGAAGGAAACCGCAATGTCATCTTTTGTCATTTTTGTGGTCCTTAGTTCATTATTAAGACTTGCTACTTGACCAATGTTCTTGATAGTGAACAATTTTGATAAGGCTTCATACATTTCTTGAGCAGAGTCTATGTTGGAAATGTATGGGACAAGATTGTCCTTTATACCTTCTACCATTAGTGTTATAGCCAATATTTCTGACTCTCTAAACTTCACTTAGATCTTTTGGTAGGTTTCTTCACTTTTCCTCTCCCCAAATCCAAGACTTTGTTCTTTTCAAGAATGAGATCAATTCTTTTCTTCCATGACCTGTAATTTGATGCTCCTTCTAATTTGTTCTCTCCTTTTATTGTGTTAGACATTGTCCTTGAAGGTAGTAAGCTTCTTTCCTTATAAGATCTCCTCTTATGATCCCTTGCTCAATTTTTTGAGGTTTCTTAGACTCCTTTCAATAGATACTCAAACTGCCTTTTTCCTTCTTCACCTTAGCTCTGAAACCATGTTAGCAAAAATCAGAAAGGCAGAAAGATTTTTTATATATAGATAATTACTTGTGACTTTTTTATCTTTATGTTCTTATTTAATCTTTTAGTTCATCAAGCAATTACAAAAAAAATAGCACAAAGATCACAGACACCAGATATAGGCGGACAGCCAGGGCAAAACCCCTATCTAGGGGAAAACCCAGTCAACAACTATTCCTTAATAACTTCTTGAGATAATCCAAGACTTTTGACTTAGACACAAACTTCCTCCATACCAAGTCAACCCTTTCTTCTTTTTGGCCTAGACACAGACTTCCTCCACACTAAGTCAACCCTTTCTTCCTTCTTGCAAATGATAATCCTTCAGCAACAACTTCGTCCTAGCAGCAACAATTTCGACCCAGCAATTGGCAGCAGCAGTAACAACAACTTCGACTTGACAAGAGAGACTTCGATCTCCTAGAGGAATCCACGCGAGAGAGAGATAGATAGCCCAAAATTTCGATCTTGACCTTTTCTTCATTCTTCTCCAACTTCGCACTCCTTTTAGCCTCCTTTTCCAACTTCGCACTTTTCCAGCTCTTTCTTCTGGGATATCGAACTTGAGTGAGTGAGTGAGTGTTCCAAATGAATTCGAACTGCTCCAATATATAGGCTTTTGGTGAGGTTGAATTACCCAGTTTGAGGCCGACTTGATCTCGTTGAGGCTGACTTGGTGTGGAGGTGACAAATAACTTATTTGATTCAATATTAATTCTTTTTACATGATTCAAAAGCCCAAGATGTTGATTTGGGGTAGCATCGGATGTGCTCTAGCCATGAAAATTGGTGGAGAGGCTAAAGCACATGAGATCTCCAAGACCAAAAAATGGTTTGGATAGATTGTACCTGGTTTGGGAGATATTAAAATAATTAATATTTTTAATGGAGTTCCTAAGTCTAAACTTAGGAAAAATAAAATATTAATGGGTATTAATATAAAACTGGGTTAGAAGGTTCCAAAAGTCATGGATCAAGGCAAATCTAATCTTAGCCGTTGATTAGAGATTTAATCTCGGTCGTTGATGGACCAACAGAAAAAGCATAAGAGGAGGTTTGATGGTCAATTGGAGAGTACACCAGAGTGATCAGTCATTCATTTTTATAGAGCGGGGTTGCTAAGCAAAGTTGAATCAGTGATCAGCAGCGAGAGGAAGTGAGTACGAGGCACAGACGCAGAGATAATACTGAGAGACCAACGTAGAAGCAGAGAGAGCGAGAGCAGCAGCCAATCCAGGCTATGCAAAGCCCAACAGAGATAGCGCAGAGGCTAGAGGGACTGCGTCATCCACGCAGAGGTTGTTGGAGTGACGTAGAGGGTCCCAGAGGCTGCGCAGTGCCTCAGAGGGTTGATGCAGAGGGTCCTGGGGTTGACGCAGGTCAGCAGGAGGTTGACGCAGAGGCCAGAAGGGCCAACGCTGAGCTTTAGTTGTGCCGGAGAGGGTTTTGTGGGACAGGTTTTCTGAATACCTGTTTCTGAATATAGAGGTATTGCTGCCGTGTATTTTTCTCTGTCGGGTGAGCCGGTTAGGCACCCAGTTGTACTCAGATAGACTGCATAATAATATAACCCTCTAAATAGCTGCACCAGTTTTCCTGCATTGGGTTTTTCCGGGGACATTTGTCCAAAAATAATGGTGTCACTTGTGTGCTTGTTTTCTTTCAGTTGATGATTTGTAGATGTTGTGACTGTATTGTGTTTATTTCAGTATTTATATGTATTAAATAATTTGTTCAAATTTAAACAAGTAGAAGAAATAAACCAACAGAATACAGATTAATTTTCGAACGGATAGACTTAGAAAATTGAACATGGTATCAGAGCATGGTTGCAGATCACATGAAAACTGAAGGCATCAGCTGAGCAGAGCATGGTTGCAGATCACATGAAAACTGAAGGCATTAGTTGAGCAGAGCATTTGCAGCAGAATCAACTGTCTCGAGTGACAATAGTTGATCCTTGCAGAAGCGACAAAGGCTGAGGAGGGCAGAGAGAGGCTCACACAGAGGCCAGGAGGGTTGACACAGTTGGATGAGGGAGCTGTTTTGCCGGTGTCGGGATTGCGCAGAGCCTAGAGGCTTAATCCTTTAGTTGCTGGGGCGAATGAAACTGTGGGTAGTTTGCGGAAGCGAAGCTGGTGGGGAACTGTGGTTAAAATAATACCTAACATGGCAAGACCAAGGTAGAGGGAGTTACTGCCGAGGTGGATTTCAAGCCAAGGAATCCGGATCAGTGTTGCAGTTGCATAGACGATCAGAGAGGAGCAACTTGACAGTTGGCAGAAGGATTTCTGGGAGGGAAATCGGGACTTAGAGGGAGTCCAGAAGAGAACTTCCAGACGGGAAGTAGAGAGACTTGGAGGAGTGGAACCGAGAACTTCCAGGTGGGAAGTAGAGAGACTCAGCAGGAGTCGAACCGAGAACTTCCAGGCGGGAAGTAGAGAGACTCATAGGAGTCGACATAAGAGCAGCAAGATGGCCGTGAATGAACTGAGAGATCAGGACAAGCTAGATGGAGCGTCCA
The DNA here is from genome assembly GCA_031772625.1 of Pinus tabuliformis. NCBI lineage: Eukaryota > Viridiplantae > Streptophyta > Pinopsida > Pinales > Pinaceae > Pinus > Pinus tabuliformis. The sequence continues at coordinate 1,212,895,809 of CM062809.1, read as the reverse complement.
ACTTTGTGGTCTGGAAGGCCAGGATCTTGTCCATTCTAGACAGATATTGTATCAAGGGCTTCGCCTTGAGAGTGATGGCTATCCCAGTTGACCCAGTAGCTAATGAAAGGTATGACGAGGCAATGGCTAAGGCAAAGTGCATCTTCCTTGATGGGGTCAAGGATCATGTGGTACCACATATTGCCGAGAAGGAAACGACAAAGGAGATGTGGGACACTTTGAAGACATTGTACCAGCATACTTCCGTGCAGAGGAAGATGTTCCTGGAGAATTAGCTAAGGTCATACCAGATGCAGAAGGGAGAGCAGATAGATGACTTCCTCGGTTGGTTGAAGGAGATCTGTGACCAGCTAACTTCCATAGGGGCCACGCCGGATCAGGAGTTGATGGTAACGACTGCACTTAACGCAGTCTCCGAGGATTGGGAGACATTTGTCTAGAGCATACTAGGTAGGACGAGTGTTAATTTATGGTATGTTCTATGCTTATAACAGTTTACTTCTTTTTCTTATTATATTCCACCGATTAGCAATCACATGTACATAAAGTAAAGTGCAGATAGAACATTAAACGATCGACAGAAAACAAGCCAAGACAAGAGACACAAGATGTGGCGGCTAGCCAGGGACAAACCCCACAATGTGTGGGGAAACCCTTTGATCAAATCTTCTTTTATCTTCAATAATTCAGCAGAGAGAAATAGTACAATAAATCTGATTCATATCAGCAGTAGCAAACCCTAGATCAGTAGCATCAGCATTAGCGGTTTCATTATCAAACTAGGGCAGACCATATCTCACAAACCGACAGTCGGATTGACTTCATTCCACCACCAAAAGTTTCGGCTTCCAGAGGAGGTTCAGATGAACCTACAACGCAGTTCAGATGAGGAGATCTTCTAGGCCACGCAAGTCAATCTTTAATTCTGTAGTTGCAGCTTCAGTTTCAGCAGTTTCCAGCTTCAAACTAGGGCAGTCGATATCTTGCAAACCGTTCGTCGGATTGACTTCATTCCACCACCAAAAGTTGCGGCTTTCAAAGGAGGTTCAGATGAACCTACAGCGCAGTTCCAAAGAGGAGATCTTCTAGGCCACGCAAGTCAATCTTTACTTATGCAGTTGCAGCTTCAATTTCAGCAGTTTCCGGCTTCAAACTAGGGCAGTCGATATCTTGCAAACCGTTCGTCGGATTGACTTCATTCCACCACCAAAAGTTGCGGCTTTCAAAGGAGGTTCAGATGAACCTACAATGCAGTTCCAAAGAGGAGATCTTCTAGGCCACGCAAGTCAATCTTTACTTCTGCAGTTGCAGCTTCAAATTCAACAGCTTCCGGCTTCACATGTGTGAGAGAGAGAGACCCATTTCAGCGCAGTAGAGAAGAGACTCATATCTGTGCAGTAGAGAGAGAGATGTGATGAGATGAGTGAGTCTAAATGAGGAGAAGTCCTCTTATATTTATACACAACGTTGGTGGGTGAATAGATGCGACTGTTGGGCTTCTGAGCCTACATGAGTTGTAGGTCGGCTTGATAATAATTCCATAATCAAAATAAATTCATATCTCCATGAATACTTATCGGAATTGGATGATCTTTATATCAATCCTACACCTCTCGACGAGAGGAATCTAATAAAAATATTATTAGCCATGAATAAGATGACCCACATGAAGTTTTGCCCTGGTTGCCAATTTTAACACTCCCTCTCAACCATGGAGAACTTCATCTGCAATCTGTCTATCGGTCGTTACTATTCATTCATCAAATGCATTGCCTTGTACAGCCTGACCCTTGCCCTGCTCTGCTCTATTTTGCCTGTTCTGCTTTGTCTTGTTCTGCCCTGCACTGATCTGTACGGTTTTGTTCTGTTCTGCTCTGCTCTTGCATTGTTCTGTTCTACTCTGCTTTTATCCAAATTATGAAGAAGAAGAAATGATCGAGGATGTATCATACTGACTCAAAGTCAGTCTCAGAGCATGTACCACTGGTCCCAGACCAGTCTCAACCAACCCAAAGTCAGCGTCATAATGAGTACAACTCCAATGGTCCCAGACCAATATCATCCTCCACTGACTCAAAGTCAGTCTCAGAGTATGTACCACTGATCCCAGACCAGTCTCAACCGACCCGAAGTCAGCGTCATAGTAAGTACAACTCCTACCACTGGTCCCAGACCAGTATCATTGATCCCAGATCAATGGAGGTCATCCTAGCGTAGGGAGTACGGTAGTTACAACGATGCGTCCATCGGTACTACTATGGTCCCTAACTTCATTTCCCTGCTCATTGATCAGATGAGAGGTACTTCCCATGAGTCCCAGACTGCATGGGTAGGATGCCTCGACAGGAGAACTAATCAATCCTGTCCTCACAGGAGAACACATCAATCCTGCTACAATTGCCATGGAGAACACATCAATCCAGACCTCACAGGAGAACACATCAATCCTGCTACAATCGCCATGGAGAACACATCAATCCAGGCCTCACAGGAGAACTAATCATCCTGCTACACAGGAGAGCGAATCATCCTGTTCCACAAGAGAGCGAATCATCTTGTCCCACAAGAGAGCGAATCATCTTGTTCCAGTGTGCACCACCAGGGGAGGGTGAGTCACCCTGTGGTCGTATGTTGCTCCAGTAATAACCGCAAGCCCTCAGAGCTCCCAGAGCTCAATGTATGCAACATGCAGGACCCTTGTACAAGGGTTTCTTACCGACTCCAAGTCGTTTGGGAAAATCACAGATTAGATCTTTCCTCGGGGCTTTGACAAGGTGTATCAACCTGTACATCATCTTAATGCGATGGAGCCTCCTTGCTCATCAACTTACCATATCCAAGATGATGTCTATCTGCTGGAGCAATCGACGAATACGGGATTCCTCAATAATCGAATCCCACCTCTGGTTGTTATAGAGAATCACAATGGTATCTAATGTAAATCCAAACAGCTCACTGAAGAGCTTTTGCAACCAGACTACCTCACACGAGGTTATGCTAGCAACAATATATCCTGCTTCGGCAGTGCTCAAAGCCACCGACTTCTGCTTCCTGCTCATCCAGGATATCGAAGCAGATCCCAAGGTGAAACAGCACCCGGAAGTGCTCTTACGGTCCACCACACTGCCTGCCCAATCAACATCAGTATATCCAAGTAGTCTCACATCTCCGGCAGTGTATCTTAATCCATGAGAGATTGTGTCCTGAAGACATCTCAGAAGATTCCTGGCATCAATCCAGTGAGGCTCAACCAAATATGAGCTCACAATGCTAACTGCAAAAAATATGTCTGGACGGAGGTTCACCAAGAACATCAATGCGAATGAGTTTATGAAACTCAGAGGCATTTCCCAAATCTGGTCCGACATCACTACCATATAACTTCTAAAAGTTAAGATCCTCGAGGTAGTCACAGGCTTGCAGTCCATCATACCAAATCTTTTCAATATCTTTACCACATATTTCCCTTGAGATAGGAAAATTTCCCTTGGCTTCTGCCATACTTCAAGTCCTAGGAAGTAGTGCATCAGTCCTAGGTCTTTCATTTCAAATTCAGAGGCCAGCTCCCTCTTACATTTGTGAATGAGAGGGTCTGCACCTGTTAGAAAGAGGTCATCCACATACAATACCAGTATGACAGGCTTGTCATCTTCAACCTTAAAGTAAAGGTTAGGATCGGCTTCACTCCTAGTGAATCCCAGCTTCATCAAGTACCTATCGATCCTCTCATACCATGCTCGGGGTTCTTGCTTCAGCCCATAGAGAGCTTTCTTCAACCTGCATACATGAGATTTTCGATCATAAATCTCAAATCCTTCGGGTTGCTCCACGTAGACCTCTTCTTTGATCGAGCCATGCAAGAACGCAATCTTGACATCCATCTGATGTAGGTTCCATCCTTGTGAAGCGGCAAGGGCTATGATCAAGCGGATGGTCGTATATCTAGCAACAGGTGCAAATATCTCATCATAGTCTATACCTTCCTTTTGGGAGAAACCTCGAGCAACAAAACGAGCCTTATACTTTTCCGTGCTTCCATCTGCTGCATGCTTTATCTTGTAAAGCCATTTGGAAGTAACAACAGTCTTGTCCTGGGGTCTGGGAACTACTTCCCAAACATCATTCTTTATGATAGACTCATATTCTTCGGTCATAGCATCCTTCCATACTTGATGCTTGACGGCATCTGAGAATGACGAAGGCTCATTTTGTATGATCGTGCTCATGATGGTCAGGTATCCTTGATACTTATTAAGTTTCTTACTTTGACGGAAGGTTCCTCAGGGTGCAGCATGTCCTTTAGCATCATCAAGTATCCCCCTAAGCCATGAAGGCCTCTTCCTAGAAGAGGAAGGCTCATGTGGATGAGAATCTATCAGATCCATGGGTTCTTCTACATCAGGCATTGATTCATCATCCTTTTCTTTCGGTTCCCTGGTGTTGGCTTCTTGAGAGCTCCTCAAAGTCGAAAGATTGTTCACCTTGCGGTGAACTTTTCTTTAGGAGTCTAGGAACCCAATGCTTGATGAGGGCATCAATTTTGTACATATACGACGGTGATTGTAGTTTCAGCCCATAGAAACATCAGAAGTCTTTGATCATGTAGCATGGCCCAGACAGCTTCCATCATCGTGTGGTTCTTCCTTCCCACCACACCATTCTGCTCAAGAGTATGTGGTGTAGTAGTCTCCCTCTTAATGCCAACCTCAGGTATGCCTGAGTGAACCAATTGTAATATATCAGAGGTCTTGCTTTGGCTTGAGGGGAATGGTCCCCTTTTGAGCTTTCCTTCACCACATCCTGGACATACACCTTCATTCTCTATTCAGAATTCGGGCATCCCTATCACCATTTGTCTTACACCGAGTATAGCTTTATAATGAAGGGGGGAAAACCTCTAATGCCAAAGTTCGGACTGAAGAGATGTGTCATAAGACATGACACCTAGCAGACTTCCATCGACCTGATATAATGAATCAACACTAAACCCAAGAGTAAAACCATCTTTAACATTATTTTTCCATATACATACCTTGCCATCGTTGAAGGTTACCTTGTAGCCTTTGTCTTCCGTTCCCGAGATGGACACTAGGTTCTTTTTGAGGTCAGGTGCATTTAATACATCCTGGAATTTCTGGCCTTCTTGAATGCTTGTCCTCTTCCTTGATTCCCAGCTCTCCTCTTACCTTTGCTGTTGAATTTGTCATTCCTTTGATTGTCATCAGAGGGATTTTGATCATCGTTTTAGAGTGAGTCCTTTCTATCAGGGCACTCCCTTGCATAGTGACTTGCTTTATCGCAAATGTAACATCGTCATTTTCTTCTAGCCTTAGGTCCAACCTTTCCTTTTGATTTAGTCCTGGAATTATTTCTTTTCTTTGCATGAAAAGAAAAGGCAGCAGGAGGACCTGTAGGCATGGGCATTTCTTACACTTCTTCCCTTGTTTCTTCTTGAATGCATCTAGCCATTAATTCCTCGAAACCAGGAATTACATTATAGTTCAGAAGAGAAGTCCTGAACACATACCATTCAGATGGTAATCCTTCAAGAGTTGTGAGTGCCATTTCTCTGTCAGTAATAGTTTCCCCAATAGATAGGAGATCGTTCTTGATCTCGGTGATTCTTAAGAAGTATGCTTGCATACTTTCATCTTTACCCTTCTTGATTTCCCTCAGCTTATTTCTAAGAAACAAAACTTGATTTGCATCATTAACTTTAAATAAACTCACCAGTCTGTCGTAGATTTCCTTGGAGGTGTCTAGATCAGAGATGTAGGCCACCAAGCGCTTGTCGATAGAGTCCCGGATGATCTTCTTTGTTTTGACTTCTCCATTTTTCCATTTGTTCCAGGCAGCAGCAGATGCATTTGATGAAGGCTCAACAATATGGTCCAACACTCCTTGATCTTCAAGGGTTAGATCGATAGACATCTTTCATCCGTGATAGTCAGCTTTCTCACAGAGCTTGTCTTCGGCAGGAAAGAGTGTTGAGGACCCCATAGTTCTTTTAGGATAGCCTTGCCAATCTTCTCTTCAATGATTGCTCTAGCTCTTGCTCGGGCTTTGTCTTCACCTCAGCTCTGATACCATGTTAATTTATGGTATGCTCTATGCTTATAACAGTTTACTTCTTTTTCTTATTATATTCCACCGATTAGCAATCACATGTACATAAAGTAAAGTGCAGATAGAACATTAAACGATCGACAGAAAACAAGCCAAGACAAGAGACACAAGATGTGGCGGCTAGCCAGGGACAAACCCCACAATGTGTGGGGAAACCCTTTGATCAAATCTTCTTTTATCTTCAATAATTCAGCAGAGAGAAATAGTACAATAAATCTGATTCATATCAGCAGTAGCAAACCCTAGATCAGTAGCATCAGCATTAGCGGTTTCATTATCAAACTAGGGCAGACCATATCTCACAAACCAACAGTCAGATTGACTTCATTCCACCACCAAAAGTTTCGGCTTCCAGAGGAGGTTCAGATGAACCTACAACGCAGTTCAGATGAGGAGATCTTCTAGGCCACGCAAGTCAATCTTTACTTCTGTAGTTGCAGCTTCAGTTTCAGCAGTTTCCAGCTTCAAACTAGGGCAGTCGATATCTTGCAAACCGTTCGTCGGATTGACTTCATTCCACCACCAAAAGTTGCGGCTTTCAAAGGAGGTTCAGATGAACCTACAGCGCAGTTCCAAAGAGGAGATCTTCTAGGCCACGCAAGTCAATCTTTACTTATGCAGTCGCAGCTTCAATTTCAACAGTTTCCGGCTTCAAACTAGGGCTGTCGATATCTTGCAAACCGTTCGTCGGATTGACTTCATTCCACCACCAAAAGTTGCGGCTTTCAAAGGAGGTTCAGATGAACCTACAGCGCAGTTCCAAAGAGGAAATCTTCTAGGCCACGCAAGTCAATCTTTACTTCTGCAGTTGCAGTTTCAAATTCAACAGCTTCCGGCTTCACATGTGTGAGAGAGAGAGACCCATTTCAGCGCAGTAGAGAAGAGACTCATATCTGTGCAGTAGAGAGAGAGAGATGTGATGAGATGAGTGAGTCTAAATGAGGAAAAGTCCTCTTATATTTACACACAATGTTGGTGGGTGAATAGATGCGACTGTTGGGCTTCTGAGCCTACATGAGTTGTAGGTCGGCTTGATAATAATTCCATAATCAAAATAAATTCATATCTCCATGAATACTTATCGGAATTGGATGATCTTTATATCAATCCTACACCTCTCGACGAGAGGAATCTAATAAAGATATTATTAGCCATGAATAAGATGACCCACATGAAGTTTTGCCCTGGTTGCCAATTTTAACAACGAGTCTTCCGGATTGGGAAGAACTGTGGGCGGCTCTTCGTCAAGAAGAGATGAGATGACTGACCAAGGCGGGGAGTAGCGGCAAAGGGGCTAGGATTAAGAAGGAAGAGGAAGAGGATGTGGCTCTAGCATCTGTAGGAAAGTAGGAGAAGAGGAAGAAGAAGGACCTCTCCAAGGTCAAGTGCTTCCATTGTGGGGAATTGGATCACTATGCGAACTAGTGTCCGAGGAAGAAGAGTAAGGGAGAGGCTTTTGACTCAAAGGTAGCGCCAGCGAGGACGGAGAAAGAAGTCGAGGAGGATGACGATTGTGCCATGAGTGCTCATGTGCCACTTGAGAATAAGTGGGGAGACATCGAGCTGTAGTCAGGAGGACTACAGGCGATGAGGGGCAGGATCCTTGAGGTACCCAACCTCTTGGATTATACCTTGCTACAGGAGCCTCAAAGAGGAGTAGCACCACTGGCAAATGTCGGTAGAGCCGGATGCGGATGAAGCGACAAAGCGTGCTATAGTGCAGGAGTCCTCGGGCAGCGCGAGGCTAACAGGCTGCAACAGTGCGAGAGGCACGAAAGTGTTGCACTAGTGCAGGATGGCACAGAGAGGTGTGCAACGGTGCGAGATGCAGGGAGTTGTTGCAACAACGCAGAGGTCAGTAGAGGGAGCACTTGGTAGCGATAGAGAGGGCTTCAACATCAGGAGTGTTTCTAGCCTGATAGGGATGTCAGAAGTTGGGTGGATCAATTACTTACTTCTCAATAACTGAGTTGCAGTGCAGTAGCAGTATGCAATAGCACGATGCAGCATGATGAGAGGGGGATGTAGTGCAGATGTAGTGTTGGGAGGATGGACCAGCAGCAGCACAGATGTAGAGGGAGTTGCCGTACAAATGCAGCAGTGGCAGAGCCATGGGCAGCAGTACAGGATGCAACAGTCCAGAGGATGTTGGGCGGGGAGGCCTAGCATCAGCACAAGTACTGGTGTTAGATAATCAGAGTGATGCTCATTGAGGAGTATTACTAGAGCACAATCCTTGCTAAGAGGGAGTGTTGATTTGGGGTAGCATCAAATGTGCTCTAGCCATGAAAATTGGTGGAGAGGCTAAAGCACATGAGATCTCCAAGACCCAGAAATGGTTTGGATAGATTGTACCTGGTTTGGGAGATATTAAAATAATTGATATTTTTAATGGAGTTCCTAAGTCTAAACTTAGGAAAAATAAAATATTAATGGGTATTAATATAAAATTGGGTTAGAAGGTTCCAAAAGTCATGGATCAAGCCAAATCTAATCTTAGCCGTTGATTAGAGATTTAATCTTGGCCGTTGATGGACCAACAGGAAAAGTATAGGAGGAGGCTTGACGGTCAGTTGGAGAATACACTAGAGTGATCAGTCATTCATTTTGCTAGAGCGGAGTTGCTAAGCAAAGTTGAATCAATGATCAGCAACGAGGGGCAGTGAGTACGAGGCAGAGAGGCAGAGACAATACTGAGAGACCAACGTAGAAGCAGAGAGAGCGAGAGCAGCAACCAATCCAGGCTACGCAGAGCCCAGCAGAGACAACGCAGAGGCCAGAGGGACTGCGTCATCCACGCAGAGGCTGCTGGAGTGACGCAGAGGGTCCCAGAGGCTGCGCAGTGCCTCAGAGGGCTGACGCAAAGGGTCCTGGGGTTGACGCAGGTCAGAAGGAGGCTGATGCAGACGCTAGAAGGGCTAGCGCTGAGCTTTAGTTGTGTCGAAGAGGGTTTCGTGGGACAAGTTTTCTGAATACCTGTTTCTGAATATAGAGGTATTGCTGCCATGTATTTTTCTCTGTCGGGTGAGTCGGTTAGGCACCCAGTTGTACTCAGATAGACTGCATAATAATATAACCCTCTGAATAGCTGCACCGGTTTTCCCGCATTGGGTTTTTCTGGGGACATTTGTCCAAAAATAACGGTGTCACTTGTGTGCTTGTTTTCTTTCAGTTGATGATCTGTAGATGTTGTGACTGTATTGTGTTTATTTCGGTATTTAAATGTATTAAATAACTTGTTTGAATTTAAACAAGTAGAAGAAACATAATATAGATTAATTTTCTAACGGGTAGACTTAGAAAATTCAACACAAGAAGGGTCTCTTTACATGGACAATGACTATAATGACTCAAAATAAATCCTAGAAGTCCTCAATGGGGACTTTGACCTAAAACATGATGACCCAAGCATGAAACCCATGCTTTAATAAGTCATAATAATAATAATAAAAATATTTTTTTCATTCTTTTGGTAAATACATTTCATTGTGACTCAAAATACATTTTATGAAGACTGAACCTACTTACATTCTTCAACATGAAGGTCACTGGAAACAAGTGATTTGCATTCCCCAAGCAAGCAGTGTGCCAGTGCTACTGAATAGCTCCCTGTCAGACTAAGGCAAACTTGCTTTAAATGGTTTTCCGACATTATCTTGTAAACACACACTCTTGAAAAATTGTATTTAATCATTTCAGTTTTCCCACAATAGAAACATCCTTTATCTGTTAAAGCAAATATCAGGTTATAATGGTCAATTGCAAATTAGACATAGGCATTAATAAAGTCATTTGGACTTTAGATTATTTTATGCTTTTATGCTTTATTTTACGTTGGTGTGCTTTTTGGTCTATCCCGCATTCATAAAGTGGATTGCCTCAATTAACTTGTAACTCTTTGTTAAATTTGGAAACTAGGGCCAAACTCCATGTGTGTCATCTTATTTATGGCAGCTGATATTTTTCTTAGATTCCTCTCGTCGAGAGGTGTAGGATTGATCTAACGATCATCTGATTCCGACAAGTATTTATGGAGATATGAATTTATTTGTAATTACTTGACAAATTGTCAAGGTCGGCTAGCAGCTAAATGTGTGGCACACATGCACAACGTTTCATATAAATACAAGATAGGTGGAGGCATTATTCCATCATCTCATCTCATCTTATATTCTTCTCTCTCTCTCTCCTTACTTGATTGGGTTAACAAGGAGCAACTCTCACGTGGGAGAAGAAGGACACAACAAGGAAGATAGACGCATCAAGGAGGAGGACGCGGGTTTGTTCTAGCGTTGACTGTGGTTGACCTAGGTGCAGCAAGCAAGGGATGACTGCGTTGACCAGCGAGAGGTATTTTGACTACGACCTAATGTGGGGAGTCTCCCTTAAGCAAGCCGCAATTCTGATTTGCCATCCGTGGACCTGATTTGACTCACAAAGTGACCAACGCTGACTGGTTAGGGCTGACTGTTGGGCTGCCAATATGTTGACCTGTTTTGACCATTTCTTTTGGGCTGTTTTGGGCTGACCTTCATTGTTGTTGAAGACCGAGTTGACCAAGGTTGACTCAAGGTCATTTGTGGACCATTTGATCTACTTTGCAAGCGCTGGTTAGGGTTTCTATTACTGATGTCATAAAATTATAGATCTGTAAAAATGTACTATTTCTCTCTTTGCCGAACTATTGAAGATTATAGAAGAATTGATCAAAGGGTTTCCCCGCATTGGGGTTTGTCCCTGGCTAGCCGCCACATCTGGTGTCTCTTGTCTTGGCTTGTTTTCTGTCAATCTATTAATGTTCTATCTACATTTTACTGTATGTTAATGTGATTGCTAATCAGTGGCTAATAAGAAGAAATTGAAGTAAACTGCACTAAGCATAGAACATACCATAAATTAACATGGTATCAGAGGTGAGGTGAAGGCAAAGCCCAAGCAAGAGCAATAGCAAGAGTAATCACCGAAGGCTATTGAAGCAATCTTAAAAACCTCATGGGGTCCTCATCACACTTCCCTGCCGAAGACAAGCTCCCTGAGAAGTCTGACTATCACGGATGGAAGATGTCTCTCGATCTGACATTGGAAGAGCAAGAAGTGTTGGACCATGTGAAAGGCAGAATCAATGAGCCTCCATCAAATGCATTTGTTGCTGCAAGGAACAAGTGGACCAGGGGTGAAGTCAAAGCAAAGAAGATCATTCGAGACTTTATTGACAAGTGCCTGGTGGCCTACGGTTCCGAGCTGACCACCTCCAAGGAAATCTATGATAGACTGGTAAGCTTATTCAAAGTTAGTGATGAAAATCAAGTTTTGTTCCTTAAGAATAAGCTGAAGGAAATTAAGAAGGGCAAAGATGAGAGTATGCAAGCCTACTTCTTAAGGATCACTGAGATCAAGAATGATCTCCTATCAATTGGGGAAGTCATTCTTGATAGGGAACTGACCATCACAACTCTTGGAGGGCTCCCATCCAAATGGTATGTATTCAGAACCACTCTTCTCAACAATAATGTAATTCCAGGATTTGAAGAATTGATTGCGAGATGCATTCAAGAAGAGACATGGATGGAAGAACAGGAAATGCCTGCATTTAGAGGCAATCCCGCTGCTTTCTCCTCCCATGCTAAAAGGAGAAATAATTTCAGGGCAAAATCTAAGGGAAAGGCCGGACCAAAAGGTGGAAGGAAAGGAAGATATTTCATTTGCAACAAAATTGGCCACTATGCGAGGGAATGTCCTGATAGAAAGGACACATCTCATGACGATGATCAAAATCACTCAAGGGCAATTCCAACAACAATCAAAGGAAGAGCAGGTTCAATGGCAAAGGAAAGAGCAATGCCAGAAATCAAGGAAGTGGTCAACCCTCCAAGAAGGCAAGAAACTGCAGGTATGAATCTAACGTTGTTAACAATAAGCAAGATGAATATTATTTGATATTGGCCCTCTCTACTACTTCTCCTCTGGACACGTTAGTCAATTGGCTTATTGATAGTGGTGCCTCAAGGCACTTCACTGGTTACAAAGAAGCTCTCTTTAATCTGATAGAGAAGGAGACCAACCTGGAAATTATTCTGGGGGACAACTCCAAATATCTCGTGAAAGGCGTAGGGAATGTCTCTCTTCAATTGAATTAGAGTAATACAATTCATTTGCAAGAAGTCTTGTATGTACTTGATCTCAAAAAGAACCTGGTGTCCATTTTGGCAATGGAAGACAAAGGCTATAAGGTGGCCTTCATCAATGGCAAGCTCGTGTATGGAAACAGAATTTTAAAGATGCTTTCACTCTTGGGTTTCAGGTTAACTCTCTATATCAAGTCGAAGGAAGTCCGCTAGGTGTCATGTCTTGTGACACATCTCTTTAGTCTGAACTATGGCACCGGAGGTTTGCCCACCTTCATTATGAAGCTCTACTCGATGTGAGACAAATGGTGACAGGGATGCCCGAGTTTAAAGTAGAGCAAGAAGGTGTATGTCCGGGATGTGCCGAAGGAAATCTCAAAAGGGGACCATTCCCCTCAAGCCATAGCAAGACTTCCGTATATTACAATTGGTTCACTCCGACATATCTGGTATGATACCTGTGAACTCCTTGGGAGGATATTTATATTACCTCACTTTGACAGATGATTATTCTCACAAGACTTGGATATACTTCTTGAAAAAGAAGGATGAAGTGTTCTCCTAGTTCCGTCACTTCAAAGCGTTGATCAAGAATCAAACTGAGAAGAAGATCAAGATCTTAAGGACTGATAATGGGATTGGGTATGAATCCAATGAGTTCCATGACTTTTTTAAGGAAGCTGGCATTAAGAGGGCGACAACAACACCATACACTCCTGAGCAAAATGGTGTGGTGGAAAGGAAGAATCGTACGATTATGGACGCTGTTCGTTCCATGCTCCATGATCAAAGGCTTCCAAAGTTTCTATGGGCTGAAGCTGCAAATACTGCTGTATATGTTCAAAACCGATGCCTTCATCAAGCATTGGATTCCAAGACTCCCGAAGAGATGTTCACTGGTAAGAAACCTCATGTATCTCATTTTACAATTTTTGGAAGTCCTGTTTATTTTCATGTGCCAAAAGAGAAAAGGAATAAATTGGGTGCATCTGGAAAGAAGGGAATCTTCGTGGGCTATAGCGAAAATACTAAGGGCTATAGAATCTATGTGGCTGGTCAAAGGGAAGTTGAGATTAGCCATGATGTCACCTTTGACGAAGATATGGCTCTTAGAAAAGTTGACAAAATTCCTATACTATGGAAATCTGGAGAAGCTGACACAAGCAAACCGGAGGAAAAGCAAGATGAACCAATGCCCGAAGTGGAAGAATTCATAGACCCTATTGATCCCCCTCCGCAAGAGCCTTCCTCTTCTAGGAAGAGGCCCTCATGGCTTAGGGGGACACTTGATGATGCTGAAGGACACATTGCACCCAGAGGGACTTTCTGGGAAAGCAAGAAGCCGACCAGGTATCATGGATACTTGACCATTATGAGCACGATCATTCAAAATGAGCCCTCATCGTTCGCTGAAGCTGTGAAGCATCAAGTATGGAAGGATGCTATGACTGAGGAATACGAGTCCATCATGAAGAACGATGTCTGGGATGTGGTCCCCAGACCCCAGGACAAAACTGTTGTCACTTTGAAATGGCTTTACAAGATAAAGCATGGAGCTGATGGAAGTGCTGAAAAGTATAAGGCTTGTTTTGTCGCTCGTGGCTTCTCTCAAAAGGAAGGTATAGACTATGACGAGATATTTGCACCTGTTGCCTGATATACCACCATCCGCTCGATCATAGCCCTTGCTGCTTCGCAAGGATGGAACCTACATCAGATGGATGTCAAGACCGCATTCTTGCATGGTTCGATCAAAGAGGAAGTCTATGTGGAACAACCCGAAGGATTTGAGATTCATGATCGAGAATCTCACGTATGCAGGTTGAAGAAAGCCCTCTATGGGTTGAAGCAAGCACCTTGAGCTTGGTATGAGAGAATTGATAGCTACTTGATGAAGCTGGGATTCACTAGGAGTGAAGCCGACCCTAACCTTTACTTTAAGGTTGAAGATGATAAACCTCTCATACTGGTGCTGTACGTTGACGACCTATTTCTGATAGGTGCAGACCCTCTCATTCACAAATGTAAGAGGGAGTTGGTTTCCGAGTTTGAGATGGACCTAGGACTGATGCACTATTTCCTAGGACTGGAAGTCTGGCAGAAGCCAGGGGAGATTTTCCTATCTCAAGGAAAATATGTGGTGAAGATATTGGAGAGATTCAGTATGGTGGACCGCAAGCCCGTGACTACGCCGATGGAGCATGACTTCAAGAAGTTAAGCGGTAGTGCTGCCGGACTTGTTTTGCAAAATGCTACTGAGTATTGTTAACTCATCGGAGCATTGATGTTCTTGGTGAACTCCCGTTTGGATATATGTTTTGCAGTCAACACGTTGAGTCAACATATGGTTGAGCCTTAACACACACATTGGATTGGTGCCAAGAATCTGTTGAGATACCTTCATGGCACAATCATTCATGGGTTGAGATACACTATCGGAGATGTGAGACTACATGGATATACTGATGCTGATTGGGCAAGCAGTGTGGTGGACCGAAAGAGCACTTCCGGGTATTGTTTCTCTTTGGGATCTGCCTCGATATCCTGGATGAGCAGGAAGCAGAAGTCGGTGGCTTTGAGCACCACTGAGGCAGAGTACATTGCTGCGAGTATGGACTCCTGTGAGGCTGTGTGGTTGCGGAAGCTCTTCAGTGAGCTGTTTGGATTTACATTAGATACTACCGTGATCTTGTGTGACAACCAAGGCAGGATTTGTTTATTAGAGAATCCCGTATTTCATGATCGCTCCAAGCATATCGATATTAGGTACCACTATATCCGGGATATGGTGCAACGAGGAGCAATAAGGCTCCAACATATCGGTACAGATGAGTAGGTCGCCGACATTCTAACGAAGCCCCTGGGAAAGGTTAAATTCTTGACTTTCTGAGAACGACTTGGAGTCGTTGAGAGACCCTCTTATGAGGGTCTTGCATGATGGATGCATTGAGCTCTGGGAGCTCCGGGGTACTTCTTGGAACGACATGCAACCACAGGGCGACTCACCCTCCCCTAGTGGTGCGCTATGTACACGGTGAAAGGTTTAGCCTTCCCCTGTGATACCCCATGGCGACTTAGGGACAAGATGATTGGTTCTCCTGTCGAGGCATCCTACCCATGCAGTCTGGGACTCATGGGAAGTACTTCTCATCTGGCCAATGAGCAGGGAAATGGGGTTAGGGACCATAGTAGTACTATCGATGGACGCATCGTTGTATCTATCGTACTCCCTATGCTAGGATGACCTCCATTGATCTGGGATCAGTAAGAGTGGTATGACACACTCTCTAGGACTGACTTTGGGTCAGTGGAGGATGGTATGATACGTCCTCAATCATTTCTTCTTCATAGTTCAGCAGGGCAGAGCAGAGCCGAGTTGTGCAGGGCAGTGCATTTGATGGCAGAGATAGTATTGACGGTTAGATGGATTAGCAGATGGAGTTCTCCCTAGTTGAGAGGGAGTGTTAAATTTGGCAACTAGGGCCAAACTCCATGTGGGTCTTGTTATTTATGGTAATTGATATTTTTCTTGGATTCCTCTCGTTGAGAGGTGTAGGATTGATCTAATGATCATCCGATTTCGACAAGTATTTATGGAGATATGAATTTATTTGTAATTACTTGACAAATTGTCAAGGATGGCCAGTAGCTAAATGTGTGGCACACATGCACAATGTTTCATATAAATACAAGATAGGTGGAGGCATTATTCCATCATCTCATCTCATCTTATATTCTTCTCTCTCTCTCTCTCTCCTTACTTGATTGGGTTAACAAGGAGTAGCGCTCACGTGGGAGAAGAAGGACGCAACAGGGAAGATAAACGCAGCAACGAGGAGGACGCAGGTCTGTTCCAGCATTGACTGTGGTTGACCTAGGTGCAACAAGCAAGGGATGACTGCGTTGACCAGCGAGGGAGGTATTTTGACTACGACCTAGTGTGGGGAGTCTCCCTCAAGCAAGCCGCAATTCTGATCTGCCATCCGTGGACCTGATTTGACTCACGAAGTGACCAGCGCTGACTGGTTAGGGTTGACCGCAGGGTTACCAATACGTTGACCTGTTTTGACCATTTCTTTTGGGCTGACCTTCATTGCTGTTGAAGGCCGAGTTGACCAAGGTTGACTCAAGGTCATTTGTGGACCATTTGATATACTTTGCAAGTGTTGGTTAGGGTTTCTATTACTGCTGTCATAAAATTACAGATCTGTACAAATGTACTATTTCTCTCTCTGTTGAACTATTGAAGATTATAAAAGAATTGATCAAAGGGTTTCCCTGCATTGGGGTTTGTCCCTGGCTAGTTGCCACATCTGGTGTCTTTTGTCTTGGCTTGTTTTCTGTCGATCTATTAATGTTCTATCTGCATTTTACTGTACGTTAATGTGATTGCTAATCAATGGCTAATAAGAAGAAATTGAAGTAAATTGTACTAAGCATAGAACATACCATAAATTAACAGTCTTAATAATAAAGTTTTTGCTTTCTCATTATGAATGCAATCTTGGTTCTCTTTACATGTTTGTGTTATTATTATATGGTATCAAAACCCAATATTCTCGACACCATATCAAAGTCTCAAGCCTTGAAGGACAAGGTTTCCACTCTTGCCACTTCAATAGTTTGGGTGCCATGGAGTTTGTGAGAGTGTGAAGACCTAGGAACTGCCATTGGCAAAGACTGATCAAGAGATGACTAGCTTGGTGTTGAAGTTTCTAAGTTTACTTAGTTAGAAACTCTCCATGCACTTTATCTGATTTATTCCTACCTACTTGTTATTTTACTTAACAAGTTATTTACAATGTAAATACTGAAAATAAACACTAGTGCATGCTCAACATATAAGAGATCAACAACTAAAGGAAACAGAAACAATCACACCATATGACACCATTATTTTTGGACTAATGTCCCTGGAAAAACTCAATATGGGAAAACCGGTGCAACTATCTGAGGGTTTTCTTATTAAGCAATATCAGAGTACATTGTGGGTGCCGAAACTAGCCTACCCAACAGAGAATTTCCTTGGCAGTAATACCTCTCAGTTTTTGACAAATCTCTTGGCTGAAACTCGGATAATCCTTCCCGCAGCTTCTCAGCACCAATCTGCCCGAGAAACCCCAGCGTTAGCCTCTCTCTGGACTGCGTCAGCCCCTCTTTGCCCAGCGCTGGCCCTGCGTCACCCCGAATGGGTCTACATCAGCCTTAGGAGGCCCTGCGTCAGCCCTCTGGCCCTCTGTGTCAGCAACGCTGGCCTCTCTGAGGCTTTGCGTAGTTCTCGGCTGCCTCTGTGTGGCCCTGCATGAGCCCTGGCTAGTTCTGCGTCGCTCTCCCCGATTACTGCACTACTCTCCCGACACTATCTCTGCCTCTCTGCACTCAATGCCCCTTAGCTACAACTCTTGATCACTAATTCTATCTCTCTTAGCAAACCCCACTCTAGAGAATAGAATGATTGATCACTCTGGTGTTCTCTCCAAGTGACCCTCAAGCCTCCTCTTATACTTTTCCTGTTGACATATCAACGGCCGAGATTAAGTCCCTAATCAACGGCTAAGATTAGATCTGGATTGATCCATGTATTTTGGACCATTCTAACACAGTTTCATATTAATACACATTAATATTTCATTTTCCCCAAGTTTAGACTTAGGGACTCCATTAAAAATATTAATTATTTTAATATCTCCTGAACTGTTTAGAATCTGCCCAAACCCTTTCTGCGTATTGGAGATCTCATGTGCCCCAACCTCTCCACCAAATTTCGTGGCTAGAGCACATCCGATGCTACCCCAAATCAACACTTGGCACATCAAAGAGCTAAAAGGGTTTTGGGTCATTCGAAGCCAGGATCAATCCAGAGGATTTTGGAGTAGATTTAGTCTGTTTTTGCTTGTATTGATACCCAAATTTGCATATATGAAAGAATTGGTCGCTGATTTGTGGATTTTCAGTTGATCCAAGTAGAAATTAATTGATTTGGTGTTGGTTGCTTAAATATCTGACTGTTTTAGAGCTGTTTGGGAGAATATCTGTCAACATTTGTCTGTTTTTCAGTGGTTTGAGAGTAAATCCGTGGTTTATACTATATAGGGTTGATTTTGAGCATATTTGGCAAAAATTGTGTATTTTTGGTAGATTTATTAGAAATTTGCATGTTTTCCGGTGATATGTGGTTGCTACAATAGTTTAGAGCAAGTATTCAGGTGTTCTCAAGATTGCAAATTGAGGGAGGGAATCTTATGTATTTTTCTCTGTTTCAATATATTTTTCTTCATTTTTAATTTGTATTTATGGCCTCTTTACGCAACATCATGCAGAAAGGCATCTAGAGGTTCTTAGGCAATAAGTATGATATGTGGAAGCAATGTATGTTGGCTATTTTTTAGCACAAGTGCTTGGTTGCTAGTCCTCGATAATAATACCTGACCACAAGTTGTGGGTAATGACTAGAACATGTTCGATAAGTGAGACAGAGAAGTAGTAATGCTGCTTAAGTTGTTCGGATACATGAAATGCTTCTTGGGATTCAGATAGGGAAGACTTCAACAGAGATTTGGAATCATTTGAAGGAGTTGCATGGAATTTTGGATAAGGATAGAGTCTTATTCTTGAAGAATATGCTGTCTTTGATCACAATGGATTAGGGTGCATCATAATAGAAGCATTTATTCAAGATCATGGATATCAGAGAATAGGGGTCACGATTAGTTGAAAGATGGAATAAGAGGACATGGTGATAATTACACTGAAAAGCTTACCATGTGCTTACAAGCACTTGATTGAGACCCTAAACGTCACCATTACGAATATTGATCTGAAGTGTGATAAGCTATGCAATACACTTACAATAGGATAGATTGAAGAAATAATTTGGTAGCAATAGTGACATAGAGGGTTTATAATAGTCCTTTGTAGTCAATGTCAATGACAAAGATGAAAGGTTAAGGCAATGATGAAGATACGACCAAGAGCCTGATGACCATCACTTGGCACTTCTGTTGCAAAGTGGGCCATATGAAGAGGCATTGCAAAAATAGTTTGGCTAATTATAAAACCTACTAGGAAGGCCCTCAACAGAAGGTTCGTGTCATAGAGCATATAGAGGAGTTAGTGTTCTTTGCACTCATTGCCAAGAAGCAAGCAAATTAGCTCAAGTCATTTGCTTGGTACATTGATTTAGGCGCAACACAACACTTCGCCAATAGGCAAGACTTGTTCACAAAGGACACTACATGTTCCTCGGAGAATATAGTGATCTTTGGTGGTAGCGCAGAGTGTTGCATATTTCATTTGGAGAAAAAACATTGATTTTTCTAAATGTAAATTATATGCCAAGTATGGAGCTTAATCTACTTTCAATGAGTGAGATCATGAGGCATTTCCCCCAGATAAATGTCAATTTTAGTAATCATAAATGATATATAGTTCACTAGGTGATCGAGAAGACTATTTCTCTTGGCATGGAAGATCATGAACTGTTTAGATTGGTTGATATTGGATAGGTCAAGGAGCATGCATTTATAGCCAAGAGTGCATCAAACATCACCACACTTTGGCAACAACATGGGCACCTTAACTTGACCTATCCATGTCAATTAGCTTGAGGGAATTTGGTAGATGGACTCCCTGATATTCATTAGTGATTCTTGATTTTTAGTAGCAAATTCAGTGTGTGAGTGGAGCTTACTAGGCAAGGAAGCAGCACATGGCACCATTTGATGAAGGATAAGCTTGAAGAGGGAAGATAGTCCTTTACCTGGTTCTGGGTTCATGTTGGCTTTTTTGACCAATGAACACAACATCCATCACTAGTGCTAGGTATTTATTGATGACTACAATAGGAAGATGTGGTTCTATATTTTGAAAATGAAATTTGACGTGTTTAATGAGTTTCAAAAGTTGAAATCTTTAGTAGAAAAAGAGTTTGGCTGTCACCTTACCACTCTTAAGTTTGATTATGGTGGGGAATTCTATTCCAAAGAATTCAATAACTTTTGTGTTAAACATGGGATTAAAAGACATTTCACTACACCTTACATTCCAAAACAAAATGCAGTGGTAGAGAGTTTAAACCACACAATCATAGATATGGCTAAGTCTAGGATGTAGAATATGTCTGTTCCAAACGAATTTTGGCTTCAGATGGTGTTCATAGCAACTTCTTGAACTAAGAAATCAGACACATCCTTACCCACCGTGTACATGTGTTCGACATAAGTTTGATTCATGTCTTGTTGTAGGACACGAGTCAAACTTGTTAATTTTCCATGAAATTCTGTAACTGCTTGGATGAACAATCTGAAACTAAGACAACTGTAAACTGAAACCAAAATTTCTTTCACCAAGACACAAAATTTCTTAACACTTATAAGCAATGGAATAATCACATAGATAAAAACACAGTGACACAAATCGACACAATAATTTTTCTTGGGAAACCCAATTGGGAAATGTGAAAATCCTTGAATCTAACACATCAAAAACTCCTATTGCAATTACTGGTTTACAATCTCGTACTTGTTCTTTACATTAACAAGTTATTTAATTGCATAAACATCGAAGTAAACATTATTGCAGCCTTACATAAATATACAGATCATGCAATGAAATAAACAAAGACAATAACACAAGGGACACCGTTATTTTTGGACAATCGTCCTCGGAAAAACCCAATTCGGGAAAACCAGTGCAGCATATAAAGGGTTTGTATTATTAAGCAGATTTCGTGAATACAACTAGGGTGCCAAAAATGGCTCACCCAACAGAGAATATCCTCGATAGTAGTACCTCTATCTGGTGACAGATATTCCGACAAATCAACAATTGGATGATCAAACCTCACAGTGACTCCGACTGTTCCCTATGTTGGACAGCGAAAGCTGCTCCAAGCACTGCGCTGGAACTGCGTCACTCCTCTAGAAGCTGCGTCACCCTCTCCAAGCTCAGAATCTGTTGATCTATTCCAGTCTTCCCCACAGAATCTCCCTAGCGCTGCCTCTGAGGCCCAGCGTCAGCCTCTATGGCTTTTGCGTCACCTGCGTCAGCCTTCCGCGTCCTCTGCGTCAGCCCTTCTAGGGCCTGTGCTGTCTCTCCCGACACTGCGCTGCCTCTCTGGTATGTATTCTTCAGCCTCGAATGAAAATCCCTTGCTGAACAACCCCTCACTACAACTCTGATCACTAACTCGATTTCCTCAGCAAACCTCGTCCCATAAAATCGAATTTCTTTGATCACTTGGTGTATCTCCAACTGACCCTCAAGCCTCCTCTTATACTTTTCTTGTTGAGTCTTCAACGGCCGAGATTAAGTCCCTAATCAACGAGATCCTCGTCACTTAGAACTTTCTCACCCATATTTTATTAATACACATTAATATTTTTATTTTCCTAAGTTTAGACTTAGGAACCCATTAAAAATATTAATTATTTTAATAACTCCTTATCCGAGTGGAATTTCTCCAAACGATTTCCGGGTCTTGGAGATCTCATGTGCCTTAGCCTCTCCACCAATTTTCAAGGCTAGAGCATATCCGATGCTACCCAAAATCAACACTCCCTCTTAGCGAGGAATGTGCTCTAACAATGCTTCACCATAGAAGCCTCACACTGATCCTCTGCATCGGTCATCTGTGCTGATGCTTGGCCTGTTGCCCCACATCCACTACACTAATGCTTCCTGTACTACTGCCCATGACACTGCCACTGCCACTGCAACATCTGTACTGCAACTCTCTCTCAACATGCTGCCCATAGCACTATCACTGCTAACTGCTGCATTGCAACTCAGTTACCGAGAAGTAACTAATTGACTTCACCCAAACACTGACATCCTGGTCAGTCTGGAAGCCTCGTGATGCTGAAACTACCTCTGCTGCTATCCTATGCTCCCTCTGCTGCCACTGCACTGTTGCAACCTTTTCTGTGCCTCTCGCACTGCTGCAACCTCCACTGCACTGCTACAGACTTCTGCACTCTAGCACTGCCTTGCCGCTCCATCACACCTTGCTCCACCCGACACCTGTCATCATGCTACTGTCTTTAAGGGTTCCCGTAGCCGTATGTGATCCAAGAGTTTGGGCACCTCAAGGATCCTGCCCGCTTCTGTAGTCCTCTTGACTACAGCTCCAAGTCTCCCCACCTCTTCTCTAGAGGTGCATGAGCACTCATGGCACAATCATCATCAGTCTCGACATCCTTCTCCACCTTTGCTAGAGCAGCCTTTGAGTCGGAAGCTTCTCCCTTGCCTTTCTTCCTGGGGCACTGAGAGGCATAATGTCCCAACTCTCCACAGTTGAAGCACTTGACCTTGGAGATGTCTTTCTTCTTCCTCTTCTGTAGCCCCTGCTGTCCCGCTGATGTGAGAGCTGCATCCTCCTCCTCCTCCTTTTTGATTCGAACTCCCTTACCACTACTCCCCGCCTTGGTCAATCTCCTGATCTCTTCTTATCGAAGAGCCGCCCACATCTCCTCCTAGCTGGGGAGAGTTTCTCTGCCCAAAATGATTTGGACAAACGTCTCCCACTCCTCGGAGACTGCATTTAGGGCAGTCTTGACCATGAACTCTGGATTCGATGTAGACCCCACAAAAGTAAGCTGGTTGCGAATCCCTTGCAACCCGAGAAGGAAGGGATCTATCTCCTCTCTTTTTTGCACCTGATACTGTCTCAGCTGATTTTCTAATAACATCTTTTGTTGCACGGAAGAGCCCTGATACAAGGTGGTCAGGGTCTCCCACATCTCCCTTGCTGTGTTCTTCTCAGCAATGTGTGGTACTACATGATCTTTGACCCCGTCTAGGATCATGCACTTGGCCTTAGCCTGGGCCTCCTTGTATTTCTTTAATGGATCAACGTCGACTTGTTCAACAACAACCTTTAAGGCATAGTCCTTGATGCGATGTTTGTCTAGGATTGCCAGGATCCTGGCCTTCCAGATGACAAAATTAGATGCTCCGTCCAATCTGTCCCGATCGCTCAATCCATTCATTGCCATCTCTGCGCCTCTTCTCTAGACTCCCTCTGAGTCCTGATTTCCCTCTCAGAAATCCCTCGACCAACCTTCGAATCACTCCTCTCCAATCCTCCTTTGCCGCTGCAACCCGGATCTATAGTGGCTATAAATCTGTCGAGGTAGTGCTTCCCTCTACCTTGGTTCAGTCTCCTTAGACACTGTTCTACAACGACAAAAACAACGTCCCACCAGTTCCACAAATCAAAATCTATACAACTCCCTTAGCCTCGACAACTCGAGGAATTTGAGCCCTTCAGGCTTTGAGCAATCTCTGCGTGGGTTGAATCTGCTCGTCCTGGCCAACTGTGTCAATCCTTCCTAGCTCAGAAAGATGACGTGGCTCTGTGTGAGCCTGATCTGCCCTCCTCTGCCTCTGTGCTAGCGTTTGTCTTGGCTCAGAGAGCTGACGCAGGCACTGCGTGAGCCTTTGTGTCACACTCTTTGTACTACGTCACTCCTCCTTCTGCCTCTGGCTTTGGAACAACGCTGTCTCTCGGGATAGATACTTCTTTGCTGCAAATTCTCAGATTTCTCGGCTAGTGTCTTCAGTCGCATATGATCTGCAATCGCTCTGATACCATGTGAAAATTCCTGAATCTAAAACATCAGAAACCCCAACTGCAATTAATGGTTTACAGTCTCCTACTTGTTCTTTACATTAACAAGTTATTTAATTGCATAAACATCGAAGTAAACACTATTGCAACCTTCACAAATATACAGGTCATGCACTGAAATAAACTGAGACAATAACACAAGGGACACCGTTATTTTTGGACAATCGTCCCCGGAAAAACCCATTTCGGGAAAACTGGTGCAGCATATAGAGGGTTTGTATTATTGAGAAGATTTCGTGAATACAACTAGGGTGCCAGAAATGGCTCACCCAACAAAGAATATCCTCTCGGCAGTAGTACCTCTATGAGGAGATAGATATTCTGACAAATCAGAAATTAGATGATCAAACTCCACAGTGACTTCGGCTGTTCCCTATGCTGGACAACAAAAGCTGCTCCAAGCACTGCTCTTGAACTGCGTCACTCCTCTAGGAGCTGCGTCATCCTCTCCAAGCTCAGAATTTGCTGATTTGTTCCCAGTCTTCCCCACAAAATTTCCCCAGTGTTGCCTCTAAGGCCCATCGTCAGCCTCTATGGCTTCTGCGTCACCTGCGTCAGCCTTTTGCATCCTCTGCGTCAGCCCTTCGGCCTTTGCATCAGCGCTTCCAGGGCCTGCGCAGTCTCTCCCGGCACTGCGCTGCCTCTTTGCTATGTATTCTTCTGTCTCGGATGAAAATCCCTTATTGAACTGCCCCTCACTGCAACTCTGATCACTAACTCGATTTCCTCAGCGAAACTCGCCCCAGAAAATCGAATTTCTTTGATCACTTGGTGTATCTCCAATTGACCCTCAAGCCTCCTCTTATACTTTTCTTGTTGAGTCTTCAACGACCGAGATTAAGTCGCTAATCAACGATTAAGATTAGAACTGGCTTGATCCTCATCACTTAGAACTTTCTCACCCATATTTATTAATACACATTAATATTTTTATTTTCCTAAGTTTTAGCTTAGGAACCCATTAAAAATATTAATTATTTTAATAACTCTTCACCGAGTGGAATTTCTCCAAACGATTTCTGGGTCTTGGAGATCTCATGTGCCTTAGCCTTTCCATCAATTTTCAAGGCTAGAGCACATCCGATGCTACCCAAAATCAATAGGAAAACCCCTTTCTTTGCTGTAGTATTTATTGATAGAGTTTGAGCAATTAGATCTCTTACAAGGCAATCTGTTTCACTTTGAGAACACACTTGTTCTCACTGCTAACCTAGCTTGATACACCCTGCATACACTTGATCTAGCTCCTACTTGCTTGTCGCCTGCCTGGACCTATTTCCTTACATTGATCTCCTCCTATTTTCTAGTGCAATATGGCCCCTATTCTTTAGGACGGACCTCCTAAATCCTAGCACAAAAATTGCCACAAGAAAGGCTCTCTACAATCTGTGTATTGGCTCCTCCAAGATACACTGCCACAACAAGGATCTCTCACACACACAAACTCGTGCAAACAATAATGATACATACATGTGCCTTCGTCCTCCTTTTATTGATTCTATCCACGCTAAATCTGGCAAATACAAATTTAGAACAACAGTTGTGATTGACTAGTTAACTGAGTTTAACTGTTTCTCTAACTCGTCCTTGCCTCAATAAAAACTAAAGCTCCCAACTCATCCTCTTCTAAATTCGGACTGCCACTCAATCCTGTAGTTAGTCGAGGAAGGCTCCATGTGATTGAAGCTCCATCACTACGCATGAACTTTCTATCTCCATGAATTGCTCCATGGTTAAAGGAAGACAAATTGTGGTCTTTTTGGCTTAGGCACTAACCAAAGAAGACTTTCCTTCGCTACCATTTTCAACACTCCCTCTTAGTGAGGAAGGGATTCTGTATAACTCCCAATTTATCTCTAAAATAGACAAACTGCTTTTTGCCAATGCCTTGGTCAAGATATCTGCTACTTGCTCCTCTATTGGAATGTATGATAGCTTCACTATCCCTTTCTGCACACAATCTCTTAGATGATGATACCTGATCTCGATTGCTTGGAGCTATCGTGAAGAACTGGATTCTAAGAGAGATTAATGCAACTTTGATTGTCACAATGTACCACAATAGGCTCCATCCCCTGTCTAAAAAGTCCCATAAGAAACTTCCTCATCTAGATAGCTTCGCATGCTACCAAACTGGGAGCCATGTACTCGGCCTCTGCTGAACTGAGTGCAATTGATCTCTGCTTCTTGCTGTACTAGGAAATAATTGTTGACCCAATGCTGAAGATACAATTTGAAGTACTCTTCCGATTTGTGGAGCTCCATGCCCAATTTGCGCTGTGAAGCCCCCAAGCCTCACTCCATCGTCCTGTTTGTACCATAATCCATAATCTGCTGTGCCTTTGAGATACCTCAAAACATGTTTTGTAGTAACCCAGTGAACTCTGGCTGGTTCCATCATGAACTGACTCAGCTGGTTCACTGCAAAACAAATATCAGGTCATGTGTTGAGTCTTAACCAAATACATCAACGACCTGATGAACTGCTTGTATACTGTAGCATATACTCGCTTTGCTCTGCTAGCATCCACCTTCCTCCAGTTTGTGACTAGAGGCGTGGCCATGGGCCTGCAATCCTGTATATGAAATCTTCAAAGAACCTTTGTGGTGTACTTCCCTTGTCCCATGAAGATCTCACCATCACCTTGCCAAACCTCCAATCCACGGAAATAGTGCATAAGCCCCATATCCTTCATCTTAGACTTCCTTGCAAGGTCCTCCTTGCAATCCTGGATCAAGCTGTCTGGTCTAGTGAATATAAGGGCATCAACATAGAGCACTAGAATGAGCGGAAACCCTCCAACCATGATGTAGTATAGGTTGGCATCCACCTCGCTCTTAGTGAGGCTTGTTACCCACCAAAAATGGGTGACCCCATAGGAGATTTTTTCTCCTAGACATCTCTTCAGCTGGTACCCAACAACCACTGACAGCGACTAATGTTGCCGATGTATTGTGCCATTTGATCTCTGCGCCCTAAATTAGTCATATGTCTCCTCGCCCATTTGTTGAGAGCGTATGTTCGAAGGTGGGCATCCCTGATCCGGGTGGATATTGGTGGCCACCCGCCTATTCCACTTGGACCCCCACCATTGTTTCTTTTTAGTTTCCTTAATTGTAGCACAACTTACTATTTTTGGTAGTTTTTCGGGTCCTAAACTTCCGGAGCCGTTTTGAGGGACTAAAAGACGTTTTTAGGGAAAACAGAGAGACAAGAAAAGTGCCACACCAATTTACTTATTTGTTTTTGGCCTTTTCTTCAAGATCTTCGAAACGAGGTATTATGATAGCCAAACAGAGATTGTATGCCAAAGTTATGACCTCGGGAAGTTGACATTCCAACTTACCCCAATGGGGCCCACAAGCTTTTGGTGCTTCATCTCCTAGGGTTAGGTTTTTGGATGTTTAGGGTTTCTCATTGTTTCTCAATGATAAAAAGGCCACTGAGCCTCATTGTAACACAGTTCATAGGCATGTAGCCGCCACATCTCTTCTTAGAGATAAAGCTACCATTGCCCGAGCTAGTTTATTTCCATTTTGTATGTAAGCATATTTAAGTTCTTTGATATTAATGAAATGAAGTTTTATTTCTGCTGCATCTCCGTGTTTATGTCTATATCTATATTATGTTGCGTTCTTGCATAAGTCCAGATCAGTGGTATCAGAGTGGTTTGCTCTTTCTCTGTTTTTCTTTGCATGTCCCCAACAAGGTCAGGGTATAAAGAGTTAGGGCTCGAACTGGTTGAACCTTTGCAAGACCGACCTCACAAACCCCAACGACTTCCCATGGTAGAAGAAACTAAAGACAAGGGAGCAGGAGATCCCTTCAAAATATTGCTCGAAGAAGCTGTCGAGCGACAAAGGAATGCGATGATGGACAACTTTGATCAGATTCTTCAGTGGCTACCCATAGGCAACGCATCTTCATCCAGCAGCCACTCTACAGGGGCCACTCCCTTTAAGGTACAAATCAACTTTGACATCCCCATATTTGAAGGCCAGATAGATGCAGATGCCGTAGATAAATGGTTAAATCAGTTAGAAGGATATTTTTGGATTCATGATTTTTCAATTGGGAAAATATTACTTTTGCCCTCCTCAAAGTCGCTTCCCAGTGAAGGACTGGTGGGAGATCTACTGTGAGAAGAGGGACGAGAGAGAACCCTCACTATTTTCAGTCGCACCCACTTGTAATTCTTTTCGAGACGCCATCAAGGAGCAGTGTTACCTTATCGGGAGCTATGAAGATAAATACATAAAGTGGACCACGCTGCGGCAGGGAAGGGAGCAAGACGTGCTAGAGTTCACAAATATTTTTCATACCCTTTGCACGAAGTTGGGTATCAAGGATTCTGAGAGGCATTTGGTATTCAAGTACCGCGTCTGTCTACACAAGAACATCTTGGACGAGATGGAGTTCTTGGACATCTCGCTCAACACCGTCGACTGATACACTGCTAAGATTGAACAAAAATTTAAACAGAAGAAGCGAGACTTTGGATTTGAGAATCCAAAGCGAGGGAAAGGTGTCCCCAAACTGCATAACAAAAGACAAAGCCAAGGCAGGGCGATCCAGGACAACTAGTCAAAGCCGCAAACAAAGAACAACACCATGAAGACAAAGAAGGACATGGGAAAATGGTGTGAGTTCCATAAGAGCCCCACTCACAACACGAGTGAGTGTCAAGCAAAGAGTCATTAGTGGCCGGCTTTCGAATTAGATGCATGTTCCGACTCTGAGTCAGAACCGGACAAGGGGAATAAAAAAGGGAAGAAGATTATTGATGCGGAACCCAGTGCCACTGTTGCCACCACCAAGATCCAGAAGATTGAGTCCGAAGATCCAGAGGAGGGGGAACGCCTCTTCCACTCACATATGTGGGTGAAGGGTTCTTTGTTGCAGTTCATTGTCGACAACGGGAGCCAAAAGAACCTCATTTCAACAGAGGTCATGAAGCAGTTGGGCCTACCGACCACACCACACCCGTAACCGTACACCATCGGGTGGCTTCACCAAGGGCGAGATCTCCATGTCAGCCAACAGTGTCGCCTTCCCTATAGCATCAAGCCCTTCATATATGAGGTACTATGTGATGTTGCTCCTCTTGAAGTTTGTGATGTATTATTGGGCCAATCATACTTGTGGAAGCGTCAAGCTGTGTATGAGTCTAGGCATCACATTGTTATTATTACTTTGGGCAATAAGTTATATAGGATACCGGAGGTAGCACCGCCTACCACTATCTCTTAGCACCGCCTACCACTATCTCTTTGGTCTCTGTGAAGCAATGCAATAAGATCATTTCTCAGACCAGGAAGTTTGTCTTCCTTATGATTCACCCTCAAAGCAAGAAGAAGATTGTGGCCACCTCCACGGTCTCCAAACATGGCTCCTCCGCACGACAACAACAAATGCACATGGTCATGGAGGAGTACAGGGACATTTTCACCTCACCCACAGGGGTACCCATACACTGTCAAGTCAACCACTCCATCGATTTGACCCCAGGTGCGCTACTACCCAATGGACCAATTTACCGATGCTCTGTTTTGGAGAACGATGAGATCAGGAGGCAGATTCAGGAGTTGTTGCAGAAAGGGCACATCAGGCCAAGTTCATCACCCTGTGGAAGCCTGATCATGTTGGTACAAAAGAAGGATGGAACCTAGAGGCTCAGTATTGACGATAGGGCATTGAATAAGATTACTGTTTGGAATAGGTATCCAATCCCACAGATCGATGACCTTCTGGACCAGCTCAAGGGTGCCAAATATTTCAGCAAGATTACTTAAAGTCTGGTTATCACCACGTAATAATTGAACCCTTTGATGTGTGGAAGACTGCCTTCAAATCCAAGGAGGGCCTTTTCGAATGGTTGGTCATGCCTTTCGGGTTGACGAATGCCCCTGCAACCTTCATGCGAATGATGGATGACATCTTGTAGCCCTTCACCAAGTCGTTCGTGGTAGTGTACCTGGACGACATCCTGATTTTCAGTCGGAGTTGAGAAGAGCACATACACCATATCCGACAGGTCCTCCAAACCCTGCAACAACACAAATTGTGTGCCAATCTGGAGAAATGCACTTTTCCGATGACCGAGGTTCAATATTTGGGGTATATCATTGATGAGTGGGGTGTGCATATGGACCCAGCTAAGATACAAGTTATTCGAGATTGGCCAACCCAAACCACTCTAACAGAGCTTTTGGCTTTTGGGGTCTTGCCAATTGCTATTGCAGGTTCGTGTTGGGATTCTCTCATATCACTTGGCCTTTGAGTCAAGTCACCAAGGGCGGAGTGAAAGCAAAGTTCTTTTGGTCTAAATCCCAACAAAAGGTGTTTGTCGAGTTGAAGCATCGCCTTTGCTCTGCA
Source organism: Pinus tabuliformis (assembly GCA_031772625.1). Taxonomy (NCBI): domain Eukaryota; kingdom Viridiplantae; phylum Streptophyta; class Pinopsida; order Pinales; family Pinaceae; genus Pinus; species Pinus tabuliformis. Next base: position 1,212,865,553 of record CM062809.1, on the reverse strand, counting down.
CTAGTGCTCACATTACCAGACCTGCAACAACCATTTGAAATTGAGACAGATGCCTCCGACTATGCTATTGGTGCAATTCTTACCTAGCAGGGGCATTCGGTGGCATATCACAGTGAGACACTTTCAGATACAGTCCGAAAGTATCCCATTTATGACAAAGAGATGTATTCCATTGTGCAGGCTTGCTGGCAATGGAAGCATTACATTCTGAGGAAGGAAACAGTCATCCACGCAGACCACCGACCCCTACAGTTCATAAAGACACAAGGAAAGTTGCAGAGCAATCGCCATAAAAATTGGTCGACATATTTGCAACAGTTCCATTTGAACATTAAGTACAAGAAGGACAACACCAATAATGTTGCAGATTGTCTAGACTCTTGTGGATACTAGACTTCGGGGTGGCTGCATCTTTACAAGAGCGATCCTAAATTCGACAACGCATACCAGATGCTCCTGGAAGGCAAGCAAGTTCCAGAGTTTCACCTCTAGGGTGCATTGTTATGGTACCGGGACACCTCTGTGTTCCTTCAAGCGAGCGTGCCAAGATGATTTGGGAGGCACACTATAGTCGGGTCGCTGGACATTTCGGAGTAGAGAAAACAATGGCTGTGATGCAGAAGTATTTTTATTGGCTGAACATTCGACAAGATGTTGGTAGGTACATCAGATCATGCACTGCCTGCACCATTGTCAAATCGACCATCAAGAAGCAAGGCCTATATACTCCTCTGCCTACTGCTAGTTGGCTTTGGGAATCCTTCTCCATGGATTACGTGTTGGGCCGTCCTTCTACTAAGCATGGCAATGACTGTGTTTTCGTGGTCGTCGACAGATTCTCTAAGATGGGCATTCTGGCGGCCTATAAGAAGAGTATCACAATAGAAGCCACAACTAAGCTCTTCTTCGAACGAGTGTGGGTACACTTTGGGATCCCACAGTCCATTATCTCAGATTGGGACAACAAGTTCCTGAGTACATTTTGGTCAAGCCTCTGGTCGATGCTGGATACCAATCTCACTAAGTCCACGACCTTCCACCCCCAAACTGATGGCCAAACAGAGGTCGTCAACAGGATGATCGTGCACATTCTACGCATGTACAACTCGAAGCATTCACGCACATGGGATGAAAGCCTTCCATATCTCCAACACAACTACAATAGAGCTCTCCATAGCTCAATTGGCCACAACCCCTTTCAGGTGGGGTTGGGATTCCAACCACTATGTCCCATTGTTGTTGCCATACCACTTGCGGCTACTTCGGTAGATTCGGCTCATGTCCAGTCCGAAGCTAACAGAGCTACCAACTTCATTGAACGCATTCAACATATTCGACAGCAGGTCCATGACATATTGGAGAAAGCAAATGCTAAGTACAAACAACTTCATGATTAGCATTGGGTGCCACACAAGTTCCAGGTGGGCGACAAAGGTTGGTGACATTTGCAGAAGGAGCATCTCGCTAGGGCCCACCGCAAGCTTCGTTTACTCCGATATGGGCCTTACACCATCATTAACGCTGTGGGAGAGAGTGCTTTTGAGCTCAACATTCCCTCATTCCTTGAGCTGCACCTAGTTTTCAATGTGGACCGCCTTCGGCCATACTTTCCACCATTACTGGACACATTAGACATTGCAGAACAACTCACACCAACAGAGCTAAACCCAAACTGCATGGAACAAGCCACAACTGATCGAATCATGGACACGCAGATCAAGAACACTTGCCAGTAGAAGATCCAATTGTATCGGGTTGTCAAAGCTGGCCAACTCCTGCACCAAGGCAAGTGGCTCACCAGGGACCAAGTTCAATAGAAGTTTCCCCATCTCATGGAGGCACTCAATGCAATGGGGACCATTGCTTCCTAAGGGGGGAGGACTGATCTAGGTGGATATTGGTGGCCACCCACCTATTCCACTTGGACCCCCACCATTGTTTCTTTTCAGTTTCCTTAATTGTAGGACAACTTACTATTTTTGGCTGTTTTTTGGGTCCTAAGCTTCTGGAGTCGTTTTGAGGGACTAAAAGACGTTTTTAGGGAAAAAGGAAAGACCGGAAAAGTGCCAGACTAGTTTACAAGTTTGTTTTCGGCGATTTCTTCAAGATCTTTGAAACGAGGTATTATGATAGCCAAACGAAGATCGTATGCCAAAGTTACGACCCTGAGAAGTTGACGTTCCAACCCCAACGGGGCCCACAAGCTTTTGGTGTTTCATCTCCTAAGGTTAGGTTTTTGGATGTTTACGGTTTCTCATTGTTTCTCAATGATAAAAAGGCCACCTAGCCTCATCGCAACACAATTCAGAGGCATGTAGCGGCTAGCTGCCACATCTCTTCTTAGAGATAAAGCTACCATCACCCGAGCTAGTTTATTTCCAGTTTGTATGTAAGCATATTTCAGTGCTTTGATATTAATGAAATGGAGTTTTATTTCTGCTGCATCTCTGTGTCTATGTCTATATCTATATTCTGTTGCGTTCTTGCATAAGTCTGGATCAATTCCAACTCGAAAGGTATGTTTTTCATTGTGAAATTAGGTGCTTATGCTTGTTTTTCATTGGGCATTTTGGGCATGGATTATTGGGTGACCTGGAAGAAGGAAGGGTTTTGATTGGGGTCTTGTTCCCTCACCTTAAATGGGGGGTTAATCCTCAACCCTAGTCTCGTGGGATCTCCCCTATTGGCCTATAGATTTAGGAAGGGCACTACTTGGGAAACCCCGATTTTGGTAGTGCGGTCCCGTTTTCCCGTTCCACATTTCTTACTCCCCTCTGCACATTACAAGCCCTATTTCATCATCTTCCCTCTCTGGGACCACTGTAAAAATTTCTCATTTCCCACCCCGGTTTTCAGTTTCACCTTATTTCTCCAAAATAGTTAAATGCCCTTTCCCATATCCATACATTCAACAACTGGAAAATAAATTTTGCTGAAAACACAAATTCTGGAAATTTTACAGAATGCTAGAAAATGCAGAAATATAAAAATCAGCACATACAAACAGCCATTTAACTCATTTAAACACAGTGATTTTTGGTCAAGGTGACCTTGGAAAAACCCCCTACAACTCTTGGGGAAAACTAGTTCAAGAGCTCCTTATTTCTGAAAAATGCTTTTTATAGTGAGAAATATTCAGCAAAAAATCAGCAAGCAAATTTTTACAACTTATCTCATTTTCCGTGCCTCACAGCCAACTGGGAAAACTTGCAAACAACAAAACAGAACAGCAATAAATGTTGTACGGCCTCCTCGAAAAATAGCAGTACAGCTGTACGGATTTCTGCCCTCGACTTGCTGAAACTCAGCTGTACGGACTTGCTGAAACTCCGCTGTACGGACTTGCTGAAACTCCGCCTTGCTGAAACTCCGCAGTACGGACTTGCTGAAACTCCGACTTGCTGAAACTCCGCCTTGCTGAAACTCCGTAGTACGGACTTGCTGAAACTCCGACTTGCTGAAACTCCGCCTTGCTGAAACTCCGCTGTACGGACTTGCTGAAACTCTGCCTTGGAATGTGTGCCAAGCTGCTGCCTCCTTCTCCTCACTGTCCAGAAATCTCCCTTGCTCTCTTGCTCTCCTTCTCTCAATCTGCTCATGAAAGAATGAATGACCTTTTCTTCCTTTTCCTCCCTTAATCTAACCCTAAGTGACTTTCGGGTAATCCCTAAATCCAATGGCTGAAATAGATTGAGATCTAGGGCTGAGATTAAATGCTCATTTAAATCTCACTTTCTATTTTTTAATTCACCCCACTTAGTCATTTATTTCCAAAGTCACTTTTCCTTTCTAATTTTTCATTGACTTTAATAAAGTCACTTTAAAATTAGACTTTAGTAACTTTATCACTTAAAGTCACTTTTAAATTAGATTTGACTTTATAAAAATTATAAAGTCACTTTAGGAGAAAAATTAAATTCTTTTTGGATACTTTTCCCTAGGCCAAAGATCAAAGCCTTAGGGAACCACCTGTCCTCCGGTACCAAATTTCAACACTCCCTCTTACCGAGGAAGGTGTTCCTCACCACACCCATCTTGTCTCTGAAGTAGTCATGCTTGCCCCGTGGTAAGGCTTTGGTAAGAATATCTGCAACCTGCTCATCAGTGGGAATATACTCAAGCTTCACAGCGCCCTTCTGAACACAGTCTCTGATGAAATGATATTTGATCCCGATATGCTTTGACCTGTCATGAAATACTGGATTCTCCGTGAGTTTAATGCAACTTTGATTATCACAGTAAATCACTGAAGGTCTCAACGGCTGACCAAATAAGCCAAACAACATCTTGCGAAGCCAGATGGCCTCACAACTAGCTAGACTGGCTGCCATATACTCTGCTTCCGCTGAACTCAATGCTACTGACTGCTGCTTCTGGCTGAACCATGACACTATTGCCGACCCCAACCCAAAACAACACCCTGAAGTGATCTTCCTATCAGAAGCACAACCTGCCCAATCAGAATCAGTATAACCTGCCAATCTCACTCCATCCCCCTGCCTGTAGTCCAGACCATAATCCACTGCCCCTGCAAGTACCGCAAAATGTGTTTTGCAGCCACCCAGTGAACCTTCCTAGGCTCACACATAAACTGACTCATCGTGTTGACTGCAAAACAAATATCTGGTCTAGTGTTGACCAAATACATCAAGGAACCAATCAACTACCTGTACAATGTGGGATCCACCAACTCGGAATCCGAAGCATGAAGCTTCTTCCAGTTGGTGATCATCGGTGTTGACATGGGTTTACAATCCTCCATGTGGAATCTGCCAAGGATGTCCACAATATACTTCCCCTGCCCCAGGAAGAAATGCCCCTCCTCCTGCCACACCTCCAAACCCAAAAAGTAATGCATCAAGCCGATGTCCTTCATCTCAAACTCCGCCGCAAGATCTCTCTTGCAGTGCTCTATGAGTCTCTCTGCACTTGTAATGACCAAGACATCAACATACAGCACCAGAATGAGAGGCTCCTCACCTATCACAATATAGTAAAGGTTCGGATCTGCCTCACTCTTTGTGAAACCCATCCCCTGCAAGTATGTATCTATCCTGGAGTACCAAGCTCTGGGAGCTTGCGTCAGGCCATAAAGGGCCTTCTTCAGTCTGCACACATGGGACTCCTTCCCATGCACCTCAAAGCCCTGTGGCTGCTCAATGTACACCTCCTCCTGTATGAAGCCATTGAGAAATGCAGTCTTCACATCCATCTGGTGGATCTTCCAACCCATCTCTGCTGCTATCGATATAATGGAGCGGATCGAAGTATATCGAGCCACGGGAGCAAAGGTCTCCTCATAATCAACTCCCTCTACCTGGGAGAACCCTCTAGCCACAAACCTCGCTTTGAATTTCTCATTGCTGCCATCTGCAACAAGCTTTACCTTGTAAAGCCATTTGGAAGTAACCACGGATTTGCCCTCAGGCCTCGGCACCACCTCCCAAACATCATTCTTCATGATAGAAGAATACTCCTCCTGCATGGCCTCTCTCCAGACCTGCTGGCTAGCTGCCTCCTCATAGCTAGAAGGCTCAGAGTCAAGGATGTTGGTAGTCATTGCCATATAGCTATAAAACCTCTCAGGTGGTCTACTCTCTCTGACCGGCCTCTTAGGCTCAGCAACAGATGTGGCATCTCTCAAGGTGTCCTGAAGCCACTTGGGCTTCCTCTTCCCTGAGCGCACTTCTCCCATAGGAGAATGAAACTCCTCCTCCTCATCATCATCAGGAGCCTGAACTCCTGACTGTCTGTCTGCTGTCCTCCTACCTGCACCTGAACCTGTAGAAGCTGAGGTACCGTGTGAACTGTCCATCAGTGGACTCCCTAGTGAACTGCTCTGCATGCTGCTCGGAGCACCACCCCTCTGGCTCGGTGAGCCACTGCTCACTGACGGACCTGACATCCTCATAGATGTACCTCTGGATCCTCCCGATCCCTGCCCACTGGATCCCTACGACTGACTCAATTGTTGTTGAGGGTCTGGCTGATCCAGATACTCTAACTCCCGTGATCTCCTAAAGGCCCTGTCCTCCTCGAACTTCACATCCCGCCTGACAACAACTTTCCTCTGTGCAGGAATGTAAATCCGAAAGGCCTTTGAGGTCTCACTGTAGCCCCCAAAGATACCCTTCTCTGCGGTGGGCTCTAGTTTGGTCCTCTTCTCCTTGGGTATGTAGGAGTATGTAATGCACCCAAAGATACGAAGATGACCAATATCAGGCTTCTTCCCAGAAAAAGCCCTCCGGAGTCATGTGCCCCAAGGCACGATGCTGACTCCTGTTCTGCAAATAAACAGCTATGTTGCAGGCCTCTGCCTACAAGAACAATGGCAACCCCTGATCATGTAACATGGCTTTGGCAGCCCCTACGATGGATCTGTTCTTCCTCTCCGCAACCCTGTTGTGCTGGGGGTTGTAAGGAACAATGAACTCCCTCCCAATGCCTGCCTCCGCACAATAGTCAACAAACTCTCCAAGGGTGTACTCTCCCCCATTGTTCGACCTCAGGGACTTGATCTTCCAACCTGTCTCTGTCTCCACAAGAGCTCTGAACTCCTGAAACCGCTTGAAGACCTCACTCTTGGTTTTCAAGAAATAAATCCAGGTCCTCCTGGAGTGATCATCAATGAATAAAACATAGTACTCATATCCACTCAAGGAAACATGAGACATCCGACCGCTCACATCGAAATGAATCAAATCAAGTATCCCAGTCGCTCTGCTTCATTGTTGGGAAAAGGGGATTTAGCAAACTTGCCCATCGCACATCCTCTGCAAGTATCAAAGTGATCAGTACTGAAATCTGGCACACCTGTAGTGATCTTCCGCAAGGTCCTCAAGGCTCCATGATACATATGCCCCATCTTGCGGTGCCAAATCTCACACAGCTCAGAACTGCTAGCTCTGCTGTTGGTACTACTGCTCAATGCCAAAAGGGGCTGGAATGCAAACTTGTACACCTTTGCATGGCGTACACCTATCACTCTAGCTGAATCAGCTGGAGTGCCCCTGGGATACATCAACACCTGTCCTCCCCTGAACAGTACCTCATATCCTCTGTTCTCCAAAGCTGAGACGGATATGAGGTTCTTCCTCATCCCTGGCACATAAAGAACATCTGACACCTTCAAGGGAGGTTTGGACTCCCTCTGAAATGTCAGTGTCCCCACACCGACTGCTCTAACAACTCTGTCATCACCGAGTACTACCTCTATATCAGTGCCACTCTCTGAAAGCTCTGAGAAGTACTCACGGACTCCTGTCATGTGACGTGAAGCCCCACTGTCCACATACCAGATACCCGAAGATGCTCCGCTAATCGAGGGAAAAGCATGCTCCCTCTGAACCTGTGTGGCAGGTGATCCTGCACTAGAGGACTCATACGTAGTGAACCCAAACTCCCGGTCAAAACGAACTGCAAAGTCCTCAACCTCTGCTGAAGCTGCCACGCTCTGGTTCTTCCCCTTCTTCTTCTTCTTCTTCGGACACACAACTGCATAGTGTCCCATCTTTTGACAATTCCAACACTTCACCTTGGAATAGTCCTTCTGTGTGTTATCCTGTTTACCTTTACCTTTGCCTTTGCCCCCACCATTGCTTGTGGAAGCCTGCTTCTTCCCTTTGCCTTTCTTGCCTCCTGCCAACAGTGTTACATCCTCATCCTGCTCAACTGGCTTGGCTGCCCCAAGCTGACCTTTCCTGATCTCTGTCTGAATGCAATCATCCCAAAACCTCTCCCATGTGGGAAGGGTCTCACGTGCACAAACCCCATCAACAAAGTTCATCCATGAACGGGGGAGGCCATTCACTGCAATCCGCACCAACTCAGTGGGTGGAATGACCTCTCCAACTGCTGCCAACTCATCTCTCACATTAGTAATCTTTGTGAGATATCCAGCTGCACTGTCATTACCCATCTTAATGGTCTTCAGCTTCTCTTTCAGGACCATTTTCCGGTTCTCATTGGTACTCTGGTAGAGATTGGACAATGTTGTCCACATCTCATGGGCATTTCTCTTTCCTCTCACATGAGGAATGCAATGGTCTTTGACTCCGTCTAGAATTAGTCTTTTACCCTTGTTGTTCTTTTTATTATACTCAGCCAACTGAGTAGCATCAGTAGGCACAACAACAGGGTTCTGTGTGGTATGCACCATGATGTCCTAGACTTCTACTTCCTCAAAGATACTCTGCATTCTCTCCTTCCAAACGTTGTAATTGCTATGCCCATCCAACCTATCCTCCACCTTCAATCCCAATGACATCCTGCTATCCTAAAACTGAAAAATAGCACTGCTGTAGTAAAGATAAAACTGCTGTTTGTGAAAAATTAGCTTGCTGGAATTTTCTGAGTGAAAAATCACCAGGCTGTAATTTTCCTCCTTGCTGTCCCAAACTGCACTTCAGCACTCAAGCTTCGATACCATGTAAAAATTTCTCATTTCCCACCCTGGTTTTCAGTTTTACCTTATTTCTCCAAAATAGTTAAATGCCCTTTCCCATATCCATACATTCAACAACTGGAAAATAAATTTTGCTGAAAACACAAATTCTGGAAATTTTACAGAATGTTGGAAAATGCAGAAATATAAAAATCAGCACATACAAACAGCCATTTAACTCATTTAAACACAGTGATTTTTGGTCAAGGTGACCTTGGAAAAACCCCCTACAGCTCTTGGGGAAAACCAGTTCGAGAGCTCCTTCTTATTTCTGAAAAATGTTTTTTACGGTGAGAAATATTTAGCAAAAAATCAGTAAGCAAATTTTTACAACTTATCTCGTTTTCCGTGCCTTAGAGCCAACTGGGAAAACTTGCAAACAGCAAAACAGAACAGCAATAAATGCTGTACGGCCTCCTCGAAAAATAGCAGTACAGCTGTACGGATTTCTGCTCTCGACTTGCTGAAACTCAGCTGTACGGACTTGCTGAAACTTAGCTGTACGGACTTGCTGAAACTCCGCCTTGCTGAAACTCCGACTTGCTGAAACTCCGCTGTACGGACTTGCAGAAACTCTGCCTTGGAATGTGTGCCAAGCTGCTGCCTCCTTCTCCTCATTGTCCAGAAATCTCTCTTGCTCTCTTGCTCTCCTTCTCTCAATCTGCTCATGAAAGAATGAATGACCTTTTCCTCATTTTCCTCCCTTAATCTAACCCTACGTGACTTTTGGGTAATCCCTAAATCCAATGGCTGAAATAGATTGAGATCTAGGGTTGAGATTAAATGCTCATTTAAATCTCACTTTCTATTTTTTAGTTCACCCCACTTTAATAAAGACCCACTTAGTCATTTATTTCCAAAGTCACTTTTCCTTTCTAATTTTACATTGACTTTAATAAAGTCACTTTAAAATTAGACTTTAGTAACTTTATCACTTAAATCACTTTTAAATTAGATTTGACTTTATAAAAATTATAAAGTCACTTTAGGAGAAAAATTAAATTCTTTTTGGACACCTTTCCCTAGGCCAAAGATCAAAGCCTTAGGGAACCACCTGTCCTCCGGTACCAAATTTCAACAACCACATGACCACTGGGTCCATAAGGCACTGGCACACCCCCTCCCCTTATCCACATGTTTGGGTCAGGCCTGGAAACATTGCCCCAGAGGTTGATGCAACTAAAAAAAAGTTAAGTCATATCATGGCCACAAGCAAGAAACAAAAGAAAAGATGATTATAAAATGCAAAAGATGGTCGGACATTAAAAATATCATGTGGGAAAAAGCCAAATATGAGCTTTACCTTTATCATTATGGCCATTGATGAGCCCTGGTACTGCAACAAGAATGTTGTGACTAGCAACGCTACCAACTTTAATTATCAACCGAGGGTTCGTACAAACTTAAGAGGTGTCAACACTATATGTGCAGTATGCAATGTGTCATTCCTTCGTTGATATGATGCAATGAAGTGAATATCATGAAGTAAAGTCTAAACTAATTGCAGAAATAGAAATGCTTGAAATGGAAACCTTAACCTATTGCAAGAAACAAAAGACAAGGAAAACAAACCTATTCTAATTGCATAAATTAAAGAGCATGAACCAACTCTACATCTCTACATTCAAAGAGACAATATGCTAGTAACAATGTTCATTAAGTATTTCAAAAAGTAATCATGTAAACCATCCCTGTACCATTCAATTCATGAACCTGTTTACTAACCCTAATTGCAGAGACGTATTGCAATGGTGAAAAGATGAATCCTAAGCAGTCTCTAGTCCTCCTAAATTGTAGTTCGGAGCCTAGGAGTCATTATATGGGGTCAAGATGCAAAAATCGAGCTTAGACGACAATTTTGGTCAAGTTTGGAGGGTCTTTGCGCAATGCTACAGGGTTGGGACAAAGTGCTACAGGATTGTCCTATTTTGCTATAGGATCAGGTCCCAGAGCACTTTGTGGGCTTAGAAGGTGATCTGAAGGTGAGGAAAGATGGAATAAGATAGAAGAAGGGTGTATGAAGCACTTGCCAGGCCCAGTGCTCCTTAGGAGCCCATCTCGCACAAGGAAAGATGCAAAAAATGGCTTCTAATAAATCTGAAAAGAACTCTCTGTAGATAGTTTGCTTGAAGAGGTTGTTGAGGAAGGAGGGTGTTAGAAAATTAGAAAGTCAAAAAGATTTTCATATTTTTGATAATCACTTATGATGTACTTGTATTCTTATTATCTTATTTATGTCTTCTTTAACTTCTTTTCATCAAGAAACTATCAAAACATAAATGCATGAAGATCAAGACAACAAAGGACACAGTGTAGGCTCTCAGCTAGGGCAAAACCCCTCTTCTAGGGGAAAACCCAAAATTTCTCCTCTTCTTCAAGAACCAAATCAAATGAGACAACCAAGACCTTTGAACCAACAACAAGACCTCCTCTAATCCACCAAGTCAACCTCCCAAGAAGACTAGTCAAACTTTAGTCAAATCCTCAAAAGTCAACACAAGTCAACCTTCCAAAATTTGAGTCAAACAGGGTCTTGGCCCTCTCTGCAGCGTCTGAAATTCGACCTACAACACTTCGAATCTGTAGTAACCCTAACCGTCTAGAACCTCACATGCGTAAGTCAAAATAAGAGAAAAATCATCCTCCTTTCCTTCGCTTGGGTCCCTCCTTCCTTCGCTAGGTTTTCTTTTCTTCTTTAAGCCCTTTTCCACCTTCTTCTTCACCTTCGCATCTTTTCTTTTATTGCAGATCGAATCCTTTAGTGAATTTTTCCCATAGGGGGTCGAATGCACGGCTTATATATAGTGGTTGATCACCCTAATGAGGCTGACATGAAGAGAGGGCAAGCCGACTTGGTGAAGGAGTTTTACATGACCAATTTTCATCAAAATAATTTTACTTCCTTGATACCAAAAAGCCCAATAAGGGTCTATTATATGATGACAACGACTATGACTCAAGACACAACCCTAGAAGCACTCAATGGGTGCTTTGACTTATAAACATAATAAATTGAGCATGAAACCCATGCTTATTAAAATAATTTTCTCTGATCTTTTACAATAATTTGCTAGACAACAATTATGAAGACTGATATTAGTTACATTTTTCAACACTCCCTCTTAACTAGGGAGGTATTCCTAATTGTTCAACCAAACAAGGATGACCTCAATTTGAAGTGTTCCAAGAAGAGTACAACAACATATACAATGCTAGATACCGTCAAGGCCAAAAACTGCCAAGGTATCAATCCAGGGGTCATCAAGGCTACCTGCCAAGACACCAACTCAACAGGGACTAAGGTGTCATCAAGGCAACCTGCCACTGTAGGTACCATCAGGTTACAATCCTGTTATCAATCCAATTGGATATAGATACCATCTAGGCCTCCATGGCAAAAACACCAACCCTCACAGGGATCTAGTTATCATCTAGGTCAAGATATCAACACTAAAACAAAGCTCCATATCATCAAGACCAAGATACCCTCCCACGCAGCGATCTAGACATCTAGGGATCAGAGATTTCTCGGTCACAAATTCTTTGTCTGCGAGAGATGGTATGATACTATCCTTGAAAGGTGGCTCGATGACTTTAACAACATCCTGCTTCTAATCACATAATATATCAACTTCCAAATTTGTAATACAATCATGAATTTCCTTTGGCAATACTATAGATGAGATGCATACGAGTCCCTCATTGTAGCACAAATGGCATCCATTCTTCAACAGATCTGCAAGTGTCTTGAACTTTGATTCTTGAAGAGTGACTCTCCCACTGATGTGTACTTTACCTATCAAGGTGTGCTTTATTCTAATCACAGTGATCCCCTTTGAGCCTCTATGATCCATGAAATCCAAGTGTTCAAATAGAGTCTTTAAGCTCCTTGGATCAGGCATATTATACTTAGGTTTCAAACGTTGATCAGAGTATTGAATCCAAAAGTACTCTATCATTGCAACATAATTTCTGACTATCAGACAATGGCAACACTTGAATGCCCTTTTTCCAGTGAATTCAGGAATACCGTTTATTCGTACTTTGCGTGTCATGGTTCCATATACAATTTGTAACTTTTACTTTCTATTCCTCTGATTAGTACAAACATCAAATATCTTTGTATTTCGATGGTCATTACATGAGGTATCTGAACAAAGATATAATTGGAATGCAACCTTTTTGAGGAATTTTAGATTTTGACAAAGGTATTGTGGTCTTCAGGACATAAGTTCCTGACTTCTTTAAATATATCCTTGATGGATTCTTTAAGGATCATAAGTCATAACCCAAAAGCAAGACCTTTTAATCAAACATTTTAATGATCGATTCCTTTAGATGATCCTTAAAGGCTTATGAAGATATTGAATACAATAAACCAACCAATATTGACACGATCCTTTACCGAGGAAGTAACTATATTCTTGCACGAATAAGCATTTTGATATATGATCTAAGGGAAAACTTTGATACATACCTTGCATGCAGTAGGCACCAAACACAAGCTCAGATTCTTTGAACTTTTTCTTGAAGTAACTCAATTTAACAATAATTATTTTCCTTTCAAGTGCTTGCATAAAGACTTCTTGAAAATGCTATAACTCTTAGAGTTCTTCCACCATTAATCTGAAGCTCTAAAAGCGTCACAATCTCGAATTTTTGAAGCAATTGATTAGGTCTGTTCAATATTGCTAAGGCTCTCGGACTACTAAACCTTTGGTCTGAGGCACTGGGTTCGTCCTTATGAATCTGCTCAGAGACCTTTAGGCTTTTTTGGCCCACAAGAATTTGAACTTCGATTTAAAGGATTCCGGTCTATTCACAGGCTTAGGAATAAGATACAAAAATGAGACTCAAGCTAAGCTTCGGTATGCCTGTAGAAGATATGATTTGTGAAGCCTTCAAAATTCTTTCTGAGATCTTTTTCAGTCACGAATTTTGAGACTGATGAAGATTTCGCTTCTACTTTTTTGGATCTTTTACAAGCTTTAGCAAAATGCAAGCTACAGATTTTAGCCCTTAGCCATCACAAAGATCCTTTGATTTTGTCCTAGGATCTTTTAGGGCATAAATCTTTTAGGAGAATTTCTAATCAGAGATTGATTAGGGCAAGGAACAAACCGTAAGCTAGCTTTTCTTCTGCCAATAACTCTGATACCATGTTGATTTTCTAGTAGCATATAGGACTAGAGCAATTTTCACACTAATAAGTACTTCCAATGATACAATTTGACTTCTTTTTTAACATCTCAATCATTAAGCAGTTATACATGAAAATTTCAACCGTTAACATTAAGATCCATAGAGCAGTAAAGATCACAGTAAGACAACGAACAAGAAACACCAAAAATTACCCTGGGAAAACCCCACTGCAAGGGGAAAACCCCAACAACCTTTCCTTATGAGAGAATGTCCAATTCCATCCAATTTGTACATCAAAATAAGATATCCTTGACAAGATTACATAGACAAATACTAACCAGCAAGATGACCTCCCACAAGTGCCAAGCTAGCCCTCTAACAACCTTTGCATATCCATAAAGATATGTGCCACAAAATCTCGCATATGTTTCAAAGATAATGAGCCACAGGTTTGCATGGTTCCACAGAAATATAGGCCACAGACCCGCACTGTTCCACAAAGAATATATTGCCTTAGGTCTGGAAGGTTCCACATAGAAATAGTGCCTCGGAAAATGCGAGTGATCTACCTCAGGTCAGTGAGCTACTTCCACAGATAAGAGATCCAAATTCTACCTTGAAGGAGAGTGAATAGTCTATATATATAGTTATTCGTCCATGTGAAGAGGTGTGTCTCTTGGGGTAGGTCGAATTGATCTTCGAGGGGCCGACTTGGACACTTGTGGGATCATAAACCAAACATATAAATTCAAATTATTCTTCTTTGATTTTATTGATGAAAATATTGATCAAAGCTACATTTTCTCAACACAAATCTCCACAATATACCCAAAGAAACCCGCTCTGATACCAATATGATTTGTAAACTTCTGTGGATATTCCACTGGACAGTTCGTCACAACAAAACTGATAAAATATACTTAAAAATCCAAAAATCTACACTGTTACAGTTTTATTTCCTTTTAGATTTCTGGATCTGTTGATCACTGTTAATAGTGTATGCATGCGAATCAAATTTATGCAGAAAATAGAGAACAATGAAATAAAAGCTCACACACACATCTAACACAAGATATGACCTGGGAAACCCTTCCAGGAGAAAAACCTAGCCAGAAGGTAAGGCTACTCTGCTCTCTTTCTCTGAATGGAAACATGGTTGCGAGGACAAAGAAGTATGGCCTGTGGCTCGTGGGCTACTACAATGCACAAATCTTCCTTGTGTGCTCTATCTCCTATCTCTCTTGGCTATTTTTGCTTAGCTATGAAACAAATGCACTCAAAAGAATGAAACCCCTTTTCCTCCTAGTGGCCAGTTTATAATACAACCTGATAGCCTACTAGTTGTTAGATTTGACTACCTCAACTCTTAACCAAAGTTACAATATAGACTCTTCTAGAGTCTTTTACGTCAATCACGTGGCTAGCCTCTTTTTCATGAATAATGGGGGTTGACGTGGCATCCTTTCAAATTATGGCGGTGAAAACAGGAAGGTCAACTTTTGAGTGGCACAACTTTCGCATACAGACACCGATTGACGTGATTCTTGCACTGTTGGAAGGATCTGTGTGTGTCAAATACAAAAAAAAGGTGTGGGGTGAAAGTGACAAAGTTTACCCCAAAAAACATTGTTTAATGCCTCAAAACACTCCCAGAAGGTTTCAAACCCTGTTTTGTCAAACTACGTGTTGCCGGTAAAAATGGTCTTGTGAGTTGATTCCTCCACTTTTTTCACTCTAAAAGCATTGAGATGGATGACAAACAATATAATGGTCCAATTCAGATCATCTTCTATCTTCATTTCTTCTTTGGAAACCAAACTTTCTTCCTCCAACCTTCTTGGAACTTGTTGCAAAAGCGTGAGAGTCGCCTTCTTCAGATCTTTGAATCTTTCCTTTTGATATAAGTCTATATTCTTCTTGAGTACATGAGATCCCTAGTTCTTCAAAACTTGGAATCTCCTTTCTGCCACAGATACTAGAGTCAAAAAAATCCCATGAGTCAGGAAAACCATTAATTGTTATAGTCACAAGTTCTTTATCAGAAATGATTTCATCAATTGCTTGAAGTTTATCTCTTAGTTGAGAGATTCTCATGAAATATGAGGCTTTAGTGTCATTCCTTGACATTTTGACGTCACAAAGCTCATTCTTCAAACTCATTGCTTGACCAGTGTTGTTGATGGTATATAGTCCAACTAGGCCATCCTACATCTTCTTTGAAGTGTCATGATTTGCCACATATGGAATCAAATGATCTCTGATAGAATCTACAATAATACTTCTGGTTGTGATGTCTTCCTTTTCATATTTAGCTTTCCCTTCATTATCTGATGGTTTAGTAACCTTGCCCTTCACAATATCCAAGACATCATTCTTTGCAAGGATGAGATCAATCCTTGTTCACCAAGCCTTGGAATTTGTAGCTCCTCAAACTTGTTCTCTGACTTCATAGAGGAACCCATGGATGTAAAATGTAGGTCTCTTCAAGAGTGATCTCAATGCTTTTTCCTTTATCAAAGCCTTCTTCAAGAGAGATCTCAATGTCCTTTCCTTCACCAAAGCTTTGACACCATGCTGATTTTTCAAGTGCAATAGATACAAGCACTAATTTATGAAAAACTGATAATTACTTTTAATGATGTAGATATTCTCTTAGCACTTCCAGTTTATCCTTAAGCAATTACACTTCTGAAATTCAATCATAAATGCATAAGGACAGTAGAGATCACAGTGCACAAATACAACACTATATTTTCCTTTAGAAGATCCATTAGGGGGAAAAACCAAGCAACCTTTTCCTTAGAGAAGTTCTTCAGTGCAACAAGAGATGCACCTAATCTGCTAGTCAACTATAGTGGTCACACTGACCAACAGTGCTATGGTCAAACCTGGTCAAACAACCCTCTTCTCAAGTCAAACTTCTGCCCAACAAACATGACCCTTTCTGATCTGCCTAGGCCAAATTTCGGCCTGCCAGAATCTGCCCAAAAACTCGGCCTTGCTTCAAAAATAATCTGCCCAGAATTTCGGCATTGCTGCCTAGAAACTACTGCCCAGAAGTTCGATCTGCTGTCCAGAATATGCCCAGAAAATCATGTGTGAAGTCAAAGAGAGAGAGATACTTGAGATGAATTCATCTTTCTTCGTCCTTCTTGTTTGCTTGGATGGCCAAAATATATCTTGTCGTGAGTGAGATTAATGGTGCCTTGTGGAGGAGGTTGAGTGCTTTATATATAGTGTTCTATCTGTCTGAATGGGTGTCTCTTCACTGGGGCCGACTCGACTTGACAAGTTTGGAGTCAAAAATTCAAAATTCAAAATTCGAAATTTACTCTTTTGTCATCGACATGAAGAACATGTCTTATATTAATTATTTCAAAGGCTAAATAATAAAATTGGCATGAAAAACATGTCTTATATTTTCATTATATATTTCAAGGGCTAAAATATAAATTATGAAGACTGACCATAGCCACAAAATTCAACAGTTTTGCCAAAACTCGAGTTACAAGTTACTTCACATGGATCGATCTACAAATAGAGAACAATATGGTATGCTTGAGATGCTTGGATGTGGTCCAATACGTTGGGTTCTATCCAAAATTAGCTTGAAAGATTCCTATAGGTGGTTTAAAATGTTGAAGTCTATCTGATGTTCATTAATTCGATGCCAAGCCATTGAGAATGCAGGAGCTACATTTATGCCAATTCATTAAAGATGCTATTGTCATTTAGGTCTTTAGCATAGCATTAGAAAACCCAATATATATATATATATATATTTAACACATCAATATACTCAAAGATCACTATTATAAATAAGAAAGCATCTGAAGAACAATTCATAACAATTGTCAAGCCTATTATTAGTTAATTAACCATTTTATAATCATTAGGGCTTTAAGCATAGAGGAAAAAGGGAATTTGTTGGGTTGGTGTTCAGAAATGTTGTCATTGATGTCAATATGGCATTGGCCGAGATGGAAAATATTCTTGAGATGCCTAATGAATATCATGAAACCCTAGAATGAGATGATAAGGTTGAAGACAATAGATGCCTGGTTCTAGATGATGATGTCATAACTCTTGTTTGATAAGAATGTCATCAATTAATATGTCAAGTCACTAATGAAGAAGTCTTAAGAAGTGCCAAGTGCCAAGTATTTAGAAGCCCTTGATGACATATGGAGGACTACATTTGATGATGTCATACTCTTGATGAATGAACACAATTGATGATGACACTTGATGAGGTCTTGATAACATGGTTGGAGGTCATTTGATGGTTGGAAGACTATTTTGGAGTTCTCCTAATGATGTTGCATTATGACTGCACTAGTATATGATGACGTTGATGCGTCATACTACATGGATGCTGCACTCCTACATAATGACTCTATGATCCTATGATGACATTGATAACAATGAAGAAGCCATAGAATGAAGAAGTCACGTTGTCCGAAACATTCCTTATGCTGTCCCAAACTTTTTATGCATAAAATTTAAGGACAGTCACAAAGAAAAATTATTTTGGACTCCTTGGAGGCATCCTTTCAAAATGGATCCTAGACCATCTTAAAGAGGATTTTTCCCTCTTTCTAACGAGCCTTTATTTGCCCTGAAACTCCCAACAATTTGTGAGATATTGAATTTTTAAGTTAAGGAAATTATTCCTAGCAGTGAGCCGACCTACACTCAGTTATACAAGTAGGCCTTACTTCAAATAGACGTGTCCCTTCAGTTATAAAAGAAATCACTATACATATAAACCTAAATTTGTCCATTCAAGCTCAGATTTTTCGGTGGAGGCAAGACAAGAGGTAGAGAAGAAGCTGCAGCGTAGAAAAGCAAGGAAGACAAGTTTGTGGAATTGTTCTTGGGTTAAATAGTCTCCCACAAGTTTGAGCTAGGAGCAGAGAAGTTGCCGTAGTTGCCGTGGTTGAAGCTTTCGTAGTTGCCGTGGTCGAAGCTGCTGTGGTCGCAGCTGCCATAGTTGAAGCTGTTGTAGTTGCTGTGGTCGCAACTGCCGTAGTTGAAGCTGCTGTAGTTGCTGTGGTTAAAGCTACCATGGTTGAAGTTGTCGTGGTCGAAGCTGTCGTAGTTGTCGTGGTCGCAGCTGCCGTAGTTGTCGTGGTCGCAACTGCCATAGTTGCCGTTGTTGAAGCTATCATGGTCGAAGTTGCCATAGTTGCCGTGGTCGAAGTTGTTGCAGCTGCCGTAGTTTCCGTGGTCGAAGTTGTCGCAACTGTCGTAGTTGAAGCTGCCATGGTTGAAGCTACCGTGGTCGAAGCTGTCATAGTTGCCGTGGTTGAAGCTGTCGTGGTCAAAGTTGTCGTAGTTGTCATGGTCATGGTCAAAGTGTTGATTTATTGGGATTGGACAAATATAGCTTGTTGAAGTCTTTTCTTGAGAACAGAATAGGGCAGAGTTGGAGAACTTTGTGAAGCAACATATTGAAGATTTGTGGAGATCATTGAAGACCATGATGCATTGAATCCATCATGAGGTAACCTTGGAGATTTTGTTTGGGTGACATGAAGAGCAGTGGCGATACCTTCTAAGAATACAAGGTTGTCATTGATGACGTGACATGGAGACTAAGGGAAGGCATAGCTGAAGATTGATAAGGCTTGTTGAAGAAGACATTGGGAGCCGTGAAGTATAACCAAATACATCTTGACGAAGTAAAGTAAGGTTTAGAGCCCAAGAGCTTGGAGCTTCGAAAAGACAAGGTTGGTGCCTTGGAGGATAGGGTTGGAGCCCTAGAGGATCGGAGTCCTCAAGAAACCAGGTCGAAGCTTGAACCAGATATAGGGTTGGAGCCCTTGAGGTTGGTGCCTCAAAATTGACAAGGTTGGAGCCTTGGAAGTCCAAGTCGGTGCTTGGCAAATACAGGTTGGAGCCTGGGAGATTGAAGATCGGTGTCTTCATCTAGGATTGGAGCCCTACATATATTGTACTTGATTTATTGTAAAGAAGAAATTAATAAAAGCATTTATTCTTATTGTTCATTTTGTGTTCTAAATATAAGTGATCTAACTGGTAAAAGTAGCAATTGAAAAGAAATACTAATTCACCCCCGCTCTCAGTATTTCCAACAGTTAGAAATATACTATATGGGAGGCCCTTCATTGATAAAAAATGCAACTTTGTACCTTATCAAAATAGAGAACTGTGGAGTCACCAAGTTGAATCTTTAATGCCTTCACAATAATTCTCCTTTCAACTTCCAAGAATTTAGTTTACAAAATATGAAAAGAACAAGGTCTTTGTATTTTCAATGGAGTCACCAAGATGAAAATGGATTTTTGATGAAACTCTCGTCGAAAGTTGTTGCTGATGTACAAATCTGTTTTGGGAAATAGACTTCTTTCCCAATAATGATGCCAAAATGTTTTTTTTTTCAACTGTGGTTCACGGTCACTAAGTGGCCGCTACATCCACGGGTAATAATCCGGGCAGATCCACTCGAAGGGGTCTACCCGTCGACTTATTTGGTCAGGCCTAACCCCAAGGGTGTCGAGGAAATTTGACCCCATGACCTCCCAATTGGCAAGGTACTTAGCAATGAGAACTCGACCAATTGAGCTATGCCTTGGTTGATGCCAAAATGTTACTACGCAAACTTGCACATTTTGAGTTAAATTCCTAAAGCTCAAGTGAGGCATTAGTGTAACTAAGACGGGGCCATTGTCACCTCACCAATCCTCTTCTATGCTTTAGGCTCACTTTCCTCCAGCTCAAGGGGGTTTCCCTAGGATAGGATTGTTTGGATTTTAGGGCAATGAATTCCAAGATGATATAAAGAATAAATCCAACTAAACAATGTTTTGAAAGGATTAAGAGATAAAGTTGATGGAATGACTAGAGACTAGTGCTTTTCCATTGGGCAATGGAGTCAACTAAGGATCCTCTTTTAGAAGTTACAAGTGAAACTAAAATGATAATTAGGGTTTCCCACTAAAACAATAATAAATCATCCTAATGGCCCAACAAGTTTCAAAATGATCAAGGGGAAGATCCTCCACTAGCAATACTCCAATGACTTTGAGAAGGGATATATCTAGAAAGGATGAAGAGGATTTACCACCAACACTAGAGAAGCAACATCACACTTAAATCACATTTAGTAAATAAATAACCACAAGGCTATGAAGAGAACCACTTATTGATCAAATCACACACAAAACCATTCATCCATTGACAAGAATCCACAAGACAATTTCCTCAAGGGAGTGCTCTAGCTAGCATCCGTAGCATCGAAGAAATAGACAAAAGAGTTTCCTCGAAAAGGTCTACTAAACATGTTTTCAATTAAGTTCTAAGGGATTTGTTCCCCATTCCAATCATCAGTACAAATGAGGAAGGGCATCTCTATTTCTAGAGTGATGCTCATCTTCCTTACAAAAAAAATAATGTCTCATGGGAAACCCTAAAATCTAGCCTAAGTGATGTAGGGGCATTTCTTCAAGTCAACAATGTTGAAAAATGTAACTAGTGTCATTGACATAG
Source organism: Pinus tabuliformis (assembly GCA_031772625.1). NCBI lineage: Eukaryota > Viridiplantae > Streptophyta > Pinopsida > Pinales > Pinaceae > Pinus > Pinus tabuliformis. Next base: position 1,212,844,456 of record CM062809.1, on the reverse strand, counting down.
TCATTCTTATTATTTTTGGTCAAAGCATGTTCTTCATGCTTATAGAGTCAATTGTGTTGGAATGTAACTAGTTTCGGTCTTCGTAATTGTCATTGTACTCATTTCATTATGTACATCTTATGTTACAAGAAAAAGAAGAAAGAAAAGTGTTATTTTTAAGCATGGGTTTCATGCTTCATTTTGTAGGTCAACTAGGTCAAGCATGCATTTCATGCTGCTAGGGTTTGTCAAGTCAAAATAATATTTTTCTAGAGTCAAGAGAGTCTTTATAATTTGTAAAAGACCCTATTGGGCAAGTTGTTGTGAAAATTCCTACATTCGAAGGAACCCCTACTGCAGCAAATCTGAATCTACTTCACCTACTTGATTTTTAAATTACATTCATCAAGTTATTCTTCTAAATACTGAAGTAAATTACTTCTGCAGCCTACACTAATTAAAAATTTGGTCTTATGAAATAGAAAACAGAGAAAAGAACAAGATACATAGGACACACTTATTTTTGGACACAATAGTCCCTGGAAAAACCTAATGCGGGAAAACCGGTGCAACAGTTCTGAGAGTTTACTATTATGCAGGAGAAATATCTGAATACAACTCTAGGATGCTCATCTAGCAATCCTTTACAGAGAAAATACTGGCTGAAAATCTGAGTGAGTTTTACCTCACTTCACCCGACAGAATTCCAGTTGACCCGACCCAAGACTGGCTAACCCCGACTATTTCTGCGTTACCTCTTCTGCCCTCTGCGTCAGCTTTCTCGGTTGTTCCGACAGTTCCCAATAGTTCCGACTTCTGCCCTCTGCGTCGGCTTTCCCAGTAGTTCCTGGTAGTTTCGGTTGTTCCTGGTAGTTTCGGCTTCTGCCCTCTGCCTCAACTTTCCCAGCTGTTCCGACAGTTCTCTGCAGTTCCAGATGTTCCCGGTAGTTTCGGCTTCTGCCCTCTGCGTCAGCGTTCTTGGCTATATCGACAGTTCCCGACAGTTCCGACTTCTGCCCTTTGTGTCAGCTTTCCCGACTGTTCTGGATTCTGCGTGACAGGTGGATTTTTTGCTCTGCGCTGGCCCTTTTGGCTCTGCATCAAGGCTGCATGGGCCGAGACTAGCCCAACATCAGTTCTCCCGACCATTGCACTACCTCTCTACTGGCTCTCTCTGCCTCTCTGTCAGTATTCTCCGGAAAGTCCTCCCTGATTCTTATTGCCCCTCTGCTGTAGAATGATCACTTAATTCGAAATCCTTAGCAAACCCTGCGCTAGAAATCGAATTCTTGATCAATTCATTCTCTCCGTGCGTGTTTCCAAATGAACCCCAAGTCTCCATTTTATACTTTTCCTATTGAGTCTTCAACGGCCGAGATTAAGTTTCTAATCAATGGCTAAGATTAAAACAAGACTTAATCCGCCTTCTAGATCATTCTCACCCATATTTTGATTAATACCCATTAATATTTTAACTTCCATAAGTTTAGATTTAGGAAGTCCATTAAAAATATTAATTATTTTAAGAAAATACAATCCCGGTTGAATTCCACCAAACGGTTTTTGGGTTGTTTAGAACTGTTAAAATTGGCAACTAGGGCCAAACTCCATGTGGGTCACCTTATTTATGGCAGCTAATATTTTTCCTAGATTCCTCTCATCGAGAGGTGTAGGATTGATCTAAAGATCATCCAATTCAACGAGTATTTATGGTGATATGAATTTATTTCTAATTACTTGACAAATTGTCAAGGTCGGCCAACAGTTAACTGTGTGGCACACATGCCCAGCGTTGCATATAAATAGAGGAGAGGTTGAGTCATTATCTCATCTCATCTCATCATCTCTTCTCTCTCACTCTCCTTGTTTGGGTTAACAAAAGAGCAGCTAGGAAAAAGGAGGAGGACGCAACCATAAGAGGAGGATGCAGCAAAAGGAAGGGACGCAGGTCTATTTAAGGTGCAGCCAGGGCAGTGTAGACCAGCGTGAAGCCTTCTTTGACTACGACCTTGTGTGGGGAATCTCCCTCAAGCAAGCTGCAATTCAGATCAGCTGTTTGGAGGGCTGAACTAACCACGAAGTGACCAGCGTAAATCTAGTTAGGGCTGACTGCAGGGCTGCCTGAGCGTTGACCAGATTTGACCATGTTTCTTGAGCTGTTTCGGGCTGTCCTTCATCTTTGTTGAATGCTGGGTTGACTAAGGTTGATCCTAGATTATTTGTGAATCATTTGATCCACTTTGCAATTGCTGGTTAGGGCATCTTTTACTGCTGCCATAAAAATTATAGATCTGATATATTGCACTATTTCTCTCTCTGCTGAACTATTGAAGATTAAAGAAGAATTAGTCAAAGGGTTTCCCCGCATTGGGGTTTGTCCCTGGCTAGCTGCCACATCTGGTGTCTCTTGTCTTGGCTTGTTTTCTGTCGATCTTTTAATGTTCTATCTGCACTTTACTTTATATTTATGTGATTGCTAAATAGTGGCTAATAAGAAGATTTGAAGTAAACTGCTCTAAGCATAGAACATACCATAATTTAATAAGAACTCATGTGCCTTAGCCTCCACCAATTTTCAAGTCTAGAGCACTTCCGATGCTACCAAAAACTAACACTCCCTCTTAGCGGGGAAAATGCTCTAGCAACAATGTCCACTTGCATGCTGTTTTGTTTCTGAAGCACCTCCTTTCTGCACTGCTGTTGCCACCAACACTGTTCTACTCCTGCCCATGACACTACCACTGCCACTACTGCATCTGTACTACAACTCCCTCTCAAACACTGCATCTGTGTTATGAATATAATTCATAACAAGTAATTTAATAAAATAAATATAAATATTAAATAATTAAATATTAATTAGGTTAAATAGTCATTAAGTTAAGTGAAAAGACATGTCTAAAAGACTTGCCCATTCACGAAAGGACACCTGCTTAGGTATATAAATGCGGGTCCTCGTTGTAACATTCATCACTTGTACAATTTTATATATTAATAAATTATTATTTTAAATACCTCGTGTATTTTAACATATTAAGTCTTCAAGTTATCAGTTTTCTTGCTTCAACCATAGTTTTTATGTTTCAATCTGCTATGCTGCTAGCACTGCCACTGCTAACACTGCATCCATACTGCAACTTAGTTGCTGAGAGAAGCAACTGAAAAACATCCAAAATTAGTTGAACTTAACTGTGTTCAACATAATACAATGAATGTTGGAATTTGACTGCTGCTGATTCTGACCCTCTGAATCTTCTGCGCTACTGCTGACTTCTGCACTGTGCCAACTGCACTGCTGCCAACCTTGCTCTGCGCTGATCAATCTCTGGTCCCAAGCTATTGCATCTGTCCTCCAAACAATCCACTGCATCATTTGACACTAAGTCCATCTCGCTACTGTTGAATCTTGGGCTTTTGTAGCAAGGAATTGATCTAAGAGGTGGACTCCTCAAGGATCCTGCCCACATGTAGTCCTCCCGACTATAGCTCAATATCGCCCCATCTCCCTCCTGGAGATGCATGGGCACTCATGGCAAACTCATCCTCGTCAATCTTTGCTGAAGCAGCCTTAGGATCATGTTTCTCATCCTTATCCTTTTTTTTCAAAGGACACTGGGATGCATAGTGGCCCATCTCGTCGCAACTGAAACATATCACCTTCAAAATGTCCTCCTTTCGCTTCGGCTTCTGCTGTCCCTTCGATGCTAGAGCTGTGTTCACCTCCTCCTCCTATCTTTGTGCCACTCCCACTACTGCCACTGAGGTTGACCTTCACTAGGTCCCTCATTAATTCCTCCTATTGAAGAGCAGCCCACATCTCCTCCCATGAAGGTAGTTTTTCTCTTCCAAATATGCTTTGGACGAAACTTGCCATTCATTCGAGACTCCATTCAGGGCTATCCTCACCATCGCGGTTGGCTGAGGAGTGGACCCCACTGCAGCAAGCTGGTCTCTAGTGTCCTGAAGACGCTGAAGATAGAGGTTCACCCCTTCTCCTTTCTGCATCAAAGTCCGCTGCAACTTCTGCTCCAAATACATCTTCTGCTGTTTGGAAGAGCCTTCATACAGAGAAGACAAGGCTTCCCACATCTCTCGGGCTGTATCCTTGCCCTGCAAGTGTGAGACCACATGATCTCGAACTCCATCGAGAATGAGCCTCTTTGCCTTCCCCTGCTCGGCTTTGTACTTCTTCTTTTGATTGTTGTCAGCGGGTTCAACATCAACACTATTGACGTAGGCCTCGAGATCATATTCCTCCAGAACAACTAAGATTCTGGTCTTCCATATGACATAGTTGGAAGCACCTTCCAACCTGTCCTGAACTCTGAGCCCATGCGATGCCATTTCACCTAACTGTCGAATTGACTCCTCTAGTAACTGCTCAGCACTGCTTCAGCCGCTCAACAAGTGAGAATTTCGAACTTTTTGGCGGAAAGTTATTTGAGGAGAAAATCCCCCTTCTACGTGTCTTCGTTCTTTTCCAGTGGATTTTTGCCTTGGCAGAAACTGCACCCTTCAAGTACTGCGCTGAGGCTCTGCGTCACTCCCTTTGCCTCTGCAAACTCACGAATTGGAAATCGTACCTCTGTCATCTCACTCAGAAAAATATTTTCTCGGATCTGCTTTTCGACTAGGACTGCACAATCCCTTCAAGGGGATTCGAATCGTTGCCAAGTGCAGCGTTTGACCTCACTGCTCAGCACTGGATCTGCTCTTCCTGGTTCAAAATCAACGCTCTGATACCATGTGAAAATTCCCACACTCGAAGGAACCTCTACTGCAGCAAATCTGAATCTACTTCACCTACTTGATTTTTAAATTACATTCATCAAGTTATTATTCTAAATATTGAAGCAAATTACTTCTGCAACCTACACTAATTAAATATTTGATCTCATGAAACATAAAACAGAGAAAAGAACAAGATACATAGGACACACTTATTTTTGGACACAATAGTCCCTGGAAAAACCCAATGTGGGAAAACCGGTGCAGCGGTTCTGAGGGTTTATTATTATATAGGAGAAATATCTGAATACAACTCTAGGATGCTCATCTAGCAATCCTTTATAGAGAAAATACTGGCGGAAAATCTGAGTGAGTTTTACCTCACTTCACTCGACAAAATTCCGGCTGATCTGGCACAAGATTGGCTAACCCCGACTATTTTTGCGTCACCTATTTCGACCTCTGCATCAGCATTCCCAACAGTTTCGGCTTCTGTCCTCTGCATCAACTTTCTCGGTTGTTCCGGTTGTTCTCGGCAGTTTCAGCTGTTCTCGGTAGTTCTAGCTTCTGCCCTCTGAGTCAGCTTTCCCGGTAGTTCCAGCAGTTCCCGACAGTTCCAGTTGTTCCCCACAGTTCCAGTTGTTCCCGACAGTACTGACTTCTGCCCTCTGCGTCAACTTTCCCAACTGTTCCTGACAGTTCCGGATGTTCCCGGCAGTTCCGGCTTCTGCCCTTTGCGTCAGCTTTCCCTGTTGTTTTGGCTTTTGTGTGACTGGCAACTTTTCTGCTCTACGCTGGCCCTTTTGGCTCTGTGTCAAGGCTGCGTGGGCCGAGACTGGCCCAATGTCAGCTCTCTCGGTTACTGCACTACCTTTCTGCTGGCTCTCTTCGTCTCTCTGTCAGTATTCTCCGGAAAGTCCTCCTCTCGGATTCTCACTGCCCCTCTGCTGCAGAATGATCACTTAATTCGAAATCCTTAGCAAACCCTGCCCTAGGAATCGAATTCTTGATCAATTCGTTCTCTCCGTGTGTGTTTCCAAATGAACCCCAAGCCTCCATTTTATACTTTTCCTATTGAGTATTCAATGGCCGAGATTAAGTCTCTAATCAACGACTAAGATTAAAACATGACTTGATCTGCTTTCTTGATCATTCTCGCCCATATTTTGATTAATACCCATTAATATTTTAATTTCCCTAAGTTTAGACTTAGAAACTCCATTAAAAATATTAATTATTTTAATAAAATGCAATCCGGGTGGAATATCACCAAACGGTTTCGAGGTTCTTTAGGACTCATGTGCCTTAGCCTCTCCACCATTTTTCAAGTCTAGAGCACTTCTGATGCTACCAAAAACTAACAATTGTAACATGTAAAAAAATTTATTGAGTCTAAGAAAGTCAAGAAGACCTCCAAGACCAAGTCGGCCCAAGTCAAGAAGTCAACCCATTTTGTGTTTGAAAATCGATTAGGGCAGCAATTAATTTAACTTTTCCTTCTTTCATAGTTATTTGTGACATTTGGCTCTTCTTCATTATTATGCTTACGTTCTCATCATCAAATAAATGCCAAAACAACGAAGATCACAACTATACAAAGGTGAACACAAGATATAGGCTCCAAGCCAGGGCAAAACCCCTCCAAGGGGAAAACCCATAAAGAACTTCTCTTCTTATAAAATTAATTCAAAGGAGACTTCCAAGACCAAAACCTAGACCATGGCTACCACCAAAAACCATGTCAACCAGCCAACCTTCCTTCTCTAATGCAAGACAAGATCTCCAAGAGGCAGTGAAGCAATATTTCTTCAAGCAAGGGTTTTTCTAGCCTTTTTGATCTCACATAGTAAGTCTGCAACACCTTCCTGAAGTTCAAACCTGTTGCATGCCTAGAAACCCTTGGCAACTCGCTCGTGTGACCCTCTTAGGCAAAATTTAGAATTCCGAGTCCTCAAAGGATATTTCTCCTTCTTCTCTAGGCTCTACTAGCCCCTTGAGACCTTCATATTCCTTCTCCTAACCGCAGATCAAATCCAAGATGTGTGAGTGTGATATGTCTCTAAGGAGGTCTAAGTTCCTCCTTTATATAGCCTTCCAAGAGGCTCCATTACCCTCTCTAGGCCGACTTATGGTGGGCTGGCCGACTTGGTCTTGGGAGCCTTCTAGACATTTCTATTTACAAAAATAAGTTTTATTTTTTTTGATACAAATGCCTGAAAGGGTATTTTACAATATGACAAGGACTCTTGACTCATGACAAACCCTAGGAGCATTCAATGGATGCTTGACCTAGTGACAAATAACTTGAGCATGAAACCCATGCTTTACAAATAAATTTTCTTTTGTTCTTTACATCATTTTCTTTCTTCTTTTGATAGATACATAAGAATTACATCACGACAAGAGTCAAATGACAATTATGAAGAGCGAAACTAGTTACATTGTTCAACACTCCCTCTTAACTAGGGAGATATTCATAATTGTCCAACCTGCACAAGGACAATACTCCCTTTGAAAAGTTCTCATAGGAAGAGTTGGATTGATAAGCACACTGTAAGCATCAACATTATGATCAACCAACACTGTCTTTGAGGCCTAATTTGACAATCTCTACTTCATTCAAGAGCATTATGCAAGGAGGCTTTACATGTGATATCGCACTACCTCTGCAAGGCACATACCCCATCCGAATGTCTACAAGGTATGTCCCTTTAGGACTATTCTTATCTTGGATTTCCAATCCTGAATCCTCAAAGAATATGATCCTCTTCGACCACTCTTATCTTAGACAATTATCCTATCCTCAAAGAGTGTCGGTCCCTTTCCTTTCTTGGATGCTTTATCCTCAAGGAAACCACAGATGTTTATCCAATCCTCCACCATTCTCTCTTCAAGACCTTCACTTAGACTTATGGTTGTTAGTCCTGGTCAAGTGCATGATACAAGAAGAAAAAAAATGCACATGTGATGTCCAACATCACTCCCTCTCAACTAGGGAGGATATCCCTATTCTCCTTTAATCTTGAGAATAGATCCTTACTCCTATTCAAGGAGACTCCTTTACTCCCTCTCAATTCTAGAGGAGATTCCTGACTTCCTTTTTAATCAGGAAGTCATATCCACAAGCTTTCTAGCTTGTCTTCATCATAGTATTAGTTATCAGTTCTCCATAGTTGCTTGGCTCCCTTTTCTCCGCATCTCAATGTATCGAACCTGCTTCCTTTCGAGGTGTCATGGAGCCATCTTGACTCTTCAATTTCGTGATAGGATCCGGGTCATCTCTCTTGCTCCACACTTTCATCTTGATATCATTAATGAAGGCATTATATTATGCCTCTCCAAACTTCAAGCTAGTCATAGCTACCTCATGAAAGTGTTCCTTCTTTGTTGTCTGTACATTTTTTACCTTCAAGTTATCTTCTCGCACTGCTACCTTTCAATCCCAAGATGAGCACATCTTGAATTCACGGTTGCCAGGTACTAGATATTGAGCTTTCCTCAACATTCTTCTCACATTCCATCTAAATAGTTGAACTTGCCTCGATTGTCATCATGTATTCCTGCAACATCCTTCTAGGTAGCAAAACGATGTGTTAACAAGATAACCAGTAACAAATATTAACGTCATACTTATTTGTTGACAGTGCTGGACCCGCCAACATGTCAAGGGGATCTCCCTGGTAAGAAGTCCCAATTAGACCTCAGACCATTTGGGGTAGGAGTCCCAGTAGTGGGTTGTAAGGTAATGCCTTGATTGCGATGTCGCACAGAGGCAAGTAAGATAACTCTGTCAGTAGCAAGGGTGTGACTGATGTAGTGAGTCGAGGAATGAATATGAGAGGTTCCAACACTTTGAAGGGAGAGGAAGGTGAAGGTGAGTTCCAGGTTGAAAGGGATCAGTCCCAACTCGGCTAGGAACACACCACACAAAGGACATGCACAGCTTCCGGTGGAGCAGTCCACTCAGATGCGGCAGTCACAACAAGGTAAGATAACACGAACAACACTCACGGATTAGTCTGAGACGAGTGTGACGGTTGATATAGCAAGGTTCATGAGAAAGGTCTGTCTAATGTCCGGCAGAGCAGTCAACATGGACGGTGACAACATTAACAACATATGCAACACATTAACAACAAGATTCATATAATTGCATACAAATCAGTTCATATGCAAGTATGTAAGTTAAACAACATATATCATTAAGGCAACTGGAACAGTCCAACTACAATAACAACATATGGATGAAAATGTGCTGGCTCTTATTATTAAAGAAGTGTATGTCACAATCATACAATACACCATGTAACCTGCTAGCCCCAACAGTGGAATGTTACAGCCACATCCGCCTGCTCCTCGAAAGAGATGTACTAGCTCTGTGCAATGGAGAAGCCAAGGCGCGTTACAATACTGTCCAAGCCTTCTTCAAGATAGTCTTAGTAGAAGCTTGGCTGACCAAAAGCCTATACAATGAGTTATGAGGGACTATTTATAGCAAAGGGTGGGGTGACCCTTGACATTCCCCTTTGTGACCATTCAAATACCCTCATGACTTTTCACCTACTCTATGATGGTTACATTCACTCTTGAGACTTGACTTACACTTGACATGACTCAACATTACAATGCACATGTACCCATGTGAACAATGGCTTGAACAAGCCAAACTAGACACCACTCTGACTTAGACAACTATAGAAGTCCAACTGCTCGACATCCTCATGTTGATCAATAGTAACATATTGGTGCCAAGATTGGTAGTCTCTGATAGTGTCCGTGTGTTTTGTTGTGACATCCGTCTGGAACCTGAACCTTGCCTCCATGGCATTCGGGTACACTGCTTGGGCTCCTCTGTCCAACTCATCTGAAAGCATGCACATCATTGTCCTCAATGTGGCTGGACCAGCAACATACTTGTGCATGATGTCTGCACTGATAGGCAAGTCTGGACTGGTGGCGACGCGCATCAACTCGTCGAAGTATGAGTCAAGCTCCTGTTGGACCTGCTTCTTGGTCTTCGCTTGGGTGAGAGTCCCAAGTGATGGAATCACATATGTGTGCACAACAACCTCCATGCTCTTGAATACTCGTGCATGGGAAGCCTGTATGCCAGTGATGAGTTGCGGTAGGTCCTCATAGTTCCGGATTTGACTCCGGATACGTGCTTGCAGCTTGACCGCATTGGCCTTCATCATCTTTGGCAAATGAAGCAGGGCTCCTTTATACTTCATCGTCCATGCTCACATGCTATCAATGACAACATGTATGTTCTTCAAGATGCGAGCTCTTCTCACACATGGATGTTGCCATCCGTGAAGATGAACGACTGCTTGATGCATGGTACCGAACTTGGAGTACAATGCTCGCATAACTGTGTCCAAGGACAACACTTCCTCTAGTATTGCCTTCTTCAGTTCAGCTCGGGTGGACATTGTCACTAAGTCTCCTCCCTGCTTGGCCACCTATAGTTCCTTCGCCATTCACTCATTCTCAGCTATGAGGATGTGAACGCTGGAGCTAGTGGCTTCGACATACACTCTAGTTGCATCGGCCAAAGCAGCTGGGTCCTTGTGCACATCAGTCACGATCTCTTTTTCTTCAACTTGCGCGGGGGATATTCGGTCCTCCGGAGTTGGTACCCTGTCAGGATGCACAACTCTATGTTGAGATTCATCAAAGGAGCTGTCGCGCATCTCTGCTTTTGGTTGACCATCAAGGGTCTCAGTGCATCCTTGGTCATTCGAGACTTGCTCATCATCTGGATGCATGGAAGCAGGCGAGCCGACCTCTCTGTGGTGAGGCATGAGGTTGTTACTTTGTTCCAACTCCTGCTGCTCCATGTCTGCATCCAACTGTTCAAAAGCCTGTTCTATCTCATGAGAAAATTCTTGCCCCTGCGAGGGTTCACCCTGTTCGCTTGATGCCAGTTGTTCAGAAGAATCAACTACTTGTATGGGCGCTGCTTCGTCTGTCTGCACGTGATGCGCCCCCTGCTGAATCTGCTGCTGCTGCGCTTCCTTCTCATGTTGGCGCAACTCTTGTTCTTTCCGGAGTTGCTCCCTCAGCTCATGCAACTCCTTCTCTGCTTCTTCCATTCTCTTCTGATCCCTCTACCTTCGCGCAATTCGCTTGTTGCGTTGCTGCCTCTTCTGTTGAATAGCCATAGCTGCTTGTTCTACAAGTGGATCTGCTTGAAACTTGCAGCTTTGTTCCTCCTCCATGTGGTTGACAATCTTTCTCTTCCCTTTGTCGCGCGCAGGTATGCTTGGCTCTGTTGCCTCTGCTATTGCTGCTACTACTGGTGTTCTTCGTGGTGCTGCTTCATGCTGCCGTGCTAACCATTCTGTGGCGAAACTAACCTGTTCATTGGGTTTGGAATGATGGTAACAATACCTCCATGAGTTTTCCTCGACCTAATGAAATGCCCCATGGATCTAATTGAATTGAACTCTCATGCAGTGATCCTTCACAATGCAATGTGGGTCATACGGGTTGAAGCTTCGGAGGTCGAACGGGTACTTCCTCATTTGTTCAGCTTCGACATCCACTTGCTTGACGCTCCGGATCTCGTACAACCCAATCCGCAACAAAAGAGTGGGCCAAGGTGCCTTCTTCTTCCGCTGCAGCCTAGCTGTTAATCTTGCTGAGATATGATACGCTACTTCCTGCATGACAAGCACGTCCAAAGCAAACTTTGGTAGAACATGCAGAGGCTTCTTCGCATTGAACACTTGGATGAACGCGCCATCCGGTGAGGCATACAATCTGCAATGCCTAACAATGCCTAACAATGCCTTCATCGCTTCTTCTGACATGCAGGGTGGATCCTGTTTGAATATCAACCTGTACATTGGGGCGACAAGATGGTCGGACAGCCGTTTGATCACTCCTCTGAAGTTGCACTCGGAGAATAGCTTGAAATATGTGCTCACAACAATCTCTACCGGTGACCATGCCCACTCTAAGCCTGGGAACTCATGTCGGGCACAGACTGCATCTAGAATGTAGGCGGACATATAAATATCTACATGCATGCCTTCGGGCGACTGTCGAGCCTTCGTGACTTGCTCCTTCAGCTAATGAGCCAGTATGCCAGACTAGTTGCATGGTCTTCCTTCTCTAGCCAGTTGGTCTAGCGCGACCACCCAACTCTGAGGGAAGGTCTCAGTGCTTGCTTGGCCACTCAGTCGACATGCGAATATGACCAAGTATTGGTATGCCTTCCTCAATATCTTCATCTTATAGATCCGATTAGGGGTCATCTTGAAACGAGCTGGCTCCTTTACCCAATCCTTTAGAATATCTCTGGAGTGGCCTCTGCTGTTGGGCAAGCTGAATGGAGGGGTCATGACAGTCATGGGCTCGTCCATCTGATACATCTCATCATAATCTCGTGCCCAGAAGGTTGCAAGCTTCGTCCCACTGACACTGCTCAAGGTCATCGTCTTGGGGTCAGTGTGAGAGACGATCCAGTGAATCATATCCGCACATGGGAACGCGGGGTATTTGCATGCAATCCGGTATAGGCCGGACTTATGAATGTTCACATACACCTGACGGTCTTTAAGGTCTTCCCCAAAAGTACCTACAAATGTTTCGTTCACCTCTTGCCACTTTAGTTTGATGTCTTTGTCTAGATACAACTTTGTATCTTCATAGATCGACATGCTGGAGGGCACCTGTTCAACTGCTGTTCCAACTGCAACACCATCAGTGTCTGGGATCCTGTTCTCTTGGAAGCCATTGAGACAAATGAACACCTAAAAGATCTAGAAACAAGCAGCATGCATGGCAAGAAATATGTCAGTGAAAACAAAGCAAATCCGGGGAAGGTCACAACATATACTTGGGGAACTGATGAGCAAGATTGCGCAAATTTCACTGGGAGGCTGAGTGACTGGCTACCAGAATTGCGCAAAAGGCAGTCTGGGCTGACTGGGAGGCTGGACTGGCTGTTGGATCTGCAAAATGCGCAATTCAGTTGGGCAGTTGGCTGTTGGGTTGCGCAATGTGCGATTCCCGCTGGGAAAGACTGCTGGCCCAGGGACAATTTCGCACAAATTTTTGGTCCAAGTAACCACTGACCTCCAGAAATGTGCAATTCAGTCTAGGAGGCCAATGCTGGGCCAGAATGCGCAAATCTGGAGAGGAAGGTGAGCCTTCCTTTTCCAGATTGCGCAAAGCAGCCTTGGTGAATGCAGAGACCGAGCCAAGGTTGGTCCGACTCGTCGACGGGCAACTGAAATCAAGTAAGTCGATGAAATGCATGGCGATGCTAAGTGATAAACAATGCATGCAAAACATGAATGGAAGATTGAGCAAATAGATCAACATGCATGTGGGTGAGGCCGTTCGCCGGTTGGGTGAACGTCTGTGCAAAACAGTTTCATGCATGCGACAGTAGTGAGATAGCAATGAAAATTGAAACAGAGCTAGGAAAAGCTAGAATATATGTAAACGACAGCAGGCGTTCAAAGAAATCAAGCAAACAACACTCACACAAGCGAATACACAAAAAGCGATAGAAATGCTGAAAAAGACAAGTTGAGGCCACTTACCCGTGAATAGCTGAGCCAGATGTGTTGAAGAGTCCTGGATGTGTTGTGGGATGTCAGAGCTCCATGATCAATAAGGATGAATGAGCTCTGATGTATCGAATAAATAAGTTTGGTCTCAAGACGCGCATGCCACAAATCTAGGAAAAAGTGACACTTGGAGGGAAACTTCTAAAACAACTTTGCATGTAACCCTTGACTGCTAAAAATAGCTCCCTGAATCATGGGATACCTTTTGCATGTTGCCTCTTGCTATTCCGGGAAGATCAAGTCATGCATGCATGCAAGTCAAGTTTCCTCGGTCCCGGGTGGAACTGGTCAACCGAACTGTCCATGCATGCCAGTGCTCAACTGCTTGGGAAAAATGCGCATTCTTGACTATAAGATGGGCTGATTGCATAAGAGGATTGCGCAATTTCTAGGCTTAGCAGCTGACTGCTGCCCATATTTGCGCAAATCCTGGGTTGAACAACCTGTTGATGGGAAAAATTGCGCAAATCCTGTTGGGAGGGTTGGCTGGCAGGATTGCGCAATCCTGGAGACCAACAGGCTGTCAGAGAGGATTGCGCAATTCTCGGAGGGAAAGGCTGGTTGCCCTCTAGGAATGCGCAATTTTCAAGGGGAATTTGCTCGTGTAAGGAAAACATTGAAGCTTGAGTATTTGACAAAGTACGACAAAGTGCTGTGTAAGGTTGGTAGGGAGGCTCCAAAACCGGCTACGGCAAAATTTTGGAGGGTGGTTGTAGCCGCTACAACATTATCTTATCATGATAACTTTCTCAACAAAGATCAACATCCTTATGGTCCATCTCCACACAATTCTTCCTTCTTGCATCTGTGTGCCCAAGGATCGAACTTGATTACCAAGTTATAACATTTCTTTCTGGAGACTATACTGGACGTTGATCATTATTTTATATAATCTAGAGAGAGAGTCGTAAATATTCATTCATTCTAGAGTAAGTAAAATCCATCCTTGTAGGCATCATATAACCAAATTAAAGATTCACCATGCATAATTTATGATCAACGTTTCTTACAGGATTATATGAATCCTACCCAAAAGTTATTTCAAACGTGCATTCTTAATCTTTCACACAATCACCTAACTATATGTTTTTCATAATGAGCTAGTAACTAGATCAATTGCAATCCTTCATCCTATTAAGAGTATTATTTCCAAACAATATGGAATATATACTAATCCTTGTCATAATGCCTTTTCCAAAAACCTCCAAAATGATGGTTCTCACAGGATCTTGAGGATCCACCTTGGAAAAATGGCTACCTCTAACATAATGTTAGACAATTTATGGATGAACATTATGCAAAATGGTCCCAAATTTCTCATTCTTGAAATACCAGATGATTCTTACAAAGCAGTTTAATCAAGTAGACTCTCAATATGCTACTATCACCTGCTTTTATCTATGATGCCATGCCAAAACAAGATTCTTCTAGAAAACACAATAATACATGCTTACTCCTTTAATGACCTTGTTAGCATCAATTTCTTCAGAGTCATTACTGTTCCCTCCTTCCATCATGCTCATCTGATTAACAAGCAAAAGGACCGCTTTGCTTATCCATCCTTCTCATTTTGCTTCCTTCATTATGTAGCTTTGTCTTCCTCTGCTATAAAGCCTTCCACAAGATAGCAAACTTTCAAGGATATGTTTTTCAAAATCTTAATCTCACAATCCAAAGCATTACAAAAGTATTTGTCACTTCCACTGTTGTCATGATCTTAGAGATTAAGACGCTGTTCCTAACTATTGCTCTTCTTGAATTCTGGTAGGTGTATCCTCAAACTACAACTTCGAGCTTAGAATAAGATACCACACTTCTTCCTTTGCTTATCTTTTGAGCAAGAGGTCTAGTACCTCCATTAATTCTTTTGAGACTACAAAAGATTTCACCGTGCTTTCGTTCCTCAAATTAAGGCTTCCTGTGAACACACAAAATAATCCTTTTATTTCTCCAAAGGACTAGTATCCTCTTCAAGATGCCACACTTTGTTGGACTGTAGGACTACTTCTATCCTTTGTATTCCTTTAGAAGTTTCGGTATTGAAGCTTTATAAGGTGACTTTGGCCTTCTGATTAGGGATTTTTCTTTGCCAATATGGAGGCCTTGAAACTAGGCCTAAACTGCCTTTATTTACTGCAGCCTCTCTTCTCCTTTAAGGTAACCTCTTCGCAAGTTTTAAGAACTGATTTCAGACCATGGATAGATCTTGGGCTCCCATATGAAAATGAATTGGACCCTTGGCCTAGAATGTTTTTCAGACTTCTTTGAATAGGAGATGGTTGCGTTTATCATATCTTCTCGGCCCTTTTTCAGTACTTTGGAACACTCGATCCTTTTGAATAGTATTGTGGCCTTTATTTCTTAATTGATTTCGCCCTTAAATTGAGTTTTCAAACAGTTCTAGGATCCTCTAAAGTTTTTTTTTTTAATTTTATTTTTCGGTCTTGATCACGTATCTTCTTTAGAATTGTGTGCCCAAAATTGCTTTTTGACTTCACGCCTAGTCTTCTTCTTAATCAAATCTGCTTTAAGGACAAACAATCCCAACAATAATGATCTTCCAGTTGCTTGTGCCTTTAACCTTAGCTCTGATACCATGTTGGAAAATATATTAGAGTAGCAATTAATTTAACTTTTCCTTCTTTGACAATTATTTGTGACATTAGGTTCTTCTTCATTATATGCTTATGTTCTCATCATCAAATAAATGCCAAAACAATGAAGATCACAACCATACAAAGATGAACACAAGATATAGGCTCCAAGCCAAGGCAAAACCCCTCCAAGGGGAAAACCCAGAAAGAAATTCTCTTCTTATAGAATTAATTCAAAGGAGACTTCCAAGAACAAAACCTAGACCATGGCTACCACCAAAAACCAAGTCAACCAACCAACCTTCCTTCTCCAATGCAAGACAAGATCTCCAAGAGAGCACGAAGCAATATTTCTTTAAGCAAGGATTCTTCTAGCCTTTTTGATCTCCCATACTAAATCTGCAACACTTTGAAGCGAACAAAGTTCGTACTTCTCGTTAAATACTCCGGAAGACTTGGAATATAAAGATATCCATTGAGGATACAAATATTATATATTAAAATGTATGAAGAATGATGATACAATGAGAATGAGGATCCTATATATATATAGCCAGGTAAATACCCTTTCACGAACAATTATGCCCTTTAGGGACAAAGCTTTTCATTAATTGCTAATTAATTAATCATTAATCATTAATCTTATTTGTTGTTTTTTACATTAGTTGTGTTTATTTCTATATAAATTTAGTTCGTTACATTGCCTTCCCCTTCAAAAAGCTTTGTCCTCAAAGCTTACTGATGAAGGATCGATTCTCTTCTTGTTGATCAGAATATCGTCTTATTTATGAGCTTTCATCTTTGTTGATACAAGATGATATGACGTTTTGAGCGATAGGCAGAATTGTCGTATTGAAAATAGATCAGACCATCTTAGATTAATCTTCTGGGAAATCTTCTGACCCTTGGAGATGTGTGGTGAATAGTTATCGTATGAATGGATTAAGCTTATTTCAGTATTCTTCGGAACATAAGTTTGTTTATGTTCTGCGTGATATAGATTTGTAGATTTATTAAGGTGTCTACTCTTGTGATTCAGATGTAGATAATGATTTTTTCTTGTTTGAACTTCCTTAAACGTTTTTATGGCAGTTTCCTGATTTCCATAAGGCATTCTTGTTGTTGAGTTAACTATTGAATCTTTATTTGGGGTGTCCTCTATTTGAACGACAACCTCTGAGTACGTTTTTACACTATAGGGTTTAGATTTGCCTGAACTGCGAGTTTAGTGGTATTGATGTTTGTTTCTACAGCTTGGACTGCTACATTTGGAGATTTTGATGCTTCCTTCACGACAAGTTCTTTGAACCTATTCGTCAATGATTTCTTTTCATCGTTAAGTTTTCTAATCTGTTTGAACAGATTTTGATTATGATTTTTGAGATGTAAGCATTCCTCATTCTCTAAGTCAACTTTAGTTTGGCCTTCATGCTTCTCGTCTTTTAAACACTTTATTTGTTCTACTAGTGTTTGGTTAAGGCTCTTTAAATGTACATTTTCTTCTTCTTTTTCTAATATATGCTCCTTGAGTTCCTTCTTTGATGCTTTAGCTTTCTTGACTTGTTCGAGTAGTTTTTCTTGGTGATCTCTAAGGCGCGAAATGAAGCGAACAAAGTTTGTACTTCTCGGTAAATACTCCAGACGGCTTGGAATATAAAGATATCCATTGAGGATACAAATATTATATATTAAAATGTATGAAGAATGATGATACAATGAGAATGAGGGTCCTGTATATATAGCCAGGTAAGTACCCTTTCACGAACAGTTATATCCTTTAGGGACATACCTTTTCATTAATTGCTAACTAATTAATCATTAATCTTATTTGTTGTTTTTTACATTATTTGTGTTTATTTCTATATAAATTTAGTTTGTTACAACCTTCCTGAAGTTCAGACCTGTTGCACGCCTAGAAACCCTAATCTACTCGCACCTGTGACCCACTTAGGAAGAATTTCAGACTTTCGAGTCATCAAAGGATATTTCTTCTTCTTCGCTAGGCTCTTCTAGCCTCTTGAGACCTTCGCATTCCTTCTCTTAACCGCAAATCAAATCCAAGATGTGTGAGTGTTGTTGGAATTTCTAATTCTAACCCGTTAGAAATTCTTCCTATACTATCTGGTTTATTTCACCTACTTGTTTAATTACTTTACAAGTTATTTAACCATATAAATACTAAAAATAAACACAAGTACAATCTCAACATCTATAGATCATCAGTTGAAAGAAAACAAACACAGAATTGACACCGTTATTTTTGGACAAATGTCCCCGGGAAAACCCAATGCGGGAAAACCGGTGCAGCTATTCAGAGGGTTATATTATTATGCAGACTTTCTTAGTACAACTGGGTGCCTAATCGGCTCACCCGACAGAGAAAAATATACGGCAGCAATACCTCTATATTCGGAAACAGGTATTCAGAAAACCTGTCCCACGAAACCCTCCCCGGCACAACTGAAACTCAGCGCTGGCCCTTTTGGCCTTTGCGTCAGCCTTCTGCTGACTTGCGTCAGCCCAGGACCCTTTGCTTCAACCCTCTGAGGCACTATGCAGCCTCTAGGACCCTCTGCGTCACTCCAGCAACCTCTGCATGGATGACGTAGTCCCTCTGGCCTCTGTGCTGTCTCCGCTGGGCTCTGCATAGCCTGGATTGGCTGCTCCTCTCGCTCTCTCTGCTTCTGCGCTGGTCTCTCAGTATTGTCTCTGCCTCTATGCCTCGTACTCACTGCCCCTCGCTGCTGATCACTGATTCAACTTTGCTTAGCAACCCCGCTCTAGCAAAAATGAATCACTGATCACTCTGGGGTATTCTCCAACTGACCCTCAAGCCTTTTCTTATACTTTTCTCATTGGTCCTTCAACGGTCGAGATTAAATCTCTAATCAATGGCTAAGATTAGATTTGGCTTGATCCATGACTTTTGGAACCTTCTAAACCAACTTTATATTAATACCCATTAATATTTTATTTTTCCTAAGTTTAGACTTAGAAACTCCATTAAAAATATTAATTATTTTAATATCTCCCAAACTATGTACAATCTGTCCAAACCATTTCCGCGTCTTGGAGATCTCATGTGCTTTAGCCTCTCCACCAATTTTCATGGCTAGAGCACATCTGATGCTAACCCAAATCAACACTCCCTCTTAGCGAGGACTGTGCTCTAGTAATACTCCATACTGAGCATCACTTTGATTATCCAGCATCGGTCCCTGTGCTGATGCTAGGCCTCCCCGCCCAACATCCTCTGCACTGCTGCATCCTGTACTACTGCCCATGGCCCTGCCACTGCCATTGCTGCATCCGTACGACAACTCCCTCTGCATCCATGCTGCTGCTGGTCCATCCTCCCAACACTGCATCTGCACTGCATCCCCTCTCATCATGCTGCATCGTGCTACTGCATACTGCTACTGCACTGCAACTTAGTTACTGAGAAGTAAGTAACTGATCCACCCAACCTCTGACATTCTTGTCAGGCAAGAAACACTCTCGATGCTGAAGCTCCCTCTGCTGCTAACAAGTGCTCCCTCTACTGACCTCTGCGCTGCTGCAACAACTCCCTGCATCTCGCACCATTGCACACCTCTCTGTGCCATCCTGCACTGGTGTAATACTCCCGTGCCTCTCGTACTATTGCAGCCTGCTAGCCTCACATTGCCAGGGGACTCGTGCACTGTAGCACTCTCTGCCGCTTCATCCGCATCCGTCTCTACCCACATCCGCTAGTCCTGTTACTCTCTCCTCGGGGCTCCCGTAGCAAGGTATAATCCAAGAGGTTGGGTACCTTAAGGATCCTACCCCTCATTGCCTGTAGTCTTCCTAACTACAGCTCGATGTCTCCCCACTTCTTCTCAAGTGGCACATGAGCACTCATGGCACAATTGTCATCCTCCTCGACTTCTTTCTCCGCCTTCGCTGGTGTTGCCTTAGAGTTAAAAGCCTCTCCCTTACTCTTCTTCCTCGGACACTAGTTTGTATAGTGACGCAGTTCCCCACAATGGAAGCATTTGACCTTGGAGAGGTCCTTCTTCTTCCTCTACTCTTGCTTTCTTGCAGATGCTAGAGCCGCATCCTCTTCCTCTCCCTTCTTGATCCGACCCCTTTGCTGTGACTCCCCATGTTGGTCAGCCATCTGATCTCTTCTTGACAAAGAGCCGCCCACAGTTCTTCCCAATCCGGAAGACTCGTCCTGCCTAGTATGCTCTAGACAAATGTCTCCCAATCCTCGGAGACTGCGTTAAGTGCGGTCGTTACCATCAACTGCTGATCCGGTGTGGCCCCTATGGAAGTTAGCTGGTCACAGATCTCCTTCAACCGACCAAGGAAGACATCTATCTGCTCTCCCTTCTGCATCTGGTATGACCTTAGCTAATTCTCTAGGAGCATCTTCCTCTGCACGGAAGTATGCTGGTACAATGTCTTCAAAGTGTCCCACATCTCCTTTGCTCTTTCCTTCTCGGCAATATGTTGGACCGCATGATCCTTGACCCCATCAAGGATGATACACTCTGCCTTATCCATTGCCTCCTCGTACCTTTCATTAGCTACTGAGTCAACTGGGATAGCCATTACTCTCAAGGCGAAGCCGTTGATACGATGTCTGTTTAGAATGGACAAGATCCTGGCCTTCCAAACCACAAAGTTGGACGCTCCGTCCAGCCTGCCCTGATCTCTTAGCCCATTCACGACCATCTCTCTGCTCTTTTCTGACGACTCCTCTGAGTCTCTCTACTTCCTGCCTGGAAGTTCTCGGTTCGACTCCTGCTGAGTCTCTCTACTTCCCATCTGGAAGTTCTCGGTTCGACTCCTGCTGAGTCTCTCTACTTCCCGTTTGGAAGTTCTCGGTTCGACTCCTCCGAGTCTCTCTACTTTCCGTCTGGAAGTTCTCTTCTGGACTCCGTCTAAGTCCCGATTTCCCTCCTAGAAATCCTTCTGCCAACCGTCAAGTTTCCCTTCTCCAATCGTTTGTGCAACTGCAACACTGGTCCGGATTCCTTGGCTAGAAATCCGCCTCGGCAACAACTCCCTCTTCCTTGGTTTTGCCCTGTTAGGTACTGTTCTAACCACGGTACCCCACTAGCTTCGCTCCCGCAAACTGCTCATAGCTTCCTTCGCCCCAACAACTGAAGGATTGAGCCTCTTGGCTCTATGCAATCCCAACACTGGCAAAACAGTGCCCTCAGCCAACTGCGTCAGCCCTCCTGGCCTCTATGTGGCTTTGCGTGAGCCTCTCTCTGCCCTCCTTAGCCTTTGCGCTGGCCCCTCTCTGGCCCAGACTGATGACGCAGTCCCTCTGCGTCAACCCTTCCTGTGTCGCTTCTACAAGGATCAGCTACTATCACTTGGGACAGCTGATTCTGCTGCAAATGCTCTGCTCAGCGGATGCTTTCAGGTCCCCTGTGATCTACAACCACGCTTTGATACCATGTTGGAATTTCTAATTCTAACCCGTTAGAATTTCTTCCTATACTATCTGGTTTATTTCACCTACCTTTTTAATTGCTTAACATGTTATTTAACCATATAAATATTGAAAATAAACACAAGTACAATGTCAACATCTACAGATCATTAGCGGAAAGAAAAAACACAGAAGTGACACTGTTATTTTTAGATAAATGTCCCTGGAAAAACCCAATGTGGGAAAACTGGTGCAGCTATTCAGAGGGTTATATTATTATGCAGTTTTTCTGAGTACAACTGGGTGCTTAATCGGCTCACCCGACAGAGAAAAATACATGACAACAATACCTCTATATTTGGAAATAAGTATTCAGAAAACCTGTCCCACGAAACCCTCTTTGGCACAACTGAAGCTCAGTGCTGGCCCTTTTGGCCTTTGCGTCAGCCCCAGGACCCTCTGTGTCAGCTCTCTGAGGCATTGCATAGCCTCTGGGACCCTCTACATCACTCCAACAACCTCTGTGTGGATGACATAGTCCCTCTGGCCTCCGCGCTGTCTTTGCTGGGCTTTGCGTAGCCTGGATTGGCTGCTGCTCTCACTCTCTTTGCTTCTGTGCTGGTCTCTCAGTACTATCTTTGCTTCTCTGCCTCGTACTCACTGCCCCTCGCTGCTGATCACTGATTCATCTTTGCTTAGCAACCCCGCTCTAGCAAAATGAATGTCTGATCACTCTGGTGTATTCTCCAACTGACCCTCAAGCCTCTTCTTATACTTTTCTCATTGGTCCTTCAATGACCGAGATTAAATCTCTAATCAATGGCTAAGATTAGATTCGGCTTGATCCATGACTTTTGAAACCTTCTAACCCAATTTTATATTAATACCCTTTAATAATTTATTTTTCCTAAGTTGACTTAGGAACTCCATTAAAAATATTAATTATTTTAATATCTCCCAAATCGGGTACAATCTGTCCAAACCATTTCTGGGTCTTGGAGATCTCATGTGCTTTAGCCTCTCCACCAATTTTATGGCTAGAGCCCATTCGATGCTACCCCAAATCAACAAGTGTGATATGTCTCTAAGGAGGTCAAAGTTCCTCCTTTATATAGCCTTCCAAGAGGCTCCATTACCCTCTCTAGGCTGACTTATGCTGGGTTGGCCAACTTGGTCTTGGGAGCCTTTTAGACATTTCTATTTACAATTTTTTTTTTTGGATACAAATGCCCAAAAGGGTCTTTTACAATATGACAAGGACTCTTGAGTCATGACAAACCCTAAGAGCATTCAATGTATGCTTGACCTAGTGACAAATAACTTGAGCATGAAACCCATGCTTTACAAATAATTTTTCATTTGTTCTTTACATATTTTCTTTCATCTTTTGATAGATACATAAGGATTACATCATGACAAGAGTCAAATGACAATTATGAAGACCGAAACTAGTTACATTCTTCAACTAGTTACTTGAGACTCTAACAACCAAGCTTACTGTAGCATTATACTTTTGTAATCCACTACATTCATGATGACACCGAGGTCTGAGCTGTCCAAGGCTTCCAAATTTTTTGAAGTAGACATGTTTTGGAACAAATAATGAGTTTGAAGAAGTCCATCTCCTTTTTCATGTGGTAAGCATGAAAGTCTGGAGACACTATGCTTCTATGAAATAAACAACAAGTATAATGTGTCATTAGAAGAGTTCTTCCATGTACAGTCTATAGCAATATTTTTCAGGAACAACGAAGTGTTTACTAGGACGAAGGCAAGGCTCTGAACTTGTGACAAATCCAAAACTTTTGTGATGGCATCTCAACTTGCAATGATAATATATTGAAATGGAATTTGAACTTGTAACTAGGCTAAAATTGTAAAGTATCTCCTTAAAGGCATCAATGATGACACCAAATAACACTTGTCCAAGATCCAAGTACTACATATCAGAGGCATCCAAGCAACCCCCTGTGGTTACACTTTTCCCTATGCGAAGAAGTATGCTCATAAAAGAAATTGGAGTCTGAAACTATCTAAACCTTCTGTGGAGGCATCCGAATATTCTATTGCTAAAGACATCTGAGCCTTCTATTGCACTATGGTGACACCGTGAGGACTAGACCTTTGGTGACTAAGTCTTCTTAAAGAACAATGCTAATTTTGTCAAGGAATTTGAAGCTAAATGAAACATATCTTTGTGACACTAGAATATGAAGCAACCATGCTACCAAGACCTCCTCCTATACATAAAAGAAGGACTATTTACATCTACAAAACCGACCTATCTGATACGCTGAAGTTTGATAGATCTGAAGCACCTATGTTGAAGGAAGTTGACATATGTCCACTGAAGAAAAAGTTAATGGATAAAATCTCTGCAAGGATGGATAAGGTAAGATTGAAAAAGGTACGTATAAACCTTGATCATTTTTAGTACATATAAAATAATGATCTAATGATCTCTTGTAAGATAGCAGTGCATCATAAAAGGGCCTGTGTAGAGATATTGATAACTTAGCATTCATAGTCTTTCCTTGCTTACAAAGACTAGGTTTTTGAAGTCAAGGAATGAAATGAATTCCATCTCACAAATAGAGAGCTTGTTAATAACATTTCTAGGTTTTGCAACTAACAAAGTTGTGTACTTGTAGAAATTACAACTTTTAAAGAATGGCAAGTCTTGAAGACTTTGGAACTTGTAGCATCTAGGGTTTGTAATTCCTATCAAAGGTTTGAGTTAGAAAACCCTAAGAACAAAAACCCTAACTAATCATTTCTGTTGTCAAAAGAAAGCTCTTGAGAATCGCAGGAATAACATCGTGCTGATATGGGAACAAGATTGATGAACAAGTCCAAGATTAAGTTGACCTTCTTCAAAAGAGATAAGTATACTACACCTCCTTTAATTATTTAGTTTGTCTATGCACTTTGCCTTTTGTTCTTTTATAATCTTCTAATAAAGGTTGCAGGTCAAGACAAGATTTATCTAAGCTTGACTAACAGATGGAAGAATTGGAAGAATATAGCAAAGCATAAAGACAAGAATAAAGCAGTTTGAAGTATGCATAAAAAAAGCTGATTAGATGGCAGCATAAAAAAAGTTCACTTACCTCAGCTGGAAAGAGGGAGTTCATATATACATACCGATTGGGTTGATGCTGATAGAGATACTACTGATGATTGGAAGCGAATATGATTTCTTGAAAGAGCGTTAAGCTAAATTCTATTGCAATACGAAGAAAGAAGATGTGAAGGCTTGTGCAATCAACTGTGAAGAAGTTTGGCTCCATTAGGTGTTTGATGAACTATTTGATGGCATATTGTATTCAATCGATCAAAGCTTGTTAGTTGCTTATACTACTAGTGTAGCTCCTTATTGTTATTAGTGCAACCCCCTTATTGTATTGTTGTGCCCATGTAGTCCCCATGTTGTTATTATTGTGCCCCATAGAAGCCCTCAATTGTTATTGTTGTGCCCCTACAATATTATTGTTATATAGGCTCTGATTATATTGGGACCCTTAGATTTCTCTATATAGAAAGGAGGTCTTGTCATTTGTATCATCCAAGAATTGTTCATTTGTGTAATGTAAAGGAGGTTTCCCCCTCGAAGAGGCTTATTTTGAAGTCGTTGATCTATCTCTTCTTCTATTCTGTGCGCTGGTCGCATAACATTTGGTATAAGAGCTTTGGATTCTAGGGTTTCGCTGCTTCAAACAGGCCATTGTGGCATTTTTGCTATCTTTTTTCTACGAAGCTTTAGAAGTTGAAATTAAAACCCCATTTGAGTTGAAGTTGTGCTGAACCTCGTGACCGAATTTTAGATCTTGTCTCGCTATATTTTCGGAGATATGAGCTGAGGAAGTTAGGGTTTTTGCAGGCTCTCGAATTCCATCTTAAACATGTGACCTTGGGAAAATCGTTATAACTTTCTCTCTGAGCATCAAATTCAAATTTTGTAAAAAGTGATAGAAAGAGGACGAGCTGTAGTCTGTTGGGTATTGTTTTCAGGGCTGAAGGTAAAAAAAGTGACACGTGGTATGTCGTACAAGTTCGCGCTACTGGACCAGTCTATAATCAGGTCATCATGGGAGATTGGACATAACTCTTTCTTGCAAAATCCAATCTAAATAAGACTTGTGGGGTTGGAAAGAGGACTTAGAGGGCTATCAGAAGCTGAAATTTCAGAACTTGGAGATCCGAAATTGCAGAGTTATAGTCGTTTAAATATCAAGCTCGTTTAAATATCAAGCTCCTAAAAGCAAGAAAAAGAATGATTCAAATCAAGAAAATAGAAACACCTAGTAAGCAAAATTGGATGGATGATTTGAAGAATGTGATCGAAGTTAAGATAAATAGTTTTATATATGCCATGGAAGCTAATATCGATGGTATAGAAGCAAAATTGAAGAAAGACATGGAGGATTTGAAGAAAGACATGGAAGGTTTGAAGGAAGGTGGGACAAAACTACTACAAGAAAGGCTTCCTAATGATGAAAAGGTAGTAAAAGGAAACTCATGATGAGAACAAAAGAAGTGTTAATCACAATTTCATAGAATCTAACGTTGGATTTAAGACCCACCATATTCCAAAGATAGATATGAGGAAGTTTGATGGCAAGGATCCAGTAACTTGGATACTACAGATGGAGCAATATTTTGATCTACATGATATGCAACTGCCACAAAAGGTACATATTGCATCTTTATGTTTAGAATCGAATAAGTTTTTATGGTATAGAGGGCTTTGTTCTTGTAAACCACTTGTCACCTAGTCAATTTCCACGGAGGAAATGATAGCACATTATGAGAATACAAAGAACAACACCTCCTTTAGCCAATTGATAAATCTCAACCGAAAGGGTTCAATGGCAGAGCACATTGAGGACTTCCAAAAATTGAATATAAGGGTAAATGATATTCCGGAGAAGCATAGGATTGAAGTCTTCATAGGGACTTTAAAGGATAACATACAACATGAGGTTCACCTTTGGGAACCCGATTCATTGGAGAAGGCATACAGGTTGGCAAGAAAAATTGAAAGCAAAATTATGGCAACAAGGAAGCCTACCACTGATAACTATAAAGATGGAAGTGTTGTTGCTCCTAGCCTTCCACAACCTACAAGGTTGACACCACAACAATTGGAAGAAAAAAGAGAGAAAAGGCTTTGTTATAGTTGTGATAGAAAATACACTAAATGTCATAAGTGTGCTGAGAAAAAATTAATTTTACATAGATGGGGAAGAGGAGGAAGAAAAACAAACGTCAAAAGATAAGGATATACATAAGGAACCAACCCTAGAGAAAGAAGAAATGAATTTGACCATATCTTATAATGCATTGACATGAATTACCACTCCTCAAACTCTCAAGATAAAAGGACATATCAAGAAGAAAAAGGTAATAGTGTTGATTGATTCGGGTAGTACCCATAATTTTATTCATTGTAAGATAGCCAAGGAATTGAATTTCTTCCTATATCCAGCACCAGAGTGTCAAGTAATGGTTGCAAATGGAGGAATCATAACTTGCTCTGGAAAGTTCCATAATATCAAGCTATCCATGGGAGAATATGTATTGAATAGTCCAATGCTTTCCATACCAATGGGTGGTGTTGATGTTGTACTAGGAGTCCAATGGTTACAATCTTTGGGTACGATAGCTTTTAATTTTCATGAACTTTTCTTGAAATCTTTCTGGGAAGGAAAGGAAGTTGAATTAAGGGGAATTGCAGGGAAACTAGGAAAGATAATCAACTCTAATGGCATGACAAAGCTTATAAAGAAAGAACAATAGGGTGTAATTGCACAATTATGTTCACTAGAGGTTCAAACAACGAAATCATCTATTTCTATAGATCTCCAAAAAGTATTGGACAATCATTCTAAGGTTCAAGCAGTGGAAGATCACATCGAGCATCAACAACAAGTTCTCCAACTCTTAAAGGATAACCTCACTTTGGCGCAAAATCGAATGAAACAACAGGCATATCAACATCACAGCGAAAAAAGTTTTGATATAGGCGACGGGGTATTTTTGCGGCTACAACCATACAAACAAATGTCCCTCAAGCAAGCGAAGAAGGATAACAAATTATTATCAAAGTACTATGGTCCTTATAAGGTGTTGCAAAATATTGATACTATGGAATACAAATTGGACCTTCCTGCATCTTCACGAGTGCACCTAGTTCTCCATGTTTCATGCATAAAGAAGGTTATAGGCGACAAGCTCCCAGTTCAAACAATATTGTCGGAACTTGACAAGGAAGAAAAAATCATATTGGAACCTTAAGAAATCACAGAAACAAGAACCTGACAGCTACGAAATCGATCAATTTCAAAGTATTTCATTAAGTGGAAGAACTTGCTCGTTGAAGACTGCACATGGGAGGATGATAATTTTATACAAAATCATTCAGAACTACTCAAGCGTTGAGGACAACACTTTTTTGGAGGAGAGGGGCATGTTAGGTCCCTATACTACTAGTGTAGCCCCTTATTGTTATTAGTGCAACCACCTTATTGTATTGTTGTGCTTATGTAGTCCCCATGTTGTTATTATTGTGCCCCATAGAAGCCCACTATTGTTAATGTTGTGCCCTTACAATATTATTGTTATGTAGGCTTTGATTATATTGGGACCCCTTAGAATCCTATATATAGAAAGGAGGTCTTGTCATTTGTATCATCCAAGAATTGTTCATTTGTGTAGTGTAAAGGAGGTTTCCCCCTCAAAGATGCCTATTTTGAAGTCGTTGATCTATCTCTTCTTCTATTTTGTGAGCTGGTTGCATAACAAAGATGCATGAAGATTGTTAGAGAACCAAGAAGGTTGAGGTGCTTTGTGATTCAATAGTATGATGCAAATAGGAGCTAGGAAGCTACAACAAATTCCATGAAAGAACCAGTGGCCGATAAATTGATGAAGTTCCTTTTCATAGAATTTTGAGACAAGCTTAGCCTTATGGATGTGTCCTCCTTGGTTGAGAGGGAGTGAGGATCTCCTCTCTGGTTGAGAGGGAGTGAGGATGGACATCGTATTCTCCATGTGTCATGTACTATGGCCAGGATAAGAACCGTAAACCTAGTAAAGAGCACTGGTAAGGAGAATGGTGGATTGGATAAGTTGGGACCGATATTCTTTGAGGATTTGTACTTTGACCAGGACTAACTGTCGTAAGTCAAGTACATTAATCCAAGATAAAAATAGTCCTGGGGAGTGATATTTCCTGGTGTGTAGTATTCTGACAGTGGAAATAATCTTGTGAGGACATACCTAGTGAACACTTGGGTGGGGTATGTGCCTAGAGAGGTAGTGGTGTCCAAATTTATGCCTTTCAGCATTATGCTATGATCTAGTAGAGAGATAGAGCTTGTTAGTCAAGGCCTTGCTATTTTGACAATGTTGGCTATGATGATGTAAATCATCATTGATGCTTATCAATCCAGATCCTTTCTTATATGAATATTTCAACTTGAGAGTATCCTGTTGTGTCATTATGAATACCTCCCTAGTTAAGAGGGAGTGTTGAAAAATGTAACTAGTGTCGGTCTTCATAATGTAATAAAATGTAATTTTTATCATTGACATATTCATTATTATTATTTTTGGTCAAAGCATGTTCTTCATGCTTATAGAGTTAATTGAGTCAAAAAGAATTTATTATGAGTCAAAAGAAATGTATTTGAGTCAAGTCCCATTTGGACTTTTTGTAAAGAAAAGAAAAAGAATTTTTATTTTGAGTCAAAGAGTCAACACAAGACCAAGTCAGTCCTCCTTGGACAAGTCGGCCTAAGAGGCAGCTATTCAACCCTCTTGGACAACTATATATACAAGACAATTTGACCTCTTGGAAGCTCATTCATTTGTTAACACATCATCATCATTTTCTATGCCTAATCAAGAAGAAATTATCGTCGAAGTCAAGGGAGAGAGAAGGAAGTCAAAATAGAGAGAGAAGACGGGTTTTTTTGCCCTATTTCTGTTCACACGTGTGAATTTTCAGAGGCAATTTCTATGCTACTATAGGCCCGAAATTTCAATAGTTGACCAGTTTGACCAACATTGATTTTGACTTGATTGGAAGAGACTTGGAAGAGGGTTGACTTGGCATCTTTGTATTAGTTTTGGTCTTGGTCTCGGGTCTTGGATATCTCATTTTGATTTGATTTTATGAGAGAAGGATTGTTTTTGGGTTTTCCCCCTTGTGGGGTTTTGCCTTGGCTTGGAGCCTAATTTCTGGTGTCTCTTGTCTCTTGTGCATTATGTTCTCTATATTTTGCTAATGCGTAATTGCTTGATGACATAACTAAACATATAAATGCTAAGAAAAGAATGCATATCAGTCACGAGTAATTGCCATGATAAGAAATTCTATCATGTATCTAATCTTCAACAAACAAGACCTAGGAGGTTTTGCCACATTTATTAAAGGGAGTGGGTTCCCTTAATTCAATTTAAGTAAAAATTAATGTAATTAAAAGATAGTGATTTGATTTTCTTATTGAAATAAGTATTGATTAGAGAAATGAGGGATTATTTCCTCATCAACATGTAATATATTATTTGAGGAGAATTGTTGAGGAGTTAGATGATTTGTAGGAAATTTGAGTTATCTGGAATATAATGAATCTGGCTTCAAAGATATGAAGAACAATTCATAGGAGGATTTTAGTATCTAAAGAGATCTTAGGAGATAGTTTAGTATTTGAAACCAATTCTGCTATCAAACCCATTTGTATAAATGGATTGTAAGCCTACAAGCATAATAAGGTGGCCATGGTAGAGAAAAGCCCCAAAACTGTGTGAATCGGGCCAATTTGTGCAAAGTTTGCGCTAATGGTAATTGTGTGGCTGTCCTCCATCGTGTGTCTACTTGATCTTTGAGTTTTGAGTTAACATGTGTCTGATCTATGTGTTCTGAAATCGATATATGTGTGAATGTTAAATCTATGAAAACCATGATTAGAGAGTTGCACAAACTTTGAGGAGGCATGGACCCCGCGTCTAGCTCAAGGAACATCTAGTAGTTCGAATAGTTGTGGTGTGAAGTGAGGGTTAGATCTCCGAATTTCCGAATTAATACGTTAGAGGAAAGACATTCAGGTTGAGTAAAAGACATCTTTGTTCGAGTAAAATACATGCGAGACATCACATGGTAATCTGGGCTTGGGAAAATCTGGCTCTCAAAAGGTTTTGGCACTTGTAACCTTCCAAATCCCGGATCATCATATCCTTGATCCACATTTGACCTCGAATCACATCTAGTCTTGAAACATATTCAGGCCACGACAAGTATAGAGTATCCTGGATCAATACAGATCCTAGATGATCGGATCAAAGACTTGGAGGTGAACATTGAGGGAGGACTTAGAAATCGTGCATGAAAGTTATCCAGTTAATGACATTCAAATTGAATCGTTGCGAGTAGAAACTATCCGGATCAAGGATCTCTGGATCTATTGAAGTGTAAAAGGTATCCGGTTGTAAACACATCCAAGAGTGCGAAGTTGTAAGGCACTGCCAAGGAATTGGATCACCTGGATTCCATATATGGCAAATATACTTGAGGTTTGACATTTTTCGATTATAACGTGAATATGTTGACAAGCAGGGGCTCGAAAGTCCTTAGTGCCTTCAAGTCAAGCCCTTGGTTTTGACCATGGTCATAAGATGGTTTTAAGTTAAGCCCAAGCATTGGGGGATGGGTAATTTGGGGATTGTGTGCAGGATGAGTCATTGTACGTGACTCTTGTAGGGACTGTGGAAAGTGCTTGAGAGCGATGTGGAATGAAAAACCGATCCTTAGTCATGATTAAGGAGATTGTGGGGAGTTTTGTAAAGCGCTAATGGAAAGTGTTGTGCGTTGATTCAAATCAATCCATAGTCATGACTGCACAAGGATTTTAAAAGATCTCGTATGGTTGCAATATAGAGTAGAGTTAGATTGAAATAAATTTGGTCACAACCTTGAGCAAAGGAGACATGGATGCATTTTGGCACCACTAACAAAAGTAAAATATAATTTCTTCCAATTATCTAATCTAAAGCACAATGAAAAATAGATTGGTCAAGCCACATGTACAAGGGTCCAAGTGAAATCAACCCAAACAAGAGGGATGCCTCCACTAATGATGGAAAAGAGCAGCTCCAAAGTGCAACATCTAGCCTTTAAAGCCTTCAAGAGTGTATAGATCCTCAACAAACTCCACAAAAAATTTTGAGTCTCCTCCAAAGGTGGATGTATGGGGTTTTAAGGCAGAACAACCCTACAAAACATGAGTAAAGCCTTCATAAAGAGGAGTGGTCCCTCCAAATCAACTCCATAAAATGAGTGTGAGGCCAACATTATCTCCGATTGTGCAAAAAAGGGTTTTGACAAACACCAAGGATGCCTGTGCCCAATCCTACTTGGATGATGGAGTCTCTAGGGATAATTAAAGAGATAATGGATAAATGCTTGGAGTAATGGGGGAAGCCTCTTGTTTTCACTTGTATAAACCCTAGCTATCTTTTTTGTGAGGGTAGAAATTAAATAGGGGAAGCTCTCTAGAAGGTCCCCTATGGATTTCAAGGAAGAGATATTTAACAAGCAATAATCAACCAAGATTTTCCATAAATAATATGCCTTTAGACATGGAACAAAGAAAAACATTAGCAATAATTAATTACATTAGAAAAACAAAAAAAATCTACAATAAAACTTACAATTCTTCCATGAATAGCCTTATTTTAATCCCAAAGACATCTCCAAGACAAAAACCAATCTCCAGTAGCAATAGTACCATAAAGATCACATCTTCACAATTAGCAAGTTACACAAGGCTAAGTTGAGCTCTCAAGAAGAGGTCAAAATCCTAGTGTGATGATGAAACATACAAATGAGTGATTCTTAATATATATGAGGTTCTTCATGGGTCTCTTCATGCTATTCTTGAGAGAAGTGTTCTCCAACCAAGGTATTAAATGGAGCATTGTCATTTATCATGTTAATATGCTTCGGGCTTTCCTCCTCTTCCACTTGACTATATGAGTACTCCTCTTGATTATGAAATTCATTACATGTTTGACACCAAGAGAGTCCCTCTTGGTCAACCACATAATTTGGCCCATTAGTATTGGGAACATTTTGATTGTGAAACATTGTTTCCATTGTAGGGGTTCTTCTTGGGAAGGCCTTTCCTTATTAAATTGTGGTTTAGGAGGAAAATTTTGATGGACTCCCCTCTCCCTTTCCAAAATTGAAAGCTTGTTCATCATGGCCTTCTGTCCTTGCATTAAGTCGGTAGTGACTTCGCCAAATTTTTGGCAAATGCCTGCAAGGTGGGGTCAATTTGGGCATTAGGCTTGGCTTTAACTTCAACTTTAGCCCTTGGTAAGCAAGCAAATCAATTGGTTGAAATTAGATTATGCTCAATTTTGACAACTAGGACCTTGGCTTCTTCCAAAGACTTAGGCCCCATGTCCTTTAGAGCATAGGACAAGTGTCTAGGGAAGGCTTCTATATACCTTTCAAGGATAGTTTAGTCAGTAGGCTTGTATAGGGGAGGGACTTCCTTGAGCAAGTTATCAAAGCTTGTGTGAATTCTTTAACAATCTCATTCTTAGTTTTCTTGGTTCCATGGAACTTATGTAAGAGTTGTATACCTTCTTTGACTGTGGCCCATCTCTTTTTGAATGGTTAGTAAAAAAGGTCCTAGTTCTTAAGGCTACCTTCAAGGAAATCTAGGTACCAATCCCCATCACTCCCTTCGAAGGACATGACAAACAACATCATTACAATTTACAACATCTCCCTCTTATATTAACTTTCCACCTACAACCCAATAAAACTCATGCATGTGTTTTTCGGCTGTGACTACATCAGTGCCATTAAATTTAGGCAACCATTATTTATATTTGTCGGGCAATTTGTGGGGGGCATCAGGGAAGCCACTCACACCCAATGGCTTAAATTCAACAATGAGCCATGGTTTAGCCATGGTGTCAGGGGTGGATGAAGTTCCAAAGAAGCTCCTAACAATAAGACTCTTAGGCACTATGGGAAAAGTGGAAGTGTCAATAGTCATCTTGTGGGTAATTATTTTCTTTCTTGGAGCTATAGTATCATCAAATGAGCTACTAGGGGAAATATATGGATCAGATTTTGGAGTTTCTAGGAGAGAATCTATGTTGTCATTTATAAGCTATTCTCTCCAAATTTTAATGAAGCTTAGACTTTAGATTTTGAGGATTTTGACTCAACTCCTCTCCGACAACGATGCCAAAAATGTTGCCTCGAAATCTAGCAGGCCTTATGAAAGGCTTCACAAGGCAAAAGCTAGATCCGGTTGCAACAATGAGGGGGATTTCCAATGTCACCTCAACAATCTTCCTCTTGCTCTTTAGTGGAATTTCACCACAAAGGAGGCATCCCAGTGATCACATAAAGGTTGTTCTACATTATATGGCTCAAGGTTATGTAGATATACGCTAGGTGAAGACACTCTATAATGGACAAAGGCACATTTCTTCTTGTAAAGGAGTAGTGTATCATACATCAAACCTAGAGATGACATGTATAGCCTAGGGTTTCAAGATATCTAGCAACAAAGGGGTTTCCTAGGCATACATGCAACAAAGAAAGGGTTGACAATAGATATAATCAACAAAGGAGTAAGGCAAACTCTCAAATTAAGCCTTAAGTTGAAGCCGTAGCTAGGGTTAGGGTTTTCTAGGGCACAAATTGCTTAGAGGAAGATGACATCAATGATTCTAGGGTAAATCTAACCATGCAAAAGGCTATATTTTGAGTTAAAAGGATTGTCAAGGTTATATTCAAGGTTGATTAACTCCAACATTCATCTACTAGGGATCTAATTGAATTTGTCCCTACTAACATGCTCTAGCGGCTTGCCTTGAGAGGCTTAGAAAATAAAAGAGAGGAAAAATATTTATGTTTTCAAGATTTTTGACCAACACCAAGGATGCTAATGCCTAATCCTACTTGGGTGATGGAGTCTTTAGGGCTAATTCAAGAGATAATGGATAAATGCTTGGAGTAAGGGGGAAAACCTCTTGTTTTCACTTGTACAAACCCTAGCTATCTTTTTTGTGAGGGGAGAAATTAAATAGGGGAAGCTCTCTAGGAGGTCCCCTATGGATTTCAAGGAAGAGATATTTAACATGCAATAATCAACCAAGATTTTCCATAAATAATATGCATTTAGACATGGAACAAAGAAAAACCCTAGTAATAATTAATTACATGAAAAAAAAACTACAATAAAACATAGAATTCTTCCATGAAATAGCCTTCTTTTAATCTCAAAAAGACATCTCTAAGACAAAAACCAATCTCCAATACCAATAGCACCATAAAGATCACATATCCACAAGTAGCGAGTTACAGAAGGCTAAGTCAAGCCCTCAAGAAGAGGTCGAAATCCAAGAGTGATGATGAAAAGTACAAATGGGTGATCCTTAATATATATGAGGTCTATCACTCATAATAAATAGCCTAAAAGCCCTATGACAAGTTTGATTTTGACTATACACGAAGAAAATGGTTTACAAGACAACCCAATAGCTCAACATAACAAATATAAGCCAGAAAGGCCCACATGTGTGGGTCAAAACTCTCCTCTAGAATGACGCCATGCCCTTTTTGGGAAATAAATGATCTGAAAATGCATGGAATGGGCAAGGTGGATGTCTAATCACCATAATCAACTCTATCCTTGAGGGGAAGCCCTCAAGTTATGCCTCAAAATGCCTCTATATGTCAAAACCCTGCTCTTGGTGCTCTACTTCATCTCCAACGAAGCTAGAAGGATGATGTGGCACACTCTCTCAAGCAATGGTGCTCCAAGTGGTAGTACAGGGCCTCCCTTGTCATCTTGGGAGATGACCAATATCATTATGACTTTGGATCAAGCCATGCCCATCAAACAATATTAAGGCCAACTTGGGGGCATGCTGGGTCCATTGGGTACATCATCATGAATTTTCATCACTAAGCAAAGTGAGCTCAACGTTTCAGCATCCAAGGGTGCTCTGAGGTGTCAATCAACTGCTGGGATCATCAAAGTGCCCAGTGCTCTGTTATGGAGGGGCAACACTGCATTTATTGTTGATTTTTCCAGTGCAATCAAGACTAGTACAAATTTTCAAATTGATAATTGCTTTCAATGATACAATTAGTCTTCTTATAACATTCCAATCATTAAGCAGTTATACATGAAAAATTTCAACTATTCACTTTCTTCAATAGAGCAATAGAGATTACTGTGAACAATAAAACATGAGACAAGAGACACCAATATTTAGGCTAGCAACCAGGGAAAAACCCACAAGGGGAAAGCCCAACCAATCTTTCCTTATGAGAGAGAATTCAATTCATCAAAAGTACATCAAAATATTCCAATACAAGATTCCAAATTCTGATCTCAATTTCCAAGTCAAACCAGTCGAAGGAGAGAGAAAATAGTCAACACTGGTCAATGTCACAGTGTGCAACAGAAGAGTTGAATTTCCTCCTATGGAAGCTCTGAAAAATCCAGTCAAACGAACCTCTGAAATTCTCGGTTAAAGGACAGAGTTGACCTGCAGTCAATGGCCCAGAAACATGACAAAATATCATTCAAACCAAGTCAAGGAACCATTGAAGTATTTGACCTCCAAAACAGTCAAAGAACTCGGTCAAACAGAAGCAAACTCTACCAAGTCAACGCTGGTCAAACAAAAGAATAAAAGCTGGTCAATGCAGAACAAAAATACTCCTTTGACTCCTTTGCACGTGTGGACTTCTTCTTGATATTTCAGATCGAATGAGTTGATATGATGTGATGCCAAATGAGGGTCAACAAGCTCTTATTTATGTGTCTTAGGAGGAGGGTTTTGACCTTGGGGTCAAACCCATTCATCATGTGGGGCTGACTTGTGCATTCAAGGGCGACTTGGTCAACATGTAAAATTCATAATTTCTTCATTGATTTGCAAGTGAAAATACCAACTATAGCTATCATTTTTCAACATCTGTAAGGTCTCACTGCTCTCTGGAAATGGTGTAAGGCCTGGGTATCATTTATAAAGTAGGCATGGAGTGTGTGCCCTCAAGGCCTTTGTTGTTGTGTGAAAGACCGTTTGGCAAAACCATCTCAAACTCAAGGGAAGGTTACCATTCATTAGAGACAATGACCATAGATGCATCATTGTGGACCATACTTAATTGTTAAGGGCATAATAAGACTTCAAATTGGGGTCACCTTCAAATATTTAACTACACCAAGTCCCATAAAAGTGTACCCTACCTTTTTAGGGATGGTTAGATGGTCAACTCTATTAGGTGCTTCCAACTCCTAAGGGGAGGTGACATGTCCAATGTCAACCTTTCAATTCATAGGTGTTCATGATAGTGGTGGCAATGGAGGGGCAATGCTGTCATGGTACCTATTGACGCAAAATCTAGCAGGCCTTGGAGAGGGAAACCCTACAAAGGATAAGCTAGACAAAAAAGCAATAATGGGGTAGTGGTCCATTGTCACCACACAACCAAAACCCCTTGCTCTTTACGAATTTTCATTGATGGGAGTACCGGTAGGAGAGAGATCACTTATAATAGATATTTTATGGTTAATGTGTGAAATGATCTCACCAGGAGCTCCTCTTCAAGAAAGACACAACTTAGGTTCAAGGCTTCACTAAGAAAGCAATTCGCTTTCTATGATGAGACCTAGAAAAGAGGGCACAAGACCTAGGGTTTGATAAATTTGACGAGTGTTGGAGTAACCAAAGGTCAAGGCTAGGAGAAAAGGTTTCTTACAATGTATATCAGCTATGCCAAGGCTCATGAAACCTTCAAGGAAGCCCTTAAGTTGAAGGAAGGAGAACTAGGGTTTCCCTCTTAGGCAAACAACTAGGGCAAGGAAATTTATGGATGAAATTGAAGTGGATGCCCACCAAAAGGATAGATTTTGTGGCAAATACTATCCTCTTGATGTTTAGGCTCTCCAACCACCAAAATTCCTCTTGCCTAGGGATTCACACCAAGCCCTAGTTTCCTAACTTAGCCTTGAAAGGGCCAAATTGAGAGAGAGAAAATATGGATAAAATTTGAGAATGATCACCAATTGATTGGACTAGTGCCTTGTCCCTTGGGAATATGGAGTCAAGGATGTCAAAGATTAGCCAAAATTGTTCCTAAGGAGGCCAAAATTTGATGCCCTAGCAATCAAATTTCAAGCATTTACCCACTCAATGGAAAATGGAATTTTATGGGAGAGCTACTAAGAGTTCACCACTAGGATAATTCATCACATGTTATGTATGAATAATGCATGCAACATTCATCTAGATAACATTCAAAATTGATCTTCAACAAATTAGGGCACAATTTAGTATAACCTAGAATCAATATTTCCATACATTAGACATTCAAGAAATAGATAGTCTAGATCTCGAAGATGGAGGGTGGCGTTCGTCATGGAGCTCCAACCTTTGATACACACTTAGATCCCTGGGTTGATGGTTAGCAAGTAAGCTTGATGGTACCTAGACTGGCTGAAAGCTTGAGTCCATCTTAGTCCCACCCGAATAGATTACCCTGGTCAGGTATCTAGTCCATAGCACTGAGTGTGTTGGAACTCTTCGTAGTTCATTTCATTTTGAGATCTTCCATGAAGCTTCATGTGTATGTAATTATGAATACCTCCCTAGTTAAGAGGGAGTGTTGAAGAATGTAACTAGTGTCGGTCTTCATAATTGTACTTGAGTCATGATGTAATATATTTGTCAAAAGAAAATTTTATTGTTAAATAAATTGACTTATTAAAGCATGGGTTTCATGCTTGGGTCAATAGTCAATAGGTCAAAGCACCCATTGAGTGCTCTAGGATTTTGTTGAGTCAAAGTGAAACCCTTCTTGAGATCATTATATTAAAGAAAGAAAATTATTTGAGTCATGTTAACTCCTCCACCATCAAGTCAGCCTCAAGCTCTTCAAATTTGGCTTCAATTTCATATTCTACAAGTCGGCTTATCCTACTAGTCATGTTGGCTCAATATACAGGAGGAAACAACTATATATACCCCAATGAAGTCGACCTAATGGAGAAGAAGTCAACAAGTTCGTATGACTACAAACATCAAAGTTTAAGGCCGAAATTCTCTGCAGTTCAGGGCCGAAGTTCTCTACAATTACAGGGATGAAATGATTGTAGACTTACTATTGCAGGGCCAAAGGAACAATATGAATAGATTGCAGGCTTAATATTGCAGTACCAAAAGTATAGAATGAACTCCAAAATGATAGAATAGAGACCTTGTTGACTTGATTTTTGAGAAGCAAAAGTATGAAGGAATGGACTAGTATTCAAGTGATCAATATGGGAGGTTGACTTGATGGTTGGAGGAAAGTCTTGGTCTTGGTCAAATGGTCTTGTTTGTCTCACTTGATTTGAATTTAATGAAGGAAGAGTTCTTGACTGGTTTTTCCCCTACCTAGGGGTTTTGCCTTGACTGTGCGTCTATATCTTGTGTTCTCTTGTGTTTTTGGCAATTATCTTGATGATACTAATGTAACAACGAAGAAGAAAAATAATTAATCACAAGAAATTGTCAGCAAATGGAGAAATCAAACTAAACAACATTTCCCTCGATTTCTCAACATTATCCACATCCTTGAGTAGTGCCGGGAAACATTGTCCTGGAGGTTGATGTAGCTAAAAGAATGGAAAAACATAACATGGCCATAATGAAAGAAAAAGAAAGTCAAAATGCAAAAGATGGCTGAGACATAAGTTAACACGTGGGAAAAAGCTTAACATGAGCTCTACCCTCCTCATTAGCCATCACTCAGTTCCTGAGCACTTGATGCTCTATCTCATCAAAAGGAACCCTTGCTTGCCCCAACCCTGATGGGTGATAAATTGTCTCATCTTAAGAGGTGAAATTAAATGTTATATCATAAAGCGCAAGCTCTAACCCTTGAGCTATGCATCCAAGATAAAGCATTATTAAAAAGAAGTAAAATACATACTAGAGGGGTGGAAAAGCGAGATGGAGCAGGGTAACTCATGCCTCCACAATTTCTCCCTCCATTACATCTATACATATAGGATTTGGACTCCCATTAGCTAGTCCCCTTGATGATGACACTTGGCCATGAAGTTTTTTTCCCTCCATTGCCACTCATTTCCACTAGCACCTATTGATTGAAGGTTTAACCTTGGAAATGCTACCCTCCCTTGGGGGTTGGAAGCACCGAATAGGATTGACTATTAGCAACTCCTGCCAAGGTAGGGAACACCTTTATGGGACATGTTCTAGTTAGATATCGAAAGGTGATCCTAGTTTG
The DNA here is from genome assembly GCA_031772625.1 of Pinus tabuliformis. Taxonomy (NCBI): domain Eukaryota; kingdom Viridiplantae; phylum Streptophyta; class Pinopsida; order Pinales; family Pinaceae; genus Pinus; species Pinus tabuliformis. The sequence continues at coordinate 1,212,804,820 of CM062809.1, read as the reverse complement.
AAGTATTAATATGCCCCTAACATACAAGTATGGTCCATGTAGATGCTTATATGATCTTAGTCTCTAATGAATGGTTGTTTTCACTTGAATTTATGTTGGTCTTGTCAGGTGGTCCACAACAACCTAGGCCTTGATGGCACCCACTCCATAGGTACCTAGGCCTTTCAAAGAGGTTCATGACTTAGCAGATGTAGCATTGCCTACTTACATCAAAGCGTTGGGAAATATGATTACTTGAGCAGTTGATGCACCTTCCAGAGTATCTCCAGGACCCTGGACGTTGATCTTCTTTGGCCCAACACTGAGGCTTCTTAATTATTGCACCATTGGACCCAACATGCCCCTAGGTTGTCCTTGACACTACCTGATGTACATGCCATGATTTAGAGCCCATATGAGCATGGTCTTCCATGAGCTGACTTGGGTGGGTTTGTTGCACTTGATGGAGCCCCAACCTTGGAGAGGAGGAGCACTATGTTGACCATTGGACAACCATGGAGATGACGCATGTTGATTTTTAGGGTGTCTTCTAAACTGATAACTACTTCTTATGATTTTCATTAGTTTAATCTTTTTCTTGTGATCTTTTCAATCGTAAAGCAATTACACATAGGAGCAGTGTTGTGAAAATCGCGATTAAATCGCGATTTAATGAAAAAATCGCGATTTTTTCCTTCTACCAATCAAATCGCGATTTTTATACGAAAAAATCGCCGGTATTTTTTTTTGCCGATTTTTACTGAAAAAATCGCGATAAAAACGAAAAAATCGCGATAAGAACTTAAAAAATCGCCGTGGGTCACGACAACATAGTTTTATAACGTTTTTTTGGGGTTTTTCATGCAATTTTTTTTGAAAAAAACAAATAATTTTTGAGTGGAGCAGCTTAATGATCAAGTCTAGGCCCTAGTATGGATATGCTATTCATGGTAATGTTAAATTCTTAAAGTAAAAGTGACATTCTCCTTAATCTTCATTTTCATCCTTTTACTTAAAATTTTAAACATTACCATGAAATGATTCAGGATGTTTGAGAGTGGTTCCAGCCTCATTGGATTTCATATGGAGAAAGTAGAATTTTAGATTTCATTTAAAATCCAGCAGACTTATTAGTTTTTCAGGATTTCAGGATTGGGAGATTGTAATGTTTCCAGGTGACACCACCTGCCCGGGCTACCCCTGCCACCAGTAGAGGACGTGGTCTACCTCCTATAGCTCCTACTTCTAGTTCTTCAGCTTCTAGAGCACATCCGACTCCACTGCCATCTCCACCAGCATAAGCACCAGCATCTACATCTAGAGGGAAAGGGAACGCTATGGCATTTTCTCGCAAGAGGGGCAGAGGAAATCAATAGGATTAGACTTTCATTTTATTGTATATGACATTATGACATGATGAGATACATTATCATATTTTTTGTTGATATTTTGAGGCTGAGTTGGGACTCAGGAGTCAGGACTTACTATTCAGGACATGATTCAATGTTATGTGTGATTTTAGCGCTAGAAATGATATTAAACATCTTATATATTAGATTTTTTTATCATATTTATGTGTCAATGTATTTATTTTATGTTGTAGATGGTTTAGATATTAAAAAAATTGAAAAAAAATGAAAAAAAAATGAATATTTTTGTACCAAACGATTTTTTTTCCAATTTTTTCCGATTTTTTCCCGATTTTTCCGATTTTTTCCGATTTGTTCCCCGCGTCGATTTAATCCCGATCGCGATTTTCACAACATTGCATAGGAGCTCAACAGTAAAAAACAAAATGCCATAAGGATCATGTTAAAATTGGCAACTAGGGCCAAAATCCATGTAAGTCATCTTATTTATAGCAGCTGATATTTTTCTTGGATTCCTCTCATCGAGAGGTATAGGATTGATCAAAAGATCATCCGATTTCAATAAGTATTCATGGAGATATGAATTTATTTGTGTTATGGGACAATTTGTCAAGGTCGGCCAGCAACCAAACTACCCCGACTTGTGCTCCACGTTTTAGTATAAATACAAGTGCCTTGTAAGTCATTTGTACACGCAACTCTCTTGAGATTTCTTCTTCTCCACTTGTTTTGGGTTTTAGTGGAAAAAATAATCTCTAAGGGAAAAACGTAGTCCTAGAGGATGACGCCCTAGCTCATGAAAGCCCTATGCGTAGATCGAGGACGCTGTCATATTAAGAAGTAGGCATGCCCTAATCCTCTTCGCTGTCATAGAAGACAACCCTTGTCTAATACACTGTCCAAAGGGAGACCCTCATTACTGTCATGAAGGAGATTGAAGTAGGCTCCCTCACTGTCCTATAAGGGTTTACTATATGCCCTAAACTGTTGTGCGTTCAAGCGCTAGCCCTAGCCGCAGGTCTAATTTGAAGTCACGACATGGGAGGCTAGGCAGCATGGGTTGGAGGACTCTTTCATGGGTTAAACAAAGTCTGAAGTGCTGGTTGGAGGGCCGAGGGTCTGTTCTTGAAGGTCGAGACAGGGAGGATAAGTTTCAGGGCTGTTTGAGGTGGTTCTTGGTTGGAGAAGCCTTGGGAGAGGCAACGTAGATTGCTATGGTTAGGCCGCAGGTCCTACCTCACTATTGAAGGGCAACGTAGGGTATATTGATGGTTGTTCATGCCCATAACAACATCAAGTCAGGTGAGCATCTCTTCTAGTATAGGCCGCAGCCAAGGAGGGCTGTTTGGGTGATTTTTAGGGGCTGCCAATATGCCCTAACTAGTCATAGTCACAACAACTATATTGCAGACCTGAAACTACAGTAAGACATAGTGATAGTGCAGTAAGATGCATGGGCAACATGATGCAGTAAGGTGCATAAAGAAACATGATAAATGAAGTGACTGTTGTAGGCAGCATGGATGCAGTATAGTGCAACACATTGGTACAACTTGGTGATGATGAGCATGATGTGAATAGTGCAACAACAAAAGGTATTGAAGCAACATGTTGAAGTGATGATACATTGCAGTATACATTGAGCACAGTGATGGGTACAGTGATGATTAGTGAAGCATGATGAGATGCAACATAGTGATGACGGGTGCAGCATGTTGCAACAGAGTGAGGTGCAACATGATGTGAGGTGCAACGTAATGATAGGTGCAACATGGTGATGGAGTCACCTTGGAGAATCAGTTGAAGCAACATGTCTTCAACTGAGTTCAACTACCTCATGTATCATCTTCTTAGAGATGATCTCTACTCTTATTATGACAAGTCAAAATGTTGATTTCTGATGTATATGTACTTTCTCTCTCTCTGCTGAACTACTGAAGAACATATAAGAAGAAATGATCAAGGGTTTCCCCACATTGGGGTTTGTCCCTGACTGGCGCCACATCTTGTGTCCTCTTGTCTTGGCTTGTCTTCTGTGATTTATGTTTATGTTCTATCTGCATTTTACTATCATGCCAAATGTGATTGCTAATCTGGAATTGATATTGAGTTAATATGGAAAATTGAAGTAAATTTGCTATCAGCATAGAACATACCTAAAATTAACATGGTATCAGAGGTCAAGTGAAGACAAAGCCCAAGCAAGAGTGAAAGAGCAATCATTGAAAATAGTTGGGAAAGGACAAAAGGCTCAATGGATTCCTCATCCCTCTTCAAATTCACCAAGGGTGAAGTCGAAGCAAAGAATATTATCCGAATGGCGTAGCGGAAGCTTTTGATGGCCTACCGAAAGATCACTTCAATGAGAAGTCCGAATCTAAGGGTGGAAGGAAAGGTAGATGCCTTGCTTGCAATAAGTTCGGCCATTATGCGAAAGAGTGTTTGAATGGTAGGGACACATCACTTGATGATGATAACAATCATTCCAGGGACATCTTCAATGATTGGAGGAATGACAGGTAATGCAGGTCATCAAGGAAATGGCCGACTCTTCAGAGAAAGAAAGGAACCCCAGGTATGAAGAATCAAATGTTGTTGGCCCTCTCCTCTAGACTCTTTGGGAATCTGGCTTATTGATTGTAGTGCTTCAAGGCACTTCATCGGATAGAAGGGTGCTCTCTCTAATTTGGTAGAGATGGAAACAATCATGGGATTATACTTGGAGTCAATGCCACCTATCCCAGAAAGGGTGTAGGGAATGTTACCTCTCAATTGAATGAGGGTAACTCGATTCATTTAAAAGAAGCTCTTTGTGTACCTGATTGCAAGAAGAACCTGGTGTCCATTTTGGCGATGGAAGTCAAAGGTTTCAAGGTTGCATTCATCGATGGAAAGGTATGTGTTTGAACATAGAATTTTCAAAGATGTTTTTATCCTCGAGTTCAGGATTGGCAATTTGTATCAAGTTGCAGGAAGTCCATTGGGGACCATGTCAATTGACACATCTTATCTATAGCATTGGAGGTCTGCTTATTATGGGGCCCTACCTGATGTGAGTCAGATGGTGACAAGGATCCCTGAATTCAAGAAGAGCATGAAGGTACATATCCGAGATGTACCGAAGGAAAATCTTACAAGGGGACCATTCCCCTCATATAGCAGGTCCACAGGTTTGGAACAACCCGAGGGGTTTGAAATTCATGATCGGGAATCTCATGTATGCAGGTGGAAGAAAGCCCTCTATGGCTTGAAGCAAAATACCCCGAGCTTGATATGAGAGGGTTGATAGCTGTCTGATGAAGCTGGGAGTGAAGCCTATCCAAACCATTGCTTGAAGGTTGTGGATGATAGACCTCTCATACTGGCACCTTCTGAGGATGATCTCTTTTTGAGAGGTGCAAACCCTCTCATTTGCAAAAGTAAGAGGGAGTTGGATTCCAAATTTGGAATGGTAAACTGCAAGCCCGTGACTACCTTGATGGAGCTTAACTTTCAGAAGTTCTGTGGTAGGGATGCCAAACCTGATTTGGGAAATGCCTCTGAGTTTCATAAACTCATTCTAGCATTGATGTTCTTGGTGAACTCCCGTTCGGATATATGTTTTGTAGTTAGCATGTTGAGCTCATATATGGTTGAGCCTCACTGGATTGGTGCCAAGAATCTTCTGAGATATCTTCAGGTCACAATCTCTTATGGATTGAGATACATTACTGATGAGCCCCAGAAATCGGTAATTATATGGGCTCATTTTGCCTCTTAATTCGACTTAATCCACCATTCTCGTTAGTTTATTGCATGTTTTTGAATATATTTATACTAATAGAGTGAATTGGGTTAGTCATTTTGCTATGTAGTCTAATGTGTGCTTTATGCAGATTTTTTGGTCAATTTTGGACAAAGTCAAGGGATTTATGAGCAAATGGCAGCAAATACTCGAAGAAAACAGAGAAGAGGATTTGTAGGGGGGCGTCTCCTTCATTTATGACCCCTTTCCTCGAATCCTCCATCAGCGACTCGAAGCACAAAGGTCCACATTGATGCATCTAAGAGGCATCCGAGCAAGTAAAGAAGGATTGTTGTTTATCTCCAGTTCTGGAAAGCCGATCTCCTTGATTTTAGGACGACTGATGGAGGACTCCATTTGTATAAATAAGGGGGCTTAGAGCCTCAGTAGGTTAGCCAGTCATTAGTAGAATTTTTGCACTTTTGTGCAGCACTTGTTCAGCGCATTTTCGAGCTTCCTTTTTGAGAACAGTTGATGTAATGTGATTTCTATTTTTGATAATGGAGATGAAATAGTTTTTGAGCCAGCACTGATCTTTTTCAGAGGGCTGAAGCTCTTGGGTTAGGGCCCAACCCAAGCTGCCCAGCAACTCTTGCTTTGTACTTATATGTTTTTGTTTCAGTTCATGAGTTAGTTTCTGCTACATAGATTCATTTTGATTTGTTTAGATTAGGTTGCTTTTGATGGTTTGCATAGCTGTTTTTGTTTCAGGTTTTCAAGTAGGTTACTGTAGTGACAGAATAAGATTCAAAAAGGCCAACAACAGGCCCTGATCTCCTTTCTCCCTTTCTGGGACTATGATTTGAGGTCAAGGCACTACTGCTGCCACCAAAAACACAGTTTTGCTCTTCCATGCAATTTCTAGTGTGATGACTTGATTTGGAAAGATTGATATATTGATTCAGATTCAGTTGCCTAGATCATTTCCTGTTCTTTTACAATAGATCTCTCTGCATGCTTTTCTGTTCAAAGGTTACTGTTCAACATTTTCTGTTTGTAGGTCAGAAATTAGGTCAAGCTAGAGAAAGTTCTGTTTTCATGGTATAGTTAGTCCTTTCTTTGATTAGTTTTCGTAAGTAGATGTGCAGATCTCTTGCAGGGCCTCAGCGCACCCTACATCCATAAAGCAGCCATCATCAACTCACTTCCCTCAGATTTCCCAAGTCATTCGCAACATTTTGCCAATCTGCCCTAATTTCTACATTTTTCTCCATAGCTTCCCTCTTGCCATTTGAACAAATCCAACCATCATGTTCTCTCTTGATCATTCTTGACAAGCTCCACACACCTCAACACCTTCATCTAGCCTTCGGTTACCCTTTCCCATCATTTTTCCACTTTCAAAACCTCTAAAAATAGCTCTCGGCCTCCTCCTGTAGATCCCTTGCAGCTCCCTGTAGAATTCCCTGTAAGTGGTTTTTCGAAATCTGATTGCAATGGAAGTCTTCAGAAGGGTAATAGGGGCTTCTTAGGATCTCTCCACACCTTCCTCCAGCTCCGGAAAAGCCAACTCCATCTTCCTTCACCACCAAACCTCTGCACAATCACAACCAGATAAATTACAAGCATAATAATTTCACATAAAAACACTCAAAAGCACAAAAAGATGTTTTCTTCTCATTTCTTTTCAGAAGTAGCTTGAATAAATGCAATTTACCTTTTTAGTAGTCAATGGCACTCATTTCATCAGTTTCCATCTCTTTTCCTGCAAAAGTAGGGTTAGTGGGTAAATTAGGGTTTGCTTTTACATTCAAGTCTTTTTTCTCTTTCTGCAAATAGAATAGCCTCTGTAGAGTTGGCTTGAGCTCCTAGTGATCTTGTGCCAGCTGACCAAGTGACAGCCTGCAGTAAGAGCTAGTACTTGTGCATACAGCACTGCCACTTCCAAGTTTGTTACGAACTACCAGATTGATAAAAGTAAAGTAGGAAGCCCCAGGAGTTGCAGCATTATTGCTGCAATACTGGTGCTCACCACTTTTTGGCACCGTCGCTGGGGAAGCGTCAGAATATTTTGTGATTACTGCTTTTCTTTTATTTTCTACTGCAACATTTTGCTAAATAGTTTATTTCAACAAAAGTAGAGTAGTAGTTCTTTCAATTCTGCAATTTCCATTTCAACAAAAGTAGATTAGCTCTTTCAATTCTGCAATTTCTATTTCAGCAAAAGTAGATTAGTCATTTCCTCGCTTTCATTTCAATTCTGCAATTTCCATTCCAGCAAAGTAGATTAGTCATTTTTTTGCTTTTATTTCAATTCTGCAATTTCATTTCAGCGAGTTCATTTCAGTTAGTTGCAATTTGTTTGTTCAATCAATTTCAGTTTTGCAGGTATAAGCTGAAAAAAAAATCACCCAAAAAGAGATTTCCTTTCATGCCTCGTAGGAACAGAGATAATTTAGGGAAATTCCTACCCAACACCCCCACCACATCACAAAGTCACCCTTCTCTCTTCTTCAGTGGCAGTGATCCAGAAGAACCTATAGGTGAACCACTAGAGATATACGAAGATCCTATAGCAGAAGAAGAGCAAGAAACCATCATTCCTGAGACCATGGCTGAAAACATAAACATTAGAGGGAATGGGGAAAGAGTAGAGGGTACCTTTCCCTTCCGAGAGACCAATGGGGACACTAAAATGAAGAACATAAGCCCTTCAGCCTTACCTCATTTCCATGGGTTGACTACCGAAGATCCTGATACCTTTTTGTTTGAATTTGCTGTTATCTGTCGAATCTATGACTATGCAAAAGATGAGCAGAAGTTGAAACTGTTTCCTTCTACCCTCAAGGATGCAGCATTGCGCTGGTTCATGGGGTTACTTGGCAATAGCATCACAACTTGGGCTCAGATGCAGCAAGCCTTTAATAACAAATACCAGGACTACTGTAGGTCAAAGGATACTAAGGAAGAAATCTTCCGAATGACCATGGGAAGTGATGAATCCTTGGAAGATTATGAAGAGAGGTTTCAACTCAGTTATAAAAGGGCCAGGTGCACACTTGACCTCGAATCTCTAAAGTTGGTCCTGCTCAGAGGAGTCCCGGAAGACCTTCTAGATACCCTCCATTTGCTGGCTGGGGGGGACATCTACCAACTACCTTATGAAGACATAAAGACTGTGTTTAGAAACCATTCTAGGGTAGCCAGAAAGAGAGGTAGGGGAAGTCAACCCCTAGCCAGTACATCCTCATCCAGTTCATCCCTTAGAGGTGAATTTGGAAATCTGCTGGAAGATTTCAAGAGTGAGATGATGCAGACTCTTGCCATGCAAATGGATACCTTGCATATCAAAAGGAAACAAGAAGAAGCAAAAAGGGCCTTGGCCATTTTTTGTCCTAGGTGCACCAGAAGGCATCCTAGGAACGAATGTCCATTGAACTCTATAGAAGTGTGTTCAGTTTGTGAAGAAGACCATTCTACGAATCAGTGCCCTTCCTTGCCCGGACTTAAAGCTGCATACCAGGGGGCCGAAGGAGCCACTGAACCACTCTATTTCATGAACCAGAGGAGGCCACATGGGCCCAGACCTTACCAACAGGGAATGCAAGGGACATCCCAGACATATTACAACCCCAATCAAGCCACTTCCATGCCTTCTTGGGGTCCCCCTGCTCATCCTTCCTGGTCCACACCCCCTCCTTGGTCATATCCATCTCAATACCATGCTCAACCAGCTACTCATTCATTTCACTCTTATGCTCAGCCACAACCTCAGTGGAATGCACCTCATTAGGGGTGGAGGCCCTAGTACAACTCTCCTCCCACTCTTTTGCCTCCACCACCTGCTCAACCACAACCATTGCCTCCTGCTCCACCAAGGCAACCCCAAATACCTGCTCAACCGAACCCGAACCCGAATAACAGACAAGCCCAATAGGTATATAGTGGGGAACCATCATGCCCGACCTATGCTGTGGAGATTCAGGAGATTAACCTACGATTTGGGAAGGTTCTCCCAGATAACCAACCTCCCCCTAAGGAGGACGAGGAAGAAAAAGAGGAAAGTGAACCAAAAGCCACTCCACCCTTTCCTAAGAGATTATTTGGAACAACACAACCTACCCCAGAAGAAACTGAACTTCTGGGAGAATTGAAACAATTATGTGTAAAGATACCACTTCTCCAAGCCATAAAGGATGTGCCTATATACAACAAGATGATCAAGGAGAAGTGCTTCAGGCACCCAGGTAGGCGCAGGAGAGATGCTCCAACTATCAATGTCATAGGACAACTGTCCGACTTGATGTTGGGGCAGGTAATCTGTCTGAAATATCTAGACCTTGGAAGCCCTGTAGTCGATGTCCACATCAATGGCACCATAATCCCCCATACCCTGATTGATCTAGAGGTTGCCATTAATATGATGACCGAGGACACTATGCTCAAACTCAAACTTCTGGGCTTCCTGAGAAAGACCACAACAGTACTACAGTTAGCAGACTGCTCCACCGTGACCCCTGAAGGGATTGTGGAAGATGTAATGGTCTCCATCGATTCTTGGGAGTACCCTGCTGATTTCCTGGTTCTCCAACCAAAGGCAAAGCTCACTGGGTATCCTCTCATCCTGGGAAGACCCTGGTTGGCTATTGCAGATGCCTACATCAGTTATTGAGCTGGGAACATTACAATCAAGAATGGGCATATGTCCAAGCAACTAGTCCTATATCCTCCTGCCCAACCTTTGTTAGAACAAGATTTACCTCTCTGGTTGGAGGAGGAAGATGAGGATGAAGTCTATTCCGCACCACTGTGTGCAGTGGAAGCTACCATGGGGGGGGGCCATAAACCGAGGATGATTTTATTGAAAACTTGATTCAGAATCCAACCCCCAGTCTCTTGCCATTAGAAGAGCTGGTGGAAGAAACCCAAGCCAATCCTTTAGTTGATCTCTGTGTGGCTGACCCGACCTCTCTCCGAGTTAAGAATATGGAATTCGGCCTAGAAAGAACCTTGAAAATCAACTCATCCCTATCCACCTCTCAGGAGGAAGAATTGTGTAGCTTATTAAGAAACCACTTGGATGCTTTTGCTTGGAGCTATAAGGAGATGAAGGGAGTGCATCGTTTAGTCTGTACCCATCACATTTACATTAAGGAAGGTTGCAAACCAGTCAGGCAACCTCAAAGGAGGATGAATCCAACCCTTAAGGACATTGTCAAAGAAGAACTACAAAAGTTACTGGATGCAGGATTCATCTACCCTATCTCTAACAGCGAATGGGTCTCTCCTTTGGTGCTAGTGCCAAAGAAAAATGGGAAGTGAAGAATCTGTGTCGATTATCAGGAACTAAACAAGGCCACCAAGAAGGACCATTTCCCTTTGCCTTTCATAGATCAAGTGTTAGATGGCTTGGTAGGGAACAAGTTTTTCTCCTTCCTAGATGGGTTTAGCGGGTACAACCAGATCCAAATCAGCTTGGAAGACCAAGATAAGACCACTTTCACTTGTCCTTGGGGTACCTTTGCATATCGGGTCCTTCCTTTTGGATTGTGCAATGCTCCCGCCACTTTCCAGAGAGCAGTATTGAGTATATTTGCTGAACTGGTTCATGATGCAGTGGAAATCTATATGGATGACTTTACCCCTTATGGTTCTAACTTCCAGGAAGCTTTGTCTAACCTGGGAAAAGTTTTGGACAAGTGTATTGAAATGAACTTGTCCCTCAGTCTTGAAAAATGTGAATTCCTGATGACTAAAGGGACCGTGCTAGGTCATGCAATCTCTCAGCAAGGATTACAGGTGGACCCCAACAAAATTGCCATCATCCAAAGGGTCCCACCTCCTCAAAAGGTAAGAGATGTTCGAAGTTTCCTAGGTTTAGCAGGGTATTATAGAAGATTCATTAAGGATTTCAGTAAGCTAGCCTCTCCATTGTTTGGTCTTTTGGGAAAAGATGCTGAGTTCATATGGACTGACAATTGTCAAGAAGCTTTGGATACCTTGAAAAGTAAATTGGTGACTGCCCCAATTTTGAGAGGTCCAAACTAGGCCCTACCTTTCCACATTCATACAGATGCCTCGAACAAAGCAATAGGAGCAGCCTTAGGGCAAGTTGATGAGAAGTTGCCTTATGCCATATATTTTGTAAGTAAAAACTTGTCGAAGGCAGAATTAAACTACACTGTAACCGAAAAGGAGCTCCTGGCTGTAATCCATTCCCTAAATAAGTTCAGACACTATATCATCGGCTATCAAACATTTGTACACACTGATCATGCTGCAATTAGGTATTTAATGAACAAACCAGATGTAAATGCTCGCATTATTAGATGGTTGCTTTTATTGCAACAATTTGATTTAACCATTATTGATAAGCCGGGTAAGGAAAATGTTGTTGCTGATTTTTTGTTTAGAATAGATCTGCCTGCAGGTGAAGAAGGGATGGTGGATGATCAAATGCCAGATGAACACCTATTTGCTATCTTAGTACTCTCTCCATGGTTTGTTGATATAGCAAATTACTTGGTTTCCGCACAGTTCCTGCCACATCTGTCCTCAAATGAGAAGAGCAAGATCGTGAGGAAAAGTGCCCCATTCATCTGGATTGAGGGCAATCTCTTCAAACTTGGCCCAGATCAGGTTTTGAGGAGATGTGTCAGGGAGGAGGAAGTTTTTGACATTCTCCTAACCTGCCATGATGAGCCCTGTGGGGGCCATTTTGCAGCAAAGAGGACTGCCTTCAAAATTCTACAAGTGGGCTACTATTGGTCCACTTTTCATCAAGATGTAAAGAGATATATTAGCGAATGTGACCGGTGTCAAAGGATGGGGAAACCTTCTCCAAGGGATGAGATGCCCCTGCAACCTCAAGTGACTTTCGAGCCATTTGAGAAGTGGGGCATGGACTTTGTGGGTCCCGTCAACCCTTCTTCAAAGCAGAAATCTTACATCATCGTGTGCACTGATTATCTGACAAAATGGGCAGAAACAAAGGCGATCAAGGCAGCAATAGAAGAAAAAGTAGCTGAGTTTTTGAGAGAGAATATATTCTACAAGTTTGGATATCAAAGAGAATTAGTCACAGATCAAGGGAGTCAGTTTACCTCCAATCTGATTGAAGACCTGCTCACACATCACAAAATTAAGCACAGAACTTCCACCCCTTACCATCCGCAAGCAAATGGACAGGTGGAAGTTACTAACAAAGCTTTGGAAGGGATTTTGACCAAGGTAGTGAGCAACAACAGAAAAGATTGGGTAGATCGATTGGTTGAGGCCACCTGGGCCTATAACAAGACCTGGAAGACCACCACAGTGTTCACACCCTATGAGCTGGTCTATGGGAAGAAGGCTTTGCTGTCAATATAATTTGAATATAACACACTAAGGATGGCAGCTCAGCTGGACCTAGATCTCAGCCATGTACAAAAGGAAAGGTTACTTCAGCTAAATGGATTGGATGAACAAAGATTGTAGGCCCTTCTCCACTCAGAGGTAGTCCAACTTCAAAGGAAAATATGGCATGACAGACACCTCAAAGAGAAACAATTCCAGGAAGGAGATTGGGCGCTGCTGTATGATTCAAGGTATAAAGATTTCAAGGGCAAACTGAGGACAAGATGGTTGGGACCGTACATAGTAGAAAGGTGCAATGACAATGGTTCAATTCTGATCAGGACCATCGATGAAGAAGCCATCCCCATGCTTGTCAATGGGCATAGGTTGAAAATCTACAGGAAGCCCCTCTCCAAGCAAGAATTCATTGAGAATTTGAGTAAAACAGTGTTGGTAGTGGAGCAAGTCTCTGCCTCCACTCCACCCACACCCTAAAAATAAATAAATGAGGAGAATAAAAGATCCCTGGGTGACCAGGGCAGGCAGTGAGGGTGAAAATCTCCTAGAGGCGCCCCAGCTGTCTCTGAAAAAAGAAAAAAGAAAAAAGAGAAAAAACAGGAATAGAAAAATTAACTTCTTTTGAATGCATTGCAGATTGCAGGAGGGCCACAGAAGAAAAAGGGACATGGCCAAGCCGAATACACCTCTGATAGACCATTTCTCCATCGCTATTGTCTTTTCCCAGTCCCTGGTCTCACTTGTTTTGGAAAACTATGCATCCTACAGGAGGCTCTGTGCATTCTACAGGAGGCTCCTGTAGAAATCACCGAGAGCTCGAAATCAAGTCAAGAAAAGGATCAAAGGGCTAGAAACTTTTCCAGAAGACCAATGGACCCCCCTACCACCATTCATCCTCCTAACTCCATTCCATATCTGCACCACTGCATTTCCACTCGCTTCTTTCTTTCCTGCACAGAAAGCACAAAAATCCTGTTTCTTTTGTTTAAAAAAAAAAATGAAGAATAAACAAGCAGCATCCTTAACTTAACTCTTACCTAGTGCATACCAGCTGTTTTTCTTCGACTGACAGAACCTTCCTCAGCTACCTCTCCAGTCCTTGCTCAAGCCTCAGCCAAAAGTTTTAGAGGGAGAAGCAGTTATAGGAAATCCTGTAGGATTCCTGTAGCAGCTGATCCCCTTAAAAATCGAGCTCTAGAGCCAGGGTCAATGCAGCCACAGATGTATAAAACGTGCAAGGAGCTTGGTCCTGATTGAAGATCACTAGTACAAGGTAGCTGAGCCACCAATTCAGAGCCACGGGCGCCAGCAGCAAAAGTCCATGGATAGAACGCCAAAGTCTGAGCATGCAACAGCATGGTAGCACGCAATTCTCGACTAATAGGTAAGTGACTAAACCCGTTCCTCTGTTGCATGAATATAATTTAAAAACTGCATGGACAAGTGAGATGGTTGCGATTACATGAGATCGGTGGCCAGCTAACTGGCCACCCTCGTCCAGTTCAAACAATGCTCAGTGGGTGCAATCAGCACGTGTGATCAGTCCACTGGAGAAAATCTCAAAATGGGTAGTGGTGGCGTCCAAACGTGAATGATGGAAATGATTGCGGGCAGGCGGCATGAAGTTTCATAATGACACTGAAGTAGGGACCAACGGTCCAGATGTGGGTAACGTACCCTTCCTGCCACCTCATCTCATCACTGCAACTCTCTCCCGTAAGTTTAAGTACGTTGCAGTCGACCGCCTTCACCACCTTTGTTTTCATTTGTATCATCGTGCTTTCGACTGCAACGAGCTACCTACCAACTCCAGAGCCTCGAAACAGTCGCTCTCTGCCAGTTTCAGAACCCTTCTGTTTATCGGGCTCTACCGGAGCATTATCGGACTCTACAGCAGCGAAAGCACAGTCCTATAGGAGCCTTTCTACAGGAAGGTCAATGAGCAGCATCGCAGAGGAAAACTCAGGATTTCATGACAAATTTGGGCTGAAAAAGGTAGGCTTAGTAAAACCTACTCTGCATTTCCATATATATACAAAAGGTGGTGTGATTCCAAGCGAGGTATTGAGTTGAAAAGGGAAGGAAAGTGAGAACAAAGTCTGCCTGTGTTTTTTAAAAAATATATACAGTTTCTCCATTTGCTCTTCGCACTGAAATACTGTCTCTTTCCCCTTCGTGGTATTCTCCTCTGTAAAGAGATGATGCAACTCTAGAGAATTAAGCCTGTAAAAAAGTGAACTTGCATTGGGTAGTCTGCTTATTTTGTGAAAGGGAAAAAACACTGTCTTGTATACTCTCTGTTTTTTAAGATATTGTTTCCCTCAAACAGACCGAGAAGTGATGTAAGTTTAAGAACAGAGTTTGAAAGGAAGGAAAGTTGCAATTTGTTTTTGTTAAAAAGGAAGAACACGAAAACTTTCTCTCTGGTTCCAGAAAGAAAACCTCAGCTGTCCCTCTATTTTCGGGTTTGAAACTGGCTGCCTTCCTCTTCACCTGAGACATTCCAACAATGTTTGAACATCATGACAGGGGGTTTTATGAGGAAGGAGCCTCTGAATTCAACTAAGTTGCATGAACATCCAGAAGTGGTAGCCCTCTTTACCAGGGCAAATTGGATGCCTTTCTTTGAGAAGTTTCATGGGTATGATGAGGAAGTCACAGAAGAATTTGCACTGTCTTTAAAACCTCACTCAAAAACCCATGCCACTATCAGTTTCAGGGGTCTAACCATAGAACTCACACCGGAATTCATCAGTAGGGTCACTGGTCTCCCACTTGGACTACCCTGGAGCAAGGAAGAAAAACCACTGGGTCAAGTTGCCAGGAAGACCTTTTTCCATCCTGATGAACATCTTGTGGAGGATAAGAATGGCACCAGGAGAACAAGTATACCTTATCCATGGGATGAGGTCAGTTATCAGATCATGAAATACATCTCCTGTGAAGGAAGATACAACATAGTTTATGGGTACCATTTCAGACTGTTACATGAACTAAGATATGGCATGGACCTTCCTGCATCCAGAAAACTCAGTGTTCCATATTTTCTCCTCCAATCCTTGATAGAGTCTAGCACTAAATTGAAGGCAGACGTTCCAGACCAATTGGCTCACCATGGGCTAATTAAATCGCTGGTGGAGGATGCCCTCCACACCTTCACAATCCCCATAGCCTGGGAGATTTTCAGAAACATGACTAAAGAAGATGATATAAAAGCTCTCACTGATGACCTTAGTCCATCTGAGAGTGAAGAGGAGGAACAAAAAGGGGAAGCTGAGAAGGAAATCCATGAAGAAGAAAAGGACACTCAATTGGAAGAAGAGGAACCCCACATAGAAAAAGAAGAAAACCAGATAGGAGAGGAGAAACATGACACCACCAAAGATGAGCTTAAAGCAGTGAAGAAGAAAGAATCAAGAGCAGAAAAGGGTAAAACCACTGCGGCGAAAAAGAAGAGGCCAAGAACTGAAAAGAAGAAGCCTAAGACAGTGCAGAAAAAGGTTGCCACAGGAAAAATAGAAACTAAGCAAGCAGAGGAGCAAACAAAATCAGAGACAGTAGAAGCAAAACCAGCAGAAATGGGAAAAACAACAGATGAAGAAGAAGAAGCAAAGCAAGAAGTGTCTCTTGAGATACTAGCAAGAGAGGCAGCAGTTGTTCTTGCTGCACTTAGTACTCTAGCCAAGCCCAAAGGAAAAAGGAAGAGACAACCATCTATGTACTTCGAGGCTCGAAGTAGCATCAGAATAAAGATGGGGAAGCCTTAGCCACCTTCAAAGGAGCCCATCATCATTGAAGATGTCTCTACTGCAACAAAGGAGGAATCTCCATCCAAAACCCCTATCGCTTATGAAAGAGAAAGTCCTAAGGCCTCTACTTGGAAAGAAAGGATCAAACTAATGGACTCTAAAACCGTCCTACAGGAGGCGCAGACCTCTCTACAGGAGACATTGGCAAAGCTCTAAGAGACTAAAAAACTTGAAAAGAAGGCAGAAGAACAGACCAAGGAGGAAGACCAGGCAAAAGAGATACCAGAGCCTGGACCTCAGCCTAACTTAGGCTCTTACTACAACCCTCTGGAAGGGGGGAGAATCATCCCAAAAAAGTTTGCAGTCTCTTTTTTCTTTGAGCTAGAAAAGGAAAGAGTAAGGACCCATACATGGGTGCAGATTGCAAAATCAAGAGGGGTGGAAGACATTGGGCACATGGAAAACAAATTGAGGGAAATGGGCAAAGAATTGAGCATGGTCAGGCATACAGAAAGCATCAGAAGAGCTCAATTGGAGGCAGAAAATGAAAGCTTAAAGAAGTAGCTGCAAGAAAGAGAACCCCAGGGAGGAAATGAGCTATCAATCTTAAAAAGACAGCAACAAGAAGAGGAACCCTAGGCAGACAGTGAGACGTTAATAAGATAGCAACAGGAAAGGGAATCCCAGGCAGAAAACAAGGTGTTGATCTTAAGAAGGTAGCTACAGGACAGGGAAGCCCAATTAGCCTGCATGGCTAGCTGGGCTATAGAGGCATTATAGTGCAGGCAACCAACCAAATCATATGCAGTTTACCTCAAGGATCAGTGGCTCCAATTTCAGATCAAGACACTGGCGTAGAGGGGCACAATACCTTTTCAGGATTATGGCCAATTCATGAATCTATGTGATCACAGTTCAGCTGAGGACAAAGCGAAGCTGGCAGAGTTTTACTTGCACAACATGGCCCTTACTGATATGAACCTATGGGATCCCAATGCTGTGTTGGGAGACTTGCAGCTGATGGCCATGGCATCTTGGATGAGCCATGAAGAGAAAAGGGCAGCAGAAATCCAGAAAATGATGGCAAAAGAGTTGAATGAACCCCTGATGGTTAGAGCAGAACCAGCAGACCCCATGGCTCTCATCTATGCCCACCAACACCTTGCAGCTAATCCTCAAGTTGTCCCCGACTATGTTGATAAGCAGGCCCAGGCTATTGCACATTTCGAGGACATGGAGAGATTGTTTGGAGATGACTGCATTCATGCTTGCATGAGAAGGTGGAACACATTGCCACACAGCCTACGGATCAGGGAGTATCACTCCCCAAACAGGATGAGGGAAGCCATGAGGAGAGTGCCATTGTATAAGCACTCTATGCAAAGTTTGAAGGCCAATTGGATTGGCCTCAAATTCAGTCCTCCATTGCTGCTAGGACTGCTGGAAGGAGTAAAAGAGGAGGAAGAACAGAAACAGTGGGAAGAGGTGGATAGGAAGGTAGGATTCCATGATAAAGAGGAAGATATCACATCAGAAGCATGGGATGTCAGGGAATCTATCAGAGCCATCAAGGATGAAGAGTTAGACTAGTTGCTCAGAGGATGAGCAACCCATTCAGTAGGGGGGTGATGATGAGCCCCAGAAATGGGTAATTATATGGGCTCATTTTGCCTCTTAATTCGACTTAATCCACCATTCTCATTAGTTTATTGCATGTTTTTGAATATATTTATGCTAATAGAGTGAATTGGGTTAGTCATTTTGCCATGTAGTCTAATGTGTGCTTTATGCAGATTTTTTGGTCAATTTTGGACAAAGTCAAGGGATTTATGAGCAAATGGCAGCAAATACTCGAGGAAAACAGGGAAGAGGATTTGTAGGGGGGTGTCTCCTTCATTTATGACCCTTTTCTCGAATCCTCCATCAGCAACTCGGAGCACAAAGGTCCACATTGATGCATCCAAGGGGCAGCCGAGCAAGTAAAGAAGGACTGCTGTTTATCTCCAGTTCTGGAAAGCCGAGCTCCTTGATTTTAGGAGGACTGTTGGAGGACTCCATTTGTATAAATAAGGGGGCTTAGAGCCTCAGTAGGTTAGCCAGTCATTAGTAGAATTTTCGCACTTTTGTGCAGCACTTGTTCAGCTCATTTTCGAGCTTCCTTTTTGAGAACAATTGATGTAATGTGACTTCTATTTTTGATAATGGAGATGAAATAGTTTTTGAGCCAGCACTGATCTTTTTCAGAGGGTTGAAGCTCTTGGGTTAGGGCCCAACCCAAGCTGCCCAACACCTCTTGCTTTGTACTTATATGTTTTTGCTTCAGTTCATGAGTTAATTTCTGCTACATAGATTCATTTTGCTTTGTTTAGATTAGGTTGGTTTTGATGGTTTGCATAACTGTTTTTGTTTCAGTTGCTCAAGTAGGTTACTGCAGTGACAGAATAAGATTCAAAAAGGCCAACAACAGGCCCTGATCTCCTTTCTCCCTTTCTGGGACTATGATTTGAGGTCAAGGCACTATTGCTACCACCAAAAACACAGTTTTGCTCTTCCATGCAATTTCTAGTGTGATGACTTGATTTGGAAAGATTGATATATTGATTCAGATTCAGCTGCCTAAATCATTTCCTGTTCTTTTACAATAGATCTCTTTGCATGCTTTTCTGTTCAAAGGTTTCTGTTCAGCATTTTCTGTTTGTAGGTAAGAAATTAGGTCAAGCTAGAGAAAGTTCTGTTTTCATGGTATAGTTAGTCCTTTCTTTGATCAGTTTTCGTAAGTAGATGTGCAGATCTCTTGCAGGGCCTCAACTCACCATACATCCATAAAGCAGCCAACATCAGCTCACTTCCCTCAGATTTCCCAAGTCATTCGCAACATTTCGCCAATCTGCCCTAATTTCTGCATTTTTCTCCATAGCTTCCCTCTTGCCATTTGAAAAAATCCAACCATCATGTTCCCTCTTAATCTTCCTTGACAAGCTCCAGACACCTCAACACCTTCATCTAGTCTTCAGTTACCCTTTCCCATCTTTTTTCCACTTTCAGAACCTCCAAAAATAGCTCTTGGTCTCCTCCTGTAGATCCCCTGCAACCTCCTGTAGAATTTCCTGTAAGTGGTTTTTCGAAATCCGATTGCAATGGAAGTCTTCAGAAGGGTACTAGGGGCTTCTTAGGACCTCTCCACACCTTCCTCCACCTCTGCAAAAGCCAACTCCATCTTCCTTCGCCACCAAACCTCTGCACAATCACAACCAGATAAATTACAAGCATAATAATTTCACATAAAAACACTCAAAAGCACAAAAAATGTTTTCTTCTCATTTCTTTTCAGAAGTAGCTTGAATAAATGCAATTTACCTTTTTCAGTAGTCAATGGCACTCATTTCATCAATTTTCATCTCTTTTCCTGCAAAAGTAGGGTTAGTGGGTAAATTAGGGTTTGCTAGGGTTTGCTTTTACATTCCAGTCTTCTTTCTCTTTCTGCAAATAGAATAGCCTCTGTAGAGTTAGCTTTCTTTCATCACAGTTAAAAGCTTCTTCTGGAAACTCATAGAAGTTGGCTTGAGCTCCTAGTGATCTTGTGCCAGCTGACCAAGTGACAGCTTGCAGTAAGAGCTAGTACTTGTGCATACAACACCGTCGCTTCCAAGTTTGTTACGAACTATCGGGTTGATAAAAGTAAAGTTGGAAGCCCCATGAGTTGCAGCATTATTGTTGCAATACTGGTGCTCACCAACTACTGGAAATGTGAAGCTGCATGATTATTCGAATGTTGATTGGGCAGGTAGTGTGGAGAATCGCAAGAGCACTTCTGAGTGTTGGTTCTCTTTGGGTTCTGCTACGATATCCTGGATGGGCAGGAAGCAAAAGACGATTGCTTTGAGCACCGTTGAGACCAAATACATAGCTACGAGTATGACCTCGTGTGAAGCTTCTTGGTTGAGGAAGCTCTTCAGTGAGTTGTTTGACACATAATGGATACCATCGTGATATTCTGTGACAACCAGAGGGGGATTCAATTGTTGAGGAATCTTGTGTGTTATGATTGCTCCAAGCATATAGACATCAGGTACCACTTTATCTGGGATATGGTACATCGATGAACAAGAAGGCCCCATCGCATTGGGATTGATGTGCAGGTTGCCGACATTCTGTTGAAGCCCCTGGGAAAGGTCAAATTTGTGACTTTTTGAGAACGACTAGGAGTCGTGGAGAGACTCTCTCCTAAGGGTCCTATATGATATGGACATTGAGCTCTGGGAGCTCTGGGGGGCTTGGGGGTACATCGTGGAGTGATGAGCAACCACAGGGTGATTGGTCGAGCCTTCCCCTAGTGGTTTGCTATATAGGCAGGATGAGTGGTTCATCCTTCTCCTGCCGAGACACAATCATAGGGTGAGTGGTTCAGGCTTCCCCTAGTGATTTGTTATGTACAGGGTGAGTGGTTCAACCTTCCCCTGGGATACCCCTTGCGACATGTAGGCAGGATGAGTGGTTCATCCTTCTCCTGCTGAGACATCCTACCCATGCGGTTTGAGACTCATGGGAAGTACCTCTCATCTGGCCAATGAGTAGGGAAATGAGGATAGGGACCATAGTAGTACCGATGGATGCATTGTATTACTACCGTACTCCCTATGCTAGGATTATATTGATCTGGGATCAATGAAACTGACTTTGGGTCAGTATGAGTGGTTTGAGACACTCTCTTGATATTGATATGGGATCAATGAAACTGACTTCGAGTCAGTATGAGTGGTTTGAGACACTCTCTTGATATTGATCTAGGATCAATGAAACTGACTTCAGGTCGGTATGAGTGGTTTGAGACACTCTCTTGATATTGATTAGGATCAATGAAATTGACTTTGGGTCAGTATGAGTGGTTTAAGACACTCTCTTGTGATATTGATATGGGATCAATGAAACTGACTTCGGGTCAGTAAAATTGATATAACTCACTCTCTTTTGGAACTGATCTGGGATCAGTAAGAGTAGTATGACACACTTTCTTCATATGGGACTGACTTCGGGTCAATAGAGAATGGTATGAGACATTCTCGATCAATTCTTCTTCTTCATGGTTCAGCAGAGCAGAACAAAGCAGTGCAGGGCATTGATGGCAGAGATAGTACAGTCTAGCAGATGGATCAGTGGATGGAGTTCTCCTTAGTTGAGAGGGAGTGTTAAAATTGGCAACTAGCACCAAACTCCATGTGGGTCATCTTATTTATGGCATTTGATATTTTTCTTGGATTCCTCTCATCGAGAGGTGTAGGATTGATCTAAAGATCATCCGATTCCGATAAGTATTCATGGAGATATGAATTTATTTGTGTTATGGGACAATTCGTCAAGGTTGACCACCAACCAAACTGCCCCCACTTGTGCTCCACATTTTAGTATAAATACAAGTGCCTTGCAAGTCATTTGTACACACAACTCTCTTGAGATTTCTTCTTCTCCACTTGTTTTGGGTTTTAGTGGAAAGAAGAATCTCTAAGGGAAAAACGCAGTCCTAGAGGATGATGCCCTAGCTCATGAAAGCCCTACGCATAGATCCAGGACGCTG
Source organism: Pinus tabuliformis (assembly GCA_031772625.1). Lineage (NCBI taxonomy): Eukaryota > Viridiplantae > Streptophyta > Pinopsida > Pinales > Pinaceae > Pinus > Pinus tabuliformis. The sequence continues at coordinate 1,212,783,073 of CM062809.1, read as the reverse complement.
TCATATTAAGAAGCAGACATGCCCTAATCCTCTTCGCTGTCATAGAAGACAACCCTTGTCTAATACGCTGTCCAAAGGGAGACCCTCACCACTGTCATGAAGGAGATTGAAGTAGGCTCCCTCACTGTCCTATAAGGGTTTACTATATGCCCTAAACTGTTGTGCATTCAAGCCCTAGCCCTAGCCGCAGGTCTAATTTGAGGCCACGACATGGGAGGCTAGGGTAGCATGGGTTGGAGGACTATTTCATGGGTTGAACAAAGTCCGAAGTGCTGGTTGGAGGGCCGAGGGTCTGTTCTTGAAGGCCGAGACAGGGAGGATAAGTTTCAGGGTTGTTTGAGGTGGTTCTTGGGTGGAGAAGCCTTAGGTGAGGCAGCGTAGATTGCTGTGGTTAGGCCATAGGCCCTACCTCACTGTTGAAGGGAAGCGTAGGGTATATTGAGGGCTGTTCATGCCCAGAACAACATCAAGTAAGGTGAGCATCTCTCCTACTATAGGCCGTAGCCAAGGAGGGCTGTTTGGGTGATTGTTTAGGGGCTGCCAGTATGCCGTAACCAATCATAGTCACAATAGCTATATTGCAGACCTGAAACTGCAGTAAGACATAGTGATAGTGGAGTAAAATGCATGGGTAGAATGATGTAGTAAGGTGCATAAAGAAGCATGATAGATGCAGTGACTATTGTATTGTAGGCAGCATGGATGTAGTACAGTGCAACACATTGGTACAGCTTGGTGATGATGAGCATGATGTGAATAGTGCAACAACAAAAGGTATTGGAGCAACATATTGAAGTGATGATACATTGTACTATATATTGAGCACAGTGATGAGTACAGTCATGATTAGTGAAGCATGATGAGATGCATAATAGTGGTGATGGGTGCAGTACAATGAGGTGCAACATGATGATGAGGTGCAACACAATGATAGGTGCAGCATGGTGATGGAGTCACCTTGGAGAATCAGTTGAAGTAGCATGTCTTCAATTGAGTTCAGCGACCTCATGTATCATCTTCTTAGAGATGATCTCTACTCTTATTATGACAAGTCAAAATGTTGACTTCTGATGTATATGTACTTTTTCTCTCTCTACTGAACTATTGAAGAACATATAAGAAGAATTGATCAAGGGTTTCCCCACATTGGGGTTTGTCCTTGGCTGGCGCCACATCTTGTGTCCTCTTGTCTTGGCTTGTCTTCTGCGATTTATGTTTATGTTCTATCTGCATTTTACTATCATGCCAAATGTGATTGCTAATCTGGAATTGATATTGAGCTAATATGGAAAATTGAAGTAAATTTGCTATCAACATAGAACATACCTAAAATTAATAGATCATAAAGAGACAACCACACAAGAACACAAGAGCTTACCCTGGGAAAACCCACACAGGGGAAAAACCCAACAATCCTTTCCTTATAGAATTAATTCAACAAGAGAGACATCAAAGTCAAGATGAAAGACAATTGACCAGCATGAATGACAAGCTCAACCTCTCACTAAGAAACCAAGTCAGTCCTCACAAAATTGTCCACAAAGTATCCTTGAATAACTCGGCCAAGATCTGAAATAGGTCTACTCTAAAGGGCCGAAATTCGACCTCTACCTTAGCCACATAAGTTCGGTCCTGATCATAGATGAACCATAAGAAATTTCGAACATTATCTTAAAAAGATACCACAGAAACTCGCACCAATCTCGACCTCCTGTAGTTGCTTGAGCAAGCGTAGAAAGAGAGCTTCATATACTTCTGGTTTCGACCTCCTTGATTTTGAAAAGTGTAACTAGGTTCGGTCTTCATAATGACATGTAATTGTAATGATGTGATGAAAATAAAATTATTTTTGTAAGCCTTGCTTCATGGGTTTCATAAGCAAGTGATTTTATTTTAGATGGCTCCCATTGAGAGCCTTAGGATTTGTCATTAGAGTCAAAGTGTCTATGTCATGTATGAAGAACCCTTCTTGGGGATGTAACAAAAGTTTTTGAGTAAATAGGACTATCTAGCAGCTCTCTAATGACAAGCACTAGCTCTCTTCCTCATGTCGGCTTCAAGATTGACACAGAACTCATGTAGGCTCACAGTTAAAGGGGCACACCTAATTGGATGAACATGTTGGCTCATTTATGGAGGACCAACCACCATATATACCCTGCTAAGATCTTCGCATAAGGGGAACATAGAACTCGGATACCTCTGCAATTTCGGTGGGTAATTACAATGAATAGAGCTTCGCATCTCAGAGATTTTTGCATAGCAATTACAGTGAAAAGTTCAAGTAATTTCGGTTGGGTAGCAGAAGTTCAGAATTCAGACAACTCTGAGATTTTTCGGTGCAAGTTACAGTGAAACAGTTCGAATGATCTCGATGGAGAAGTACAGTACTCGGATCTCTGTTAAGGGATGTTTTCAGGTGCTATATCACAGCATACAAAGAGACAATGAAGGTATGAAGTTCAGATCTTGGACAATGTGATGTGTAGAAGTTGTGGAAACCATGATGTATGTTATCTTGGACAGTATGATGTATAGAAACCATGATGTGAAAGAGATGCCATTAAGAGAAATATTACAATGTCTTACTAAAGCTGTAGTAAGGATAGTTTGGTAACAAAGTAATGATATTGTGCAATGTCATCTCAAGTGTGTTATGAAAGAAGATGATCTCAGTTTGTGAGAGGAACTGAAAGGAGGAAAGAGAAGACAATCAAGAGGGCTAGTGTCTTGATTTGGAAGCAGCTAATAGGTCAAGGGTCCCAATCTTGGTATTCGTCAATTGGAATCTCTATAAGAAGAATTTGCATGGGTTTTCCTGTCAAAGAGTGAGAGGTTTTGGCCCTAGCTTATAGCCTACATGATGTGTCTCTTGTGTATTTATGTTCATGCATTGGTTACTGTTTGATGAAGAAGAACACTAATAATCTAATGTAAAGAAGATCCTAATCTAAAGAAGTAAAAAACATTCACAAGCAATCACTAATGGAAGAGAAATCAACTAACACTAATGCCCTAGATTTCTCAACATGGTATTAGAGCTAAGGTGTTGAAGTCAAAGGAAGGGCATCTAATCAAAGAGACATTCAAGGTTCAAGTTTCAAGGAAAGGCATCAAAGCAAGTTGAAGGCTATCAAAGCAAAAGAACAAGATCTACATTGAAGAATCAAACCCTAGATCGAAGAAGCAGTCTGCAACAACAAGAGCTTTTGTTTCTATAGTTATCATCAAAAGGCCACAAAGACCCTCATCAAGTTGTCTACAAGGCAAGATAGCTCGAAGGACTTTAAAGAAGAAGATCACATCATCTTGGAGAAAGTCGAAACCCTAGAAGCATTTTTGATCTACACTACAAGAGAAGTCAAAGTATATTGAAAGAGAGAAGGCATTGTCACCATTTTCAAAGTTATAAAGCAAGCAAGGATCCTCTCCTTGCCCTAGAAGAAGTTCATCCAAGGAAGCAACAAATCTTCCTCATCAAAAGGAGCAACCTTTTTCCTATTGAAGAAAGGCTTTTTTCATTTGGAATAAGATCATCCAAGAGGGAGCTTTAATACATCTTCTTCAACCATCGTTAAAGTGATCAAGGTGAAAATTTCACTTGTCAAGTAAGCATCTTTCATTCTTTAATCAAATTTGGTAAAATGACTTCGTGTATGCAAGGAGATCTATAAGTTGAATGGGTCATCAAAATTCCTTGCATGGAAAAGGAGGATACATATAGTCCTCTAAGAAGTTGAAGTCATTGAACATATCAAAAGGTCTCCTTTGAATTCATGGAAAGAGATACTTATGAAAGATCCCCTAATATAACAATATTGGAGACATCAAAAGGATGCATATGATAAACTCATTCTCTGAAGGTACGATAAAGAAGGTCACATGAATTAGATATGATTTGCACAAAAGTAAAGATATCAAAGGATGAAGGATATCTTCATAAGATCTCATCTACAAGATCTAGGAAAGAAGATAATCATCATTGATCTATAATGCAAAGACTATGAACATTACAGGAAAGATTGTCCTTAGCTTAAGAAGGACAATAACAAGAAGGATAGAGAAGAAGTCCATTTCACCGAAAAAGTGGAGGAAGCTGAAAGAAGGAAGTCCAAGGAAGAGAAGCATTAGATGCAAGAGCTCGTGACATCACCATACAGAAATATGAAGGACCACTAGAACAAAATCTATGGTAGTCAACTTTGAAGGATATAGCTCTTGGTGACCTCATTAGAAGATCAAAGGAAGAAGTCATCTAGGATAAGTCTCATCATACATCTGTTTAAAAAGGAAACATCTGTTGAATAAGGATATGTGAGATGTAATTCTCATTGGAGGATTGATTGATCGAGAAAGGAAGCAAGTGTTTCATCAGGAACTCCAACTTGTGGAGTTCATGGGATGATGGTATGATGACATGAGAGATTAGCAAATCAAGAGGTTGAAGATATTTTCAATCAAGGAAGCTGTTGAAAGAAGCCTAGATGATCTAAAGGTAAAATGAGGTATGTATGCTTGTATTTAATATTATAAAGTCATGTCATATGGTTACAGGTAACAAGGATCGCTACTTCTATTTTGAGAAGCATGATCAAATGAAACGTGTCACCTCCTATGAAAGAATGTCGGAAGGCATGAGTCACACTAGATGAAATCAACATAATATATCCTCATATGAAGTATGAGATGGTTGACTGTGATTGAGGAACTCTGATTGGAAGACCCTGGGAATGAAGTATGTGAAAAGGTAGGAAGAGATCGTGATAATATGTAACGAAGGTAGAAAGCATTCAACATTCGAAGTCCAAGAAGATTTGACTAGAAGATCTCCCGGAAGGATGTAAAGACTCTGATAGAAGTCAGAAAAAGATAGAGACCCTTAACACTGAACATCTGTTGGAGATGTGTCAATCTACATACAGGATGCTGATTCTTACAAGAAGATGTCATGGTGAAAGATCATCACAAAGGTAAATATGATTTGAAGTATTAAGTGATTATTTTTGAACTAACATCTGGTTGGGCTTATGTAGGATTGGCAAAGGGAAGATCTGTGAATGACTTCCAAGCGGACTATATAGAAGGATGTAATGTCCTTCCAAGAAATATGGCATGAAAGCCAAATGACATGAAGCAAAGCCAGATGGAAAATTTGATGGATCACTTTTTGATGAGTTAGGGACATGACTAACTCATGGACAAAATGTGCCCTATATATAGAAGTTCCCAAAAGTTGAAGACTCCTTAAAAGAAATTCATGACATCTAAGAAAGGAGCTCTTCATGCAACGGATTGTTTTAGGATCTCCACATGAAGTGCTGCTATAGGTCCCTGGTTAAGAGGGAGCTTGAGAGGAAGTTTCATACTTGGAAGAAACTCAGAAATTCCTAAGTTGGAAGCTTAGGTATATTCCTCTATGATAGGAATGAGTATAGGACCTCTTGGTATAAGAAGGAGCGATAGACATGTTGTTCTATGCTTCACCTGAGAAGACAAAATGGAGAATTGTGTAATCATTTGGCATCCAATGCTCTTGTGGGATGAGTTAGGGAATCCCATGGAAGAGTAGTTATGGGGGACCAATATTCTTTTAGGGACTGGGGAGTCCAAGAAAAGAATAGTCCTCATGGAGCATAGCCTGAGAGAACTCGGGCGGGGTATGTTCTGAGAGAGAAAATGATGAGGATGTCTATAAATCATTTGTCTCGTCAGCGTTTTGCTCTGATCTTATGGAGAGATAGAGCTATTAGTCAAGGCCTTTCTATATGAATGTTGGTTGGTATGATGCTATACAAATGAGTTACAAATCCGAATTCTTCTTATGAGAAATTCTTCAGATTGAGAATGACCAAGTACCATTATGAATACCTCCCTAGTTAAGAGGAAGTGTTGAAAAGTGTAACTAGGCTGGGTTTTCATAATGACATGTAATTGTAATGAAAATAAAATTATTTTTGTAAGCCTTGCTTCATGGGTTTCATGAGCAATAGATTTTATTTTAGATGGCTCCCATTAAGAGCCTTAGGATTTGTCATTAGAGTCAAAGTGTCTATGTCATGTATTGAGAACCCTTCTTGGGGATGTAACAAACATATTTGAGTAAATAGGACTGTCTAGCAGCTCTCCAACGACAAGCACTAACTCTCTTCCTCATGTCGGCTTCAAGATTATCACAGAACTCATGTTGGCTCACAGTTAAAGGGACACACCTATTCGGATGAGGGCTCATTTATGGAGGACCAACCACTATATATACCCTGCTAGGATCTTTACATAAGGGGAACACTAAACTCGGATACCTCTGCAATTTCGGTGGGTAATTGCAGTGAATAGAACTTTGCATCTCTGAGATTTTCCCATAGCAATTACAGTGAAAAGTTCAGGTAATTTCGGTTGGGTAGCAGAAGTTCAGAATTCGGACAACTTTGAGCTTTTTGGTGCTAGTTAGAGTCAAACAGTTTAGATGATCTCGATGGAGAAGTATAGTACTTGGATCTCTATGTTAAGGGATGTTTTCGGGTGCTATATCACAGTGTACAAAGAGACAACGAAGGTATGAAGTTCAGATCTCGGACAATATGATGTATAGAAGCTATAGAAGCCATGATGTATGTTATCTCGGATAGCATGATGTATAAAATCCATGATGTGAAAGAGCTGCCATTAAGAAAAATATTACAGCATCTTACTAAAGCTGTAGTAAGGACAGTTTGGTAACAAAACAATGATATAGTACAATGTCATCTCAAGTGTGTTATGAAAGAAGATGATCTCAGTTTGTGAGAGGAACCGAAAGGAAGAAAGAGAAGACAATCAAGAGGGCTAGTGTCTTGATCTTGGAAGCAACTAATAGGTCAAGGGTCTCGGTCTTGGTATTTGTCAATTGGAATCTCTATAAGAAGAATTTGTGTGGGTTTTCCTCTCAAAGAGTGAGGTTTTGTCCCTGGCTTATAGCCTACATTATGTGTCTCTTGTGTATTTATGTTCATGCATTGGTTGCTGTTTGATGAAGAAGAACACTAATAATCTAATGTAAAGAATATCCTAATCTAAAGAAGTAAAAAGCATTCACAAGCAGTCACTAATGGAAGAGAAATCAACTAATGCTAATGCCCTAGATTTCTCAACACTTGACTCCTTGTATTCCTTCATAGATTGTAGAGATATATTGCTTGTTGTGTGTGATGAGAAGTGCCCCCAAGAGGGAGGACGATTATCTCGTTTATATAGTCATCATGAGATCGAATGGGTGCCATAAGGGGCTTAGCTGACTTGAGCATTTAAATTTTAGAGGAGTTGACTTGGCTTTTTGTGGAGGGAAAAACACAAATTCAAAATTCAAAATTCTTCTTTTGCAAAGGTCATGAAGAATATGCCTTTCATATTTTCTTTTGATAAAATAATGAGCATGAAGAACATGCTACATAGAAACATATATTGTTACAAATGCATCAATGAGGAAAAATGATAATTATGAAGACCAACCATAGCTACATTCAACAACGTGGGGGCAACCTAGTTGGAGTTGGGACCCCTGATGCTGCTCTGAGGTTGGATTTGAGAAATATTCCTCAAATGATGGCTGATCATGATGCATGAAGACACCTTCAACCTTCATCTCTCCATGACATGGCATTTGGAGCCCAAGAAGGGCATGATGTCATCATAATTGAAGCTTACGGCTCACCCGTGTGGGTTTATTTTGGCATAATTGCATGTTAAGCTAGTTGGTTGGCTTGTAACCCTAGGTTTATTTGTGGTTACTCATTGTCAAACTTGTTTAAGGGGTTTCTTAGCTGAACTTAGGTAAGATAGACCCCATAGAAATAAAAGATCATCTCACATTTCATGTCATCATCACTTCTGGACTATTTTAGCCTAGCTCTTTTAGCCTATTACTCTGTGGGGATGTGATCTTTGTGCATATTTTTGCTATTGGAGATTACTCCTTGTGGAGACGTGACTTTGGGATAGTGAATGATTGTTCATGGATATCTTGTGAGAATTTTTATTGTTGAAGATCTTTTAATGGTTATTGCATGCAATATATTTGTTGGGGTTTTCTACGTTCTTGTTCAGTTGCATATCTTTGTATGAAATTTTGGTGAAATATTGTATGCTTTAATTGGAGAATCTTGAACATCCCTTGAGAACCTCCTAGAGAGTTTTTCTCTTGATTTTTTCTCTGTATTGAGTGATAGCTAGGGTTATGAAAGTGGAAAACTAGGGGTTTCCCCCCTTACTCCCTTCTAGGGTTTGATATTTCAATAGTAATTTTTCCCATAGATGATCAAACTATATGACAACTTTGTTATTTTTTCTCTTTCTCTCAATTTCGGCCTTCAAGGCAAGCTTCTAGGGCTAGGGTCTAGGGTCGAATTCAACTAGAGTCAAGTGGATTGAACCTTATAGCATCAAAATCTACTCTTGTCCATGATTGGAATAACCTTCCTAAGGCTGACATCACTAACCCTAGGATTTTTTTCCCTAGGAAACCCTAGTCTATCGTTAATGCTTCAACTTAGGGCTTGTTGGAGGTTTGTGGTTCCTTTTTGCCAATCATACCTATTTTTCGCAAGCCTTTTCTTGGTCTTATATGCCTATGTGAGCCATTCTTGTTTCATAGTCTTCAAACCCTAGGCTATAAGTACCCTCAATGGGTTTCTTGGAGAGCACATTATTCCTTGTTTCATTGGATTGAGCCTTGTCCTTAGTCTAAGTGCCTTCCTTGAGCTTATTCCAACTTTCGTCTTTGAGAAACTACCTTAGAATATCTAGGTGACCAAGGCTGGGAAGCCTCCCATGTGGTGAAACTCCACTAAAGTGCAGTAGGTGGATTGCTGTGGTGATAGCGGGCCTCCACCTCATTGTTGCCCTCTGGTCTAGTTCTTGTCTTGTGAGGCCACTCACAAGACCTTTTAAATTTTGAGGCAACAGTCCACATTTTGGAGATTCCAACGAGCTCTTACTTGACCAATTTTGACCAAGGGCATTACCAATTGGGCCTCTTTTTTACTTCCCACATGTGTTGCAAATTGTCATTATTTGCAGGCATAGGTGTTAGATCTCCAATGTTTTGGTACTTTTGGGCTCTAGGATATTTGCACATATGTTAGGAAGCTCCATGCAACTCAAAACGTAAAATATTATTTGCAGGCATGGGTGTTAGATCTCCAATGTTTTGGTACTTTTGGGCTCTAGGATATTTGCACATATGTTAGGAAGCTCCATGCAACTCATTGTTGCCCTCTGGTCTAGTTCTTGTCTTGTGAGGCCACTCACAAGACCTGTTAGATTTTGAGGCAACAGTCCACATTTTGGAGATTCCAACGAGCTCTTACTTGACCAATTTTGACCAAGGGCATTACCAATTGGGCCTCTTTTTTACTTCCCACATGTTTTGCAAATTGTCATTATTTGCAGGCATGGGTGTTAGATCTCCAATGTTTTGGTACTTTTGGGCTCTAGGATATCTGCACATATGTTAGGAAGCTCCATGCAACTCAAAACGTAAAATATCTCACATGCAACATACATATGCTTTGCCACCTTTTGCTCATGCATTACTATACCCACATCCCCCTTTGAACACTGAATTTTACATGAAAAGTCCTCCTTCAGTCAAAAAGTCAACATGGCATATCAAGTGCGCATCATGTTGAATGAAGTGAGCCCTTGTTGAATTTTGGACCTGGGAGACCTATGAATTGGGATCCATGAAGTGCCTTAGGAATGTGGATTTCACTGTGAACTATGACATTGCCATTTGGAGAACTGAATTATACTGTACCATAGCCAAGGAGATGCATACAGGTTATGACACAGACCATGTGTGGGACACGTAGGTGTGTCCAAGACATTGGCTGGATAAGCCCTACAGAGTATGATTGCCCCTACAGAGTATGATTGCCCCTATGAAACCAATGGCTCCTCAAACCTTGTATCCCAATAGATCCATCGCAAGGTCTCCAATTCTATTGAGGATGAAAAGAATTGAGAGTGGACACTAAAGGGACTAGGTATGGCTGACTATAAGATGCCTAGGATACCGTATACATAATCATCACATGGCATATAAGGCTTTGGGACTTGCATCTCATTGGTCTTACAACGGTGTTGTCCTGAAAATATATAGGGTACCTCCCAGGAGGTAACAGGAACTAATCCTCATTTTTATATGCTGTATTCAATAACTGAAAATGAAAAAATCAGTGTTCCACGGGGACGCGTCCCCCAGGGTGGGGTGCGCGCACCCCTCGCACCCCACGCACCCGGGACGGGGAGACTCTCGGGGGTGCGTTTCCCCACGTCCCCCTTTTGGGGAGACTCGGGGAGACGCAAGGGGGTGCGTTTCCCCAATGTGGGAGACTCGACTCCCCGAAAGGGGTACTTCTGGGCGTCCCCCCCAAAAATGGGGTTCTTCTGGGCGTCCCCCCGAAAATGGGGTTCTTCTGGGCGTCCCCCCTTCATTTTTGTCTAATTACCCTTTATAAACCAAAAAAATTAAAAAAAAATGAAAATTAATTTATGAAAAAAACATAAAAAATAAAAATAAACTAAATTAACAATTACAAATAAAAAATTACATGAACAAGTTAGGGTTAACTCCACTTTTCAAGTTTTCATTCTGCCGCCATTCATTATGCTCTTACCTCAACGCATTTTTTTCTTCCATCTGCTCTCACTGCGCCCACGAGAGCTTCAGCACATCCTCACTCTTCTCCACGCAGCGGCTTGCTGTTAGCACTTAGCAGTCGTTGCCCAACAGGTGTTGGCAAAACAGAATTAGCTAAGGCTCTTGCATCCTATTTATTTAATACTGATGAAGCTCTAGTGAGGATTGACATGAGTGAATACATGGAGAAGCATGCAGTTTCAAGGCTGATTGGAGCACCACCAGGGTATGTGGGTTATGAAGAAGGGGGACAGTTGACTGAGTCTATACGTAGAAGGCCTTATGCAGTTATTCTGTTTGATGAAATTGAGAAGGCACATACAGATGCCTTCAATATTCTACTTCAGATTTTAGATGACGGAAGGGTAACTGATTCTCAGGGTCGAACTGTAAGCTTCACCAACACTGTCATTATTATGACTTCAAACATTGGTTCTCAATACATTCTAAGTAGGCTTGATGATGAACCTGGCTCAAAAGAGGAACTGTATGAGAGAATGAAGAACAGGGTTATGGAAGTGGCTCAAACGACATTCCGCCCTGAGTTCATGAATCACATTGATGAGTATATTGTTTTCCAACCTCTAGACCGTGAACAAATTAAGAGCATTGTAAGATTACAGGTATGTGGTTCATCTATCGTCATTCTTTTAGTGAAAACCAAAGCGAAATAGCGGAGGTTGGTCAGATATATTAGAAGTTAATTTATTTATAACTTTTTGATTTAATCATATAGAAACAACTATTTGGAATATATGTTAGTTTCAGTTATTATTTTGGTTTTCAATGTAAATTATAGAATGATGTAAATTATAGAATGATGATTGATGAATGATAATTGAAATGGATCAATGTACATTGTATTTGAATATTTGGATTTCATATTGAATTTTATTATTGAATCTTATGGTATTGAATCTTGATGAATTAGCATTATTGAACAATGAATATGAACATGAAAATTTCAAAATTATATACATATATATAAATTTATAATATATATAATTAAAAATTATATTATATATACCTCGACGTCTCCCCGTCTCCCCTAAATTTCCCTAAAATTTCAGGGTTCTCCCACACGTCCCCTTTGTGCGTCTCCCCGTCCCGGAGACTTGGTGGAACATTGGAAAAAATATAATACATATTTTATTTTTCCCATATAATGACTTTATTCTAAAGCATTGAAAGCTTGATGATATATTGGTGCTTATTTCCTATTCACACTGCCCTTTTTTGCAAGTATTGGAAGCCCATTTTCCTAGCGTGCATGCCATTTCCTGCCTTTCTCCGTACTACTACTACAGCTACGAGTATTATTGTAGTTTAGATTAATACTGTCGTGCAATTTTGACTGCTATGTTTGATTTTCTTGATTAGATGTTTGCAAATTAGCTTACATTGTCACTCTTGCACTTATCTGCAAAGTTGAAACTTACTTGGTCATAACAGTTACATCTTGTAGGTTGGCAGCACAGCAGCAGTGTTGGGCTTTGTGGGGGCACCGTGGACCATTGCTACATATATTGTGGAAGGCGGAACCACTCGAACATTCACAACAATTAAGACAATGTGCCACAGATCACCTGCTGTATTAAGGGCTCTTCTTTCCCATCTTACGGAAGCAATATCAGAGTACATTGTTTTTCAAGTCAGTTCTGGTGCACAATGTGTACAAATTTTTGATTCATGGGGTGGACAACTAACACCAGATCAATGGGATCATTGGTCCAAGCCGTATATTAAAAAGGTTTTTCCTCCCTCTCTCTAAGAAAAAAATTAATAAAAAATGAAAGCAATATGAAAAAAGTGTGAAAAGAGATATGGTAATTGCCAACGACAGTGTGATTGATCTAGAGTTTAGTGTGTGTTTTTATTCAATGATTATGGTTGCTTTTAAATCAAAAGCAACCTATAGGACATAACACTGGGTAAAAGCATCCTTTGAAGGAAATTTTGGTCTCCTCTGCCTTTGGGAGACCAACGTTTTGTAATTTTGATCTATTACAGGTGCCATATATGGAAGTAACAACTATTTAGGTAACTAATAGGACTTTTTGTAGAGAGTTCTGGTTGAGTTGCGTGTTAAAAGTTTTCATGCAATCCAAATTCATTTATTTGTGGAACAAGCTTTTATCCTTATTTAACACTGGTATAAATTTATTGGTAATGATCTCAAATCAACTGATCTCTATATATTGCTGTAACTGGTATATTGACTGTTTAGTATTTAGTAATTACATACTATTATTGTATTGCTATTTAGTTGGGGGAATATATGATAAGAAGACATTGATACAACATTGTAATGACTATGGTGGTCCTGGGGCAACATTAAATGTAAAGTGTCCGATTAACATTTAATATTAGTTATTTGTAGATATTAATGCTTTATTTAATTTGTTGATTAATAAATGAATCTTCAGTCATGTACAAGGCTGATTTATTAAAAGAAGATATAGGACCTCCTATTTCATGTACATGGGACATACATTCTTTAAATTTTAATACAACTTCCAATATTGATCTCCTTTGTTTCTCTTTGCAAGTAAAGTTTGTGAGCATGGATAGAAGTTTGTGCCACTTCTGACCAAATTTGAATTTTGAACATGCCAATTTGCATCAGATCCTGAAGATTATGTGACCTGCATGTCTGTTCAGAGTTTTGCTTTGCAGGCTCCAAGGCTGCACTTAGATTCTGCAATTCCTGTTGTAGTTTTGTACATGCAACAACATGGTGTTTCTTTTGGATTTTAGAGAGAAAAAAGATATCCATCTTGTATATATCTCTATTACCTACACATGCACACACACTACCCAGCTGTGGGGTAGCAGACGTTGCAGCAACGATCACAGCATCACAAAGAGAATGATCTACATATAGATAGACAAACGTCACAGACACACACCAGGCCTGTTAACCCTAGAAGCAGAGACAGCAGATCTTTCTATTGCAGTGTGTATAATCTAGATTGCCCCCCTGGTAAAGCAGAGACACAACAAAAGGTTGCATAGAAAAGAGAGTAAAGATAAATATAAATATGTGTTTCGGCTTTCAACATTAGATGCAGCAGTAACACCTTTCCCCTTTAGCTGCCTTTGTTGCATCCTTATTATTTGTAGTTACCTAAAAGCAACCGACCCTGCTGGATCTGATGTGATGTCCTTGGTAAGTAGGCAGTCTAAGGGATAAACAATTTGTGCCTAATAACAAGTGAATTTGTCCTGGTACCCTGCATATCTTAAAAATGCCTTTGATTTGTGAGGGGTTGCCATGAGCTGCAAGTCCAAATTAACTTAAGTTATGATGGTTGACTTGCAATCCGCCTTTACTGATTACCATTACCCAACAAGTTGTTTGCAGGGACAATATGGTGCATTTGTTGGGATTGAGGGAAATCTCAATGTTTCGACAACTTTGGGGCCTTAGTCAGATATGATGGGTTTAATCCTGAAGTAGCACCATACAAACCCCATTTTCCCAGTTGACTCTAGGAGCTTCTGAATAAAATGTTGGAAAATATATGTTATGAGGCCATTATTAAACTCCAGGGCAATTGAATAGTCTGAAAGGCATGACTTGTAACAGGATGATCCCTATTCCATCGCAGAGGTCTCTTTATGCTCATTTTCTTCAGCAATCTTCACTTGATTGTAACCAGAAATCCATTAATAAGAGAGGAGACTTCTTGTCCCAAAATATGCTCTAAACCATCTTTAGTGTATGTTCTAGGAGAAATGGGTTGCAAACAATAACACTATGTAGCTGTCGAAAGTGAAATACATATGTTACTGTTTCTAGATTTTTTCTTGCCCACAATAGATTAGTTGGTCAACTCAACGTCCTCTGTTGGTGTAGTGAAACTGGTGGCTGAGAGTTTGACAATCTTGGCTTGGCTTGCGATGGAAGTTTAGGAGGGACTGGCAGTCATTAAGGTCCTTGCCAAACCATTTGCACAGTTGGTTGTAATTGGATGTGCAGTTCACCAGAGTCATGTGGAATTCCTTTCAAGATCCTTGTATACTGAGCAAAAGACATCTGCACAAAAATTCTTTAAATAGTGGATGTGCTTGTTGCAGGGTAGCCATGGACTTTTCATCCATGAATTCTGTTTTATCTTACTTTTCTTTGTTGGGTCAATGTCATTTTCTAAATCAAACTGGACTTTCCTTTTTGCAGGTGGAAATAAATTAAACCTTAACTATTGTTTGGTCATCTCATGGAATGCATCCTCCCATCCAACATAGGAATGCATCTTCCCATCCATCAGATATATAGGTTTTCAAACCTGCAGATCTTGATGGATGCGTACTTCTTGTGCTTGTACCGTTCTGCACGGATAATAGACAATGCATGAATGTAACATGCCCATTTTATACATTATCGCATCTGCTATACAGTCAGGATGTAAAATAATATGCAAATGGGCCTTCTTTCTAGCTACAAATCTGATAAGAAGCCGGTAGAAATTTTAGGGATGATAAGGTTCTGCCATGATCCAAGTTGTCTGCATGGTGGAACAATGCCCCTATGGGTTTTGCCCAATTCTAAATCGACCTAGATTGATGAAAATTTAATGAGAGTTCCAGATCAATGGGAGCTCTGAATTTCTGTATCGATGGATTTTTGCAACTGGAGGGAGGTTTTCTACAGGATTAGATGATTCCAAAAAGCTAACATGTGATGCATGTAAGTATTACTTTATGTTTTGTGATGATCTCTAATTTTGTGAAATGGGAGATTGAGTTCCAAGGTCCCATTGAGTGAGGGATGTGCTCATCTATGTAAAATTATTGTACACTCTATTAAATTAACGGGTATGAACCCAAGTCATGTTGAAATGGAATGAAAAGAGTATATGGGCTACGTTCCTTGGGTCTATGAAGAGGGAGCTATGTTGCGACAAATGGTTTAAGTCCTTTTCTCTTATCTTGCTTGGCAAGAAAACAAATTGGGCATTAAGACTTACATTGTCAATCTTCTTCTATCTTTTGTCCATCTTGAGATGAAAAGGAGTTACATGTGCTACATGCTCAATGTTCCGTGTTCCATGTCCCAAGTGTTGAAATTTCTAAGTTTACTTAGTTAGAAACCCTCCATGCACTTTATCTGATTTATTCCTACCTACTTGTTATTTTCCTTAACAAGTTATTTACAATGTAAATACTGAAAATAAACACTAGTGCATGCTCAACATATTACAGATAAGCAACTAAAAGAAACAAGGACAAACACACCACATGACACCATTATTTTTGGACCAATGTCCCCGGAAAAACCCAATGCGGGAAAACCGGTGCAGCTATCTGAGGGTTTTCTTATTAAGCAATATCAGAGTACAATTTGGGTGCCGAAACTGGCCTACCCAACAGAGAATTTCCTTAGCAGCTATACCTCACAATTTGAAAGAAATCTCCTAGCTGAAACCCCGGAAAATCCTTCCGGCAGCTTCTCAACACAAAACTGCTTTGCAACCCCAGCGTCTGCCCAATCTGGACTGCGTCAGCCCCTCTCTGTCTTACGCTGGCCATGCATCAGCCTTTCTTGGCCTGTGTTAGCCCCGGAGGTCCAGCGTTAGCTTTTTTGGCCTCTGCGTTAGACACACTGGCCTCTCTGGTGCTCTGCGCAACACTTGGCTGCCTCTGCGTGGCCTTGCGTGAGTCCTTGCTGGCTCTGCGTCACTCTCCTTGGCTGCCGCACTGCTCTCTCGACACAATCTCTGCCTTCTCTGTTTCTTTGTACTCAATGCCCCTCAGCTGCTCTTCCGATCACTGATTCTATCTCTCTTAGCAAACCCCGCTTTAGAGAATAGAATGACTGATCACTCTGGTGTATTCTCCAAGTGACCCTCAAGCCTCCTCTTATACTTTTCCTATTGACATCTCAACGGTCGAGATTAATTCCCTAATCAATGACTAAGATTAGATCTGGCTTGATCCATGTCTTTTGGACCATTCTAACACAGATTCATATTAATACACATTAATATTTTATTTTCCCTAAGTTTAGACTTAGGGACTCCATTAAAAATATTAATTATTTTAATATTTCTTGATCTGTTTAGAATCTGCCCAAACCCTTTGTGGGTATTGGGGATCTCATGTGCCCCAACCTCTCCACCAAATTTCATGGCTAGAGCACATCCGATGCTACCCCAAATCAACACTCCCTCTTAGCGAGGACTGTGCTCTAGCAATAATCCTCACTGAGTATAACTCTGATCATCCGGCATCGGTACCTGTGCTGATGCTAGGCCTTCTTGCCCATCATCCTCTGCACTGCAGCATCCTATACTGCTGCCCATGGTTCTGCTACTGCCACTGCTGCGTCTATACAGACAACTCCCTCTGCATCCGTGCTGTTGCTGGTCCTTTCTCCTAGCATTGCATCCACACTACACCTCCTCTCATCATGTTGCATTGTGCTGCCCACTGCTGCACTGCAACTCAGTTACTGAGAAGTAAGTAATTGATCCTCCATCTAACCTCTCTGTGGGGCTAGAGACACCCATTGATGCTAAAGCTCCCTTTGTCGCTGACAAGTGCTCCCTCTCCGACCTCTGCGCTACTGCAACAACTCCCTGCATCTCGCACCGTTGCGTACCTCTCTGTGCCAACCTGCACTGGTGCAACACTCCTGTGCCTCTCGCACTGCTGCAACCTGCTAGCCTCGCGTTGTCTCGGGACTCCTGCATTGTAGCTCTCTCTGTCGCTCCATCCGCATCTGTCTTTGCCCACCTAGCCAATCTTGCTACTCCTCGTCGGGGCTCCTGTAGCAAGGTCTAATCCAAGAGGCTGGGTGCCTCGAGGATTCTGCCCCTCATCACCTGTAGTCTGCCTGACGACAACTTGATGTCTCCCCACTTCTTCTCAAGTGGTGCATGTGCACTCATGGCACAATCATCATCTGTCAAAACTTCCTTCTCTGCCCTTGCTGGCACTGCCTTAGTCTCGGAAGACTCTCCCTTACTCCTCTTCCTTGGACACTAGGTCGCATAATGACCCAGCTCCCCACAGTGGAAGTACTTGATCTTGGAGAGATCTTTCTTCTTCCGCTTCTCCTGCTTTCCCTCAGATGCCAGGGCCACATCTTCCTCCTCCTGCTTGACTTTGATCCCCTTGCTATTGCTACCCATCTTCGATTGCCATTTGATCTCTTCCTGGCGAAGAACTGCCCACATCTTCTCCCAAGGTGGGAGAGTCCCTCTGCCCAGTATACTCTGGAAAAATACCTCTCAGTCTTCTGAGACAACATTCAGGGCTGTCCCCACCATCAACTCCTGATCTGGTGTCGCCCCTATAGCAGTCAATTGGTCTTGGATCTCATTCAGTCCTCTGAGGAAGGTGTCAATCGTTTGTCCCTTCTTCATCTGATACGACCTCACTTGAGTCTCAAGCAGCATTCTTCTCTGCACAGAAGTATGCTGGTACAGCTTCTTAAGAGCCTCCCACGTCTCAAATGCCGTTTCCTTCTCGGCTATATGTGGTACCACATGATCTTTGAACCCGTCAAGGATAATTCACTTGGCCCTCGCCATCGCTTCCTCGTACTTGTCATTATCATTGGGGTCGACTGGGACATCTATTACCTTTAAGGCGCAGTTCTTGACATGATTCCTGTCAAGTACGGATAAGATTCTGGCCTTCCAGATTGTGAAGTTCGATGCTCCGTCCAGTCTATCCTAGTCTCTTACCCCGTGTAGTGCCATGATGCTCCTCTACTTCCCTCCCGGAAGTTCTCTGTTCGACTCCTCTGAGTCTCTACTTCCCGTCTGGAAGTTCTCTTCTGGACTCCCTCTGAGTCCTGATTTTCCCCCTGGAAATCCTTCTGCCACTTGTCGAGATGCCCCCTACTCTGATCGTCTTGTGCAACTGCACTACTGATCTGGATTCCTCAGCTAGAAACCCTCGGTAACAACTCCTCTAGCCTTGCTCTGTCAGGTACTGTTCTGAGTACCTCACTAGCTTCACTCTGCAATATTCTTGCAGCCTTCTAGACCCCAACAACTTCCTCTCTGTGAACTATGTCAGCCCCTCTTTGCCTCACACTAGCCCTACGTCACCCCGGATGGGTCTGCGTCAACCCTGGGATGCCCTGCGTCAACCCTCTGTCCCTCTGCATCAGCAACGCTGGCCTCTCTGAGGCTCTCCACAGTTCCTGAATTCTTTTGTGTGGCTCTGGCTGGGTCTGCGTCACACTTCCTTGGCTTCTGCGCTTCTAGAAACAACTTCTATCACCTTGGGACAATTGTTTTCTGCTGCTATTGCTCCTCTCGGCTGATGTCTTTTAGTCCTCTTGTGATCTGCAATCACGCTCTGATACCATGTTGAAGTTTCTAAGTTTACTTAGTTAGAAACCCTCCATGCACTTTATCTGATTTATTCCTACCTACTTGTTATTTTCCTTAACAAGTTATTTACCATGTAAATATTGAAAATAAACACTAGTGCATGCTCAACATATTATAGATCAACAACTAAAAGAAACAAGAACAAACAC
Source organism: Pinus tabuliformis (assembly GCA_031772625.1). NCBI lineage: Eukaryota > Viridiplantae > Streptophyta > Pinopsida > Pinales > Pinaceae > Pinus > Pinus tabuliformis. The sequence goes on along the minus strand of CM062809.1, from coordinate 1,212,763,898 downwards.
GCCACATAACACCATTATTTTTGGATCAATGTCCTCGGAGAAACCCAATGCGGGAAAACCGGTGCAGGTATTTGAGGGTTTTCTTATTAAGTAATATCAGAGTACAATCTGGGTGCCGAAACTGGCCTACCCAACAGAGAATTTCCTTAGCAGCTATACCTCACAGTTTGAGAGAAATCTCCTGGCTAAAACCTCAAAAAATCCTTCTGACAGCGCCTCAGCACAAAACTGCTCTGCAACCCTAGCGTCTGCCCAGTCTGGACTGCGTCAACCCCTCTCTATCTCACGCTGGCCGGGTGGCCATGCGTCAACCTTTCTTGGCTTGCATCAACTTGAGGAGGTCCAACGTCAGCTTTCTGGGCCCCTGCGTTAGACACGCTGGCCTCTTTGGTGCTCTGCGCAACACTTGGCTGCCTCTGTGTGGCCCTACATGAGCCCTTGTTGGCTCTACGTCACTCTCCTTGGCTGCTGCGCTGCTCTCCCGACACAATCTCTGCCTTCTCTATTCCTCTGTACTCAATGCCCCTCAGCTGCTCTCCAAATCACTGATTCTATCTCTCTTAGCAAACCCCGCTCTAGAGAATAGAATGACTGATCACTCTGGTGTATTCTCCAAGTGACCCTCAGGCCTCCTCCTACACTTTTCCTGTTGACATCTCAACGACCGAGATTAATTCCCTAATCAACGGCTAAGATTAGATCTGGCTTGATCCATGTCTTTTGGACCATTCTAACACAGATTCATATTAATACACATTAATATTTTATTTTCCCTAAGTTTAGACTTAGGGACTCCATTAAAAATATTAATTATTTTAATATCTCCTGATCTGTTTAGAATCTGCCCAAACCCTTTCTGGGTATTGGAGAACTCATGTGCTCCAACCTCTCCACCAAATTCCGTGGCTAGAGCACATCCGATGCTACCCTAAATCAACACCAAGCTCCATGTTCCATGTGTTGAAATATGTAACTAGGTTCAGTCTTCATAATGACATATGTAATCATGATTATATATATTTGATGTAAAGAGAAAAGTAAATTTATTATTGTCATTCTTGAGGCATGGGTTTCATACTCAAGGGAAATTTATTTTTAGGTCAAACACCCATTGAGTGTTTCTAGGGCTTGTCATTGAGTCTACAAGTCAATTGAGTCATTGTCATTTTTGGAAGACCCTCTTGGGCATGTTACATATTGTAAAGAAAATTTGTCTGACTCCAAATTAGAGTCAAAGACCCTCCAAGACCAAGATGCAAGTAACAGGTCGGCCTTTCAAACACTGACAAGTCAGCCTAGGGACAGTGACAAGTCGGCCCACAAGCAGTAATAGGAAGCCTACATATAGAGAGCTTGACCTCATTTGTAAGGGCATCAGTCAAGTTCATTTTGAAGCGCAAGAAGCTCGAGTATATCCACCAAAATAGAGAGTATCCAAGAAAGAGAAAAGCGAAGTTTAGAAGGATTGTTTTTGGGCCATACATCTCACATGTGCGAGATATTTAGGGCTACTTTCTGTTGCATCAAAGATCGAGAATTACAATCACTTCAGGAGGCCGAAAAGGTGTCAAGGATCAGCTTGGATAGCCAAATTAACAAGGAAGAAGGATTATCCCAAGTGAAGAAGACAAGACTTGCTAATCTGCCCTAATCTGTCCATGTGTGGAATTGCAGAGATTACAGGGAGGCCGAAAGTTGCAGAGCTGTGACAGGATGCTGAAAAGGTGTCAAGGATCAGTTTGGGTAGCCAAATTAACAAGGAAGAAGGATTATCCCAAGTAAAGAAGGCAAGACTTGCTAATCTGCCCTAATCTGTCCACATGTGTGGAATTGCAAAGATTACAGGCAGGCTGAAAGTTGCAGACCTGTGATAGAGGCCAAAAATTTGAAGAGAATCCAAAATTTGTAGTGTTGCAGCAAGTTTTACCAACGTTGACTTCGTGGAAGAAGAGCTGATGAACGAAGTGATTTGACTTGGTCTTGGAGGGTTCTTGGTCAAGGGTCATGGGTCTTGGAATTTGTCAATTGAAATTCTATAAGAAGAGAAGAGGAGAGGTTTTGGCCCTGGCTGATAGCCTATATCTTGTGTCCTCTTGTCTCATTGTTCTTTATGGTTTGGTAGCTATTTGATGATAAGAACACAATAATAATTAAGTCGAAGAAGAACCTAATCAAGATAAGTAAAAAGATATCACAAACAATTATCAATTTAAGATAAATCACTTAATCTAGCTGCCCCATAGATTTCTCAACACCATGCTCATGGTTCCAAGTTCCACACCTTTTGTTTTGTGTTTATTTTTAGTCCTATGCTTTGCTTTTTCCAGCATTGATTTTACCTTCTTCATCTGAATGAGAGTAACACCATGAAATTGTGCATCCACATCAACAAATTACAAATAACATATCACCATATATGGTTAAAATCATGTTGCCAACCTAACGTGTGGAGAAGAGATGCTGATGTGAATGTGGGCAGCCTTCCAGGGTTACACAAACCTAACACCTTTGTGCTTGGGACTTTAGACTTCTGTGGGTGCTAGATTTTGTTGTAACACACGTCAAGGCTGTACTTTCTCTTTCGAAAATCATGTGTATAATTGCCCAATCTATTCACCTTGGCATCGAATCAAAACTCACATGCCTTGGTTACTGGTCTCAATAATTTGATGTGACGAACAAAGTTCATTTACACTCTGATACCAATGTAATGAACAAAGTTCATATACTCAGATGAATGCTCTGATACGAACTTTGTTCGTAACAGTATAGTAGGTGGTACAAAGTTCATGTAGTATACAAACTTTGTTCGTAACATTTAAATGTTTAATTATGACATTCGTTGGTTTGGTTTCCACCTACGGCTGTTCCCTTTGATATCTCTATATGAGTTCCGTGTAATAGCAGCAACAATAGCCATGCATTGGCTGTTACCTATATCAGATCACAATTATACAGAGACATACACTTCAGCCATCTCATTCTGGTGAAGTAGCTGGTGTTCTGTTTACACTGTGTAATTGAAGGTGGCTTCCTACAGCCAGCTCCATGGCCTATTGGAGCCTAAAATGCCAATGCACAGCACAGACATCCATTCCCGGGCTGTGCATTTGACTGCCATCTACAGTTATATACCTTATATATGAATCAACAGGCTTGTTATTGGTTTAGAGTTGGATATGACTTTTGTTATCAAATAAAGAGTACATTTTACCTTGCTGGCAATTAAAGCACTGTCCACTTGAAATCTGTTTATGTGCACTGGTCTTGGCACCAAAGTTGATGAACCAAGCAATGAGGCAAACTGAAGACAGAGTTCTCAGGTACTTGGCATACAGCATAACAGGGCATTGGCATTGACAGCTGGCACTGGTCTTGTCTTTTCACAGCAAGCAGACCAAAAGCCTTGAAGCCAATAAGCAGAGCCATTTCTTGTATGCCTGTTAGTGATTAATAACAGAGAAACATAAACTCAGATTCCTGATTGTTATTACCTTGCAGCTGATTGTTTTGTTTGCAGCTTGCGCCTGAGAACAAAGAATTATTGTTTACTCCACGAGTCCACAGAGACCCATGTTGGTGAAACGTGTGGGCTTTAAGTCCCACATTTATGGATCAAATTATGTCATGTTGTAGCTTTTGTGGTTGGGAGGGGGTGTGTGACGACCCATCTCAAATTATGGGTAGCATAGAAATATTAACATGCATACGAGGCATGCATATGATAGCTACATATGCATGCGTCAGATGTACTGCACTAGTATCCATATTAAATAAAGAAGAATTTCCAAGCATAGGATAAAAGAATTAATTACTGAAAATACTAAAATAAATACCCAGCTTGCAAGAATATATTGAATATATTAAGTAAGGTATTTATGTGTGTACCATCATCATAATAGGTAACTATAGTTTATTATACACAATAAAAGATTAATGCAATATACTATTCAAATCAAAATGGAAATACAATTTATACAAAATAAAATAATTGTATATAAATTAAAAGAAATTATAATATATATAACTCAAAACAAAAAAGAAAGGAAACAAAAAAATATATTATGTATGGTATATAATAAAGTAAAAAGTGTTATATATATGATTCAGATTAAATAAAGTATAAGAGGTAAAACAAAATGAAAAGTATTGTGTTATATCATTTCTAAATCAAGCAAAATAATTAAGGCATGTTGCCCCAAAAACATTTAAGGAGGGTGGCTGGTAGATATTTTAAACAGTGTGGAAAAAATCACAATAAAATTGACAAAGTCCTATTTTTTGGCGTTTTTTTGAAAACGGAAATCGCAATGTTATTGAAAAAGTCGGGATTTTATCGGGAGTCGAACCAAAAAATCGTGAAGCCCGCCCAAGCCGCGGATAAGTGAGGGAAAAGGCCAGAAATCACACTCATTTTTCAGTCTTCTTTCTGCCATTCGTCCCGGTGGAGAGAGGAAGTGTTTGCCATTGCCCAAGAGGAGGAGATTTACTAGTTTTGTGGTGTGGATTTGGAGAGTTGTCCACTGCTCAATGTGAGAGACTCAAGGTGTTGATTTGCTGCTGCCAGGTATGTATTTTAATTTCTCTCTGTCTTTGTTACACAAATGGCTTCTTAAATCTTTCTATTAGTTTGTTTTTAGCTTATTTTTGCTTAGAAATTTGAATCAAAACATTGTTTAGAATCTAAATTGAATCAAAACATTGTTTAGAATCTAGGTTGAATCAAAACTTCAAAATGTTTTGATTGTTTACATGTTTCAACTTTCAAGAATAAAATATTCAAACACTCGTTTAGTGAATCTGAGTGTGTTCAAGTGAGTGAGAACAGACATTTAAAATTTAAAATCAACAATTACATTTGTTGTTTGTAGATTTCTGTGGTTGAGATTAGAAGAATTATGTTTCGGAATTAAATCCACAGTTTTCATTTTCAAGAGTCTATGTTTCCAGTCACAAACAAGACTCATCATTAAGACATTATTTTTTGCTTCTTACATGATGGGCATTTTTAAATTTTTTTCATATTTTTTTGTGCCCTAGGTTCAAATTCAAATTCAAAGTTTCAAACAAAATGCCGAGGAATTTAGACCCTATGTGGGAATATGGTGAACCTGATCCTATATCCGAATGTGGTGGGGGGGAGGGGTTAATAGAATGTATTTGAATTGCAAGTTGTGTTGCAAGCATATGTCAAGGGGTGTCAACATATTAAAATTCCATTTGGGGCAAAATATAGAACTTTGCCCAAATCCAACTCCAAAAATCATTCGACAGACCATTAAATCTTTGATTGATAAAGAGGAGGCAAAGACATCAGGGAAATGGTAAAAATCCAACTTGTAGGGCCCTCAAGGGTGGGGGGAAGTGAGTGTTGAAAAGTGTAATTAGGTTCGGTCTTCATAATGACATGTGTAATTATGTTTTTATGTAATTGATGTAAAGAAAATAAAATTATTTTTGTAATGCTTGATTCATGGGTTTCATGATCAAGGAATTTTATTTTATAGTTAAGACTCCCATTATGAGTCCTTAGGGTTAGTCATCAAGTCATAAAGTTCATTGAGTCAATGTCAAAGTTTGAAGACCCTTATTGGGCATGTTACATATGTAAATGAGTCATTAAAAGACCCTCCAAGACCAAGCTCAAGCACCTCCTTCAAGTCGGCCTAAAGATATCTCTAGAAAGGCATGTCGGCCTTGTCACTAGGAGAAGTCAGCTTATTTGATGGGCAGATCACTATAAATAGGGCAGCTCGGCCTCCACTTGAAGACAAAATTTTCGGTCAAGGAAAAGAGACAGAAAGAAGTGCGAAGTTCATGAAGAAGGAAGCCTATAACCAAGCGAAGGAAGGAAGTACATAACCGAGTTTATTTCTGATTTGTTTTGGGTTGATACTCTTCACATGTGCGAGGTATAGGTGCTGCAGAAGGAGCTGAGGTATTGCAGTAACACTTGAAGGTCAAAACACAAAGAAAGTTAGGGTGATACCCAAGCCACATTACCATAGAAGAAGCCTCCATATAGAGCGAAGGAATTCATAATATCTAACCGAGTCAAGTATTGCAACGAGGGTTTTTGAAGTAGGACGGAAAAGTTGCAGGTCTGATTCAAGGAGCCAAGAAAGCAAGTTGAGATTTGAAGGGTAGTCGAGAAAGAGGAAGAAGCAAGTAGTTTGACCATCGTTGACTCAAGGAAGAAGAACAGGTCAAAATAAGAAGCTTTGTGACTTGGTCTTGGAGAAGTCAAATAGGTCAAGGGTCTTGATCTTGGTATTCATCAATTGAAGTCTCTATAAGGAAGAAGAATTCGTTTGGGTTTTCCTCTCAAGTTGGAGAGGTTTTGGCCCTGGTTGATCACCTACATTCTGTGTCTCTTGTCTCTTTATTGTTTATGCATTGGTAGTTGTTTGATGAAGAAGAACACAATAATAATCTAAGTAAAGAGAAGATCTTAATCTAAAGAAGTAAAAAGCATTCACAAGCAATTATCTTTAGAAGAGAAATCACCTAATTGCTATGCCCTAGATTTCTCAACATGGTATCAGAGCTAAGGTGACAAAATCACGGAAAGGGCATCTCATCAAGGGACACTCAAGCATTCAAGGACCAAATCTCGAGGAAGGCATCAAAGCAAATCTAGAAGATCATCCTGAAGTCAAGATCTACAAAGAAGTGTCAAAACCCTAGATCGAAGAAGAAGTCTTCACCAAAAGAAGTTTTGGGATTCTCGCTCAAGACATCATCAAAGAAAAGGACCTCAAAGACCCTATTTCCACTCAAGAAAGGAAGAACTTGGCTCATCCAAGGGTAGATAGATCAAGGGCATTGTCATCATCAAAGATATCAAGGCAATCTCCTTCTCTCTGAAGTAAAGGATTTCATCTCAAAAGGAAATCCTTATCTTTGAAGAAGATCATCCAAGAAGCATCAAGATATCATCAAGAAGTCATCAATCAAGTTGAAGAGTTCATCTTCACTTGACAAGTAAGTATCATTATTTCTATAAATTAAAGTTAGTAAAATGACTTCATTTTAAAAGGAGATCAACAAGTTGGTTGGGTCATTGAACTTCCTTGCATGGAAAAGGAGGATAGATTTAGTCCTCATGGAAAATGAAGTTATTGATCATGTCAATGGCAAAGTCTCCAAACCATTTGAAGGGAAAGCACTATCTAAATATACAAAAAAATATTTAAGGGCTCAAAGGATCCTTATAGAATCCCTCAAGGATTCCCTCATCCCATATGTAGTAGAGTTGTAGACATTAAAAGGGATATATGATAGGCTAGTGGAATTATTCTCTAAAAGCACAACAAGAAAAATCATATCACTGAGATCTGATCTATGCAAATTGAAAGCATCAAAGGATGAAGGGATATCTACATGTCTCACAAAAGCATCTCTAATAAGGAATCAACTTCAAGATCTAGGAGAGATGATATCCGATAAAGAAATGATTACCATTGTTCTAAATGCTCTAACTGATGAACAAGGAAACCTTGTATCAAAGGCCTATGAAGAGGAGAAAGCTATCCCATTCAATAATTTGTGGTCACTATGCAAGAGTGAAGAAAACAAGTTAAAGGCAAAAAGTGATACAAATGAGTAGGGTCAAACATTTGTTGTCATGTCAAGAAGCAAAGGGATATTTGGCAAGTTTGGTCCTCAAAAAAAGAAGAAGATCAATATGTCTCAGATCCAATGCTATGGATGTCAAGGATATGGGCACTTCAAGAGAGACTGTCCTAAGCTCAAGAAGGACAACAACAAACGAAGAAGGGAAGAAGCCCATATCACTAAAGAAGAGGAAGAAGTTGAAAAGAAGAAATTCAAGAAGGAGGAAGTAAAGATCTCTACTATTATTGAGATAAGTTTTCCTCACCTAGTTCTTCTCAAGTTTCTGTTTTTTTGTTATGGAATATAACTATCATGATAAGAATCATTAGAAGCATGATAGGATGCATCATGGCATCGTAGAAACATTAAAAGCAAGAACTCGTGACATCATCATAGAAAAACATGGAAGATAGCTGAAGTCTATGGCAGTGACCTATGCAAGTATATAGCTTTTGGTAACCTCATCAGAAGCATAAGTGGCACTTATGAAGAAAAAGGTCATCTAGCACAAAGCTCATCATACATCAGTCAAAAGGAAACATTTGTTGGATGAGGATACTCAAGATCCTCTATTGGAATCTTCATTGGAAGGTTCACCAATCAAAAGGAAGCAAGGGTTTCATCAAGAATTCCATCTTGTGGGAATTCATGGGATGATGGTATGATGACAAAAGAGGTGAAGCAGATCAAGGGATTGAAGTTCTTTCAATCAAGGAAGCTGCTGAAGAAGTCTAGATGACCTAAAGAAAAAATGAGGTATGTATGCTTGTATTCGATATTGTAGAGTCATGTCATATGGTTGCAGGTAACATGGATAAATGCTCTATCTCGAGAGCATGATCAAAAGAAAGGATCTCCTCCTTAAAGGATGTAGCAAGGCATGGGTCACACATTAACTAGATGAAATCAACATAATATGTCCTCATATGAAATATGAGGTGGTTGATAGTGATTGGAGGAACTCTGATTAAAAGTTCCTGGGAAGAAAAATGTGTGAAGAAAGAAGGAAAGAGATCGTGGAATATGCAACCATGAAAAAGGCAATCAACATCTGAGGACTGAGAGATTTGACTAGGATAACTCCATGAAAGATATGAAGACTTTGATGAAGTCTAAAAATTAAAGAGACCCTTGACAATATATATCTTTTGGAGATGTGTCAATGTGTATGCAGGATGCTGATACAAACTAGAAGATGTCATGATGAAAGACCATCACAAAGGTAATTTTGATTTAATAATTTGAATGATATCTGGATGGGCTTATGCAGGGCTGCCAAGGGAATAGCTATGGATATCTTCCAACATTGATTTCCATGTAGTAGGATGAAAGATCCTTAAGGAAACATGGCATGAAGAAGGAAACGTGGCATGAAGGAAGGCCATATATGAATTGATGGATCACTTTCCGCTGAAAGGAATAATGACATGGCTGACTCATGGATGAAAGTGATGGATGGTTTGTGCCCTACGAAGAAGTCCCAAAACATGAAGACTCCTGAATAAAGAGAAGAAGTTCATGACATTGTGAGGAGGAGTTCTTCAAGCAGCTGGTTGTCCCATCATCTCCACCAAAAGAACTGCTGTAGGTCCCTAAGTAAGAGGGAGCCTGGAAACATGTTTCTATCTTGGTAGAAACTTGGAAGCGAATTCCTAAGCCATGAGGGTGCTTAAGTATATCCCTTCCGTAGGAATGAGAACATTCCTTCATCAGAATAGGTATATCCTCCCTAATTAAGAGGGAGAGATAGACCAATGTTGCACGAAGCGGGAGCGAAGCGGAAGCGCGAAGCGGAAGCGCGGAGCGCGGAAGCGTCATTTTCCAAAAATCTAGGGAGCGAAGCGTCCGCGGAAGCGTCTGCTATATATATATATATTTTTATATTTTTTTGCATTTATACTCAAAACAAACATCCCAAATACCAAATTAATTGTAGAAGACATGAAAACATGCATATTTTTGCATAAATCAAGATAGATATGGCATCCATGATTCCATTGTAGTTACTAGTATGTACAACAATCATCTATATTCTAGCTATTACAAACATACATCAAATTTTTAAGCATATTATAAAACATAAAACATTTAAGCATATTATAAAACATAAAACATAGAGCATATTATGATTTATCTAGCAAGTGAGCAACTGTCAACATTTGTCATGTCCAAAATTCAAATAATAATGTTTACAAAATATGTCACTTGGTCACCGCCAAGCCAAAAAGGTTCAAAATTCAAATTCACAAGTCTACAAGTCTAATGAGTAATCTATGACAAAAAGAAGTAGATTGTGAATATATCTACTAATCTCTCCTCCTTCCACCACGAATAGAACGTGATGGCGGGCCTCCACGTGGTGGCAATGAAGAAGATGGTCCCTGTGTAAGTCGTGGCACTGGAACTGATGAAGAAGAACCTCCTCTAGTAGAAACCAAGGGACCAGATGGGGGTGGGGGTGGTGGCATATCAACACCCGTGTCATCATCCTAGAATCGCTCAAAAAATTCATGCAAAAAAAAAACACTAGTTAACAAAAAAATTAAAAACATGAATTCTTTATAAGGGAAAATTGGAAAATTCATACCACAATGGACATACCTGGATAAGAGAATCCTCTAATTGCTCTAGTCGCAACACTCCATCCTCCAAATTGGGCTCCTCTGGATTCTTGTCCCAAGTCAACAAGTCTTTATTAGACTTTGCATCTTCACAGTAATGGGACAACAATCGCAAGTTGTAATGAACATAAACCAAGCTCTCTGCCCGGTCTAAATTCAACCTGTTCCTTTTAACACTGTGGATGAAAGAATAAGAGCTCCAACACCTCTCTGCAGAAGAAGTGTTTACCACCTGTGATAGCACCCGCAATGCCAAACTCTGTAGAAGTGGAGTAGGCCCTCCATGCATGTTCCACCACTCAAGAGCAGAAAAATTCTCTCGATCTTGAATTGCATGCATGCTCGAAAATGGACCAGTGTTGCTCGTATAGTTGCTCACGTGTCTCCGTACCAATGCAGCCTCCTCCTCATCAGGGATTAATCTACTCAATGCAGCCATATATTTTTCGTGAACCTCTTTATCTTGGTGTGGTCTTCTCCTGACTCCCCCCCCAGGTGCTGGTTTTGAAAGCCATGATGGATGATAGTATTTAGGTGTCAAAACATATGCTAATGCATGCAATGGAACATTTAGGCTATCCCATCGTTTTACCACCTCTTCACGAATATAATTGTACAAGGTGGTATCTCTAGGCTCAACAATGTCTTTAATCTGCCCCAACATGCTATCCATTTGCTCATACACCTCCCCAATTACTGGTCGATCTGAATCTGCAAACTTGATCAAGTAATAAATTGGTTTGGTGAATTGCAAAACATATTTAACCTGTGACCAAAAGTAACTGTCAAGAACAATGTCCTTGACTTCATTAGCACCATCTGTGTCATTGTTAATTTCATCCCATGTTTCAGCACACACCAGATTAGTTAAAGCTTGTCTCACCCTCACTAGCCGCCTAAAGGTGAGGTAATAACTAGCAAATCTTGTCTTTGCAATTTTAAGCAATTGCAACTTGGAGTAAGTGCCATAGAAGTAGTTTACCCTTGTATGCCCTGTGATGAATTTAATGAGCTGCTTCCCTTTCCTGTAAACCTCAGCAATCCACCCACAATCTTTGTGTTTCACAATATCATGCATCAAAAGGTTCAATGTGTGAACCAGGCACCCAGACCAAAAGATGTGTGGATGAGTACGCTCAATAATTTTTCCTGCTAACTTACAATTTGCTGCATTATCTGTGATCACTTGAATCACATTATTCGGACCAACATCTTTGATTGATTTCAATAGGAGATCTGCAATGTTTTGTGCAGTTGCACTGATGGCGGAGGAGTCATGAGATGCAATAAATACTGCACCACTAGAAGAAACACCAAGAACATTTATCAAATGTTGGTTTCTAATATTTGTCCACCCATCTGATACAATGGATACCCCAGAATCCACCCACTCATGTGTAAAACGTGTCAAAGCTCTTTGAACCTTAGCTTTTTCTCTTTCTAATAACACTGTTCTAGCTTTCTCATAGTTGGGGGCCTTGTATCCTTTTGGGGCTTCATTGATGGCCTTTACCATGTCATGCCAATAGGGAGAGCGAAGCACATTGAATGGTACACCGCAAGCACAAAGAAAACGGACTATCTTTCCATCCACATCATCCCTCCCAGTAACATTAAGGAAATCCCCTATTGTTTTTCTACCTCCAGAGGTTGCAAAAGTACCATGAGGAGATGGGCAACTACCAAATTTAGAGGTTGCACTTGATTCAGAATGAGTTTTTTGTTTCTTGTTTTTTCCTTGTGCAGCCATCTCTAATTTGATGTATTTTTGTCTTTGTTCACTTGAAATGTTTGGGCAAATGGTTACCCCCACGGAACCCTTTTTTTCATCACTGTCTAGCACCCCACAAAGATGCCTCCTCAGACGGGTATATGAACCCGTATATGGTTTTCCTCCATGACAACCATGAGGGCACATCCATTTGTAAGATCCACCACCCTTTCCCCCTTCAAGTTTGGTCACAAAGGTCCACAAGGGATTTGATGTACCTTTCCCATCTTGTGCTTCAGTGTCCTCTTCAAGTTCATCCCCTTCCTCTTCAAACCCTTCCTCCTCATCATACATTGGGTCACTACTATTAGGACCAAGTTCATCCCCTTCCTCTTCCCCTCTATTCCTCACCCTTGCCATCATTAAAACCAAGAGTGGAATGATACATAGAAGCCAAAAGAACACCATCTTGGAATATGGTGGACAACCTGTAAATAAAGGAGCAAGTAGAAACAATGGGAAAGAGTAGGAGAGGGAGGAGAAAAATACAATTTTTTTTTCAAAAAAACAAGGGAGTTTGGGGTTTGAACTTACCTCTTTAGCTCTTGTAGATGAAGTCCTCCAAGCTCTTGCTCCAAGCTCCTCCTCCTTCTCCTAGCTCCTCCTTCTTCACTCCTCCAAGCTCTCCTCTCTTCTCCTCTCCTTTCCTCTCTTCTCTTCTCCTCTCCTCTCTTCTCTTCTCCAACTCTCATAAACTCAAAGTGAGAAAATGAGAAGAGAATGGGGGCTTTATTCTTTTCTAAAGTCACCCTAGACTCACCCTAAACTAACCTAACCCACCCCCTCATGCTAGTTTAGTCACAAGTTAAAACAAATTTAAAAAAAACAAAGTTAACAAAATCCGGCCGCGGGGTTGCGTTCGGAAGCGCCCGGGAAGCGCTCGGGTGGCGTGCGGTTCCGGGCCGGAATCGTGGCGCAACCAAGTGCCCGAACCGCCCTCCGATCCGCGGTTCCGGGCGGCCGCAACCAAAATTCCAGGAATCGAAATTTTAATTCGGATCCGCGCCACCTCCTCCTCCGATCCGCGCTTCCGACCTGGATTCCGGGACGCTTCGCTTCGATCCGCGGTTCCGGGTTTGGATCCGGCGGGGGGGGGGGCGATTCCTGCAACCCTGAGATAGACACATCATTCTTGTCTTCACTTGGGAAGACAGAATGGAGGATTGGGTAAACATCTGGTATCCGATGCTCTTTGAGGATGAGTTAGGGCATCCAAGATAAGAGTAGTCGTAGAGTACCGATATTCTTTGAGGACTGGGAATCCAAGATAAGAATAGTCCTGGTGGAACATACTCTAAGAGAACCTGGGTGGGGTATGTTCTGAGAGAGACAATGATGAAGGCGTCTATACATCGTTGGTCTCGCCAACATTGAGCTTTGACCTTGTGGAGAGATAGAGTTGTTAGTCAAGGCCTTGCTATGAGACAATGTTGGTTGATATGATGTTATACAGATGGGTTACCAATCCGACTCTTCTTATGAGAATTTTTCAGATTGAGAATGTCCAAGTACCTTGTTTGGATAATGTATACCTCCCTAGTTAAGAGGGACTGTTGAAAAGTGTAACTAGATTCGGTCTTCATTATGACATGTGTAATTATGATTTTATGTAATTGATGTAAAGAAGAAAATAAAATTATTTTTGTAATGCTTGATTCATGGGTTTCATGATCAAGGAATTTTATTTTATAGTTAAGAATCCCATTGTGAGCCTTTAGGGTTAGTCATCAAGTCATAAAGTTCATTGAGTCACTGTCAAAGTTTGAATACCCTTATTGGGCATGTTACATATGTAAATGAGTCATTAAAAGACCCTCCAAGACCAAGCTCAAGCACCTCCTTCAAGTTGGCCTAAAGATATCTCTAGAAAGGCATGCCAACCTTGTCACTACGAGAAGTCAACTTATTTGATGGGAAGATCACTATAAATAGGGCAACTCGACCTCCACTTGAAGGCAAAATTTTCGGTCAAGGAAAAGAGACAGAAAGAAGTGCGAAGTTCATGGCGAAGGAAGCCTATAACCAAGCAAAGGAAGGAAGTACATAACCGAGTTTATTTCTGATCTGTATAGGTGCTGTAGAAGGAGCCAAGGTATTGCAGTAACACTTGAAGGTCTGAACACAAAGAAAGTTAGGGTGATACCCATGCCACATTACCATAGAAGAAGCCTCCATCTAGAGCGAAGGAGTTCAGAATATCTAACCGAGTCACGTACTGCAACTAGGATTTCTGAAGTAGGACTGAAAAGTTGCAGGTGTGATTCAAGGAGCCGAGGAAGGAAGTCGAGATCTGAAGGGTAGCCGAGAAAGAGGAAGAAGCAAGCAGTTTGACCATCATTGACTCAAGGAAGAAGAAGAGGTCAAAATAAGAAGCTTTGTGACTTGGTCTTGGAGAGGTCAAATAGGTCAAGGGTCTTGGTCTTGCTATTCGTCAATTGAAGTCTCTATAAGGAAGAAGAATTCGTTTGGGTTTTCTCCTCAAGTTGGAGGGGTTTTGGGTTTGGCTAATGGCCTACATTTTGTGTCTCTTGTCTCTTTATTGTTTATGCATTGGTAGCTACTCGATGAATAAGAACACACTAATAATCTAAGTAAAGAGAATATCTTAATCTAAAGAAGTAAAAAGCATTCACAAGGAGTTATCTTTAGAAGAGAAATCACCGAATTGCTATGCCCTAGATTTCTCAACAGTGAGAGTGGTTCTTCAACATCACATTCCACATCCACATATCCCAACGCCTCAACTTTCTCATCTTTTTTTGTTCCTAGAACCGCATTTGGTGAACAACCTGGCATCAAATCGACACTTAAAAAAAAAGGAAAAGGCAGAAGCTGACAGGTTGGTCAGTAAGTGTCTTCTATGGAGTGATGTTCCTTTCAACATTGCCAAGACCAACCCATTCTACCAACCTATGTTTGATGCTGTCACTATTGTTGGCCCGGGGTACAAAGCCCCTACCTCTGCAGAGTTGAGAGGGCCTCTTCTTTAAGATGAAAAGATTGATTGTATTGCTATATTGGAGGAGTTTAGGGCATCATGGGAACACACTAGGTGCATAGTCATGTCAGATGGTTGGACTGACCAGAAGGGTAGGACCCTTCTTAACTTCTTGGTTAGTTGTCCCAAGGGGACAATGCTTATGAAATCTATTGATGCATATGCACACTTTAAAGATGCACGCTTATTATGTGAGTTGTTGGACATCTTCATTCAAGAAGTGGGTCCACAAAATGTTGTCTAAATCATAACGGACAACGTTGCAAATTATGTTGCTGTTGGCAGGTTGCTTATGGAGAGGTATCCTAACTTCTTTTGGACACCTTGTGTTGCTCATTGTATTGACTTGATGTTGGATGGTATAGGTAGGATTCCTCTTGTGAGGGATATTGTTGAATCATCCAAAAGCATAACAATTTTTTTATATATTCATGCATATGTGCTTAAGCTTGATGAGAAGTGTTGTACCTTGGAAGACAACCTCTGATTGAGGAGAGGTCAGTGCCCAAGACATTTATTCAAAATAGTGAAAAGATAAATTGGTTGTCCCATTGTTCAAACCCCAAAGATTATTATTTAAAGCCAATGCTTCTTAATCTTCAATGGAAAGAAACAATTTGTCCAAAGTGGCCTTCTGATGTTGATTACAATTTTAATGAAAGAATAGATAGAATGATAGTGGAAGATTTCCAACACAGGTTGCTTAATGCATAATCTCTGTTTTCAACCTTTGAAGAAAAATGTAATTAACAGAATATGGTGTATAGGAAAGAGGAGCGCATCATTAAGGAATCTTTAACTTTAAATCACAGGAAATTGATTTACAAAACTGTAATATTAAAGACCAACAACTTCATTACTCTTTACTATGAAGAAAACATAAAATGGAACAACAAGGAAAAACATTTGTACTCAACAGGTGTCTAGAATCACTTCAAACTTCTTTATTCAATTCCATTGAAGATAAAAAGATACAAGTATTTTCTGCTTCCGAGGTCTAGAACTTGGAACCCTCCTGTTTGAAATAATGTGATGTGGGTCATATGCCCATTTTTCACCCCGCTGTAAATCCATCTCTTAAAGTAATTTCTGCACTTCTCCTGCAATTTTCCTGTTGTTCACAACGAAAGGTCCCACTCTCTTTGGCAATTTAAACAAGTACCCCTTCTTTTCTGTCACAAAGTGTATTTGATCTACATTCAAGCTCTGTCTAATGAACTCCAACGAAAATAATCTCATAGGTACAAAAGTTGGAAGTCTGAAAGGGGCAACTTCTGCTCCATATAATCTGATCTCTGAATAATCCTCAAATTGAAACCAATCACCAACTTTGACATCTTTACTGAGCTGAAGTAAAGACTGAGCCTTTGGTAGAAAACAAGGTGGAGGAGAACTGTTCAAAATTGAATAAACAACTGATAGGAAAGAAGAAGCAAAATACATCAATCCTTGGCCATTTCCAGTGCTTCTTATCACATCAGTCCAAAATATCACTGACTGCTTGTTTTTACGAGGGTCCATGATATTCAGCCCTAGATGCATGAATCTTTCCACACGAGTGTACAAAAAGAAATATGTAACAGGAGATGGAAATCTAAAGCAACCTATGCAAGGAAGATCTGTTAATTGAGAATTTACCATTTTTTCCCAGAAGGCAGGTATGTCAAAGACTGTTTCTGGGTTCATCATCAAATTGAACATTCCTAAAACAACTTTATCAACAATGTTTGTATCCTCCTTTCCTAATATTTTGGCCAAAATCCATAGCACATGTCTAACTTCTTCAACAAAAGTATCTAGAGGAAAATGAGAAGGCTCCACAAGCAATTTTTTTCCAGTAGGCATTAAAAAGAAACTAAGTTGAGCATAATTAGGAGTAGACAAATCTTGGAAAGTTGAAATCAGAGCTTCTTCTAAAAACAGAGTGTAAGAGGTTGCAGATGGAAAGCATAAAGCTTGCTGAATTAACAAGGCCGACACTTGAAAAACATTTTCCCATAATTTATTCATAACAAAACATTTTTGAGGGTAAAGGGCAGAGACAAGCCAATTTATAAAGTCAGGGTACATGTAAGTATGAGGAATCATGGTAGCTAGGACACCAGACCTAATAACAACAACATAGACAAGGGATTCAACTTGGTTCAACAAAATTTGATGATAAACTTCTATACAATTCATTGAACAGACTAGGTCAAAAATATCTCTCTTAGTATCCATCAACGAAATATGAAAAGTAAAACCTGTAATAACGACTTTCTTTGACATTTTCCAAATTCCGAATGCTGAGACTTTGTGCAGATGTCAGAATAGTGGCTGGTGATAATGACTGGACTTGCAACCTGTACAGTTTCATTTTTTGACAACGGGAACAACGAACAACAATGAGGGAAATGTAGAGTAAACATGATTTTTAGAATAAATGGAGTAACGGGTG
This sequence comes from Pinus tabuliformis, assembly GCA_031772625.1. Taxonomy (NCBI): domain Eukaryota; kingdom Viridiplantae; phylum Streptophyta; class Pinopsida; order Pinales; family Pinaceae; genus Pinus; species Pinus tabuliformis. Next base: position 1,212,746,454 of record CM062809.1, on the reverse strand, counting down.
GGAAACAAAATTAATGACAATTTTGAGAGAATCGAGAAATGAGCTGGTGACAAGATGGATGAAGTGATGGCTGATGTGGAGGATGAGGTGGCGGAAGGAAAACGATGACAGTGAAACGGTAAATGGCTAACAGACAGACACCCGCTCGCTTGCTGACGAAACGTGCTCACTTGTCGACGTCATACGGGGGCAGACTCCAATACGGGGCAAATCCAACGAAGTCCCCCTGCAACTGATTGCAGCGGTAAATCTGATGATCGGGAATAACGTTGAAAATTCATACGGGGGTTCTGGGAGAGCTAACTGTCAGGCATGTAGTGCTGTCGGGTTTGCTCCATCCCACGGGCCCCACTACCTTATCTCATCGCACTCGAAAATGTGCCCGACTTTTAAACTTTGACACAGTGTTTTCGACTAGGGCCCACCTATTTACATTAATGCTTGCATAAAACTTTATTAAAACAACATAATCCACCATCAAACAAAATTTTTTTCTTGCTTTCTTTTCTTTTTGTTATATTTTTATATATATATATATTTTTGACACTGATACATATTTATACATTTCTCCTACACACATATAAAAGTAAAACGAGCTACAACATTTGGCTCCACCTGGGGATAGTGTTTTAAGTCAAAACACTAAGAACCACATATTAGTGCCTTCACCTTGGGCATGGAGTCAAAATTATAGCTTGAAACATTGCAATGAAGGGCTCCGCAATTATTCACAATGATCACATCAGTATATACAATGAAGGAAAAGAAATGAAGTCAATGCTGGAAGTAGTGCTTCAAACACTGCCCATTGATTGGCAGCTATATAAGTTCGCCATCCATGTTTTCCAAAATGAAGGTGTTATTTGTTCTAAACTTCTGCAATCTTGAAAGAGCCGTACCAAAGAGGATGAAATTTTCCATGCTTGCCTTTCTCTTCTCTTCTCACATCCCAACATAGAACCAAGTCTCCAGGCTGAAAAGTAATATCTCTGGCTTTCCTGTCAAATGTTATTCATTTTCTCCTAGTAATTGATAAGAATTTGCATTACCCTTTCTCTATTTTCATTCAATTCTACCAACTTATTGATCCTCCTTCTAAGTGCATTTGATTCTTGCTGAACATCTTGAATAAGTGCCACAATAGGTTTTGCTAATTGGCTGGGAAATAAAGCAGTTGTTCCATATACTAACTCAAAAGGTGACTTCCTAGTCGACCTTCTAGTAGTAACTCTATTTTCCCATAAGGCAAATTTCAACTTTGAATCCCAGTTTTTCTGATTTTCTGCAATAGTCTTTTTAAGAATCTTCACCAGGGCCTTATTGGAAGATTTTGCCAGCCCATTTCCTTGTGGGTGATAGGTGGTAGAATGAGCCAATATCACATTATATTTTTGGCAAAAGTCAATCAACTTTGCAGATCTAAAAACCTGTGCATTGTCTGTTACCAGCTTCTTAGGACAACCAAACCTGCTGAAAATATTGTCTTCTAAAAATTTTATTACCACTGTATCATTAGCTCTCCTCGTTGGAACAACTTCTACCCACTTAGTAAAATAATCAGTCCCTGTCAAAATCCATTTATGCTGTCCACTAGAGGGTGGATTTATCTCCCCTATAAAATCCAAACCCCATTGTCGAAAGGGTTCTTCCACAAATACAGGGATCAAGGGTAATGGTGCTAATTTCTTCTTATCAACAAATATCTGGCATTTCTCACAACTTCTTACCAATCTGTAAACATCAGAAAATAGAGAGGGCCAAAAGAAACCAACCTTCAAGATTTTATGGGCTGTGACTTTCCAACTGTAGTGACCTCCGTAGATAGATCCATGATTTTCATTTAGAATTTCTATAGTCTCTCCTTCAGTTAAATAGAGCAACAAAATACCAGCTGGATCTCTCCAATATAACTTCCCACCTGTTATTACATATTTTTGAGCCTTAACTCGGAGAGCTTTATATTTTTTTCTGTCCAAAGAAAAAGGACAACCGAGGAAACAAGGATGATGGACAATATCTTTATACCACTGAGAACAAAGATATTTATACTGAATTTTGTTATCAGGTTCTTTACTCATACCTTGTTCTCCTTCTGTCTTGGATTCAGTAACTTCGGCCAGCAAATTGATTCCCATAGCTTGATGATTAGCTTCTGTTAAATTTTTTGCTAAACCTTGTCCTTTCACCGGCTTAGTTGGCTTAATATCCATATCATATTCCTGGATTTTTGCAATCCATTTTCCTCTTTTTCCATCATTGTCACTCTGAGTCAACACCTCTTTAACAACAACATTAGGAACATAAGCAATAATTTGAGATTGCAGAATATAAACTCTAAAAGCCTTTAGTGCTTTTACTAAATCATAGGCCTGCTTCTCCAGAATATTATATTTCAGTTTTGCATCCCTTAACACTCTGCTGAAGAATGCTACAGGTTGCTCTCTGTTTTCCTGATTTCTTTGTAGAAGCACTGTTGCCAGAGTAAAAGGGGAAGCAAATGAGAATATTTGAAAAGGCTTTTGATAATCAAGACTTACCAACACAGGTGCTTCCTGAAATGCTTATTTGATCCGAGCAAAAGATTCCCTGGCTGTTGTAGTCCACTTCACTTCTGCATTCTTTCTCAACATATCAGTAATTTCCTTAACAATTTCTGCATAATTTGGGATAAATCTTCTTAAAAAAATTTATTCTTCCCAAAAAATTTTGAATCTCTTTTTTACTCCTTGGCAAAGGTATATTTTTTATTGCTTCAACCCTTTTTGGATCTATCCTAACCCCTTCTTCAGAAATAATATGACCAAGTAATTTTCCTTCTTTCAAAGAAAAATGAGATTTCTTTGGGTTTAAGGATAAACCATAACTTCTACATTTTTTGAAAGCCTGCTGTAAATGCTTTAAGTGTTCTTCATCCGACTTAGAGAAACTGTAATGTCATGCAAATAAATTACCACAAATTTCTCTTTTTAACCTACAAAGGCTATATCCATAGCCCTCTGGAAAGTAGCCCCAACATTCATTAATCCAAAAGGCATTTTAGCATACATAAAAGTGCCCCATGGAGTAGTAAACATTGTCTTCATTTGATCTTCTAGCTGCATCGAAATCTGATTATAACCCGAAAATCCATCGATCATTGACAATCTTGAAGATCCTATTACTTTTTGTAAGACATGATCCATTTTAGGAAGAGGATAATTGTTCTTCAATGATGCCTTGTTTAAATTTCGGAAATCAATACATAGTTCAATCTCCCCATTCTTCTTTCTCACAGGCACTAAATTATCCACCCACTCAGAATATCTCAGAGGAACAATTATTTTAGCTTGTAACAACTTCTTGACTTCCTTCTCAATTGATGGCAACAATAAAAGATTTATCTGTCTCAATCTTTGCTTGTATGGTTTAATCCCCGACTTCGAAGGAATTTTATGTTGGATGATGCTAGTATCATAAGTATTCAAATCCTCATAGGACCATGCAAATATATCAAATTATTTCTTGAAAAGCTCTACATACCTCTGTTTGAAGTCCTTTGGAACATCCTTTGCTAACCTCACCGTCTTACGTTGCTGTTTGATTCCAAGGTTGTAATCTTCAAGATCCTCTTCTAAATCTGTTTTCTTTGCATGGACAACAACATCATTCGCATTAAATAATCTCTCCAAGGGTACCAAACCTTTAGGAATCACATTATTCTTCATATGTACAATCTTTTGATTTCCAATAGAATCTTTCATAGGCAATTTTTTGTTTCACTGCTCTTCTTGAAACTCATCAGATTCATCCTCTTGATCAATTTCCAAATTTGAAAATTCACCCACCATTTCCAGAATTCTTTTGATTTGTTCTTCATCTTCAAACACCTGGCAATACTTCACATTATCTGTAATGGAAGGCCTGCTTCTTATTTCTACTTCATACCTAAGTCTGAGATTCAAAGGAGGTTTAAAAGTACTAGCTGCAGTTGCTAATGAATCAGCTAATCTGTTACCTTCCCTAGGTACAAACTATATATTAAAAGCATAAAAGAAGTTATCTACCAAATCCCACACTTCATTTCTATACATCTTTAGTCTTGGATGTTTTGCTTGACATTGATTCTTGATTTGCTTAATAACCAATTCTGAATCTCCAAAAACAGAAATGCATTGAATTCCTAGATTCTTTGCTGCTTGTAAACCAAGAATCAAAGCTTCATATTCAGTAACATTATTTGTAGAGTCAAATTCTAGTTTATAAGAGAAGGGAATCATATGACCTTTAGGAGAAAGTAGAAGAACTCCTGCTCCATTCCCTTCTTTTGAATAGGCACCATCAAAATATAACTTCCAGACTCCACTGACTACTAGCTCCTTGCTCTTAATTGCTGAAGGGAGCTGCACTTCTATATCTTCAGCTTTCTGGGGACTCATGCAACATAAAACTGGAAAAGTCATCCTTTTCCTGCTATAAACAAGAGAATTACTTGAACCCTCCTTCGTGATAGTTTTCACAAACTTGGTCTCTCAATACAATCTCCTTTCTTCTCCACCAAAAACTAGAATAATAACATAAGTAAAATCCAGTTTAAGGACTCCTCCCAATTTGGCTCCCCAAGATCTAGAGAGCAACATTCGAAAATGAGCTGGAATATCTGCAACAACCATGTCCATTACAATGCTCCTAGCAGGAATTTGAGCCAATGATACCACAAAATCTTTAATCAATCCCATACATTTGACCTTCTTTGAATCAAAAGAATATAGGTCTTTATAGGGCTTTGTAATTTGCAGGTTCAATTGCTTCATAATTGATAGTGGCATTAAATTATGAGATGCTCCTGAATCTAACATACAATTATGAAGTACAAAGGTATGCATAAGCAGAGAAATATAAAAAGGAGGTGTAGAGGTATCTTGTTCTTCTACATGAGGACCAAACATCACCACTGGTCTCTCCTCCTGCAAATTAACTGCATCTGCTGAATGCTTATGTTGAGAAAGGTTTATAAAGTCAGAAACTTGCTTCTTATATCTAGGAATCTTTACTAGCTTTGTTAAAGACATTGGAACTTTACGCTTCTCTAATTCTTTCATTAGATCAAAAGAATGGCTTATTTTTGTTGTTCTCAATTGCTCCTCCTCATTTAAGTTCTGACTGGGAATCTTCTCTGAACTAACAATAGGTTGTTGAACAAATTTATGCAATATACCTGAATCTTGTTTGCTATTAGAACTTTCTCCCTGTTGACCTGTAACTCTTGGAATTGTCTCAACTTGCTGCTTTCCTTTATCTACTTGTCTTGGAGACTGCTGCTGTACTATACGATCTGTTGGCTCCTCTACACTGTTTGGAAGTCTTGATCTTTTTCTAGATCGAAGATCATATTTTCTATGCAACTCTGCTTGTATAAAATCTGCAAACTTCTTATAATACTCTTCAATTTCTTCATCCTCCAGAGAGACCTGAAAATATGAATTAAAATCATCTTTTATAACCCCTTCTTCTACTTCATCATATAATGTAGAAATTTGATTTTCTTGTTCTTTAAGAGATTCTTCCATTGCTTCCTCTGTTCCATCCTCGATGTACAAAGGTCGTTGTATCTGATCCTGATCTTTTCTTTCTCTCTGCATAATTTGCAGTGGCCGCCGCCTGAATTGAGGATTGAAATTTCTATTTTGACCTTGCTGAAACTGTCTTGGTGCGTTTTTGTTCTCCAATTCCATTTTCACCAACTTGTTGGACAAATTTTTAATGACCTTAGTCATTTCATCGAGCTTTTGCTCATGAGAATCTTTTGGCTGACTAGCAACCTTTACTTCTTCTTTTCCCTTGCCTTTGTCTTGAACTTGTTCTTTTGGCTTAATTTTCCCTGTAGTAGATAAATTAGCTTTGATCTCCAGTGCATGAGTCTGTATTTGGTCTAAAGTAGGAGAGCTCCTCTCCCTTAGGGTGAAACTAAAATCAAAATCAAATGCCCCTGCAAATACTACTTTTGCTCCTACAAGAGGTGGCTTAATTTCTTGTGGCAAACTATTATACAACTTATTAAATCTCTTAATGAATTCATTTACTTCTTCTTCTGGTTTTCTTTTAATTGCATTGAACTCAGTTAAGAAATAACCATGATCCTTCTTTTCACCCCATCTCTGTGTAAAAACATATTCTAACTCTTCCCAAGTATTTATAGAATTAACAGGAAGTGTTTTGAACCACTTCCTTGCTTCCCCATCCAGCGACTGTACAAACAGTCTCATTACAACATCCAGATATTCGACATTCAAATTCTCAGCAAATGCATAAAATGAAGCAATATGCTTTTCTGCTGTTACTTCGTCCTCCCCTGTAAATCTAGGCAATAATTTTAAATAATCTTGGGGCATTACATTCATTGGCTGAGGTAGGTTTAGAGGTGCATATCTGTTCAGAAGAAAAGCTGGGATAGCCATATTTAAATTAGAAAGAGGAACAAAGGAACTTCCTGCTTGGAACACAAATGATTGAGGTGGGATAACATAAATAGGAACATGTTGATTGACAATTGAAACAGTTTGATTTGGAATTGAAAAATCAATTGTTTTAATTTCTTCAATTTCTGGAAAAGAAAAAGATACCGACTCAAATGATTCTCCTTCTAATATAGGTTCTGCAAAAATATTCTAAAAAGAAGACAAACTTTCTTGAGAAAAATCAAGATTTTTCACAATTGGCTCTGAATGTGAAGTATTAAAGGATTCTGAAGTAGAACTTGAACCAGGTGTAGAGAGAGTAGGTTTTGGAGTTACTAGAGATTTAGGCTTCCAAACTCTTCGAGAAATTAACTTCTCTGGGTCAAAGAGGATTGGAGCTTTCGATTGTGAGGTATCAGACCTTGTATGGGGTTGGAGCCAGGACTGTTTTATTGGTGAGAAACTCAGCCTAAGCACTTTCTTTGCTCACCAGACAAAGAAATGACTAAAAATATAAAACCCAGGGAAAAATAGCTTCATGTCTCCATTCCCCGGCAATGACCCCAAAAAATGTTGTACCTTGGAAGACAACCTCTGATTGGGGAGAGGGCAGTGCCCAAAACATTTATTCAAAATAATGAAAAGATGAATTGGTTGCCCCATTATTCAAACCGTAGAGATTATTATTTAAAGACCATGCTTCTTAATCTTCAATGGAAAGAAACGATTTGTTCAAAGTGGCCCTCTGATGTTGATTACAATTTTAATGAAAGAACAAACATAATGATCGTGGAAGATTTCCAACATAGGTTGCTTAATGCAGAATCTTTGTTTTCAACCTTAGAAGAAAAAATACAATTAGCAGAATATGGTGTATAGGAAAGAGGAGCGCATCATTAAGGAATCTTTAACTTTAAATCATAGGAAATTGATTTACAAAAATGTAATATTAAAGACCAGCAACTTCATTACGCTTTACTATGAAGAAAACATAAAATGGAACAACAGGGAAAAAATTTGTACTCAATAGGTCTCTGGAATCACTTCAAACTTCTTTATTCAATTCCATGTGAAGATAAAAAGATACAAGTATTTTCTGCTTCTGAGGTCCAGAACTTGGAACCCTCCTGTTTGAAATAATGTGATGTGGGTCATACGCCCATTTTCACCCAATTGTAAATCCACCTCTTCAAGTAATTTATGCAATTCTCCTGCAGTTTGCTTGTTGTTTACAATGAAAGGTCCCATTGTCTTTGGTAATTTAAACAAGTACCCCTTCTTTGCTGGCACAAAGTGTATTTGATCTACATTCAAGCTCTGTCTAATGAACTCCAATGAAAATAATCTCATAGGTACAAAACTTGGAAGTTTGAAAGGGGCAATTTCTGCTACATATAATCTGATCTCTGAATAATCCTCAAATTGAAACCAATCACCAACTTTGACACCTTTACTGAGCTAAAGTAAAGACCGGGCCTTTGGTAGAAAACAAGGTGGAGGAGAATTGTTCAAAATTGAATAAACCACTGATAGGAAAGAAGAAGCAAAATACATCAATCCTTGGCCATTTACAATGCTTCTTATCACATCCGTCCAAAATATCACCGATTGCTTGTTTTTATGAGGGTCCATGATATTCAGCCCTAGATGCATGAATCTTTCCACATGAGTGTACAAAAAGAGATATGTAACAAGAGATGGAAATCTAAAGCAATCAATGAGGGGACGATCTATTAATTGATAATTTACCATTTTTTCCCAAAGGGCAGGTATGTCAAACACTGTTTCTGGGTTCATCGTCAAACTGAACATTCCTAAAGAAACTTTATCAACAGTGTTTGTATCCTCCTTTCCTAAGATTTTGGCGAAAATCTGTAGCACAAGTCTAACTGTTGGAATTTCTAAGTTTAACCCGTTAGAAATTCTTCCTGTACTATTTGATTTATTTCTTCCTACTTGTTCAATTACTTAACAAGTTATTTACCATGAAAATACTGAAAATAAATACAAGTACAGTATCAACACATACAGATCATCAACTGAAATTAAACAAGCACATAGGTGACACCGTTGTTTTTGGACTACTGTCCCCGAAAAAACCCAATGCAGGAAAACTGGTGCAGCTATTCAGAGGGTTTTATTATTATGCAGTTTCAGAATACAACCTGGGTGCCAGAAATGGCTCACCCAACAGAGAATGCCCTCGACAGTAGTACCTCTCAGTCGGAGACAGATATTTCGGCTAAATCACCGGATGAACGATCCCACAACAATGATGCAGCTTCTGCTGCTCTGCGTCACTCTGATAGGGACTGCGTCACCCTATCCGACGCTTCAGCTCCGAGTTTGTCCCATGAAATCCTCCAGCGCTGCCTCTAGGCCCTGTGTCAGCCTCTCTGGCCTCTGCGTCAACTTTTGGAGCCTCTGCGTCAACCCCTAGACCCTCTGCGTCTCACACACTAGCCTCTTTGGCTCTGTGCAACTCCTGGCTGCCTCTGCGTGGCCTCTAGCTGGCTTTGTGTCAACCTCTCCCGGATCTGCGCTAATCCTTCTGGTACTAACTCTGCCTCTCTGCTATGTATTCACTACCCCTCAGCTGCAACTCAGATCACTCACTCGATTTCCTCAGCGAACTTTGCCCTAGAAAATCGAATTCTTGATCAACTTGGTGTGTTCTCCAAATGACCCTCAAGCCTCCTCTTATACTTTTCTCGTTGGTTCATCAATGGCCTAGATTAAATCTCTAATCAACGGCTAAGATTAGATTTGGCTTGATCCATGACTTTTGGACCCCTCTAACACAAATTTATATTAATACCCTTTAATATTTTATTTTCACTAAGTTTAGACTTAGGAACTCCATTAAAAATATTAATTATTTTAATATCTCCCAAACTGGTTAGAATTTGCCCAAACCATTTCTAGGTCTTGGAGATCTCATGTGATTTAGCCTCTCCACTAATTTTCATGGCTAGAGCACATCCGATGCTACCCCAAATCAACACTCCCTCTTAGCGAGGACTGTGCTCTAGTAATACTCCTCACTGAGTATCACCCTGATCATCCAACATTGGTCCTTGTGCTGATGCTAGGCCTCTCTGCCCAACATCCTCTGCACTGCTGCCCATGGCCCTGCCACTGCCATTGCTGCATCCGTATGGTAGCTCCCTCTGCATCCATGCTGTTGCCCATGGCCCTGCCATTGCCACTGCTGCATCTGCACTCCATCCCCTCTCATCATGCTGCCCATAGCACTGCCACTGCTAACTGTTGCACTGCAACTCAGTCACTGAGAAGTTAGTAATTGATCCTCCCAACTCTGACATCTTTGTCAGGCTAGAAACACTCCCAATGCTGAAGCTCCCTCTATCGCTGACAAGTGCTCCCTCTACTGACCTCTGCGCTACTGCATCTTGCACTGTTGCCTCACGCTGTCCCAGGACTCCTACACTGTAGCACTCTCTCTCACTCCATCCACATCCGTCTCTACCGACATCCATCAGTCCTGCTAGTCCTCTTTGGGGCTCCCGTAGCAAGGTATAATCCAAGAGGTTGGGTACCTCAATGATCTTGCCCCTCATCGCCTGTAGTCTGTCTGACTACAACTTGATGTCATCCCACTTCCTCTCAAGTGGCGCATGAGCACTCATGGAATAGTCGTCATCCTCCTCGACTTCTTTCTCCGCCTTTGCTTGCGTTGCCTTCGAGTCAGAAGCCTCTCCCTTACTCTTCTTCCTCGGACATTGGTTCGCATAGTGACCCAGTTCCCCACAATGGAAACACTTCATCTTGGAGAGGTCCTTCTTCTTTCTCTTCTCCTGATTTTCCGCAGTTGCAAGAGTCGCATCTTCTTCTTCCTCCTTCTTGATTCTGACCCCTTTTCTGCTACTCGTCGCCTTGGTCACCCCACTGATCTCTTCTTGACGAAGAGCCGCCCACAGTTCCTCCCAATCTAGAATGCTCGACCTGCCTAGTATGCTCTGGACAAATACCTCCCAATCCTTTGAGACTACGTTCAATGTAGTCCTCACCATCAGTTCCTGATCCGACGTGGCCCCTATGGAAGTTAGCTAATCACGGATCTCCTTCAATCCGCCGAGGAAGACATCTATCTGCTCTCCCTTCTGCATCTGGTATGACTGCAGTTGATTTTCAAGTAACATCTTCCTCTGCACAGAAGTATGCTGGCACAATTTATTTAGGGCATCCCACATCTCATTTTCCGTGTCCTTTTCGGCAATATGCGACACCACATGATCCTTGATCCCATCAAGGATGATGCACTTCGCCTTGGCCATTGCCTCCTCGTACTTCTCATTTTCAGCTGGGTCAACTGGGATCACTATTGTTTTCAAGGCGAAGTCCTTGATGTGATATCTGTTTAGAATGGACAAGATCATGGCCTTCCAGACCACGAAGTTGGATGCTCCATCCAACCTATCCTGATCTCTCAGTCCATTCACGACCATTATGCTGCTCTTCTTCCGACTCCTCTGAGTCTCTTTACTTCCCTCTTGGAAGTCCTCGGTTTGACTCCCTTTGAGTCTCGATTTCCTTTCTGGAAATCCCTCCTCCTTGATCTTGCCCTGTAAGGTGCTGTTCTGACCACAGTACTCCACCATCTTCACTTTGCAAATTATCCGCAGCCTTCTATACCCCAACAACTTGAAGGACTGAGCCTCTAGGCTCTGCGCAATCCTGGCACCGGCAAAATATGCACCTCCTGGCCACAACGTCGATCCTTCCTGACTGAGAAAGATGACCTCTGCTCCTCTCTGCCTCTGTGCTGATCCTCCTCCTGGCTCGAACTGATGACGCAGGCCCTCTGTGTCACCCCTTCCTTGCTGCTTTCTGCTAGGAACAACTTCTGTCACTTGGGACAACTGTTTTTGCTGCTACTGCTCTGCTCGGCTGATGCCTTCAGTTATCCTGTGATCTGCAACCATGCTCCGATACCATGTTGGAATTTCTAAGTTTAACCTGTTAGAAATTCTTCCTGTACTATTTGATTTATTTCTTCCTACTTGTTCAATTACTTAACAAGTTATTTACCATGTAAATACTGAAAATAAATACAAGTATAGTATCAACACATACAGATCATCAACTGAAAGTAAACAAGCACACAAGTGACATCGTTGTTTTTGGACTAATGTCCCCGGAAAAACCCAATGCGGGAAAACCGGTGCAGCTATTCAGAGGGTTTTATTATTATGCAGTTTCAGAATACAACCTGGGTGCCAGAAATGGCTCACCCAACAGAGAATGCCCTCGGCAGTAGTACCTCTCAGTCGGAGACAGATATTCCGGCTAAATCACTGGATGAACGATCCCACAACAACAATGCAGCTTCTGCTGCTCTACGTCACTCTGATAGGGACTGCGTCACCCTATCCGGCTCTCCAGCTCCCAGTCTGTCCCACGAAATCCTCCAACGTTGCCTCTAGGCCCTGCATCAGCCTCTCTGGCCTCTGCGTCAGCTTCTAGAGCCTCTGCGTCAGCCCCTAGACCCTCTGCGTCTCACATGCTGGCCTCTCTGGCTTTGCGTAGCTCCTGGCTGGCTCTGCGTGGCCTCTAGCTGGCTCTGTGTCAACCTCTCTCGGCTCTATGCTGATCTTCTTGGTACTAACTCTGCGTCTCTGCTATGTATTCACTGCCCCTCAGTTGCAACTCAAATCACTCACTCGATTTCCTCAACAAACCTTGCCCTAGAAAATCGAATTCTTGATCAACTTGGTGTGTTCTCCAACTGGCACTCAAGCCTCCTCTTATACTTTTCTTGTTGGTTCATCAACGATTTAGATTAAATCTTTGATCAACGGCTAAGATTAGATTTGGCTTGATCCATGACTTTTGGACCCTTCCAACACAGTTTTATATTAATACCCTTTAATATTTTATTTTTCCTAAGTTTAAACTTAGAAACTCCATTAAAAATATTAATTATTTTAATATCTCCCAAACTGTTTAGAATCTGCCCAAACCATCTCTGGGTCTTGAAGATCTCATGTGCTTTAGCCTCTCCACCAATTTTCATGGCTAGAGCACATTCGATTCTACCTCAAATCAACTCTAATTTCTTCAACAAAAGTATCTAGAGGAAATTGAGAAGGCTCCACAAGCAAATTTTTTCCAGTAGACATTAAAAAGAAACTGAGTTGAGCATGATTAGGTGTAGACAAATCTTGGAAAGTTGAAATCAGAGCTTCTTTTGAAAACGGAGTGTAAGAGCTTGCAGATGGAAAGCATAAAGCTTGCTGAATTAACAACGCTGACACTTGAAAAACATTTTCCCATAATTTATTCATAACAAAACATTTTTGAGGGTAAAGGGCAGAGACAAGCCAATTTATAAACTCAGGGAAGATGTAAGTCTAAACAATCATGGTAGCTAGGACACCAGACCCAATAACAGCAGCACAGACAGGGGATTCATCTTGGTTTAACAAAATTTGATGATCAACTTCTATACAATTCATTGAACAAACTTGGTCAAAAATATCTCTCTTAGTATCCATGAACAGAATATGAAAAGTAGAACCTGTAATAGTGGCTTTCTTCGACATTTTACAAATTTCGAATGCTGAGACTTTGTGCGGATGTCGAAATAGTGGTCGATGATAATGATTGGACTTGCAACCTGTACAATTTGATTTTTCAATAGCAGGAACAAAGGACAACAATGAGGGAAATGTAGAGTAAACGTGATTTATAGAAAAAATGGAGTAACGGGTGGGAAACATAATTAATGACAATTTTGAGAGAATCGAGAAATGAGCTGGCGACAAGATGGATGAAGTGGCAAAAGGAAAACAGTGAAAGTGCAACGGTAAATGGCTAATAGACAGACACCCGCTCTCTTGTCGACGGAATGCGCTCACTTGCTGATGTCATACGGGGGCAGACTCCAGTACAGGACAAACTCTACGGAGTCCCCCCACAACTGATTGTAGCCATAGATTTGATGACAGGAATAACATTGAAAAGTCATACCCGAGGGGGGAGGACTGGGAGAGCTAACCGTCATGCATGTAGTGCGGTCGGGTTTGCTCCATCCCATGTGCCCCACTACCTTATCTCATTGCGCTCGAAAATTTCCCTGACTTTTAAACTCCGACACGGTGTTGTCGACTAGGGCCCACTTGTTTACATTAATGCTTGCATAAAACTTTATTAAAACAGCGTAATCCACCATCAAACAAAATTTCTGTCTTGCTTTCTTTTCATTTTGTTATATATATATATATATTTTGAAACTGATACATATTTATACATTTCTCCTACACACATATAAAAGTAAAACAAGCTACAACAAGAAGATTCACCAACAACAAAGAGTTGGTGTGTCCTGCCATTACATGATTTGCCACTACTCTCATATCTCTTCAGTCTTTGTTGAATTCTGTGGGATGTGAAGAGCATGTTTCTTTCACAAGATTGGCGTGCTTTATCTATTAGCCGCAAACCAAAGGGAGAGGGCATATGCATAATATTTTCATATGATCAGAGCTTTTGGGTAGGATTAGAGGAGGTGTGTGCCATTTCAGAACCTTTGGTAAGGGTTCTTCGGTTGGTTGATGGAGACAAGCCCGCAATCGGCTACTTGTATGAGGCGATGGGTAGGGCCAAAGAAGCCATTCGTGCCTATTATGAAGATAAGGGAGATGAGGGGTTACATAAACAACAATTGGTATGGAGAATGATTGATGAGCGATGGAACAATACCCTCCATCGACCCATTCATGATGTAGGTATATATCGCAACCCCGCATTTTCTTACTCTTGTGGTATCAAATTTGATGCTTGTTACGCACCATTTTGAGGGTGATATCTTTAGGACAAATTTTTTCTCCAAGATAGTCCTCAGCTGGCAGTCAGCAGCCACCAACTAGCTCGTTGTGCCATTTCTCTGTCACTTGAGCCAACCATGTGGTCCCTTACCCATCTGTTATGATCGTATGTTTGATGGTGGACCTCTCGAACCTAAAGGTATGCCTTGTCATTTGGGAATTGAGTATTGTAGTTTGCTTATCATGGATACTTCTGGGCATGGATTAATGGGGGGATTCGGCGGAAAGAGTGGGCTAGGTCTGTGCTCTTGTCCTCGAGACCTCTTTTGAATGTTAACCTTGGTCCCTAGTCCCGTGGGACCTCTTTTACTGACCTTTGGGCTTTAGGGATGGTACTATGGTATTACATGGGAAACCCTGATTTTGGTTGTGTGGTCCCGCTACCTTATCCACATATATCACTCCCCTTCCACTCATTATAACCCCATTCATCATCTCTCCCACTTGGGTCCACATTCCTCCACTGGGTCCACTTAGGGTTAGCCTTCCCATTCCCCTTGCCCACACCTTGGGTCGGGTCGAGATTGATGCCCCAAAGGTTGATGCAGTTGAAAAGAAAAGTAAAAGCATATTCAACAAGGAGATGTACCACAAAATGCAAAATATGGCCGGGACAAACACATTTAGCATGTGGGCAAAAGTCAATACATGAGCTCTACCCCATCATCATGCCCATCACCCTGGTTCCTACAGGCCCTAGACGAACCTCCTTTAGCATTCAGGAGCTCAATGACCTCCTTAGAACCCATGATTGTCCCAACCCCTGGTAGGCAATGAACCGCCCTATCTTAAAGGGGGTATCCACTACTATATCTTACACATCATGCTCTTATCCTTTGAGCCTTGAACAGTTAATTAAATAAAAATCATAAAAAGCAAAAAGCATATAAAGAAGGGTAAAAAAATCAATGCCGGGACACCTCATGTACCACGATTGCTCCCTCCTATACATTATATACCTAAGTGTGGGCTTCCCTTTTATTAGCTACCATTGTACCCCAACATGTGGCCGAGGCCGACCCTTTCATTCCCTACTCCATTCCTCTCTTTACCACATGCCACCACCCTTTAAAGGATATACCTTGGACATACTATCCCCTTTAAAAGTGGAAACCACCCAATAGGATGCTTGGTTAACCCCATTTGGAGCTTGGAGACATTAGCACATGCCAAAGCCCACTATGGAAGGGCATGCCCTCAAGAAGTGCCTACCTGTTGTCCATGGTTTGTAAGCTCTTTTACTTGATCTCCTTTGATGACTTGTTGTACTGGAAGGCTAGGGGATGCATTGAATCTTATGTAGGATTGCAAATGGTCTCCATTTTGGGTTTGGTCTCCCTATACGGGGTCTTAACCCTCTAGAGGGCTACATTGGGACATGTAGGGTGTGTGTTGAAAGCTATGGGCCTCCACAATAGTAGAAAACACTCCATGGATCCCCAGAGATGTTGAAAGATTACTTGAGATTTACGTATTGGACAAGGAAGATGCATCTGGTTCACCATGCCTAGCTGGCCCCACAGTTGTACCATGCACTTTGTAGATGACCTAGGACTTGTATGGTGATGTGGCATCACTTTTACCATCATCTAAGGCCTTACAGATGGTCTGCATGCATCTTCGACCTATTTGGAGACCCATGAGGTTACTTGTGTGCCGTCACACTCATTGGGAGCACCACAGGTTTAAAACAAGGGGCCAACCCCTTGTCCACTACTTTTGGGAGTCCTATTCATCATTGTGGCACTTATGGACTTCATCAGGTTTCTTAGAAGGCCCAACAACATGTATTGTTGATCATTCGACATCTTGAGAAGCTTATTATTTTGTTTATGAGCTAGTTTGGTGGGCTTGTTGTTGATTTGGGGTAGCATCAGATATGCTCTAGCCACGAAATTTGGTGGAGAGGTTGGAGCACATGAGATCTCTAATACCCAAAAAGGGTTTGGGCAAATTCTAAACAGATCAGGAGATATTAAAATAATTAATATTTTTAACGGAGTCCCTAAGTTTAAACTTAGGGAAAATAAAATATTAATGTGTATTAATATGAATCTATGTTAGAGTGGTCCAAAAGACACGGATCAAGCCAGATCTAATCTTAGCCATTGATTAGGGACTTAATCTCGGCCGTTGAGTCATCAATAGGAAAAGTATAAGAGGAGGCTTGAGGGTCACTTGGAGAACACACCAAATGACCAGTGATTCTATTCTCTAGAGCGGGGTTTTCTAAGAGAGATAGAATCAGTGATCGGGAGAGCAGCTGAGGGGCATTGAGTAGGCCCAAGTAGCTAAATCAAACTCATTAGAAGTGTATAAATAGAAGTGACGAGGATTCATTTTAGCATCATCACTTGGATTTGGAACTTGTATCTCTTTAGAGATTTTCACTATCCTTCTTGGAGGACCAAATTTCGGAGCATGGAATGAATTTTGATGTTTGGATAATTTTCATGTCTTGGAGCTTCTTGATGGCAAGTTTTTGGATGGTTGGATATATCCTTATACATGTAAATACATTTTAATGCTATTTTTTCTTTCTAATTTTGTCACATATATTGTTGATGGGATTTCGCTATACTAGGGCTTATTTGCTGCATCTCTTATGCGAAGTTGTGGAAATTTTGTTTCTGGATAGTGAATGCTTCATGTATGGGCCATGTATAATGAATGAATGTTCCCAGAGATGTTTCATTATTGAAAGTCATCTTGATAAACCATTTATCTTGCAAAACAAAGTATAAAGTCTCTGAAGCTGCTTTTGCTGCTGCCCTAGTGCCAAGCAAAGTTGTCTTCGAGGCCTCCTTGACCTAGAAAATTTGAAGGTCCATAGTCATAATTCTAGTTGACTCCATTTCTCCCGAAAGGATTAGGCACTGGTCCACTCAAAGGTGATCATCTTAAACCCTTCTCATCCAACTCCCTCTCCTTTTCTAGGCCTAACCCATTAGGTCTCCTAGGGCATCATTTATCTTGTAAAACACCAATCAAACAAGTTCGATCTCTTGGCCCCTACTACGCTGGTGTGTCTCCTAGGTGCCCTCCAATTTTGAAGAAATTTTGACGGTCATATTTTGAGATATCTCAAGCCCTAGCGTCGAGATTTGTTAAAAGTCGCAACTAGGGCCAAACTCCATGTGGGTCATCTTATTAATGGAAGCTGATATTTTTCTTGGATCCCTCTCATCGAGAGGTGTAGGATTGATCTAAAGATCATCCGATTTTGATAAGTATTCATGGAGATATGAATTTATTTGTGTTGTGGGACAATTCGTCAAGGTCGGCCAGCAACCAAATAAACCCCACTTGTGCTCAACGTTTTAGTATAAATAGAGGTGGCCTTCAAATCATTTCAACACACTTGGGATCTCTTCCTCTTTACTTGTCTTTGGGTTTTAGTGGGAGGAGAGATCCTTAGGGATAACGCTACCCTAATCCAGAGGGCAGAAGCCGGAACTGCCAGGAATAGCCGGAATTGTCGGAACTGTCGGAACTGCTGGGAATAGCCGGAACTGTCGGAACTGCTGTGAATTGCCGGAACTATCGGAATAGTCGGAATTGCTGGAATTGCCGGAACTACCGGGAATAGCCGGAATTGCTAGAATTGCCGGAACTGCCAGGAATAGCCGGAATTGTCGGAACTGTTGGGAATAGCCGGAATTGCCGGAACTGCTAGAATTGTCGGGAATTGCCGGAATTGCCGGAACTGCCGAGAATAGCCTTAATTGCCGGAACTGCCGAGAATAGCTGGAATTGCCGGAACTGCCGGAATTGCCAGGAAAAGCCGGAACTGTCGGAACTGCCGAGAATTGCCGGAATTGCCAAAACTGCCGAGAATAGCCGAAATTGCCGGAACTGTTGGAACTGCCGGGAATAGCCGGAATTTCCAGAATTGCTGGGAATTGCTTGAACTATCGGGAAAAGCCGGAACTGCTGGGAATCGCCGGAATTGTTGGAACTGCCGGGAATAACCGAAATTGCCGGAACTGTCGGAACTGCGGGGAATAGCCGGAACTGTGGGGAATAGCTGGAATTGCCGGAACTGTTGGAACTGTGGGGAATAGCTGAAACTGCCGGGAACAGCTGGAACTGCCGGAACAGCCAGAACAGCCGGGAAAGCTAACGCAGAGGGTAGAAGCCGGAACTGCCAGGAACTACCGGAACTGTTGGGAAAAGCTGGAACTGCCGGGAATTGCCAGAATTGCTGAAACTGTCGGAACTGCCGAAATTGCCGAAACTGCGGGAACAGCCAGAGCATCTGTCTCCGAAGGAGAGTAGCATGCAAGGGACAACTAACCAACATTGGGACAGTTGTATGGTACTTAGCAACAAATACACGAAGCATGCAATGTTACAGCTAGCATACAACAACAAGCATGCTAGGGACAACAAGCATGCTATGGACAACAAGCAAGCAAGATGCAGCCAACACATAGGTCAGTATGGCAACATGGTGCAACAATGGCACATAATGCAGTACAGTGATGGGTACAGTCATGATTAATGAAGCATGATGAGATGCAACATAGTGATGATGGGTGCAACATGGTGTAGCACGGTGAGGTGCAACATGATGACGAAATGCAGCACAATGATAGGTGAAGGAGTCACCTTGGAGAATCAGTTGAAGCAGCATGTCTTCAACTGATCTCATGTATCATCTTTTTAGAGATGATCTATGCTTTTATCTAGATAAGTCAAAGTGTTGACTTCTTTTGTAAATGTACTATCTCTCTCTCTCTCTCTCTCTCTGCTGAACTATTGAAGAACATATAAGAAGAATTGATCAAGGGTTTCCCCACATTGGGGTTTGTCCCTAGCTAGCGCCATATCTTGTGTCCTCTTGTCTTGGCTTGTCTTCTGCAATTTATGTTTATGTTCTATTTGCAGTTTACTTTAATGTTGATGTGATTGCTAATCTGGAAAATATAGTGAGATAACTGTGAAAATTGAAGTAAATTGCTCTAAGCATAGAACATACCTAAAATTAACAAGATTGAATCTTGCCCTTGGTTTCCTTAGGCTAGAAGCCTCACTGGGACCCTCACATTGTCTTGCATTAAAAATTCTCTTTGGTCACTTTCCCCCTTCGTAATAGGTCAAGCATATCATTGGTTGCTAAGCCCTACCCCCTTAACCTACCCCCGGGTCCATTTGTTCCTGTGTGGTCCCAAACACTATTAAGGGTAATTCTTAAAGGATCATTGGGAATCCAAGCTTTCACAAGAATTTCAAGGCTTAGGAACCTCCATTATAAGATACATACCCTAAACCTAAACCTTGAAATTCCCCTTAAGCCCTTCCTTGAGAGATTTAAACCTTGCCTCCAAAGCAAGCAAGCCACATATTTGAGCCTCTCTTGTGAATAGGTTTCTAGGATCACCCCTCACCCTATCATTGGTCTATCCATTTAGTGATCCTCATCATAACAGGTCTCCTCCCATCGGTGAAAGTCCGTAAAGAGTAGGGAGCCTTAGTCGAGGTGACAATGGGCTATTGCTCCATTTGTTGCCCTTAGCCTAGTAGTAGCCCTTCAAGGATCCCCTTTTAGGACCCCTGCTAGTTTGAGCGGTAACATCTTGGCGCCGTTGCTGGGTACACGAGACGTGTGTTTTGTTCCCATACGACATACTAACATTATCATTATTGGCGACTCCATTGGAAGAACGAAGCCCTAGTTCTTCATTGAACTTCAAAGTCAATGCTTGTAGGGTGAAGCAAGCATTTGTTAAGGCAATTTCATTCACCTTGGCGACTCCCATGTCATTAAGGACCCAACAACATGTTGACCACATATATTCCCGCCATAGATATGACAAGGATCCCAAGATATCCTTCATCGAAATCCATGAAGAATATGCCAATGTTCGATGGGGATCCACATTCCACAGCCAACCACATGGTAAGGTTCATGAGGTATCTTTCAAAGCAAAATATAACTCAACCTTGTGACTAAATGGAATTGTTTGTCCTATCCATTGCCCCAAATACCAATTGGATTGAGTCATGTAAACCTAAAAGCATTCCTTCTCTTCCAATGTTGACTACACACTTCTTGTTGCATGAAGGGTCGAGTTTCCAATCTCATGAAGACATATCCCAAATGTTAGATATGGCCATTTGAGAGGAGGAAATTATTGAATATGGTTTTATGCTTGAGGAAGAGTGTCCTCCAAATCATTAGAATCAAATAATTGAGGATTGCGCCGAAAGAGAGGCTCATGAATTGAAAAAATGTCCTCTAAGGATAATCAGGAAGATCTTGATCCCAAGAGTCTTCAGGTATTGCAAGAACCAATGATGGTATATGAAGAATCTTGCAAGCAACTGATGGCTACATATAACTCCGAAAATATTTTCTCCTACTATTGTGAGCAATCAGAAAGGCTTCGTAACATGAAGTATGAATACAAAGAGTCCTACCAATGACCTTCTTCTTGAAGAAATTTATCAAAATCATATAGTAAATACCTTAGAAAGCATTCTTTGAGAAAGAATGAAGGAGGAAAATTCGTCCCTATCTACCAAAGAAGAAAATGAATTGCAACTTAGCCAACATCAAATATGTAGTGAAGAATGAGATGATTCCAAGGAAGATCACGATAACCAAATAAATGAAGAATCTATGAGTGACTTTTGGGCTGTTGATTGGGGAATTGTGTGTGACTATAAAAATGAAGACCCCATAGTTTCTCAAATCCATAAGAATGAGCTCAAGAAAGAAGAAATGCCTTGCCCCTTCTGAATAACAATGTTGGTCCTTATGAAGTCCTTTCTAGTGATTGGAAGGGTCTTTTTTTTTTATGTTCCAAGATGACTCAATCAAAGAAGAACCTTCCAAAATTATGGGAAATTCTAATGACTAATGTAAAAGAAATTGAGGAAGATGCTTCCTTTAGCCATGCCACCGATAAAGGGTTCTTTTTCATGTTTGAGCATTCCTCCCCTTGTTATGTCCCTGCATCGGAAATGGATGTTTGTGGTGAAGTTTGCTCCTCTAGTATTGATGAAGAGCTGGTTTTCCCTACGAAAAAACAAGAATCATGGTTTTTCCCCAAATACAATGATGAGTCCACTTCTTGTTTTCCCAATGACCAAAATAATATCATCCTAAATATGTCTGAGTCATTTACTCCTTACCCTGAGGATGATAGGCCCGAGATAGTTCTTCATCAAAGATTCATATACTTGATCATTGACATTTCCATCTCCTAGTTAGAGGATCAAATTCAATCCTCTCGGTTGGTGTCTTTTCCTTCTTTCAGGGTTCCTTTCTATGGCATATGGGTCTCTTGTTTTCCCACCTCCCGCCCTCGTAACCCCTCGTATCTTTATTCCCATTTATATTGTCGAGTCCATTGGAAAAAAGTCATGGAAGCATGCATTCTTGTATTTATCAATTGACATGTTGGTTGCATTGGGTCTATGATTATACCTAGTACTTGACATTTTACGTCATGCATGTTAGAGTAGGATGCATTGCATGCTGATTTTTGCATTAGAATTAATGTCATACGGTGTTTCTCATGATGGATTAGCTGCATTTAGATTTAAAACTGCGTTTGAAAGTTTATTTTTTATAAGTCAATTTTATGGGTCTAATCCAAGCATGTGCGATCATGAGATGTTGCAATAGCATGCTGCCCTGTGTTTTTTTCATCTATTACATGTGCAGGTAACAGGTCTACGGTAACCAAGAGATTGCTGGAGTTCTCGTGACCTCTTGTTGGAGTAGCTTCGTCCAATTTTTCGAGAGATCACGTCCCAGTTGGAGCTAGATGTTGCCCACCATTTTGTGGGTGATATCCCTAGGAGAAATTTCTTCTCCAAGATGGTTCTCAATTGGCAACTAGCAACCCATTGCTGCCACCAACTAGTTCATTGTCCCATTTTTCCGCCACCTGAGCCAACCATGTGGTCCCTCACTCATTTGTTATGATCATATGTTTGAAGGTGGACCTCCCGAACCTAAAGGTATGCCTTGTCATTTGGTAATTGAGTATTATAGTTTGCTTATCATGGATACTTCTGGGCATGGATTAATGGGGGGATTCGGTGGAAAGAGCGGGCTAGGTCTATGCTCTTGTCCTCTAGACCACTTTTGGATGTTAACCTTGGACCCTAGTCCTGTGGGACTTCTTTTACTGACCTTTGGGCTTTAGCGATGGTACTACATGGGAAACCTTGATTTTGGTTGCATGGTCTCGCTCCCTCATCCACATATATCACTCCCCTTCCACTCATTATAACCCCATTCATCATCTCTCCCATCTGGGTCCACATTCCTCCATTGGGTCCACATAGGGTTAGCCTTCCCTTTGCCCACACCTTGGGTCAGGCTTAGATTGATGCCCTGAAGGTTGATGCAGTTGAAAAGAAAAGTAAAAGCATAATTGGCCACATTCAATAGGAAGATATACCACAAAATGCAAAAGATGGCCGGGAGAAACACATTTAGCATGTGGGCAAAAGCTAATACATGAGCTCTACCCCATCATCATGGCCATCACCTTGGTTCCTACAGGCCATATATGAGTCTTCTTTATCATTCATGAACCCATGATTGTCCCAAGCCTTGGTAGACAATGAACCACCCTATCTTAAAGGGGATA
Source organism: Pinus tabuliformis (assembly GCA_031772625.1). NCBI lineage: Eukaryota > Viridiplantae > Streptophyta > Pinopsida > Pinales > Pinaceae > Pinus > Pinus tabuliformis. The sequence continues at coordinate 1,212,723,558 of CM062809.1, read as the reverse complement.
TCCACTACTATATATTACACATCATGCTCTTATCCCTTGGGCCCCGAGCAATTAATTAAATAAATATCATAAAAGAAAAAAGGCATATAAAGAAGGGTGGAAAAATCAAGGTCGGGGCACCTCATGTACCACGATTGTTCCCTCCTATACATTATATACCTAAGTATGGGCTTCCCTTTTATTAGCTACCGTTGTACCCCAACATGTGGCCCAGGGTTGCTCCTTTTATTCCCTACTCCATTCATCTCTTTACCACATGCCACCACCCTTTAAAGGATGTACCTTGGAAATACTATCCCCTTTAAAAGTAGAAACCACCCAATAGGATGCTTGGTTAACCCCATTTGGAGCTTGTAGACATTAGCACATGCCAAAGCCCACTATGGAAGGGCATGCCATCATGAAGTTCCCACCTGTTGTCCATGGTTTGTAAGCTCTCTTACTCTATTTCCTTTGATGTCTTATTGTATTGAAAGGCTAGGGGACACATTGGATCTTATGCAAGATTGTAGATGGTCTCCATTTTGGGTTTGGTCTCCCTATACCAGGTCCTAACCCTCCAGAGGGCTACATTGGCATATGTAGGGTGTGTGTTGAGAGCCATGGGCCTCCATAGCAGTAGACAACACTTCATGGATCCCTAGAGATGTTTAGAGATTTCTCAAGATTTACCTATTGGATGAGGAAGATACACCTGGCTCACCATGCCCAACTGACCCCACAGTTGTACCATGCACTTGGCAAATGACCCAAGACTTGTATGCTGATGTGGTATCACTTATACCATCATTTGAGCCCTTACAGATGGTCTACATGCATCTTTGACCTACTTGGATACCCATGAGCTTACTTGTGTGCCCTCACACCCATTGGGAGCACCACATGTTTATTATTTGGAGAACAAGGGGCCAACCCCTTGTTCACTACTTTTGGGAGTCCTATTCATCATTATGGCACTTATGGATTTCATCAGGCTTCTTAGAAGACACAACGACACAATGACATGTATTGTTGATCATTTGACCTCTTGAGATGCTTATTAGTTTGTTTATGAGCTAGTTTGGTGGCCTTGTCACCAAAAGTTAGTTAATTTGCACATTATTTTATTTTAGGGGCTAATGTAGGCCCAAGTAGCTAAATCGAACTCATTAGAAGTGTATAAATAGAAGTGATGATTCATTTTAGCATCATCACTTGGATTTGGAACTTGTATCTCTTTAGAGATTTTTGCTATCCTTCTTGGAAGACGAAATTTTGGAGCTTGGAATGAATTTTGATGTTTGGATAATTTTCATATGTCTTGAAGCTTCTTGATGGCAAGTTTTTGGATAATTGCATACATCCTTATACATGTAAATACATTTTAATGCTATTTTTTCTTTCTAATTTTGTCACATACATTGTTGCTGGGATTTCGCTATACTAGGGCTTATTTGCTACATCTCTTATGCGAAGTTGTGGAAATTTTGTTTCTAGATAGTGAATGCTTCATGTATGGGCCATGTATAATGAATTAATGTTCCTAGGGATGTTTCATTATTGAAACTCATCTTGATAAGCCATTTATCTTGCAAAACGAAGTATAAAGTCTTTGACGCTGCTTTTGCTGCTGTCCTAGTGCCAAGCCAAGTTGTCTTTGAGGCCTCCTTGACCTAGAAAATTCAAAGGCCTATAGTCATAATTCTACTTGATTCCATTTCTCCCTAAAGGATTAGGCACTGGTCCACCCAAAGGTGATCATCTTAAACCCTTCTCATCCAACTCCCTCTCCTTTTCTAGGCCTAACCAATTAGGTCTCCTAGGGCATCATTTATCTTGTAAACCACCAATAAAAAAAGGTTCGATCTCTTGGCCCCTATTGCGCTGGTGTCTCTCCTAGGTGTCCTCCAATTTTGAAGAAATTTTGACAGTTGGATTTTGAGATATCTCAAGCCCTAGCATCAAGATTGAATCTTGTCCTTGGTTTCCTTAGGCTGGAAGCCTCATTGGGACCCTCACATTGTCTTGCATTAAAAATTCTTTCTTTAGTCCCTTTCCCCCTCCGGAATAGGTCAAACATATCATTGGTTGCTAAACCCTACCCCCTTGACCCACCCTCGGTCCACTTGGTCCTGTGTGGTCCCAAACACTATTAAGGGTAATTCTTCAAGGATCATTGGGAATCTAAGCTGTCACAAGAATTTCAAGGCCTAGGAACCTTCATTATATGATACATACCCTAACCCTAAACCTTGAAATTCCCCTTAAGCCCTTTCTTGAGAGCTTTAAACCTTGCCTCCAAAGCAAACAAGCCACATATTTGAGCCTCTTGTGAATAGGCTTCTAAGATCACCTCTCACCCTATCATTGTGTTGTGGCCACAACCACCACCCTATTAAAACCTGCTCTGGTGGCAAATTTGTATGGGTCCCCTAGAAGTTTGGTCTTTCATTTCTCCGAATGATAACTCTCTGAATGATCTGCTTTTATCCTAGGGGTTTTAACTCTCTGCCGAGTCAAATCTTCAATTCTTATTGGTTAAGACCCCCCTGAATAAATCTCTGCGGCATGATTCATGTATAACCCAATCTAGCCCTTCATTCATATCCTTCATCAGGACTTTTGCACTCCTCATAAACCTTCATGGTGCTCTATGCCCACACATATGACCAACCCCCACTCTTTACTATGGGTGTATATGGACTCAACTCTCAAAACCTTCCATCGTGCCTTTATTTCTATTATAACACTTGTGTGATAGAAATATTTTGCAAGCATATGCACAACTTACCCTTTTCGCACTTCCTCGGTCTTTACACATCTCTTGATGCATGCCTTCATCGCTTATTGCAATCGCTTGTACAAGCCTCCATTGCATATCGCTTTTCGCGTTGGCAAAGGCTAAAGGTCCATCTCCCATGAATAACTGTGATGCGATCAAGTCTCTAATCACATCACATCTCGCAATCGACACTCTCAACCAGTACATAGACCCAAGCTTCAAACATTTCGTGATATGGCGGACCTGCCGGGATCATTAACCGCAACATATATATTTTCGGGTCTGGCCTATCGCATATCGCAATCAGCGGAACCTAAGGTTTGTACATAAGGCGCTCTGCGACCTGATGGACCCGCCGAGATTATTAAGCGCAACATAATATGATTTCGGGTCCGCTTCCGCCATCGCAATATCAGAGTTCGACAGTGCAATAAGCCCGGTTCCTCTCCATTGAAACGATTCGATGCGATAGTGTTTCGCGGACCCGATAAAGTATGGGTTCCCGTCAATAATATTTCAAGTCCGGATTTCGGATCCGGTTCTGTGTTATGCGCCGATTTTCAATGTAAATCAGATTTATGCTTGCGGGACTTAATGAATGCATGAACTAAAAACCCAGCGCTGACCCGCTGTTAACACAACTTAAGAAATAAAAGGAAACACACCAGATCTATTAAAACTCAGAGATTTCAAAGGAACATTGATATTCCTCTAATACACAGCGCGATGCGATATGGTGGACCTGTAGGGATTATTAAACGCCACATATATAATTTTCAGGTCCGCTTCCCCCAATCGCAAATCGCAATCGGCGAAACCCAAGCTGCAGACATAAGGCGTGATGCGATATGGCGGACCCGAAGGGATTATTAAATGAAATACATATATTTTCGGGTCCAGCCAATCGCAAATCGCAATTGGCAGGATGAGGGGGATGTTGAATATGACTGCCCGTTGCGATGTGTGATTGCGACTTGATTGCATCGCAACCTTGGCTGAACTAGGGGCCGATTCTTTCACACTTGTTCCTTTTGATTTTATAAAAGTGTTATTGAGAGCAAGATTTGTGTTTTTAGGCATGTTTGTCATATTTCTCATAATCATAGCTAATATGAACTATTTCGGCAGGCGAGGACCAAGAGAAGAGAGGCGCGTTCGAGTGGACCGGTAACGGATGAATGTGATTTATATCAAGACGACACCTCTGCACCGCCGATGTCGATATTGCAAAGACATACTCTGCAAGAAAGGGATATGAACCACCATAGTGCATAATGGAGGCACACTCTATGTTTAGTGGAAGCACTCATGACAACGCTAATCCATCAAGATGTCATTACCTCCAGATACACCTTAAAGCATGCCAGATGTGGGATGCTGAGTGCAGTGTCTTTAGTTTCCTTCAGGAAATGATAGGGAATAACGTCCGCTCCATACAGGTGCAGAGAGATGACACGCAGTCACACTCTCTTAATCGACATCCTATCATTTTCCCTAGAAAATAAAAATGCCCCAGCAAACGTAGCCTCGAGGTGTCGGCAGTTTGACGGGCTGTTCTACATCCGTATATTTAATTTGTATATTGAATAAGCCGAGAAGATGGAGGGTCAGGGGGATACAGAGAGTCAGTCTTTTTTGCATAAGTATTACCTCCGGAGATGAGTGGACTTTTTTTTGGGCAGAACAACTTTGATTTATTGCGCTAATAAAGGAGACTGTTTGGGTGAAGAAGGAGCCTTTTTTCAGATTTATTTTCCTCTTCTTTCATGTGTTTAGAATCAGGGTGTTGTTGCTGGCATAAATATAAATGTGTTTTGTTTTGTGCATATTGACAACAGACAGTTCGTGACTAGTCTTGGTTATTCAAATATGATTTGTTACCATGGTTAATTCATGAGCGGTTGCTGATTCGAATGTGTATTCCTGTATAAGTAATTAGATTGCAATAAATATTTAATACAACCTTGTTCATCTGTGAATCAGTAATTGATTCATTTGGACTTGGAATCTATATATGATGTTTAATCTCTTTTTGTTATGCTCCTGCAGGATAGATTAGAATAGTTAGGATTAGCATAAGTAGTTAAAATTAGTGTAGATAGGATTTGATACATATAGGTTAGCTGTTTCTTTTGTTGATTTAATTGAAGTCTTCCTCCAAGAAGCAATCTTTCAACACCTATAACAGTTTATGGGATCCTTTAAAACTCGTTGGAACTAGCCACTCCAAACGAAAGCGAATCTAATTGGGGTTTGCGATTGGGTTAGTTCCCCTTGTTGGCATAGCGAACATTCGCCGCATCAACAAATTGGCGCTAGAAGGAGGGCCTGAACCGCCGTCCACAGCTTTTCATGATTTCATCTATAAATGTCGCACATGGATTCGAAAAGATTAATGTATGGATCGTAAAGGTCGAAAAGATCATTCCGCTCATTTGGAAGAGCCTCATTTCGAAGAAGCAGAGATCCCTCTAAGTCCCGTGTTTGGGTCACCCAAAGAAGAGAGACTGTGGGAGTATCCTGTCACTCAGGAACAACCAGTCAGAGTACTTACTTGGGCTTACGCTCGTTCCCTCTCTCAGCTCCCCATCTTTCACTCTTTACCTCCGACAACTAAAAGAAAGCCAAGGATCTGTCCCATAAACGAAGAGACATCTGCAGCCCCTTCTCTTGAAGATATTGTGCTAGAGTCCTTGCAAAGTATCGACACTCCTTGGGAAGAAATTCCTGAGGATCCACTCTCTGAAGGTAATCCCTGGCCCGATTTGGGAAATCCTAATAAAGAACACCTCGAAGAAACCTTCAACCAGAACCTCCCTATCCATAATATGGCTAACGTTCCTCCTCCAGGTGGGAATCAACTTCTACCGGGTGGGAATCAACCCCCACCTCCTCCAGGAGCACTCCCTCCCTGGCTTGCTCAGGATGCCATAGCGGTACCTGGGCAGTAGCATGCCTTACCCAAGAATGCAAAAAGAGTATTGCCTAAATTCGACCCTGAGCGGGGAGACACTGCTGATAACCATATTCACTCTTTCTTCCTGGCCGTGCGCATGTTGGGGGTAGCCGATGAAGATGTAGTATGTCGCTTATTCCCTTTTACTCTGATTGGTGTAGCCTCCACATGGTACTTTAGCTTGAGAATAGGATCGATCACCTCATGGGTCGCCTTTCAAGAGGCCTTTTTAGACAAGTTTGGCGATGACAAAACACCTGCGGCCTTAGTTTTAGAACTATCCCATTTGAAAATGGAAGCCAAAGAAAAGGTCAAGGATTTTAACATCCGGTTCAACACTTTGTTCAACAGAATCCTAGCTAACGCTAGACCTACTGAGGAGGTGCTCATGGAATTCTACATCACTGCTCTCCCTATCCCTACTGCGATGTGGGTTAAAAGGAGTAACGCACAAACCTTACAGGGTGCTATCGATGAAGCAATAAAAGTCAAGAATGAAATGATCAGTCTCACAGCATGTCATCATACAACCGAAGAAAAGAAAGCCTCTCAATCATCCAAGAAGAATAATGGGAGTGATAACAAAGTGGCTGAGATCAAAGAAAAGGATACCACAGATGTGGAAGGTTTGCATCGGATCATTAAGAAATTGATGAACACAGTCATCGATATGAAGAGGAACTCTGGAGAAAGTACAAATGGGAATGGAGGAGATTATAACAACAGAAAATCCTTCAAACCTTTCTATCATAAGAAGATAGAAGTTGGTCATGGACAACTTGCGCTGCCTGCTCCACCCAATGAAGGGATTTTGAATACGGAAGAGTTGGCTCTTATTGGATCACTCCTTACCAAAGAGGAACCTATAGTGGAGCTGGAGGTAGAACAAGAAAATGAAGAAGAATACCAAGTAGAAGAGCCCTTGGATGAAGAATCTCAAATCAATGTACTATGGGACTTCTATACAAATGAGAACGATGACGATGAAGGAGTTAGTACAGTAGAAATCCACACTAATGAAATCCACACATGAAGTAAAAGGCCACTTGCGGGCGTGATGAAGCCTGTAGACCAGGCAAAGAAAGATGTTCGCCCTTTAAAGGCATCCGCTCCCAAAGTTCTTGTTGAGAAGGGTAGACCTAATGGTGATTCCAAGAGTACTCCAGTTGTGAACTGTCCACAGAAAGATAATACATCACCAAATGCAATGAAGGCGACTCAAAATGGTAAACTCCCACCTAAGAATGGCAAAACAAGTATGTTTACTATGTCCTACCCTGTTTATAACATTGATTACAACATTGTGGATGATCTTGAGAAATCTCGAGCTAATATCACATATTTCGATTTGTTAAAGTTAACGCAGCAAAGAGATCTCCTTTTGAAAGCTATGAATGAACGAAATTGCAAATCTCCCACCAATCCGAGTAGCCAAACCAAGAAGTCGGCATCCAGACCTGTTAGTACCCCCAGTACAACCCAAACGCCATCAGCCATGGAAGCCACTCTGTCAAAAATGAATCGAACACCTCACGATGTTAGTGCAGCCATGATAAGAAGGAAATCCAAATCCATGACTCCACCTTTCCTTATCACATTTGAAATCTTCAACATGAACATATACAATTGCCTGGTAGATTCCGGTGCCTCGTCCACTGTTATGCCTCACGCTGTTGCTAAAAGACTTCATGCAATGCCCGAGAAAACTGGAACTCGAATTATGCAACTGGACAAAACGAATGTGAAAGTAATTGGAGAATTGAAAGATGTGCTGATTCGGATGGCTACCAAACCACAGTACGCACAAGTCATTGACATAGTGGTAATCGACATATTCAAGGCGTATGGAATGCTGCTTAGTAGGGACTGGTTAGCAAATCTGAATGGGTTTTTTTCAACCGATTGGTCCCATCTCCTGTTGCCTCAGAAGGGAAAAGGTGATATGCTGAGAGTTGATCGAGAAAGATACATGAAGTATGTAGTGACAGAACTAAACGACCCCAATGAACCTGTAATGTTTACCAACTCTATCCTTGGGAATTATAGTTTCGACGTTTGTGCCACGAAAACTTGTTTTGGAGAATTCCATGCAGAGACAGTTGAAAAAACTACAATAAACACATGGTTGGAAGCTCTCCCCCGTAGTCCGACTGATGAGCTACCCTGTAATATGGTAGATGATAGGGCCAAATTCGTAAAGGGAAGTTCATTTGATATAACATCAAATTCTATGTTTTGGACACTATTTTGATGGCTCTAACTACCTAGAAGTTGCAGGTGCTGGGAGCATTCTCATTAACCCGCAAGGGAACCAACATTCGATGGCCAGCTGGTTGGAGTTCGCGTGCACCAACAACACGGCAGAATACAAAGGCTTGCTACAAGGCTTGAAAAAAGCCATTGATATGAAGGTGAGAAATCTTAAAGCTTTTGGTGACTCACAGATAATTGTGGACTAGGTAAGGAAAAGGATACATTGCAATTCACCACACCTAGTAAGATACCAACATGAGGTATGGAGCTTAATTGACAGTTTTGATTCTTTTAATATCATACACATACCTCGATGGCAAAACCAAGATGTCGATCTGATGACTGGTATGGCTGCAAAACTTTTGCCTGATCTTAGATTAAACAAGAATAAATATTATGTTGAATTGATTTTCAGACCATCCGTACCTGATAACATCTCAAATTGGTAGGTATTTGAAGGTGACGAGCAGATCCTTGAGTTCCTGCATTGCGAGAAGACATTCAAAAATGCACTCATTGATGAAAAAGAGCATGACAGGCTTATGAATGAGAGTGAAGATGAGGTAATATCTTTTATTGAGAAATTTATTGTCAACAGGTTTGGCATCCCTGACGCTCTCATATTTGATAACGCTTCTTATTTTTCATCACTAAAGTTGACTGAATTTGCTATCGATAAATCAATTCGCATAAGATATGCATCAAGCTATTACCCCCAGGGAAATGGAGTTACAGAGTCCTCAAATAAAAACCTCATCTGCATAATCCGTAAATCTGTCGCCGACAACCAGAGGAATTGGCACAACACTCTAACAAATGCCCTCTGGGCTGATAGGGTCACTCCAAAAGGTAAGCACACGAAATTCTAACACTTATGGCTGGGCCCGTTCCAAGTTGAGGAAAAAATTGGTCAGGGAACTTACAGATTGAAAAATTTACAGGGAGAAACTGAAAAACTCCCTGTTAATGGCCAACATCTTAAGAGATACTTCCAGTAGCCACCACATGGTGGTTACCTCCTGAGTAGGTTAGGATTCATTTTATTTTTGCTGTTAGCGTAGTTATGTTTCATCCTGTCCTTTACTGTTCTACGCAAAGTTTATTTTCCTTTTGAATTTCAATTCTTTTCAGCCAATTGATTTCGGTCCTTCAGTCTTGTTTTCACCTTTATAACTCTCTTCAGATTTCCCTCATTCCCCACCTTCAGCTTTTTGCCTCCCTCAGTAACTTGCTGATGAGTCTGCCAATCCTAAATTCATTGTTACCTTGCAAATCAAGCAAACTTTCAATGAGCCTATGAGAACTGGAAAATCAATGGTGAAATTCAAATCAAAGCCACTCATTGGCATCTGTTGGGAACTAGGTAGGATTTGTTGATAACCTGGATACCAGAGCATGTAGGGGCATCTTTATAAAATGAAAAATGTGTAACCACAGCTGGACTGGCATGGCGGAACGCTGCATTTTTAAAATCCCATCCAGACCTAGCCTATACTTGTCTATAAGGTTTACAGTCATTCTCCATTGGTTCCGTCCACCACACTAAAATTTCCAATATTTGTCATCTACAAGTAAACCTCCTCTCATGGGCTAAGCTCGCTGTCGTATATCCTGTGGCAAATTTAATTGTGCTCTAGTCCTTGTGCCTGAAACTGGAAGGACTTATGTAAAAGAAAATGAAATGTTGAGTCCTTGTGCCAATCTGGAAGGACAGGTTGTTTGGGAAGCTGGTTAGAGTAGGGACTATTGTTGGACTCAGAGTACCGGTTGACACAGCAAGCCCAACCTTGCTTAAGTGGTTTAAAAATATGGCATGATCCATGACTGTGCCCCATTCAATCACATGAAAGTATAGCACTAAAATTCTTACATAAAGTGTAGATAAACACATCTACATCAAGTTTGATGAGCGATAAAGAGCTGAGGTACACACCTAAACAGGTATTGACAGACCGTCGATGGCCCGGAAAGGATTTTGAAAGTAGAAAATAGGTAAAGGAAGGTCAATAAATCCCATAACACGACCATTGGAGAATGCTTGTCAAAACCCTATCAGTGATTAGAAGCTATTTGTCTTTATCCCGCCTAAAGCTATTAATGCTGAAGTGGAACCCATGCCTATCCATCTATACAGTTTGCATTTCAAGTGTATCTTAACACCTTGATGTTTTACTGATCCAGAGTTTATTTGGTAACAGAGATAACTGGTTCGCCCAGCGGTTCGCCATTTGTTGTGGCCGCAACCACCACCCTATTAAACCCTGCTCTGGTAGCAAATTTGAATGGGTCCCCTACAAGTTTGGTCTTTCATTTCTCCAAATGATAACTCTCTGAATGATCTACTTTTATCCCAGGGGTTTTAACTCTCTGTTGAGTCAAATCTTCAATTCTTATTGGTTAAGACCCCCCTGAATAAATCTCTATGGCATGATTCATGTATAACCCAGTCTAGCCCTTCATTCATATCCTTCATCGAGACTTTTTCACTCCTCATAAACCTTCATGGTGCTCTATGCCCACACATATGACCAACCCCCACTCTTTACTATGGGTGTATATGGACTCAACCCTCAAAACCTTCCATCGCGCCTTTATTTCTATTATAACACTTGTGTGATAGAAATACTTTGCAAGCATATGCATAACTTACCCTTTTCGCACTTCCTCGGTCTTTACACATCTCTCAATGCATGCCTTCATCGCTTATCGCAATCGCTTGTCCATGCCTCCATCGCATATCGCTTTTCGCATTGGCAAAGGCTAAAGGTCCATCTCCCATGAATAACTGCGATGTGATCAAGTCTCCGATCACATCACATCTCGCAATCGGCGCTCTCAACCAGTATATAGGCCCAAGCTTCAAACATTTCGCGATATGGCGGACCCGCCGGGATCATTAACCGCAGCATATATATATTTTCAGGTCCGGCCTATTGCATATCACAATCGGCGGAACCCAAGGTTTGTACATAAGGCGCTCTGTGACCTGACGGACCCGCCGAGATTATTAAGCGCAACATAATATGATTTCGGGTCCGCTTTCGCCATTGCAATATCGGAGTTCGGCAATTCAATAAGCCCGATTCCTCTCCATTGAAATGATGTGATGCGATAGTGTTTCGCGGGCCCGATAGGGTATGGTTTCCCGTCTATAATATTTCAAGTCCGGATTTCCGATCTGGTTCTGTGTTATGCACCGATTTTCAATGTAAATCGGATTTATGCTTGCGGGACTTAATCAATGCATGAACTAAAATCCCAGGGCTGACCCGCTAGATCTATTAAAACATGCTAGATCTATTAAAACTTAGAGATTTCAAAGGCAAATTGATATTCCTCTAATACACAGCGCGATGCGATATGGAGGACCCGCCGGGATTATTAAATGCCATATATATATTTTTCGGGTCCGTTTCCCCTAATCGCAAATCGCAATCGGCGAAACCCAACATGTAGACATAAGGCGCGATGTGATATGGCGAACCCGCAGGGATTATTAAATGCAATACATATATTTTCAGGTCCGGCCAATCACAAATCACAATCGGCGGGACGAGGGGGATGTTGCATATGACTGCCCGCTGCGATGTGCGATTGCGACTTGATCACATCGCAACCTTGGCTGAACCAGGGGCCGATTCTTTCACACTTGTTCCTTTTGATTTTATAAAAGTGTTATTGAGAGCAAGATTTGTGTTTTTAGGCATGTTTGTCATATTTCTCATAATCATAGCTAATATGAACTATTTCGGCAGGCGAGGACCAAGAGAAGAGAGGCGCGTTCGAGTAGACCGGTAACGGATGAATGCGATTTATATCAAGACAACACCTTTGCACCGCCGATGTCGATATTGCAAAGACATACTCTGCAAAAAGGGGATACGAATCGCCATAGTGCATAATGGAGGCACGCTCTATGTTTAGTGGAAGCACTCATGACAACGCTGATCCATCAAGATGTCATTACCTCCAGATACACCTTAAAGCATGCCAGATGTGGGATGATGAGCGCAGTGTCTTCAGTTTCCTTCAGGAAATGATAGGGAATAACATCTGCTCCATACAGGTGTAGAGAGATGACACGCAGTCATGCTCTCTTAATCGACATCCTTTCATTTTCCCCAGAAAATAAAAACGCCCCAGCAAATGTAGCCTCAAGGTGTCGGCAGTTTGATGGACCGTTCTACATCCATATATTTAATTTGTATATTGAATAAGCTAGGAAGATAGAGGGTCAGGGGATACAGAGAGTTAGTCTTTTCTGCATAAGTATTACCTTCGGAGATGAGTGGAGGACTTTTTTTTGGGCAGAACAACTTTGATTTATTGTGCTAATAAAGGAGACTGTTTGGGTCAAGAAGGAGGCTTTTTTCATATTTATTTTCCTCCTTTCATGTGTTTAGAATCAGGGTGTTGTTGTTGGCATAAATATAAATGTGTTTTGTTTTGTGCATATTGACAACAGACAGTTCGTGACTAGTCTTGGTTATTCAAATATGATTTGTTACCGTGGTTAATTCATGAGCAGTTGCTGATTCGGAACCTTGTTAAACATCAGTTGCAAGTTTTATTTGTATGGAAAGGAACGTGTATTCCTGTATAAGTAATTAGATCGCAATAAAGATTTAATACAACCTTGTTCATCTGTGAATCAGTAATTGATTCATTTGGACTTGGAATCTATATATGATGTTTAATCACTTTTTGTTATGCTTCTGCAGGATAGATTAGAATAGTTAGGATTAGCATAAGTAGTTAAAATTAGTGTAGATAGGATTTGATAGATATAGGTTAGCTGTTTCTTTTGTTGATTTAATTGAAGTTTTCCTCCAAGAAGCAATCTTTCAACACCTATAACAGTTTACGGGATCCTTTAAAACCCGTTGGAACTAGCCACTCCAAACGAAAGCAGATCTAATTAGGGTTTGCGATCGGGTTAGTTCCCCTTGTTGGCTTAGCGAACATTCGCTGTGTCAACACATTGGTCTATCCATTTAGTGATCCTCATCACAACGGGTCTCCTCCCATCGGTGAAAGTCCGTAGAGTAGGGAGCCTTAGCTGAGGTGACAGTGGGCTATTGCTGCATTTGTTGCCCTTAGCCTAGTAGTAGCCCTTCAAGGATCCCTGCTAGTTTGAGCGGTAACGATGCCGAGGTGATGGATGGATTTCTCACTTGTGTTGAGAGGATGGTGGCTTCTGAGCAAGAACATGAAGAAATTTCTAATAAAATATAGATATATAGGATGGCAGGTGGCACATTTGGTTTTATCGTGGCTGTTAAGAATAGGATGAAAAAAATGGAAAGTAAGCTTCAGTTTGTTTCAACTTTCAAATTTCACAATTCATTGTCTCTTCATAATTTGCATCAAGTTTAGGATTTCAATGTTTTAAGCGTTTTTTTTTTTTTTGATGTTTCTCATTTTTCTTTTAACTTGTAGATGCTTGGTGGACAAGCTATGGTGGCAAAGTACCCTATCTCCAAAAGCTTGCCATTTGAGTGCTCAGTGAAACATGCAGTTCCTCTAGGTGTGAGCGCAACTAAAGTGTATTTGACAAAATACACAACAAAAAGTGCAACAGGTAAATTTGTTTGAATTCATTTTATTTTTTTAATATTTAAATTTTCTAAGTACTAATTTACAATCTATGACCCTAATACAAATTGGAGTCCCAACGCCTCAATGACATGGTCTATGTCTACTACAATCTCCGATTGTGGGTGAGACAACGTAGAAAAACTCCTGATGTGGAAGCCATCTCATTGGACAATATTGATACCAGTGCTGCATGGAGGGTTAAAACTAAGAGGCCTATTAGGGACTCAATCCTTGATTGGTTAAGTGTGGAACCAGAGGCAGAGGAGGTAGCAGTTGCAGGGGAGGGAGAGCCAGAGGTAGCGAAGGAGGATGAGCAGGGTCAAGAGGCAGATGAGGAGGATGATGAGGAGGAGGTGACACCCTCTAGGATGGGCAACAACAAAGTACAAAGACCACCTCTTTTTTTTGCTTCTAGAGGATGACAGAGTCCATTTGTAGCCCCAAGGGTAGGGCCTTCTTCCTCTAGAGGAAAAGGCAAAGCCATTCCCTATTCCCGTAAAAGGGGCAGAGGATGTCAGTGACTGATTACTTTATGACATGTAGATGACTCATGATACGCATTTATTATATTTTTTGTTGATATTTTGACTCTTGAGAGTTGAGACTGAGTCAAAAATCAAGATTCAGGTCTTGATTCACTACTTTGATATGTGATGTAGCACTAGACTTCATATACATATTATATATTAGCTTTCTTTTCATGTTTATGTGGAAATGCATTTATTTGATGTTGTGGATACTTTAGATGCTAAAAAATAAAAAATAAAATTAATATTTTTGTATTTTTTAATTTTGCCGAGTTTTTGCCGATTTTTTCAAAAGCCTCTCGACTTTAACGACTTTTTCAATTTCTCGACCCTTGTTGATTTATTCCTGAGGTCTACTTTTTCCACATTGGTTGATACTATACGAGCATGTTTCAAAAAGATTATAAACCTGTCTCCTTTAGGATGTGCCACTGCTTATGAGCATAAATACGTCATCCTCCTCACAAGACTGAGGGAGGATTATCCGACAGGCAGGCAACTAGATGAGATAGGGGCAAACGATTCGATGAAGAGGCAGTGAGGAGAAGGGCCTTAGGGGGGACTGGGGAATAAAAGGAGATCGAAGGAGATGAAGGGGAAGAAAATAGGAGGAATGATTCACCAATGAGGAGCAAGTCTGAATATTTGGGAAATCTGAGCAACTATTCTTGGAAATTTGGGCACAGGGGCTAGAATTCTTCAATTTCGAAGTCTTCTGGTTTGGGAACGAGATAGGTTGATCCTAGATAGGTTGGGAGGAAAAGGGTCGGTTTGGTAGCAAGAGCGGGAGCAAGGAAAATTCAGAATCCATTCCAAACGAGATTTTCATGTAAGTACTTGCAAATAAATTGCTAAATTTAGATTGTTTGGTTAAATTGCAAAATTAGGGCATTAGAATCTGCTATAAATTGTTAAATTTAGATTGTATGGTTAAATTCCAAAATTAGGGCAATAGAATTTGGTATAGATTGTTAAATAACAAAATTAGGGCATTAGAGGGTGTGGAAAATCTAGGAGACCAATGCAGCATATGTGAAAGCCACAAGAAAGACCTGTTGACCACTACCGGTCAACTACCCATGCAGTACACCCCCTTCTCTTTGCAAAAAGGGGCAGCGCTTGATCGACATGTCCGTGCCATTCAACAGTCATTAGCAGCTTTGTCATTTTAATTGTAAACCCAGTCTGCATGTATGAATTGTAAATAATCTTAGCAGATATGAGTCGTGTATGTAAATTGCCTAGGTGGACCTCACTTTCTAATGGTAATCTACGTCCCGGAAGGTTTTTCGTCTCACCGATCCATGATTGGCAGAGTTTTCCTTCAGCCTGACCCCAAAGCCGGGATGGATTTTGTCATTAGAATTTTAGGAGAATCCTAGTGTGTTAATCTGCTAGATTATAGTTGTGTCGCAGAACTGGGTGGTTTATGAGGGTCTATGATAAAGGGGTTTTCCCCTTTAAGATGTAAATTGTAAAAGTCATGATGTAAAGTGTCTTGAGGGTTGGAAAATGTTTTAAATCCCCTCATGAGTCCTAAGTCCTAGGTCCTAGGAGATTTTTCCAAAGGCTAAGTTCGAGGATCCATTTTAAAATGAATTAAAAAAAAAAAAAAAATAATAATTAAAAAATAATAATAATAAATAAAAAATAAAAAATAAAATATAAAAAATAAAATATAAAATTAAAAAATATAAAAATTATAAAATAAAGCAAAAACCCTAAAATAATAAAATAATAATATTTTGAGTGAATGCATGTAAAATATCATTTTTTTAGTAAATCGACGGATGAGATTAAGAGATGTCTTGATTCTCATCAACAGTCGAGATCATTTCGACATGGATCACTCGAACTAGCCGTTGGGATCATTTCCTTTAAATAGGGTGCTAGGGGTCAGTTGAGATGAGATAAGATCTGTGAGTCTTGTGCTGAAGAAGCTCTCTTGTAGTTCATTTTTCTTGTGCAATAAAGAAGACTTTGGGGTTAAAAATCTTGCTGGTGTCACTCTTCTGAAAATGCTGTAAGATTGTTCTATTTTTTCTGCATAATTTTATTTTCAGCCATTAATGATAGCTTAAAGAAGATTGATCTAGGCACAGGTATCTTGTCTGATCTTTGAGGTTTGAATGATAGTTTAGATTCTGAAATATATTGGCAGGTATCTCCATTTGATCGGGGTTTCACTATTGTTTTCTCCTTCTATGTTGATGGTTGATTTTAAGCTGTGCAGGAAAGCCTTTTTTCAGATTACCGGGCGTTAGGGGAAGTTCTCGGCTGAACCAGCCAACTCCCGGGTTGTGTTTTCTGAATGAGCCCAGCCAGTTCTTGATCCCGGGCTTATCATTCGAAATATTTTTTATGAATACATGCAGGGTTTTCTGAAGCGTTTTACATTAAAATAAATTTTCTGAAAATATTACTGCTGTTATTGCTAAATCTGGCATTTCAGGGGCCACAATTTGTAAATTAACTAGCTGATCTGGGTTTCAAATTTTGCCTTATACGCAGTCTTCATTAGGGTTTTGGTTTTCTTGTATTTGCAGGTATAGGGTTTTGAGAATTTTTTTTTAGGGTTTCTGGAACAGGAGAAATTGAGATTTTGAGGTCAGGTTATTGAGTTTCAGACATTGGCATAGCTTCCTTGGATCCATGCGTCCAGCCTTCATCCATTATGTAATAAAAGATATATGCATTTATCTCCAACAAAACCCTGTCTCAGGTTCTATTTGATCTATCGCTTGTCTGACTGCGTGCATATAAATTTTCGAAGCCGTAAGGAGGTAGTAGCTTGCAGCTCGAAATCCCCTTCATTACTCCTGTCTGAAGCCGAAATACACGTCCTGAGGTCATTCTGGGCAAAACGTTTCAGATAATCAGTTGTCGGCTGGGTAAAATTTTTCTCTTTGGCGGCTCTCCAAAAAATGAGGCATCGAATGTCGTTTTCTACTCGCGGGTATGCCTGCGTGTGAAGCTAGACTACTTGAAAACCTTCCGGCGTGAAACTATTCTGCTCCAGTATTTCGATAAACAAGTTGATATTCATAAGTCTATTTCTGCTTCGTGGTCCTGGATCGTATGCATTCTCTGTGGATTTCAGTTAAACGCACCGCCGTCGAGGGTATCCGATCCGCAGACAGAAATCATTCACCGCAGAGTTGCTCAGGTTAACCTTCACGCGAATCAATTCTTCAGTGGACACCAGGTTTCAATGTTCGTTGCTTTCATCAGGTTACGTTAGACCTTTCTAGGGTTTTGTTTATTAATCTTTAGATTCAAATTTTAGTTTAGTATTTTAATTTAGTATTTAGATTAAAACTTTAATTTTTAGTTTAATTTTATTAGCCTTTCAAGTTTCGAAATTTTGGTAGTTTTAGTTTGCTTTTAGAGTATATTTTATTTTTTTAAAAATTTTGTTATAAAAAAAAAATAAAAATAAATAAATAAATTTCTTTTTAAAGCGTAGAACTGGATTTTATTTTTTGCCATAATTTGAAAAAGCATAAAAATATTGTGGAGGTTTCTTTTGCCAGATTCAGTTATTCTCGGGAAATTATCTCGTCATATTTTTCACGCTAAGATTTAAATTTATGTGGAATAAATGTTTATCATTTTAGACAAGTCTGTGCATGAATGATCATCTTAAAGATTTGCTGCATATGATATCTGGTTAATGATTTACAATTGCGTGGTTGTTTAAGGCATTGATTGCTGGATATCGGTCATTACAAGAACTTTGTGGTTTTAAAAGGATATCTTGCACTGTTCTAAGTTGCTTGATGACAAATGATTGCTGTTCATGGTTTATATTTCTATATCATCTAACAAGTAATCGTTTAAATATCAATCTCTTAAGGTACTGGTCCATTAATTCAGCAAAATCAATTTAGTGCTTGTTTCTTCGTGTCTCCCAACCCAGCTGGTCGACAGTTGGTCTTCATCACCTCATCGGGTCTACCCCCCTTAGCCGCGGGAGACAGGCTTAAACGGAGAGATCGGGGATCAGAGTGACAGCCCCCGGTCTGAGCGTTGTCGTGTCAATCTGTGCGACAACAAGACCAAATCGTAAGAAAACATGTGCAAAGAATAGGAGTGTGCAACTTGTTTAAAAGGGTGAGTGGAAGGGCCCACTTTACTATTTGAGGAGTTATGTGAGCACAAAGGCTCACTAACCTTGAGTGTGAATGCTAGAGAGCCCATGAAACACAAGTACCAGGGCCATGAAATTGTTGTGCGACTGCTAGGGCCCATGAAATATCAATGTGAGTGTTGGGGCCTGTTGCTACAAAATCTAGTAGGCCTTGTGGAGAGGTACCTTACATGGCAATCACTAGACCAAGTGACAACAATAAGGTAGTAGCCCACTGTCGCCACAACTACTATCCCCTGCTCTTTATGGGTTTTCACCAATGGGAGGAGCCCCAATGGATAGGTCACCTAAGAGATGTTCTATGCTTAAAGGTATAAGGTGACTAAAAGGCTTGTAAGGGAGGACTCAACTTAAGGACAAGGCTCAAGTGATGAAGAAGAAGCAATGCGCTTCCCTTAGAAAAGCCAAAAATAGGGCACGCTAGACCTAGGGTTTGAGTAATAGCATGGAAAAGGGAATGTCCCAAGGTCAAGGTGTACAAAAAATGTTTCCAATAATGAGTATCAACAAGGCAAAGACACATAAAACCATCAACAAGCCTTGAAGTTGAAGCTTTAACCAAACTAGGGTTTTATCCTAGGGCAAATAACTAGGGCAAGAGAAATTATGGATGAAAATAGAAAGAATGGCCACCAAGAGGAATGATTTTGAGGCAACCACTACAACCCTTGATGTTGAAACTTTCCAAGACCGAAAATTCCCCTTCCTAGTTGATTCGATCTAAAAGCGCTATTGCACCCATTTTGTCGCAAAGTCCAAGGAAGCAGTGTACAAAATTTTTCAACGATCAAAATCATCATCCAACTACGTGATGTATCATTGTAAACCCAATTTCTGCAAGTTGTAATGTAAATGATGCTAGTATGACCGTTTAATTATGTAACAACCTAGGTAAGCCTTTGAATTTGGCGATGAATTTCATCCTAGGAGGTTTTTTAACCTCCCGAATTATGTGTGTTTCTAAACACGGATAATCAACAAAGTTTTTCCTCTAGCTTAAACCCCAAAGCTAGGGTGGAGTTCATAATCAAAGTCTTAGGTGAGTCCTAGTGTTATATCGAGTCTTTGTAAAAGTGGTTTGGGAATAATTTAAGCTATTTGGCTAAATTATTTTATTACAGATCACTTGGTCTACTAGATCATATTGTGTTGCAGAATTGGGTAATTATTTGAGGGTCTATATGTAAAGGTGTATTCCCCCTTTGAGGGTTGAATTTGTAATATTTGATGTAAAAAATATTTTTAGTGCATGGTCCCTCATACTTAGACACCATGGCTAAAATATTTGAGGGTGAAAAAGATAATTAGTCCCCTCTTGTGTCAATTAATTAATTTTTCTAGTTGAAATAAAATTAAATCCTAAGCCAAAAAATTAATTAATTTAGAGTCAAAAAATAATTTTAAAGAAATTAATTTCTCCAAGTGGAAAATGACCAAAAAATTCGTGGGTCAAAAAGAAGTTAATTTTTGGAGGTCCCCCACCAAGGCAAAAATGGATTTTTTAAAGAAAATTTAAGCCCTTTGACCTTGGTGGTTAAGTCAAAGTCAAAATTTTTAGGAAAATAATCCAAAAAAATTATTTTTTGGATTAATAAAAAATGGGTTTGATGGGAAATTCAAAATTTTCAACGACAATGATTAAAAGATGATCAAATTTTTATCAACAATCGAGATTTTTTTGACGACGATCAAGCCAACTAGCCGTTATTTTCCACTTGGAGGGATTTTTCTATAAATATAAGCCATTTTGCTTCTCAAATCACGATGATTTTGGATGATGTAAATTTGTAACGCTGGCATTGAGCAATGGCTCTGCTTGGAACATTTGATATCATAATAAAAAGACTTTGGGGTTTAGTTATTGGTGTTCTTTGTCCAAAGATCTGTGGTACGCGCTGGTTATGTGCTTTCCTATATTGTGCTAAATTTTTTATAAGCTTGTTATTTTATTTGTTGGTGATAAGAACATTCTATTGGTAAAATTTGGTTTTATCTTAGGTGATCTGATTCACCATATGATCTAACAAGTTTGCTTGAGAAAATATATAGAGATTTGTAGGTACACCGGCCCTTGGGCTCCAAGTTCACAGACTTTGGAGAAAAGCTGACCTTGTTTGGGCTTTGGGAATTTTTATTTGGTTTTCTTACTTCGCTAAAGGGTGTGGCCAATATTCTAACTTTCGAAAAACACATTGATCCATTGTCATTATTCAAAAAAATATTTTTCTCAAAAAAATTTGTTTAACAAGCCTTGTATATTTGTAAATATTTTGTAGATATTTTTTGTAAAATAATTTTGTAAATATATTTCTAACCCTTGTTTTGCAGCAGTTGAGGTTTTTGGGTTTATTTTGAATTTTGTATATATTGGGGTTTTGGGAAAAAAATTATTTCATTTGTGCAGGTGATTTCTCAAGCCAAATCTGAAATTTTGGAAGGGTTTCAAGGGTTTCTAGCCTTTGGAAAAATTCGTTGGGGTTTTTAGAGGTGGATCTAGGCCTAGGAAGGCAAGATCCACCCTCTAGCTTTCCTTCAAGCTCAACGCTCAAGCCAAAGAGGAAGCTGGTAGCCCTTGGAGGCAAGTTTGTGGCAATTTTGAAGATTTGAAGTGAAATTTGAAAATTTTGTAGGGATTCCAATTTTTTTAGGCCTTCTAGACCTAGCGTTATCCTCTTTGCCCTAGTCATGGCCTTTTTCTCTTCCCTTGGTGAGCCACTACCCTTTTTTGAGCTAGAAATCCTAGCTGCAACCCCATTTTCTCTTGCCGTCAACCTTAAGGGTAGGACACAACCCTGGTTGGGCCTCTAAGGCTTTGCCGTAGGCGCTTTAGGGCTGCCTCAACCCTGCTGTAGGCCTACTTGGCCTTCCTCCCTCAACGTGGCCCTTATTCCTCTTTGCCAAAGGCCTTAAGGCCTCTAACCCTCCCACTCGGCCTCCTCTCTCCTCCGCTCCCTTTCTTCCTCCTTCGCTGCCATTCGTGAGCCCTCTAGCCTCTGCCGCAAGCCCTTTAGGGCTGCCAACCTTTTCCGTATGCCTAATTCAACCTCTTTCCCTCCGTTGTTGCCTTATTACCCTAGGTTGTAGGCCTTAGGGCCTCTCTTTGCCCTAGCGTATGCCTAATAGGCCTTCGCTGCCCTAGCCGCATGCCTATTTGGCCTTGCTGTCCCCTCTCTAGCCCTAACGCTAGCCTTTTAGGCCTAGCGTTTCCTTGTTGCTATCCCTCTTTGCCTCTTTCAGTCATTGCATTGGGTTCTCATTTGATTTGCCTCTAACACTTGGTGTTTTTCAGCGAATTTCAAGCTAATATTTGTGGTTGCAGGTGGTCACTCCATTAGAGGATTTTTGGGCAAGTTCTCCATTCATCTTCTAGGCCTAAAGGCCTATCGGTTTGCTTTATCAAACCCTCTCTTTCATCTCTGTTTTGATAGCAGCCTCTAATCATTTGATAAAAGTGGTAAAATACCCATCTAAGTGACATAAAAATAATTGACAAAATTTCCTAACATATTGCTAAGTCACTTGCATCAATTGGGCATTCATTATTTGGTTTGTTTCATGAAAATTTGATGACTGTCATAAGCATAATAAGGTCTGATCATAACAGTGGCATTGGCATCTAAAAGAACCTAATCCATTGAGAATTTTGTGTTGGAAAAGTAGTCTAGCATTTGGGCTACCTCATTTGCATTTTTGCACTCATATGCACTTCATCTTTGCATCCTAAAGTGCTCTAAATTAAATTAACTTACTACTGTCATAACACTTGAGCCTAAGTTGCATAAGTTTTCTAGCATTGGTTCATGCCTTATTGATAATCATAGCTCATTGTGGAAAGGTGTTGTTTACATTGAATTGTTGAAGTGATTTGGCAATTGGTGAAGTTATTTCATTGCTAATAAGAACACTAACACATTGTTGTTTCTTGTGAGTTTCATAATCTTCAAAGTTACAATTTTGCACTTAATAAGCTCACTCGCATAAACACATAATCCTAAGATGTAATATTCCTTAAATTGGTAATTCAAGGATTTATTGGATATTGGCATCTCTTGAAGATCTAATTGTTACACATTTAATTTAGCATTGTGATAATTGGTTGACAAAATTTTGGAGAATTGCTCATCGAATTGTCTATCTCTTAAGCAACCTTTCATTGACATCCTTTTCACTATTGTGTTTGTCTCTAAAAAGAACCTTGGTTAATCTTGGTGATAAGTGCTCTAATCTCTTTTACTTGCCATCATTGTCATTATTGTTTCATGGTTAATATCTATTGTGGATGATAATTTTATCTTTGATATATTGGCGAATTGTTACTAAGAGCATCTATCTTGTTATCATTTGGTACTTTGAGCAATTATATTTTGATTACATTGATATATCTTTTGAGCACTACTGAAATTGAGCACTTAATCTTGTGTTTGAGATTGTCTTTCATTCATTAAGTACTCTTGTGTGATAACTAAGGATCAATTGTAAATAAATACTTAAGATCATAATCAATCTTAACTCAAGAGCACTCAAGTCAATTTGCATTTGCATCCTAGGTCTAGCGTGCACTATTTAACTTACCTCCAAGCATAAGCTTGGTTGATAGAGAAATAGGAACACCCTTCATCTTTTAGCTTGCAAAGGATAGACCCTCTCTAGTGGTTAAAATAGTGACCTTGCAATTGTCATTGCCATAGTCTCTACAACATCGGAGGCACTAAGTATGTTAGATTTCAAGGGGAGGTATTGTTAACCAAGCTTTTGCTTGCTTTGCCTTGACTTCTCTCTACAACCTACTTTAGAGACTAGCCTCAAAACAACTGAGGATTAAGGGATACATTTAGCTAGACATATAATTAAAATTAACCAAGATTTCTTGCATCACACCTAGATTGTAGGACTTGCACTTCATATATGATAGCAAAGCATCTAAGCAGCGATTGTTCATTCGATCATTTGGTATTTAATCAATGTAAAGCAAGTAGTTGACTCCATATGGCATTGGTCTCATCACAATAATCTAATCAAATCTATTAACTTGCTAAAATCAACCAAGTGGCTAGGCCATTCAACCGTGTCTCCCGGACTTGTTGGTTTCCAACTGTTCTTTCATTTTCATATTCCATAGGGACTACCCCCCATAGCCTGTTGTTGGGAGACAACTGGAACGGGGAGATCGGGGATCAGAGTGACAACCCCTAACTTGAGTTGTTGTTGCACCGTGCTTGTACAATTTGAGCGACAACAAGCCCTAAATGGGTTTCTTGACCTTAAGAGGGTTGTATTAGAGAATAAAGAGAAAAGCAATGTCAATTTATGGATAAATGTTTACTTGATCACCAACTAGACAAGGCCAGTGCCTGGTCCTTGGGTGGATGGAGTCTATGGATTCTTAAGATAAGCTATAACTTGCAAAGGAGTAAGGATGTTTGATGCCCTAGCAGAAACCCTAACTATTGCCTTTGTGAGGGACCTTGGGAGAGCTATAATCAAGATTCACCAAGGGGATTGCCATTCACATATCATACATGAGTAATGCATAGAATAATGAGACCTGGATTCTTTATAATTGATTTTCAACCAATTAGGGCACAACAAGAAAAACTGTAGATCATCAATTTATTTCATACATTAGATATAAAATATTTTTTTTTCATTAAATAAGCTCACTTACAAGACAATATGCATGAACACTCATTTATTGATCCAAAACAACTTCTCCAAAGTCAAGAAAGTAGCTCCAATGAACGAGAATACTCCATAGATCACATCTTCACCAAGAAACAAGAAGGCTGAAATTTCTCTAAGGAGGGCGAAATAGTCCAAGAGATGAAGATCAAATGAAATGATCCTCTCCTCTACTTATATGAGGAGGATGCGTTCTAATTTTAGCCTAAAAGCCCCTACTAACAAGTAATATAACAATGAAACCGTTGGGTTACTAGCCAACCCAACTAGCTTTGACATAGATGCTAATAATAGCCCACACATGTGAGCTGTGAGGCCTCTAAGGCTGATGTCATTTATAAAATGAGCTCCAAATGTCAAACATTGATGCTATAAGGTGCCAAGTATGATGTAGTAGCATATAAAATTCATCATTTGAGGTTTGACCTCAAATTTCCATCAATGGCTCTAAGTGGTCCCAAAAATCCTGTCGGGGCACCACAAAGGGGATTCCTGGGTCTCCAACTATGAAAAATTGTCCACCTCTACTCCAACGTTGAGGGCTTTCCAGGTGCTACTAGCCCTCGTAGGTCTTTGAAGGTGATACCATCCTCATATGGGCGTTAAATCCACTGCCTTCCCTTATATGATGCTAAGGTTGACCTAGGGGCACGTTGGGTCTAGGTGTATCATCTTGAAAAATCATCAAATGTGGTGTAAAGTGGCATAACGTCCTAGGCGCAGGAGGTGCCCAAGGTCATATGTGATATGCTACTGCGACATGGAGACACAAGGTTCTCAACACTTCACCTGTGGGTGCCAATATACTTCTCTAATGGTCTGGGTACTTGTGGGTAATGTGGCCAGTACATGGGCTGTTGAACCACCTAACAATCACAACATATAGTCTAGTGAAAGTAACCAGTCATCAGGGACAATAATCGTTATTGCATCTAAGTGAACCAAGCTTGAATGTAATGGGCTATTTAATATTTCAAATAGGGATTCCCTTCCAAAATCAGGGCTTTGAGCTCACAATGGTGTTTCCTCCCTAGGTAGGAGTGGCTAAAGGACAACCCTATTAGGTGTTTCCAACCCCTAAGGGGAAGTAACATTTCCTCAGTCCACCCTTCAATTGATAGGTGTTGGCAAATGGTAATGATGGTATAGAGGGGAGAAGACTTCATGGTCAAGTGCCATGGTCAAAGGGACCTATTGACCTTGCTACCTACACCTACCTACACTTAGTGAGAAAAGCCTTTAACCCCACAAGGTGTGGTTGGTGGCAAGGAACTAAGAGAAGGGGCTGTCGCCTATTTCTAACTCTCTCCTTTTAAGCTATTTCCTAGGCTAGCTATGGGGGGTGGTCCCTAAAGGAAAACTAAGTTAAAGATGTGAGGTTTCTAGGAGAATGTTAAAGTGAAGTGGATTACTTTCTTAAGATTACAAGCAAATATGATGTGAGCAATATGAAATGAAATAACCATTAACAACCATCAACACATGAGATAAGCATAAGCATATGAAAGACTAATGCCTTTTAAAGTATTGCTAAAAAATGAAAGATATTTGCTTAATATAAATGAAATGCTTTCAAATAAAGCACAAGTAATCCTGAAAGTGAAACAAGAAAATGTTAGCACAATGAAATAATCAATACAAGATATAAGTATGCCTTCAAATATATATGATCAATAGCTAAATCGAAACATACAAGGATATTTGGCAAAAGGAAAACAATTAATATTCTATTTGCAAAATATAGATGAAATAATGCTTGCCAAAAAAAATAAAATTCAACTCAATATTGACGAGTAAAATGACAAATTGCAAGTAAAACCATGCGATGTGTTAATAATGAAATGCACCTACACTAGATTTGGATGAAATTATCTTGGTTAATTTTTAATCTAAAATGCCTAATCTAGGTGAGAAGTCCTCGTCTTGAGCTCTTACCAAAGGGTAAAAATTGGGGTGACTATAAGAAAGAAGGGGCGAGGGTACATAGGTGTCATCAACGATACCCATCCCCTAAGTCTTATGAATCAGCGTGTGCCTTCGTTCCTACAAGGGGACAAGCCACCTTCATAACTGTAGGGTCACAATGCTTTTACCTTATTTCGTATCAAATGGAAGAAGTTTCCAAGATTTTTTTTCCCTATGATTTATATCAACCAAGCTTATGCTTGGAGGTTAATTTTAGATATGCAACTAAGTTAAGATGCCTACTATGAAATGCATGTAAATTTGCAAATACCAAGTAAAAGATAGAGATGCTTTAAACACAAGATTGCATAAGCTTTATAACATGTAAAATTGTGAAGTGAAAGGATTTGCTTTGACTTATGATAAACTAATGATCCATCAAAATCAAACTTGAAGCTTATGAGAAATTGGTTTGCATGTAAAATAAATAGCAATGCTTGTGAAAAATAAACTCAAGATTGTACTCAAAATAGCTTTGCAAAATAAAGAAATTTTAACTTGAGAGATTAGCTTGACATAAAACAAATGATTGCTTTAGAAAGTGAAATTGCCCAAATACACAATGCATCAAAACTTAAGATGTGAAATTGTTGCACAATAGTGAAGCATAAATGAACTTTAGACAATACCCAAGCTAAAATGTATCAAGTTAAAGAGATGCTTTGCATGAAAAATAAATTGCTATGAGATAGAAATGTAACTTGTGATTTGTAGCAATTAATGTAAATGATGCAAGCAAATTGTAGTGAACTTTAGCAAACTAAATGAAATTTATGGTTGTGTTAATTGGCAAATTAAAGCATGCATGAAAGTGAGAAGAGAAGCTAGAATCAACAAATCAAACCAACCACAAGTTCTCTCCCAAAGTGGAGAGACAGGGATGCCAATGGGTAAAACCCACACTCCCAAAAATCAGAAATTTTATTAATTAAATTACAAGAGGCAAGGGCTCATGAAAGCCTCATCCAAACTCAAGGAAAAGTCTTTTACAATGAAACCTTAAACCATAGAATTTTCCTTGATGAATTACTGCTGCAAATAAGACCAAGGAGGACCTTGAAATCCGAAATTTCAAAGGGGCCACTTTAAATTTAAGAAAAGGAAGGAATTTTCACTAAAGCAAGAGGGGCTAGGCCTCCTTAAGCTCACGACCAAGAGATAAAAATGCAGCCCCAAAATGGAACTCGGTCTTGCCAAAGAGAGCCTCAAATGCCTACGACCAAGAGAGAAAGTTAGTATTGAATTGAGAGCCAAAGGTCTTGAACACAACTTGTTAATAGTTTCAAATGATAAATCCCACAAGCTGTCACAAGAAACAAGTTAGAGAGGACTGCAATACAAATCAAGTGTTAGCTATGAAAATAATCAATATAATTACAAATGTATGTGTACGATATAATCTACAAAGGCTAAGCTAAAGAATATGAGTAAACTCTCCTCTTTGCTTAGCCATGATTTAGCTTTACAATAGCAATATATTAGCAAATGAAGTACAATATTTGAGAAATAAATATTGAATTATGAAGCAAGAGATATGAGACCAAAGCTCAAAAGAAATCCCTGCAAGACAAATTCGAATGATAAGACTTTGACAATTGACAAATGTGAGTTCTCCTTGAGTACTTTCAAGAGTGGGTTGGTTCACCCAAGAACTTCCCCTCACGCTTGAAGCTTGATCCAATAAATTTTTTCTACACAACTTGACATGAACAGATTGGATCCACATGGGCTTAATAAAATGCAATGAAGGGAAAATTCTAGAGATATATTTGACATATACTAAAACATTTCTCTATCTAGAGCAAGTAAATAATCCTTATGCTAATGTGAGATAGCTACACATCAACATAACTTGAAAAACATAATGGAAATAATAACATAATGAAACAAGTAGAAATATAAGAGCAAGAACATCAAGAAGTTACCATACACAAGGAGAAAAACACCTCAAATGTAACCCCAAAGTCTTTTGTATTAATTTGCAAAGAGTGTACAATCCAGCAGAGTATTCGTAAGCACAATAGCTCATATTTCAGATTCTTAATATGAGAGCTCAAGGCTCTATAATATAGAGAGTTGGGAGCAAATGCCAATGTAGAGTCCACATGACAAATGATTATGGAGTAAATCCCAATGTAGAGTCCACATGAGTCCATGACAAATGACTATGGAGCAAATCCCAAGGACAGCAAGTCGGGTTCCAAGTGGAGATGAGAAGGACATCAAGGCAAATCGAATTCCATATGTGGCACCATGAGATCCTCAAGAAAAATTGAATTCTCTATGTGGCACCATGAGAATCCAAGTGTGAACCAAAACAAGGAGCTAACTCCAGTGAAACTCCAAGAACAAACAATGTGATGCCACCTCAAATGATGATCCCAATGAGTTGAGTGTAGATCCTCCTCATGAACTGCGTGGTCCCTCCTCAAGGAAATTCAATGTGCCATGATGAATGCCAAGTGTGAAGGTGAGGGAACATAAGTGGAAACAAACTCCCAAGAATATCTCAATGAATATCTCTCCAAAATCTTTCATGTGCATTAATTTCCAAAAATTTGATTTTCCAAGATATTTGCTCCTGCATTAACTCTAAGAAATTCCATTTCCTTGAGTGAGTGGTGTATTTATGATGTAAAGTGCTCAGTCATCTTCCACATGCCCCTTGACTCGACACTTTGACTTGGGATAATTTTCAAGTCATTTCCATGTCATTTTCTCACATGGAGCAATTTATTTCTCTCCATTTAATTTATTTCTAGCTTAATTTATTCCCACTTTTCCCACAAAGTGGGTTTTGAAGGTCTACAACACATTATTAATCCTTCAAAGTGTGCCATAGTAGAAAGTTGAAGGTGAGAGGTGCAATTTTTATTACTCATATCCCATACAACTTCTAGACAACACTTATTACATTTCATATACAAATTTTATTGCAATTTCCGCTCTGCGGAAAATCTAAAAAAATACAAAATGACCATCTAGACCTAAACAAATTCCACGAAATATTTTGTGTGATTTAGTATGGTAATATACATTGATCTTAGACACTAGGACTCACCCAAGGCTCACCGTCAAGCCGTACTCTGGCTTTGAGGTATATTTGGAGGAAAAAATTCAATTAATTATTAAGTCTTGGTAGGGAGATGATAATTAACCATGTAAAAAAAACCTGCCAGAGTAATACTCACTTGATGACAAGGTCCCAAGCTACCTAGGCTTGTTACATGATTCAAAACTCATCATACTAGCATCACTTATTACAATTCCCCATAGGGGTGTGGAATTTGGGTACAACAAAAAATGATAAGAAGATGTAGAGTTTAAAAAATCTGGTTATATGATGATGATTTATGGTACAAGCATCCTTTGATACATCCTTGGGCATGGAGTCTTCAGATAATCCTCGGGTGCCACTCCAGTGGTCAACATGACCAACTGGATGGGGATCCACATCTTGAGTGTATAGATGTGAGGAGGGAGCAATCGTGGATTCATGAGCTACCAATTGAACCTTTGTTTTTCCACCCCTCTTTTGCGCCTTCTACTTTTGCTTTATTTTTCTTTGTATTACTGCTCGTAGCTCAAAGGGTTAGAGCTTGCCTTGATTGATATTGCAATTGTATTACCTCTTAAGGCTGAGTTATTTCATTGCTCATTGGGGTTGGGACATGCAAGGGTTCTTTTATGATGTAATGGAGCAACATGTGCACAGGAACTCGGTGATGGCCATAAGGAGTGAGGTAGAGCTCATGCTAGGCTTTTGCCCACATGCTAATTTGTATGTCCCGACCATATTTTGCATTTTGATATTCTTTCTTTTGTTTGTCTTTGTGGCCATGCTATGCTCTTTCTTTTTCTTTTAGCTGCATCAACCTCCTAGGGAAAAGTTCCAAGCTGTACCCAGGTATGAGGATGTATGGGTGCCAAATCCCAAAGAACCAATGGTCAGTTGAACCTGAAGAATAGATGTGAGATACGGGCTTGTAATGTATGATGGAAAGTGGTAAGTATGGGATAGGGATAGATGTAACTATGCTATCTCATTCAGGGCTTTCTGAGTAGTGCCCCTCCTATACCCATTGGGCTATTAGGGGATGTCTTACTAGACTGGGATCGAAGATTAACCCCCCATATAAGGTGAGGGAACAAATCATGGTCAACACCCCTCTTTCTTCTAGGTCACCCCATAATCCATATTAAATGCCCAAATACAAACAAGCATAAGCGCCCGATTGCAAAATGAATAAAGTACCTTTTGATTGGAAACCCACCTTCGTCCACCTGCTCTTGCTAGATGGGTGAGAGGCATATCATTGATGCAGGTGACAGAGATATAATGGAACGTCATCGGCTAGTGGTGGCTGTCAGGGGCTGCATGGCTGGTCAGCTGGATGTGAAAAATGGGAGAGAAGTTTTCTCCTATAGGGTTTTGCCCATTTTGGTGGGTAATAAGGCCCATGAAACAATGACAAATGAATTGAGAGAGCTTGTAAATAACTGGACCATAGGGCCCAGCCAATGAAAATGGACTTACCTGAAATGGATGAGTTTATGTGAGTCGTTGGTTTGGCAAGCCAAGTTTGAACTTTTAAGTAAACTTACTGAGTTGTGGTCAAACTTGGCAAATTTCAGTGAATTTGAATAGACTTATTGCATTTGATCAAAACTCAAACTTGATGAGTCCATATTGTTGACTTGGCTGGTGGTTTTATAAGAGTGAAAACAAACTTTTTCTATTTACATTCTTCACTGTTTTCTCTCTTGTTCTTTGGAGACCAAAAAATTGCCGGGGAGATCAGAGGCTATATTTTCATACCACAGCTTTGTTTGGGCAGCAGTTTTGCAATGGAGGCATGGCAGTAAATTAATCTAGTATCAAAGGAACCCTAGGACAAAACATTGCAGGCATTTTGAAGGATATTCACCTTTTTTTTTATTTTTTTGTCCTAAAATACCACAAACATTCAGGACATATTCTCCAGGGGCTCTATAATCAATAATTTCATCATTTATATGCCATGGTTGATCATCCATGGCGTTGGACTTTGTAGATTTTACTTTTAATTTGTTTTCTATATAATTTTTGGACTTTAAAACTATTTTGATTATTTGATGTTCATTGTTCCGTGATCCATTTCTATTTCAATTATGAAAATTGACGTTATTTAGTATTTAAATTAGCTTATTTCTGTGATTTATAATCTAATTTTATGGATTTGTCATGAAATGTAAAATCTTTGACTCTTTCTTATGAAAATTTCAATATTGATTATATTAGTTAGTGTTTGGAGTTGATGCCAACTCTCGAGTTTTATGCCAAGTTTTGCCAAGTCACCAAGTTGACTCTCCATCTTGGATTTGCTGACTTTTTGCTCTGTTGAGTTGTCTGACATTGGCCCCACCAATCCATGGGATGCAGTTGCATGTAAGCCACAGTCCACATGCGCTACCTACAGCTGCTTTTCAACTTTTTCGGTTCTGTGATATACTTATAAATATACCAAAATTTATCAATAATTATTGTCCATATATATATTCCAAGGGAAACCTTGCAGGATCCCCCTCCTTGACTGGAATATCTGGATGGCAATTGGCTAAATCACCAGCCACAATATCGGCTTGTAACCCAGTGGGACTCAGTCCAGACTAGAACTGGATGCCTCACAATGAACTCTGCCTTGAAATATATTATCCATTATGCACAATGTTTGTGTCATCGACTTGTATTCAATTATCTTATTATTTTGCAATGTTTACTGTTAGCAATATGATTTTTACCCGATTCCTTGTGAATATTTATATGCTACATCCAATAGGCTTGAAATAGGTTCTAGTGTGGAAGAGCTGAACAAACTAATGATTGACAGCCAAAAATGTGTTCGCTTATAATCTTGGAGAGTTCCACTAACCCATTGTTATATACATTAGTTAAGATATAAAGTCCGAGCCATTTGGATTTGATCTTGTTGGGCTTGTCTTTAGTCTTATTGTCTAAGAGAATTATGGTGTCCCTTTTCTGTAGTTGATAAGGCTTGATTAGCCAATCGTATGTGTTCATATATTTTCTTTGAATGCTTTGTCTCTAGTTAGCTAATCTATTCCAATGCCCATAGGCTGTTATGATCCAGATACATAAAAATAATTAGAAGTACACACCATGTACAACAATATGAGCATGGAGATAATACAGGTAATATTAGGAGAAACACCTCCAAATACTCAAATGCATTCATACATCCCAATCACATCTCTGTCCTCCATAATGAATGCGTGATCTCTATATATAGCTATCCACACATTACACATTTGGTCCCTTCATTATTAGGATGACCCTATTACATATACATTTATATATTACATGTATATTTAACCCCATCTATGCCCACCCTTGGGTCATACCATATATATTTAACCCAATATAGGCTCCCCTTGGGGTCATTACATAAGCCTTCTTCAAAGGATCAAGTATAATAATCAACCCACCTTTGTTTGATTGCAATTCAGAGAGAAGGAACCAGATTCCAGGGGGCTTTTGTTGGGTCAAAAGTGGGCTGGACTTTATTTTCTCAGTCTCATGAATGTTGTGTTAGTACTTTTGTATGAGTTCAGAAACCCAGAAATATAACTTTGAAAACAATTGTGAACAGATTGTGAGCACAGTTAAGGTCAGGTGCCCTGGTGTACCTTTGGTGCTGTACATCAATGGAAATGGTGGGTTGCTAGAGCGCATGAGAGAAACAGGAGTTGATGTTATTGGACTTGACTGGACTGTTGATATCAAAGATGGTAGGCAACGGTTGGGTCATTCAGTTGGGGTGCAAGGAAATGTGGATCCAGCTTTACTATTTTCCTCATTATCAGCAATAACTGAGGAAATTCAAAGGTTAGATTACTTGTGTTTTTGGATCTTCTTTTTAATAAATTTTTTCTTTCAATCAAGTGATACCCTCCATAGTAGACTACTATTGATTTAAACGTAATTTGCAGAGTGGTCAGAGGTGCAGGGAGACAGGGACATATTCTAAACTTAGGACATGGTGTGCTTGTTGGAACCCCAGAGGAAGCAGTTCGGCATTTTTTTGATGTTGCAAGATCTCTATCTTATGATCAATTATGTGCTAATAAGTGAATATGGACATGTGAATCATGGGTTTGGTAAGGATTCCAAAAGAAAAGGGGTTCGAACTTGTGTAAAATCCTGTTTGCATAGGTTTATTGTACGTGGTTGCTTGTCACAACTAATTTAATTTGGTTGGTGATTGTCTAACCAATTAGTTTGTATTGGCATTTGTTTATTTAGATATAGGGGAGGTGGGGACTATAAAGCGAATTTGCAGAATCGAATAAGCAAGTCTTGCATGTCTTGAAAAATATTTCTTTGTTCAATCAGTTTAAGTCCTTTGTTGAAGGACCTCAAAAGGCTGTAAAAGTGATTTAGTGGGTCAGGACTCAGAATGTTGAATGATGGGTATTATTGTGAGATTATTTGCCTAGCATGCTCCTACTAAATTGAAAATGGGTTATTCTGTTTATTGTTTGGGCCAAATATTGTAATAGCAGCACTAGTGCAACGATGCTAAAAGGTCACTTTCTTGTTAATTCGACCATGAATATCTCTTTTACAAAGCAATATTTCTTAGTTCTGTTTACGTTAGTGGTTCGATAAGAACTGTTCTACAGTCTCTTCTCTGAATTTCTTAAAGTTCTTACATCTATTCATTTTGGCAAAAAAGGGTTAAGATTTTACCCTGGCTAACTAACAATTCTTTAAATAACCTTCTAGCTTGGTTCCTTTTTGTTCCATCTAAGCCTGGCAAAGTATCATGAATTTACTTTGAACAGTGTAAGAATCTAGTTTTCTCCAGAAACAATCAAGCCAACTCTTTCATTTTGCAAATTACCTACTAGTTCTGGACATAATTCTTTGAAATTACTATGCTGAAGGTGTTGGATTTAGGTAAGTGATGCAGAATGCACACCTACAGTTCTATTGTTCACCTATTAGACCAGTGCAAATTATAGGCAAACTTGGAAGGGTTGGACGTGATTGTTCCAACCATACTCTTATTGGCCTGCAATGCATATATTCACAACACACACCTACAATACTATTGTTCGCGTATTCGGCTAGTACATATTGTAGGCAAACTGTGAAGTGTTGGACTTCGCTGTCTCAACCGTTCTCTTATTTACCTGCAAGGCATATATTCGTGAAATAAATGAAGGAGTTAAGGTATCATGTTTGGCACCAATTAGTGACATCAAAATGGTATATAGTTGCCCAATTTTTTATGGGCTTAGGCATGTTAATGACATTACTAAATTGCCATGGTTATTAGTAAATTACCTATATTAATTGTACATGAGTTGTTGAAAATGATGGTTATTGATGTCAAAGGCTGTCCAAGCAGGCCTCATTTGGATACCTTATCTTTGAAGGCATTTTTACTCTAATTACCTAGCTCAAATGGGAGAATAGGATATATGGTTGGAAAACTTATTCCGAGACCTTTCCAACATGTCACACCTTCTAACTCCTCACATTGAGGAGAAATGATTTTTTGAATATTCATTATACATTCTGCCAGTCGGTCCAACTAGTGGACAAGTTGGCCCAGTATATACCTCAAATGCATTGTAAGTAGGCATGAGAAGGAGCATTTCTAACCACCAAATTAAGCAATTTTGGATATGTTCTAGGAGTCTTTAGTGAAGGAAGAGAGGAGAAAAACAAGGGTTCAGACCTTGTGAAATAAGAAGGGGCAAGCCGAGTTCTGTTGGAGGGCAAGTCGAGTTGTGTTGAAGGCAATCCAAGTTTGTTGAAGGGAAAGCAGAGGTCTCTTGGAAGGCACGTTGAGTTCTGTTGAGGAGGCCGAGTTTAGCTAAGGAGGCCGTGTCCTGTTGAAAGCCAAGGTTAAGTTCTGTTGAATGCCAAGTTGTTAAGGAAGGTTGCAAGAGGTGATTTCTGTATATTTACTTGTATTTTTTGTGTGTTTTTATCCTTTTTCAAGGCCAAGCTTGGTCTATTTAGGCCATAGGCCTATAGGACAACTTAAAGAGAAGTGACAACATAATTATAAGGACTGTAAAGGCCAATGAAGCTTGCACAACAAGTACAGTGTTGGATGTAAACTGCCAGGGGAGAAGATTTATTTTTGACCAGACTAGAAGCCTAAGTATTGACGATTGAATAGTGAACAACATAGTGCTAGATTGAATTGAATTTCAGAAGAGGAGTGTTGTCTTATATAAAACAAGTTGGAGTCTAAACAATTGTAAGTTATACTTACTGAGGATTGGTGTCCTCATCTTCATGACAGGCCGATGCCTGCAATTTTGTGTAAGTTGGTGCTTACAGAGGATTGGTGTCCTCACAAGTTGTAATAAATTAAGGGCTATTTGAAAATCATTTAAGTGTTTCTTCTTCAAGTTTGGATCTTCACTTTAATTTATGTGTTCATGCATTGTGTTGACACTTGATTATGTGATGAGATTTTATTGAGTGAAGAGAATTGATACTGATTCAGTGTTTTACAAAACAGCGGAGTCGAAACTGAAACGGCCGAGCCAGTGCCTGACTGGGTCGGCTCAGTGGCCGAAACGGTTCCATTGGCCGGGTTGTCACTGAGCTGGCCAAGCCGGTGACCGACTCGACCGGCTCAGTAACAACTCGGTTGGTTCGGCTGACCCTGAGCTAACTCGGCCGACTCGGTGAAAAGCGGCCTGCGGATTTTTTTGGGGAGAAAAAGGACCCCACAACCAATTCTAATTTGGCTTAGGGTTGTTTTGAGGTCCATTTACCTCTCCCAAACCCTATAAAAGCTACCCAACCCCTCTCATTTCCTCACAACTATCTCATTGCATTTGTATGAGAATTTATGAGGAGTTTGTGAAGAGTTCTGGAGTTTGTTTTTGGAGCAGTAGTGAGGAGTCTTGGGCAAGCATTGGAGCAGCAGCGAGGAGCTTCTTGGGCAGCCATTAGAGCAACATTGAGGAGTTGGTTTGTTGGAGTAGCATTGAAGAGGCAGTTTGTGCCTAGAGGTATTTTCGTTTTCACTTCTAAAATCTGTTTTTGCTTATTTATTTTTTTGTGCAAATCTGGAAATTAAAAAGAGTGTTTTTTTTAAAAGAAATGAACATTGAAGCAATGCTATTTTTTGTTTGTTTTCATTTTTAGATTTTTTTCCTTTCATTTCCAAGTCAAGAAATGGCTCCTAGAGTGAAAGACGCTGCTTGGGCATATGATGAAATGGTTGATAATCATATGCATTGAAAATTTTGCCATATAAAAATTAAGGAGGATCCTGGGGTTATTCATAGGCTGAAACAACACTTGACAGGTATTAGAGGCCAAATTACTCCATGTGAATCACCACAAATTGAGGAGATTAGTAAGGAGTTGTTGGAAATAAAAGGAAGAAAGCTTGAAGTGGAAATTATTTCATTAAGGAAAGAGCTAGAGAAGCTCAACAAAAACATGAAAAGCACTCAAACCTTGGATGTTATTCTCAGCTGCCAAAGACCACGATATGATAAGATCAATCTTGGTTATGTGGGTGAGATTTCATAAAAAGAAGACGCAAATCCAAAGTCACCAGGAAAGGAAGTTAAAGAAAATCTTGAAAGCTCCAATCTCAACAAGAGAAAGGATATAAATCAGGGGTCTGGAAACACTGCTACACCAAAAAGC
Organism: Pinus tabuliformis; assembly: GCA_031772625.1. Taxonomy (NCBI): domain Eukaryota; kingdom Viridiplantae; phylum Streptophyta; class Pinopsida; order Pinales; family Pinaceae; genus Pinus; species Pinus tabuliformis. The sequence goes on along the minus strand of CM062809.1, from coordinate 1,212,686,976 downwards.
TACGATGATGCTCTCAAGAAGTCCATTCACAATGCAGGCAACAATATGATTAGGGAAAGGACAAATGATATTCTCTAAAGCACATCAACTCCAGAAGAACTGTTCCATTAAGGCAATCATACATAGCCAAAAATCAAACTATTTTTCTTGGTCACCTTTTCTATGCAAAAAATTTCCACAACAGGTAAGAGAGTGTAAAGATTATAATATTTATTAAAAATGTTTTCATCAAACCTCTAGGAATAAACTTGTAGACAACATAATCAGATATATTAATGGCTTCAATAACATAAATCATAATTCATTTGCTCCATTATCCAAATATAGTATAGAGTGTTATAGATGCAACAATTTTGGACATAGAGCACTGTCCTACAAAATCAAGAGAAGGGTTTTGGAAGAAAAAAAGTAGGAAGAACCACCAACAAAAAATGTGGACAAAACAATAAAAGTTAGTGGTACGTTGATAGCTAGTGCTCTAGACGCATGATCAAAGATCAAAATAAATTTATTACTCTAAAAGAAGAAAAAGGAGGAAATGCGAGTTTTGGAGACAAAGGATATGCAAAAAATGTTGGAAGAGGTACCGTAAGCCCTAACAAAGGTAGGGCTAAAGCACAAAATTCTTTGTATGTTGAAGGACATACATAATCTCTTAAGTGCCAGCCAGATGTGTGATCAAGATTGATGTCACTTTTCATGCTAAAGGTATTGAAATAACGAATATTAATTTAGGAAGATTAGTGGGAAGAGTGATAAGGACTCTAAACAATGTATATATTCTTGATGAAATTCAAGGATAAAAATGCTACATTGAACAAACATATGAGAGTTGGTTATGACATAAAAGGCTAGGGCACTTGAGCTTTGCCAGTTTGGTAAAAATCAACAGAACACAAGTAGTGAGAGATATGCCTAAAATCTTGAAACAAACTAGTGCCATCTGCAAATCTTTCCAACATGGATAACAAATAACAATGAGCTTCAAGTCAAAGGACTGTTTGACATCAAGACCACTAGAGCTTGTTGACACAGATCTATGCAGACCGATAAGAACACCAACCCTGTGTTAGTTTTTGTGGCATCGAATGTGTTCTAGCCACGAAATTTGGTGGAGAGGCTAGAATACATGAGATCTCCAAAACTCAGAAATCGTTTCTGGAAATTCGACCTAGAAGTGTCTCAATCAGATTATTAGCTGTTTTTTTAAATATTTTTGAAGTCTAAACTTAGGGAATATGATTAATTAATCAATATTAATTGAGATAAGGTGGGAATCACCTAGAAACTCACACAGATCGGTCCAGGAATGATTTGAGCCATCGATTAAAATTTAATCTTGGTTGTTGGAGTCCCAACAAGAAGATATAAGAAGGGATCAATGTAATGAATGAGAACACACCAGTGCAGATACTCAGTTGCCTAGGCAGTTCGATCTTCTCAGTGATAGAGATTCAACAGAGAAGATAGAGCCAAAGGGTGAGTAGTAGGTGGTAGAGGAGGTTATCAACTTTCCAAGAGGAAATATTCCAGTCCCGGGAAGAGGTAGTGAGAGGAAGGCTGAAATCCCCAGAGGTTTTGCGCAAGCACTACACAGAGGATGACGCAAAAGGCTCAACATGTGGCTAGGGAGGCAATTTCGGTGGCATAAATTAGCTGTGGGGTGAGAGAAAATTCTCACAATAATTTTGCTAGTATTTTCCTCGGATTAGATTTCCAGTAGAGCATCTAAATTATTGTACTCACAATTGCTACTGAAGAATAAAATAAAACCCTCATTTGTTGCACTGGTTTTCCCACAATGGGTTTTTTTGGGGAATTTTGTCCAAAAATAACGGTGTTAATTTGTGTGTACTAGTATTTTCTCAGTTCCGACGCTATTTATTTCCGTAATTTTTATTTGTGAAGGTGGCAGTGTGTTTATTTTGATGTTGCCGTAGCAATAAACTAAATAATTAATTTATCAATTAGAAGAAATAATACCAGCTGCTGCAATAGGATTCTGATTTTTGGAATTTTCAAATGGTATCAGAGTGTAAGTGATCAGTCAGAAGCTCAGAAGTGAAGGAAATAATTTCCTTGCTCAAAAGGAGTAGCAAACCGAAATTCTTGAGGCAACGCAGTTCATAGCCAAGCATGCTGAGTTGCTTGGGGAAGTTCGATTTTTTCATTGTTGTTGATTTTTGTGTAGCTTGGGGGGTACTCCAAGCCCTATTGTTCAGGGTTTGGAGGGCAAAGCGCCACAAGTAGGCTTGGAACCCAAGCATGGGGTTTTGTACCCTTCAAGTTTTGGGCCAAAACCATGATGAATTTGAGCATGAGAAAATTTGAGGTGAGAGAGATTGGTGTGCTGATTCCAACACTTCGAAAATCACCCAAATCGGAGCTCTAGAACTTGAGCTATAAATTTTTGAAGTTGACAATTGATTATGGACAATCTAGTCATGTAGGCTTGGTCCAAGAGACATGTCTCTTCAACAAATTCGTGGAGCCCTTGGATTTGGTATAAATACAAGGTGAGGTAGCATTCATTTGACATCCATGAGAGCACAATTCATAGCATTATTCACTCCGAGATAGCCGCAACTGAGGAAGAGAGACCGAGGGTGGAATAAGGTATTGTTTCAGGGTTGTTCTTTCCTTTTCCACTGGCCGAGTTGGAGTAGAGAAGGCCGTTGGCCTTAGGGTCTGTCTTTGGGTGACTGTGCATGAGTTAATGTTAAAATTGGCAACCAGGGCAAAACTTCATGTGGGTCATCTTATTCATGGCTAATAATACTTTTATTAGATTCCTCTCGTCGAGAGGTGTAGGATTGATATAAAGATCATCCAATTTCGATAAGTATTCATGGAGATATGAATTTATTTTGATTAAGGAATTATTATCAAGCCAACCTACAACTCATGTAGGCTCAGAAGCCCAACAGTCGCATCTATTCACCCACCAACGTTGTGTATAAATATAAGAGGACTTTTCCTCATTTGGACTCACTCATCTCATCACATCTCTCTCTCTCTCTCTACTGCGCAGATATGAGTCTCTTCTCTACTGTGCTGAAATGGGTCTCTCTCTCTCACACATGTGAAGCCGAAAGCTGTTGAATTTGAAGCTGCAACTGCAAAAGTAAAGATTGACTTGCGTGGCCTAGAATATCTCCTCTTTGGAACTGTGCTGTAGGTTCATATGAACCTCCTTTGAAAGCCGCAACTTTTGGTGGTGGAATGAAGTCAATCTGACGAACGGTTTGCAAGATATCGACTGCCCTAGTTTGAAGCCGGAAACTGCTGAAACTGAAGCTGCAACTGCAGAAGTAAAGATTGACTTGCGTGGCCTAGAAGATCTCCTCATCTGAACTACGCTGTAGGTTCATTTGAACCTCCTCTGGAAGCCGAAACTTTTGGTGGTGGAATGAAGTCAATCCGACTGTCGGTTTGTGAGATATGGTCTGCCCTAGTTTGATAATGAAGCCGCTAATGCTGATGCTACTGATCTAGGGTTTGCTACTGCTGATATGAATCAGATTTATTGTACTATTTCTCTCTGCTGAATTATTGAAGATAAAAGAAGATTTGATCAAAGGGTTTCCCCACACATTGTGGGGTTTGTCCCTGGCTAGCCGCCACATCTTGTGTCTCTTGTCTTGGCTTGTTTTCTGTCGATCGTTTAATGTTCTATTTGCACTTTACTTTATGTACATGTGATTGTTAATCGGTGGAATATAATAAGAAAAAGAAGTAAACTGTTATAAGCATAGAACATACCATAACTTAACATGGTATCAGAGCTGAGGTGAAGACAAAGCCCGAGCAGGAGCAAGAGCAATCATCGAAGAGAATATTGGCAAGGCTATCCTAAAAGAACTATGGGGTCCTCAACACTCTTTCCTGCTGAAGACAAGCTCCGTGAGAAAGCTGACTATCACGGATGGAAGATGTCTATCGATCTAACCCTTGACAATCAAGGAGTGTTGGATCATGTGAGAGGCAATATTGTTGAGCCTCCATCAAATGCATCCGCTGCTGCTTGGAACAAATGAAAAAATGGATAAGTCAAAACAATAGAAGATCATCCGGGACTCTATCGACAAGCACTTGGTGGCCTACATCTCTGAACTGGACACCTCCAAGGAAATCTACAATAGACTGGTGAGTTTCTTTAAAGTTAATGATGCAAATCAAGTTTTGTTTCTTAGAAATAAGTTGAGGGAAATCAAGAAGGGTAAAGATGAAAGTATGTAAGCATACTTCTTAAGAATCACCGAGATCAAGAACGATCTCCTATCTATTGGGGAAACTATTACTGATAGAGAAATGGCACACACAACTCTTGGAGGATTGCCATTTGAATGGTATGTGTTCAGGACTACTCTTCTGAACAATAATGTAATTCCTAGTTTCGAGGAATTAATGGCTAGATGCATTCAAGAACAAACAAGGGTAGAAGTGCAAGAAATGCCCATGCCTAAAGGTCCTCCTGCTGCCTTTTCTTCTCATGCAAAGAGAAGAAAGGACTCACACCGGGACGATGATCAAAATCCCTTTGATGGCAAATCAAAGGAATGACAAATTCAACAGCAAAGGTAAGAGGAGAGCTGGAGATCGAGGAAGAGGACAACCATTCAGGAAGGCTAGAAAGTCCAGGATGTATCAAATGCACCTGACCTCAAAAGTAACCTAATGTCCATCTTGGCAATGGAAGACAGAGGCTACAAGGTAACCTTTAGCAATAGCAAGGTATGTATATGGAAAAATAATGATAAAGATTCCTTTACTCTTGGATTTAGTGTTGATTCATTATATCAGGTCGATGGAAGTCCGCTAGGTGTCATGTCTTGTGACACAACTCTTTAGTCCGAACTTTGACATCGGAGGTTTTCCCACCTTCATTACAAAGCTCTACCCGATGTAAGACAGATGGTAACAGGGATGCCCGAATTCCAAGTAGAAAAAAAAAGGTGTATGTCCGGGATGTGCCGAAGGAAAGCTCAAAAGGGGACCATTCCCCTCAAGCCAAAGCAAGACCTCCGATATATTACAGTTGGTTCACTTAGGCATACCTGAGGTTGGCATTAAGAGGGAGACTACTACACCACATACTCCTAAGCAGAATGGTGTGGTGGGAAGGAAGAACTGCACGATGATGGAAGCTGTCCGGGCCATGCTACATGATCAAAGACTTCTGATGTTTCTATGGGCTGAAACTACGATCACCGCCGTATATGTACAAAATCAATGCCCTCATCAAGCATTGGGTTCCAAGACTCTTGAAGAAAAGTTCACCGCAAGGTGAACAATCTCCTGACTTTGAGGAGCTCTCAAGAAGCCGACACCAGGGAACTGAAAGAAAAGGATGATGAATCAATGCCTGATGTAGAAGAACCCATGGATCTGATTGATTCTCATCCACATGAGCCTTCCTCTTCTAGGAAGAGGCCTTCATGGCTTAGGGGGATACTTGATGATGCTAAAGGACATGTTACACCCTGAGGAACCTTCCATCAAAGTAAGAAACTTAACAAGTATCAGGGATACCTGACCATCATGAGCACGATCATACAAAATGAGCCTTCATCATTCTCAGATGTCGTCAAGCATTAACTATGGAAGGGTGCTATGACCATAGAATATGAGTCTATTATGGAGAATGATGTCTGAGAAGTAGTTCCTAGATCCTGGGCAAGACAATTGTTACTTCAAAATGGCTTTACAAGATAAAGCATGCAGCAAATGGAAGTATGGAAAAGTATAAGGTTCATTTTGTTGCTTGTCGTTTATCCCAGAAGGAAGGTATAGACTATGATATTTGCACCTGTTGCCAGATATACGACCATCCGCTTGATCATAGCCCTTGTGGCCTCACAAGGATGGAACCTACATCAGATGGATGTTAAGATCGCGTTCTTGCATGGTTCTATCAAAGAAGAGGTCTATGTGGAGCAACCTGAAGGATTTGAGATTTATGATTGAAAATCTCATGTATGCAGGTTGAAGAAGGCTCTCTATGGGCTGAAGCAAGCACCCCGAGCATGGTATGAGAGGATCAATAGCTACTTGATGAAGTTGGGATTCACTAGGAGTGAAGCCGATCCTAACCTTTACTTTAAGGTTGAAGATGAAAAGCCTATCATACTGGTGTTGCATGTGGATGACCTCTTTCTACAGGTGCAAACCCTTTCATTCACAAATGTAAGAGGGAGATGGCTTCTGAATTTGAAATGAAGGACCAAGGACTTGAAGTGTGGCAGAAGCCAAGGGAAATTTTCCTATCTCAAGGAAAATATGTGGTAAAGATATTGGAAAGATTTGGTATGATGGATTGCAAGCCTGTGACTACCTCGAGGATCTTAACTTTTAAAAGTTATATGGTAGTGATGTCGGACCAGATTTGGGAAATGCCTCTGAGTTTCATAAACTCATTCTCATTGATGTTCTTGGTGAACCTCCATCCGAACATATGTTTTGCAGTTAGCATTGTGAGCTCATATTTGGTTGAGCCTCAATGGATTGATGCCAAGAATCTTCTGAGATATCCTCGTGGCACAATGGGTTAAGATACACTGTCGAAGATGTGAGACTACTTGGATATACTGATGCTGATTGGGCAGGCAGTGTGGTGGACTGTAAGAGCACTTCCGAGTGCTGTTTCACTTTGGGATCTGCTTCGATATCCTGGATGAGCAGGAAGCAGAAGTCGGTGACTTTGAGCACCGCTGAAGCATGATATACTGTTGCTAGCATGACCTCGTGTGAGGCTGTTTGGTTGCGAAAGCTCTTCAGTGAGCTGTTTGGATTTGCATTGGATACCATTGTGATTCTCTATAACAACCAGAGGTGGGATTCGATTATTGAGGAATCCCGTATTCGTCGATTTCTCCAGCAGATAGACATCATCTGGGATATGGTAAGTTGATGAGCAAGGAGTCTCCATCGCATTAAGATGATGTATAGGTTGATACACCTTGTCAAAGCCCTGAGGAAAGATCTAACTTGTGATTTTCCCAAACGACTTGGAGTCATCAAGAAACCCTTGTACAAGGGTCTTGCATGTTGCATACATTGAGCTCTGGGAGCTCTAAGGGCTTGTGGTTCTTACTGGAGCAACATACGACCACAAGGTGACTCACCCTCCCCTGGTGGTGCGCACTGGAACAAGATGATTCGCTCTCTTGTGGAACAAGATGATTCGCTCTCTTGTGGGACAAGATGATTCGCTCTCTTGTGGAACAGGATGATTCGCTCTCCTGTGTAGCAGGATGATTAGTTCTCCTGTGAGGCCTGGATTGATGTGTTCTCCATGGCGATTGTAGCAGGATTGATGTGTTCTCCTATGAGGCCTGGATTGATGTGTTCTCCATGGCGGCCTGGATTGATGTGTTCTCCATGGTGATTGTAGCAGGATTGATGTGTTCTCCTGTGAGGACAGGATTGATTAGTTCTCCTGTCGAGGCATCCTACCCATGCAGTCTGGGACTCATGGGAAGTACCTCTCATCTGATCAATGAGCAGGGAAATGAAGTTAGGGACCATAGTAGTACCGATGGACGCATCGTTGTAACTACCGTACTCCCTACGCTAGGATGACCTCCATTGATCTAGGATCAATGATACTGGTCTGGGACCAGTGGTAGGAATTGTACCATACTATGACGCTGACTTCGGGTCGGTTGAAACTGGTCTGGGATCAGTGGTACATACTCTGAGACTGACTTTGAGTCAGTGGAGGATGATATTGGTCTGGGACCATTGGAGTTGTACTCACTATGACGCTGACTTTGGGTTGGTTGAGACTGGTCTGGGACCAGTGGTACATACTCTGAGACTGACTTTGAGTCAGTATGATACATCCTCGATCATTTCTTCTTCTTCATAATTCGGACAAAAGCAGAGTAGAACATAACAATGCAAGAGCAGAGCAGAACAGAACAAAACAATACAGATCAGTGCAGGGCAGAACAAGACAAAGCAGAACACGCAAAATAGAGCAGAGCAGGGCAAGGGTCAGGCTGTACAAGGCAGTGCATTTGATGGATGAATAGTAACGACCGATAGACAGATTGCAGATGAAGTTCTCCATGGTTGAGAGGGAGTGTTAAAATTGGCAACCAGGGCAAAACTTCATGTGGGTCATCTTATTCATGGCTAATAATATTTTTATTAGATTCCTCTCGTTGAGAGGTGTAGGATTGATATAAAGATTATCCAATTCCGATAAGTATTCATGGAGATATGAATTTATTTTGATTAAGGAATTATTATCAAGCCGACCTACAACTCATGTAGGCTCAGAAGCCCACAATCGCATCTATTCACCCACCAACGTTGTGTATAAATATAAGAGGACTTTTCCTCATTTGGACTTACTCATCTCATCATATCTCTCTCTCTACTGCGCAGATATGAGTCTCTTCTCTACTGCGCTGAAATGGGTCTCTCTCTCTCACACATGTGAAGCCGAAAGCTGTTGAATTTGAAGCTGCAACTGCAGAAGTAAAGATTGACTTGCGTGGCCTAGAAGATCTCCTCTTTGGAACTGTGCTGTAGGTTCATCTGAACCTCCTTTGAAAGTCGCAACTTTTGGTGGAGGAATGAAGTCAATCCGATGAACGGTTTGTAAGATATCGACTGCCCTAGTTTGAAGTCGGAAAGTGCTGAAACTGAAGCTGCAACTGCAGAAGTAAAGATTGACTTGCGTGGCCTAGAAGATCTCCTCATCTGAACTGCGTTGTAGGTTCATCTGAACCTCCTCTGGAAGCCGAAACTTTTGGTGGTGGAATGAAGTCAATCCGACTGTCGGTTTGTGAGATATGGTCTGCCCTAGTTTGATAATGAAGCCGCTAATGTTGATGCTATTGATCTAGGGTTTGCTACTGCTGATATGAATCAGATTTATTGTACTATTTCTCTCTGCTGAATTATTGAAGATAAAAGAAGATTTGATCAAAGGGTTTCCCCACACATTGTGGGGTTTGTCCTTGGCTAGCCGCCACATCTTGTGTCTCTTGTCTTGGCTTGTTTTCTGTCGATCGTTTAATGTTCTATTTGCACTTTACTTTATGTACATGTGATTGCTAATCGGTGGAATATAATAAGAAAAAGAAGTAAACTGTTATAAGCATAGAACATACCATAACTTAACAGTTAAGGACTGTTTTGACCACTGTGTGGAGGGCCGCAACCCTATTCCTCCTTGTAGACAAGGCCACATACCTGTAGGTCTGTTGTGTGAAGGTTGCCAGCCTGGAGCATCCATCACAGGTGGCCTAAAGGGGCAATGAGTGAGTGGGAAAGTAGGGCGTAGTTCTTGAAGGTATGTTGGAGTAATTTGGTGGGTTGTGACAACAATATTTGTGACTGTGAAGGAAGCCCTAACCAGAAGTATAATTACAACAACATGTACAATCAGTCATGATGATATTGTTGGGTGAAGATTGGATTGTTTGCTAGATGGATTAGTCCTAGAAGAGGACAATTTGATGAGGTCCTAGTGTAGGACAATTCTAGGCTGGTATGTGTGCAATTTTTGGTGTGGATTTGTCTCAGTATTGTAGGCAACAGATCCTTGGTATGATTGCAGAGAGGGTAGAAGTTGTAGTGGTTGTTGGAGGAGCCAAAACCACCTCAAACTTGTCCCAAGGTGGCAACAAAGGGAGCATCTTACAGTGAGAAGAAAGCCACAACTAGAGGCAAGGATCTAGGGTTGATATGGACTGATATTATCTCTAGCCAGATTGCAGACTTAGAAACAATAACACATCAACTCATGAGATAGATGTCCTAGGTGAGGACATGATGGAGCTTAGATTTGTGCAATAGCTCCTCTATTGCAGGGAAAAGGGCATATGTGGAGAAGTCTATGGGCAGCCGTGTGTAAGGGTCTCCTAGGTGTGAGGATGCCTTAACTAGGTGCAAATGATACAACGTGGACTTGGTCACTCGTGGACTATTGGAGGGCAGCGTGAGAGTGGACCAAGTGTGGACATGATTAGGCACTTATGGTTTGCTGGAGGACAATGTGATAGTGTCCAAGTTGAAGTCCAGTGAGCAACACCTTGATGGACAAAGGTAGTTGCGAGAGTGGTAGTTGTTGAGCTCAAGGTTCTGATCAACCAGGAGCAGTTTGTGGAGCCCGAGACTTGTGTGTAGAGAAAGAATTCTACAACAGATGATGGGCAGTCCTCCTAGCCCGTGTTCATTGTGGGAGATGGTGTTATGAAACCGGTTCAAGAAAAGATAGAAAAGAAAGATCAACGCCTTAGAATTCAGCCTCTTCGAGGGGGCAACCTCCTTTACATTACATAAATGAACAATTCTTGGATGATACAAATGACAAAACCTCCTTTCTATATATAGGAGTCTAAGGAGTCACAATATAATCCAGCCGACCTAACAATAATAATATAAAGCCACAAAAATAATAATAGAGGGATTCTATGGGGCACATAAATAACAATATGTGGGTAATAGGGGCACAACAATATAAATAAGGGGTATAACTACAATAGTAATGGGGTAATCACTAGTATTATAGGGACCCAACATGCCCCTCTCCTTCAAAAAAAGTGTTGTCCTCAACGATTGAGCAGTTCTGGATACTTCTGCATAAAATTTTCATCCTCCCATGTGGAATCTTTAGCGGATAAGTTCTTCCACTTGATAAGATACTCTGAAATTGATCGATTTCGTAGCTGCCGAGTTCTTGTTTCTGTGACTGCTTCCTGTTCCAATATAATTTTTCCTTCCTCGTCAAGTTCTGGCAATATTGTTTGAACTGGGAGCTTGTCGCCTATAACCTTCTTTAAACATGAAACATGGAAAACTGGGTGCAATCGAGAAGCTGCAGGAAGCTCCAATTTGTATGCCATAGTACCAATCTTTTCCAACACCTTGTACGGACCATAATACTTTGGTGATAATTTATTATCCTTCTTAGCTTGCTTTAGGGACATTTGCTTATATGGTTGTAGCCGTAGGAATACCCAATCACCTACATCAAAACTTCTTTCACTGCGATGTTGATCTGCCTGTTGTTTCATTCTATTTTGTGCCAACACGAGGTTATCCTTTAAGAGTTGGAGGACTTGTTGTTGATGTTCGATGTGATGTTCCACTGCTTGAACCTTAGAATTTTCTCTTAAATATGATGTGATTGATGGTGGTTGGTACCCATAAAGTGCCATAAATGGGGTCATTTTTGTTGCTGTATGGAAGGAAGTGTTATACCACCATTCAGCCAGAGGCAACCATTTGACCCATTGTGTCTGTTTATCAGATACAAAGCAACGAAGATATCCTTCCAAACATTTGTTTACTATCTCAGTTTGCCCATCAGATTGAGGATGATAAGATGAGCTATGAGCTAACTGAGTACCAAGACAAGAAAATAATTCTGTCCAAAAATTTCCAGTGAAAATGGGATCTCTGTCACTTACAATAATCTTTGGGTTTCCATGTAGCTTTTGAACTGTTTCCATAAATGCAGTAGAAACTGTACTGGCTTTAAATGGATGTGATAATGCACAAAAGTGTGCATACTTGGTAAGTCTGTCAACTACCACCATGATGACACTCTTTCCCTCAGACTTGGGTAAACCTGTGATAAAATCCATTGAAACCTCCTCCCAACGTTGGCTTGGAATGGATAAAGGTTGTAATAGACCTGGTGTCTTAATTGTTTCAACTTTATTTTGTTGGCAAACCAAACATTCCGCTACAAACTTTTGAATATCTGATTTAAGGCCATCCCAAAAAAATTCCTTCTTAACCCTGTGGTAAGTTTTTAAAAATCCTGAGTGCCCTCCTAAGGGAGAAGTGTGCAATTCCATAAGAATCTTTTGTTTTAGCTGGGAATTCTTACAGAGGTATAAGCGATCTTTGTACCATAACGAATCATTTTTCCAGCTAAATGTATCAGAAGTACTTGAATCTTGTTGTAGCTTTCGAATAAGTGCCCACACTTCAACATTCTTCCATTCCTCCTTTGCTTCATTTATCCAATCTGGTTGGATAATAGAAATGGCACACAACAATGCTTCCATATCCTCATCCTTTCTTGAGAGTGCATCTGCCACCACATTTTGCTTCCCTTTTTTGTAGATGATTTCAAAGTCATAACCCAACATCTTTGTGACCCACTTTTGTTGCTCTTCAGAGGATAATCTTTGTTCTAAAAAGTATTTAAGGCTATCATGATCCGTTTTTACCTTGAAGTGTCTTCCCATTAGGTAGGGTCGCCATTTCTTAAGTGCATGGAGTATTGCCAACATTTCCTTCTCATAAATAGCTTTGCTTAAAAACTTTCCCTTGATTGGACGACTTTCAAAAGCAATGGGTCTTTCATCTTGCATTAGAACAACACCAATTCCATTTCCTGAAGCATCACATTCCACAATAAAGGATTTTGTGAAGTCCGGCGTAGCTAAGACTGGTGCTTGGCACATTGCCTCTTTAAGATGTTTAAAGGCCTTTGTTGCTTCCGGAGTCCATGAAAATGAATCTTTCTTCAATAATGTTGTTAGAGGTGCTGCTATTCTCCCATAATTCTTAACAAACTTGCGATAATACCCTGTCAACCCAAGAAATCCTCGCAGATGCTTTATGGATGTGGGGATTTTCCATTCCTTAATGGCTTTAATTTTGCTAGGGTCTACCTTAACTCCTTCATGAGATACAATATGACCCAAATATTCCACCTCCTGGACTCCAAAGAAACATTTGGATCTTTTTGCATATAATTGTTTCTCCTCCAATAGTTGTAGCACCTTGTCAACATGTTCAACATGATCCTTCCAAGACTTGCTGTAGATTAGTATATCATCAAAAAATACTAACACAAATTTTCTAAGGAATGGTTTGAAAATTGAATTCATCAAACCTTGAAATGTTGAAGGTGCATTGGTAAGGCCAAAAGGCATGACCAAAAATTCATAATGACCCTCATGAGTTCTAAATGCCGTTTTTGGAATGTCTTCAATCTTCATTCTGATTTGATGATATCCCGAACGAAGATCCAACTTGGTGAAGTAAATTGATCCATGCAATTCATCCAGTAATTCATCAATGACAGGAATGGGGAACTTATCTTTAATAGTGAGCTTGTTGAGCTCCCTATAATCTGGACACATGCGCCATGATCCATCCTTCTTGTGCACCAATACTACTGGAGCTGAGAAAGAACTTTGACTCGGTTGAATTATACCAGCCTCTAGCATTTCTGCAACCATACGTTCAATTTCACTTTTTTGGACATATGGATATCTGTACGGCCTGATGTTTGGAGGAACACTTCCTGGAATCAGATGAATAGCATGATCATGATCACGCATAGGTGGGAGACCTTTGGGAGTCTCAAATACCTTGGAATGATTGTCCAGGACTTTTTGGAGATTTGGAGAAATAGATGATTCCAATGTGGAAACATCTAGCGAACATAATTGTGCAATTACACCTCTTTGCTCCTTTTTTAGAAGCTTTGTCATGCCATTAGAGCTGATTATCTTTCTTGGTTTCCCTGCAATACCCCTTAATTCAACTTCCTTTCCTTCCACAGAAAATTTCATGAAAAGTTCTTGAAAATTAAAAGCTATTGTACCCAAGGATTGTAGCCATTGGACTCCTAGTACAACATCAGCACCTCCCATTGGAATGGAAAGCATTGGGCTAGTCAATACATATTCTCCCATGGATAGCTTGATATTATGGCACTTTCCAGAACAATTTATTGTTCCTCCATTTGCAATCATCACTTGACACTCTGGTGCTGGATATAGGAAGCAATTCAATTCTTTTGCTACCCTACAATGAATAAAATTGTGGGTGCTTCCTGAATCAATCAACACTATTACCTTTTTCTTCTTGATTTGTCCTTCTATCTTGATGGTTTGAGGAGTGGTAATTCCCGCCAATGCATTACAAGATATGGTCGGATTTATTTGTTCTTCATCTAGGCTTTGTTCCTGGAATATATCCTCTTCTTTTGACCTTTCTTGCTCCTTTTCTTCTTCCTTTTCACAATCTATGTAGAATAATTTCTTCTCAGCACACTTATGACCTTTTGTGTATTTGCTATCACAATTGTAACAAAGCCCTTTTGCTCTTTTTTCTTCCAATTGTTGCAGTGTCAACCTTGTAGGTTGTGGAAGGCTATGGGCAACAACACTTCCGTTTTTATAGTTGTGAATGGTATGCTTCCTAGTTGCCATAATTTTGCTTTCCATTTTTCTTGCTAACCTAAATGCCTTCTCTAATGAATCAGGTTCCCAAAGGCGCACATCATGTTGGATATTATCCTTTAAAGACCCTATGAACACATCAATCCTATGCTGCTCTGGAATATCTTTTACCCTTATGTTCAATTTTTGGAACTCCTCAATGTGCTCCATTATTGAACCCTTTTGTTTGAGACTTATCAATTGGCTAAAAAAAGTGTTGCTTTTTGTATCCTCATAATGTGCTATCAATTCTTCCGTAAAAATTGCCCAAGTGATAAACTGTTTACGAGAACAAAGCCATTGATACCATACAAACTGATTTGGTTCCAAATATAAAGTTGCCATACGTACCTTTTGTGTGTTTTGCACATTATTGAGATCGAAGAATTGCTCCATCTATAATATCCATGTGGCGGGATCCTTGCCATCAAACTTCCTCATATCGATTTTTGGAACATGGTGAGTCTTCAATCCAACATTAGAGTCTATGGAATCATGATTAACATTTCTTTTGTTCTCATCATGAGTTTCCTTTAGTACTCTTTCACCCTTAGTGACCATTTCTTGTAGCAACTTATCCATCTTATCATCCATGCCATCAATTTTAGCGTCCATGCCATTCACCTTAGCTTCCATGCCATCCATCTTAGCTTCTACACCTTTCTTTAAACCGTCCATCTTAGTTTCTACATCTTTCCTTAAACCATCCATTTTAGATTCTGTTGCTTTTTGTGCAAGTGACACTCGTTGCACTTGTTCTTGTAATTTTGATATATCATATAGCATTTCTTCTTCTTCTTCATGAGTCATGCTAGAGCTTTCAGGCTCCTTACTAGGTGTTTGCATTTTCTTTCCTCGGGACATCAGTTACCGATAATAATTCTCTAATATGCCCTTCGAATTCCTTCAAAATAAATTTTCAAACCAAGCTTAAGCAAAAATTAAAGAAAATCTACACACCTTTTTTCACTTTGTAGGAGCTCGATATTGCCTCTGATGTATCTCTGTACTTTCTGATTATCTAGTTCTGAATTTGTGACCTGTAGTAGCCCTCTGTGTCCTCTTTTCAATGCCACAAGTCTGACCCAAATTGGATTCTCCATGGAAGAGTTATGCGAAATCTCCCACAGTGACTTGAGTATAGACTAGTTCAGTAGAGCGAACTTGTACGACGTGCCACGTGTCACTGTTTCAACCTTTGACTCTAAAAAATATATAAAAGAAAACTACAGTTCGTCCTCTTTTTGCAACTTCTTACGAAATTTCAATCCGATGCTCAGAAAGAAAGTTATGACGATTTTCCCCAGGTCACCTGTTTTGAGTGTAATTCAGGAGTCTGTTTGGAGCAGCGAAACCCTAGAATCCAAAGCTTTGATACCAAATGTTATGAAACCAGTTCAAGAAAAGATAGAAAAGAAAGATCAACGCCTTAGAATTCAGCCTCTT
Organism: Pinus tabuliformis; assembly: GCA_031772625.1. Lineage (NCBI taxonomy): Eukaryota > Viridiplantae > Streptophyta > Pinopsida > Pinales > Pinaceae > Pinus > Pinus tabuliformis. The sequence continues at coordinate 1,212,671,323 of CM062809.1, read as the reverse complement.
CGAGGGGGCAACCTCCTTTACATTACATAAATGAACAATTCTTGGATGATACAAATGACAAAACCTCATTTCTATATATAGGAGTCTAAGGAGTCACAATATAATCCAACCGACCTAACAATAATAATATAAAGCCACAAAAATAATAATAGAGGGATTCTATGGGGCACATAAATAACAATATGTGGGTAATAGGGGCACAACAATATAAATAAGGGGTATAACTACAATAGTAATGGGGTAATCACTAGTATTATAGGGACCCAACAGATGGATATCTTACAGTGATAGGTGGCAACCCTCCGTGTTGGTCTTCATTGGAGCAACACAAGAAGACCATAATGGGCCGAAGTCCCTGAGTAGCTAAGGAGCAGCAGTAGGCAGGTTGAGAGTTGTTCACAAGTGGAGCTGTGAACAACTCGACAAGAGTCTCGATGTGTTCTAGCCTTGATGGACTAAGGCACAACTACAGAGCAGATTGATAGTCGAGATTTAGTGGCCAGATGGATGCGGAGCATTGATAGAGGCGGGAGCTACAGATCGGGAGCCGAAGGACCGGGTAGGTACAATGTACGACTGAGGGGAGCTGAGAGAGTCGAATTCATCAGCCAGATGGTCAAAGTATCTTGTTGAGGGTAGATTTTTCATTGATGCACTGACACCAAGCCTCAGTTTGTATCTTGTACTAGTGGATGTATGAGGGCCATTATACCTGGTATAGGAGCCTTAGATTGTTGTATTATATGTTGTTTAATATAACAAAGTTGGGTTGAAAATTGTAAAAAGTTGTCTATATTCTGTGCATATGTGATTTACTGATGTTTATATTCCGTTGTGCAAAGTAGTATCATTGAGATTCTTGGTTTGGTAGCGTCAGAGATTTTAAGATTCTATCCTAGACCCAAGGTCGTGGAAATTCAACACAGTAATTCAAATCTCCGAGATCAATGATTTCTGTAGCCAGGGGGGCTGCAACAAATAAGTTTTTTCGCTGAGCAGATTCCAGGTTGGACTCAGAGGGTTTTGCTACAGGTTGCAGAAGCAAAATCAACGTCGGGAGGGGAAGAGGAATAACACACAATATGGCCATGGATCGATTTGATATTTAGGGAGCTTTAGAGTTGTCTTCTAGATTGGAGGATGAATTTGCTTGCTTATCAAGCTTAGCTTCACAGGGTGTCTGGTATATAGACAATGGAGCATCAACTCATATGACAAGGGTTAGAGAATATTTCTCTAGCTACAAGGAGGAGCAGATGGACTTCTAGATTACGATGGGAAACAAAACTAAGTGTACTCTAGTAGGGAGAGGTACCATTGATTTTCAAAGGGAGTTAGGAGTAAGCACCAATGCCACAGATGTACTACATGTGCCAAGATTGGGTATGAACTTGCTTTCAATATCCCAGTTACATGATAAGGGATATGATATCCACTTTGTAGGTTGTTAGGATCCTATAATCTAGGAATCAAAGTGTGTTTGCCTCTTACTATTCATCTAGGAGGTCTGCAGGCATTGGAAAAACTACTTCAAGAGTTCTACACCATCACACAGACATTTCAAGCCTACCCATTTGATCCATTTTGCCAAAGGAGGTGTGCAAACATACAAAGCATGGAGGGCTACTTGGACTTGCTACGAATTTGCTGCGAAATTGATTGTTTTTGTCATCATTTTCAAAAGTTGTTTTCGACCAAATGGAGCTGAATTTTGGAAAACCAAAAGAGGTTTTTGTCAAGCATGGACCAAAGAACAAAAACCTCCAGTTTTTTGTAAAGTGTCATATATTGGAAGAGTCAAATGCATCTTTACAATCTATTTTTCAGGTTTTGGCATTTCCTGTTTTAGTTATGATGTTTGGGTGCAGATTGTGAGGAGATGGAGAGGAATTTTTGGAAACTGAGAGAGGTTTATCTCAAGGACACTCTCATCTACAAAAACCTCTCTCAGTTTTGCAACAAATGTCTGGATTAAGGATATATGAGCTCGTCTTTGAACCCTATTTTTCCAGAAATTCGGTGCCCTCTGCTGCACAAACATATCAATCAACTCTATTTTGGAAAATTTCAAAATTTGGAGCTTCTAGAAGTCATTTTAGTTGTTGGATAAGTGTTGATAAGTTTAAAATCATGTAGTTTGAGTTGATGTTTCTAAATTGTAATAACAGTTTCTATTTTTTTCTACATAGCAAGTGAAGATGCATTGCATCTAGACCATTCAACTTTTGTGAAGTGAATTTGACCACCTAGAGTGGTAATTCAAATTCCTCATTGTATATAGTGATGTAAAGACATGGAAAATAGGGTTAGTTGGTCAGATTGGAGTGGGAAGAACATTGTGCATATTATAATTTTTTATTTTTTATTTTTTTATTTTTTTTATTTTTATTTTTATTTTTTATTTTTTCTGAGTTTTAATGAAATTGGTGGATCACAAGTACTTGGTTAAATCTCTTCAGAGATTCATGTGATTCAACTCTCTTATGTGTGTGTTTCCTATTTTGTGTGTGTTATATTTCTTCCTGTGATGTTTAAATGAAAATATTGTTTAAGAATTCATCTATTTAATGGTGCTTTGTTGCAGTCATTTAGACATTCCATATGTTTTTTCTGCCATAATCATTTTAAGATTCATCCATTGTTTTATGCCCTGAGATTGTTGGAATTTCTAAGTCTAACAAGTTAGAAATCCTTCCTGTACTTTCTGATTTATTTCTTCCTACTTGTTTTGTTAATTAACAAGTTATTTACTTTGTAAATACTGAAAATAAATACAAGTACAATCTCAACACATACAGATCATCAACTGAAGGAAAACAAGCACACAAATGACACCGTTATTTTTGGACTAATGTCCCTGAAAAAACCCAATGTGGGAAAAACAGTGCAACTATCTGAGGGTTTTTATTATTAAACAGTTTCAGAATACAATTTGGGTGCCAGAAATGGCTCACCCAACAGAGAATTCCCTCGGCAGTAGTACCTCTCAGTTGGAGACAGATATCGGCCCCAATCTGCCCCACAAAATCTCCCAACGTCAGCCTCTTTGGCCCAGCGTTAGCCCGAACTAGCCCTGCGTTAGCCTCTAGAGGCTCTGCGTCAGCCTCTGGAGCCTCTGCGTCACCCACGTTGGCTCTCCTCAGGCACTGCGCAGCTCCTGGCTGCCTTTTTATGGCCTCTAGCTGGCTCTGCGTCCCTCTCTCCTAGCTTCTGCGTTGATGCTCCCCGTACCCTCTCTGCCTCTCTGCTTCTGTATTCACTGCCCCTCAGCTGCAACTCTAATCACTCCTTCGATTTCCTCCATACGCCCTGCCCCAAAAAATCGAATTCTTGATCAACTTAGTGTGTTCTCTAAGTGACCTTCAAGCCTCTTCTTATAATTTTTTCGTTGACAATTCAACGGCTGAGATTAAGTCCCTAATCAATGACTAAGATTATATCTGGCTTGATCCATGACTTTTGGACCATTCTAACTCAGTTTTATATTAATTCACATTAATATTTTATTTTCCCTAAGTTTAGACTTAGGGACTCCATTAAAAATATTAATTATTTTAATATCTCCCAAACTGGTTAGATTCTTCCCAAACCATTTCTAGGTATTGGAGATCTCATGTGCTTTAGCCTCTCCACCAATTTTTGTGGCTAGAGCACATCCGATGCTACCCCAAATCAACAGGGATGGTTATCTGCTTTCTTTATTCTCCTCACATCTGCAACTATTAATTGGCATAAGTGTGTGTTTCTATCTTGCCTTTGAACAACTTTTCCCAATTCACCAAGCACCCACCATGTCATTGATCTCATTTTTTTTTAACTCCATAACCAATGAGTTTTTCTCTGCCATTGTTCTTCATTGAAACTAGTGTTTAGTGACTGAGTTGAAAGAGAGAGCCCTCTCTGGGGTTGGAAGGACTATTTTCCAATTCCTCAAGTGGTTTGTTGTTACCTCTGGGTTTGCTTCCTACAACCAGAGGAAATTACAAAGTGCTAACATAGGGAAGAGAGTGTTTATTAAACACTGAAGCTGGAAAAAGGTAAGACATATTGGAGTTCGAAGCAACAGATTGTACAGGTTGCAACTTGACTCTTCAATGACACTAAAAGGCAGTGACAATAGCGGTGGGAAGGATTTGAATGAGTTATGGCATAAGAGAATGGGACATACACCATGGAGCACTCAAGATTGTCAAGGAAACAATAACAAGGGTTTCAGAACTTGGCACAAAACACCATGATGTGTGCAGAGGATGCGTACTTGGGAAGTATGTTAAGGAAACATTCCCAAGAAGTGACAACAGAGAAGATGGTGTGTTAGGACTTATACATTCAGATATTTGTGGCTTGATGTCCACTATAGCTCTCAGTAGTGCCGAATACTTTGTCACCTTTATTGATGACCATTTCAGGAAAACTTGGATCTATTTCTTGAAGATCAAAGGTGAGGTCTTTGATCGTTTTAAAGAGTTAAGGCTCTTGTGGAAAATGCAACAGGGAAAAATATCAAGGTGCTTCGCTCAGATAATGGTGGAGAATATATTGATAAGGACTTCACAATTTTTTGTGCGAAGGAAGGCATCAGAAGAGAATGAACAACACCGTATAATCCACGACATAATGGGGTAGTGGAGCGGAAAAACATAACTATAGTTGGGGCTACAAAGGCTATGTTATATGACCAAGATTTTCCCAGGTTTCTATGGGTAGAAGCATGTAACACAACAATGTATATTCAGAACAAGACTCCTCATAGAACATTGTGGAAGGAAAAGCCATAAGGGGTCTTCACAGGGAAGAGGCCAAAAGTTGGTCACTTTAGGATCTTTGGCAACATTGCTTATTTCCACGTGCTAGATGAAAATTGTACCAAATTGGATAATACTGTAGAGAAGAGGTTTCTTGTTGGGTATAATGAAACCTCAAAGGCATACATGATCTACATTCCCAGCAGTAGGAAGATTGTGGTAAGACGAGACGTGAGGTTCATGGAGGAATGAGCTTTTAGATCTCGTGAGATGCCTCTAGGTGATCATAATCAATGAGCGGAAGGTCCTTTTGTCCAGCAACAGGGGCAACCAATGGGACCAATAGGAGGACAATCACATGGATCGAGTGCAATGACCGGTACTAGTATTTCCTCAGGCGCAGGAGATCCAAGGAGTTCTCAACAGACATAAAGTAGAGGCAGGATGAGGAGGAGCTGGTTGAAAATCCCACCACTAGTGGTCATGCCAGCAGAGAGATTCGTCAGACATTGAGATATGCATAGAAGTTTATTGGAACTCCTAGGACGAAAAAAGACAACACAAACAACCTGATAGGTACCAAGCATTGGTGGCTCAGGTTGCAGAACCTTCTAGCTTTCAGGAGGCCGCACAACACCAGGTGTGGGCAGACGCCATGGTAGAAGAGTATAGCTCTATCATGACGAATGGTGTTTGGGAGGTGGTGCCAAGGCCTAAAGACAAGTCAGTTGTAGGTTCTAGATGGATCTACAAGATCAAGTATGCTGTAGACGACAATGTGGAAAAGTACAAGGCTAGACTCGTGGCAAAGGGGTATGCATAGAAAGAAGGGATAAATTATGAGGAGACCTTCACCCCAGTTGCCAGATACACCTCTATCCGGCCAGTTATATCCCTAACAGCTCAGATGGGATGGCAAATTCACCGGATGGACATCAAGACAACTTTCTTGAACTGGGAGATAGAGGAAGAGGTGTACATAGAACAACCAGAGGGCTTTGAGACTCATGAGAGGCACACTCATGTGTGCAGAGTGAAGAAATCTCTATACAGACTTAAGCAGGCTCCGAGGACATGGTATGGTTGGATTGACAACTATTTGCAACAGATGGGATTTGTCAAGAGTGACACAGATCTCAACCTTTACTATTTGATGGTAGAGGGTGAGCCACTCATCCTAGTTTTGTATGTGGATGATCTTTTTTTGACAGGATCATCAGGGCTCATAGAGCACCGCAAGAGGAATATGGCAACAAAGTTTGATATGAAGGAGTTGGGGTTGATGCACTATTTCCTAGGATTGGAAGTATCACAGAAAGATGGGGGAGATCTTCCTTGGGCAAGGAAGATACGCTACAAATATTTTGAAGAGGTTCAGAATGCAGGATTGTAGACTCATGTCTACGCCCATGATCACCAACTGGAAGAAGATAGATGCATCAGATGACAAGGATGTCGACCCCACATTGTATATACTTCTTATTGGGTCTCTCATGTATCTGGTCAACACTAGGCCAAATATTTGCTTTGTAGTCAATACTCTCAGTCAGTTCAGGTAGAGCTGAAGAGGGTACATTGGGCAACAACAAGGCATATTCTGAGTTATGTGTGCGACACAGTCGAGTATGGGTTGAGATATACCCGAGGGGATGATGACAGACTATGTGGGTTCACATAAGCAGATTGACCAGGCAGTTTAGTAGACAGGAAACGTACCTCCGGGTACTGCTTCAACATTGGATCATGGATGGTTTCGTGGTGCAGCAGGAAGTAGAATTTTGTAGCTCTGAGATTTGCAGAAGCAGAGTACATGGCAACAAGCACATCTACGTGTGAATCTATATGGCTTCGGACGCTGCTAGTAAGCTTGTTCAGGTAGAGGATGGAGGTGACTAGAGTCTACTGTGATAATTAGAGTTGCATCAAGCTCTTTGAGAATCCAGTGTTTCATGACAGGTTGAAACACATAGATATTCAGTGTCATTTAATCAGAGATTGTGTACAACGTGGGGTGGTCCAGCTACAATATGTTCCCACAGAAGAGCATGTTTCTGATATACTCACAAAATCTCTAGGAAGAGCTAAGTTCGTCTATTTTAGAGAACAAATGGCTATGGTGGAGAACCCGTTTTAGTGGCAGAGACAAATTTTCAGTTGTAGATGTTGCAGTTGCAACAACAACAGATGAGAGGGAGTTGCAGTGTAGATGCAATGTTGGCAGCAATATGCAGTGTCAGCAACAACACATATGCAACATCAAAGTTGTGCAGTAGTTGGTGGGCAACAACAACTAGACATCAACAACGTGACAAGAGATTATATTGAGACAATGTGTTGTGGTAGGGTGAGCAACACTAGAACACATTCCTCTCTAAAAAGGAGTGTTAGTTTTTGTAGCATCGGATGTGTTCTAGCCAAGAAATTTGGCAGAGAGGATAAAATACATGAGATCTCCAAAACCCAAAAATCATTTCTAGAAATTCCACCTAGAAGTGTCTCAATTAGATTATTAGCCGTTTTAAAAACATTTTCTAAGTCTAAATTTAGGAAATATGGTTAATTAATCAATATTAATTGAGATAAGGTGAGAATCATCTAGAAACTCACACAAATTGATCCAAGAATGATCTAAGCCATCGATTAAGATTTAATCTTCGCCGTTGGAGTTCCAACGAGAAGATACAAGAAGGGATCGATGTGGTGATGGAGAACATACTAGGTTAGATACTCACTTGCCCAGGCAGTTCGATTTTCTCAGTGGTAGAGATTCAACAAAGAAGATAGAGCCAGAGGGTGAGTGGCAGGTGGTAAAGGAGGTTAGCAGCATTCCAGGAGGAAATATTCTAGTCCCGGAAAGAGGCAGTGAGAGGAAGGCCGAAATCCCCAGAGGAAGGCTCTGTGTGTGGCTAGGGAGGCAATTTTGGTGATATAAATTAGCTGTGGGGTGACATAAAATTCTCACAATAATTTTGCCAGTATTTTCCTCAGATTAGATTTCTAGTAGAGCATCTAAGTTATTTTACTCAAAATTTCTACTGAAGAATAAAATAAAACCCTCATCTGCTGCACTAGTTTTCCCGCATTAGGTTTTTCCGTGGACTTTTGTCCAAAAATAACGGTGTTAATTTTTATGTGTCTACTAGTATTTTCTCAGTTCCAACGCTATCTATTTCTGCAATTTTTATTTGTGAAGGTTGCCGTGTGTTTATTTCGATGTTGCCGTAACAATAAATCGAATAATTAATTTATTAGTTAGAAGAAATAATACCAGTTGCTGTAATAGGATTCCAGTTTTCGGATTTTTCACACCATGCAAGATGAAAGGTACTTTATGCTATTTATTGATGATTATACTAGATTGGTTTGGGTTTCATTTCTTAAAGTAAAATCATAAGCTCTAGATATTTTCAAATAATTCAAATCCTTAGTTGAAAATGAAATCGATCTAAGAATCAAATGTATAAGATTAGGGAGAGGAGGTGAATTTACCTCAAATGATTTTAGTGAATTCAGTGAGAAACCTTTCAATTGCAAGAACTCCACAACAAAATGGAGTCGTAGAAAGAAAGAATAGGCCAGTACAAGAAACAACAAGGACAATGTTGTTAGAGGCTAAATCACTAGATAAGTTTTGGAGAAACAGTGGTTGTAATAGTCTACATCATGAATATCGCATAACTCCTAGTTAATAGTGACAAGACACCATATGAGCTATGGAAAGGCATGCCAACTTCAGTTAAGTATTTCAAAATTTTTGGAAGCAAATGTTACATGAAGATAAATGATGATAATTTGGGAAAATTTGATTTTAGAGTAGACGAGGGAATTTTCCTTGGATACTCAACAAGAAGCAAAGCTTACAAATGCTACAATAAAAGATTACGCAAAGTTGTGGAATGTATTGATGTAATAATAGACAAAGCTTGGCAAGAAAAAGAAGTAGAACAAACAAATGAAAATTCAGAAGATACCATCTACGTGGACCAATAATAGGCTACTACAAAGGAAGAACAAGAAAAAGAAGAACAATAACCATCTAAGACAAATTTTTGTGCAAAAACATCACCCACATAATCAAATTATTGGATATGTTGATGCAAGTATGCAAACCTAGAGAAGTATGAATAATTCACTAAGAAAAGTCAAATTTTCCTTGCTATCCAAAATAGAGCCAAAGGACTTTGCACAAGTCAGTAAAGATTGACATTGGGTGAATGTTATGGAAGAAGAATTGAATCAAATTGAGAAAAATGGAATCTATGAACTTGTGCCACAACCAAAAGATAAAAATGTGATTGGGACTAAGTGGGTATTCAAAAACAAGATCAATGAAGAAGGGAAAACTATTAGAGGTAAGACAAGACTTGTTTGTAAGGGCTATGCACAAATTGAAGGAATTGGCTTCAAAGAAACTTTTGTTCTAGTTGCTAGATTAGAAGCAATACAATTTTTTTTGTCATTTACATGTTCGAAAGGCTTCAAATTTTATCAGATGGATGTTAAATCAACCTTTCTAAATGGAGATTTAAAGGAAGAAGTATACACCGAACAACCATAAGGTTTTGAATTGTTCGAAAATAAAGACTGTGTGCAAATTAAAGAAAACTCTTTATGGGTTAAAACAAACTCCAAGAGCTTGGTATGCCAACATGGACCACTATCTTCAACAAGGGTTCAAAAGTGGGGTTGCTGACAACAGTCTCTACATCAAGATGGAAAAGGACAATTTACTAATTACTCTTGTATATGTGGATGATCTCATTTTTGGAAGCAATAACGATGATATGAATCATGAATTTTCTCAGGAAATGTCATAGGAATTTGAATCTCAATTATTGGAGAATTATCCTTCTTTCTTGGACTTCGGGTTTCTCAAACTGATGGAGTATTCATTGCCCAAACCAAATACCTCAAGGAGATGCTCAAGTATTTTGGAATGGAAGAATGTGCGCCAATTAGTACCCCCATGATTACAGGATGCAAGTTAAGGATGATGCATCTCTTAAAGTCAATTTAACTCTTTATAGGTATATGATTGGAAGTCTACTATACTTAACAACCTCAAGCCTAGATATTATGCAAGAAGTAGGAATGGGTGCAAGTTTTCAATAAGCACCAAAGGAATCCCATATGCAATTAGTAAAGAGAATACTTTGATACTTGAAGGGCACACTCAATTTTGGTCTTTGGTATCCTAAGAGTACACATTTCACATTAACATGCTAATTGGGCAAGGAGCATTGATGATAGAAAAAGCACTAGTGGGACTGCATTTTTCTTAGGAGATTGCCTTGTATGTTGGTCAAGCAGTAAGAAATCATCAATTTCTATTTCTACAAATGAAGTTGAATACATAGTAGTATCAGAATGTTGTACTCAAGTTCTTTGGATGAAACAAACTTTGTAGGACATCAAAGTGGAATATGATCAACCAATTGTCATTTTTTGCGACAACACAAGTGCAATAAATATCTCAAGAAATCCTTTGATGCACTAACAATCAAAGCACATCTCAATCACGTATCATTTCCTTAAGAGAACAAGTCATTGAGAAGAATGTCAAGATGGAATATATTGGCACTAAAGAACAAATTGCTGACAATTTTAACAAACCTCTTCCTAGAGAAACCTTTGAATATCTCAGGTAAAACTTAGGAGTGATCACTCCTTATCTTAGTAAAGAAAGCACAAACTTTATTAAAATTGGTAGCTATAGGATGAATCTCCCCAAGGAGAAGCACATCTACTCCAAGGAGGAACCACTCTTCACAAGAATTTTCAAAATGGTCAAAGGAAAATCACTTCTTTATGTTTGACAAGTCAGCCCAGTGAAGATGACAAGTTGGCCCCACCAAGGGAAATCACCCCTCAACCACATATAAATATGCATTCATTGACCTCACTTGGAGACTAATCCATCACATCACACATCACATCAAATAATTCAATCTGATATGAGAAACCTCAGGAAGTATTCACATGTGCGAAGGAGGAGAAAGAGTTATGTTTAACCAATGTTGACTTTATGTTTTTGGGCTACTTTGACTAGCGTTGACTTGAGGGCACATTGAATTTGTTTTGAATGAATTTCTTTATGCTTTAAGAGGCCAAATTGAGGAAGACTTTGACTGCGATTTTCTGGGCACTTTGACTGAGGTTGACTAGGGTTTTATTGCAAGTCAAACCTGTGTTTTTCTCTCTCCTTTGACCAAGAATTTTCTGTTGTTTTGACCAAGTTTCACTGAGCAAGGAAGGCTGAATTGAATGTTGCGTCGACCAAACATTTTTGGTTAGTTTGACTGTTGAATTTGACTTATTTGTTGCAGCCCATTGACTACTGTTGATTGTTCCTCCACAGACCGAAAATTGCAGACTGATGTTTTAACCAAACTTGACTTTCTCTCTCATCATTGATTGGTTTTGGATTGGTTAGTTTTGGAAATTCAAAGTTTGAATTTGACTAGTTTATGGATGTATAATTGGACTGATGTATCTCATGCTAAACATTGATTGAATAATAGAAGAAGAATTGATTAAAGGTTTCCCCCCTTGTGGGGTTTTTCCTCTGCCTTTGACCAAATCTCTGTGTCTTATTTTCCTTAGCTATCTTCTATTGTGCATTTAGTGTTTACTGTTCTATCTATAATTTCTTATATATTATTGGGGTGATTGAAATTAGAAGAAATTGTTTAAAGTGATTATAACATCATCGAACACTATGGAAAAATTAACATGGTATTAGAGTTGAGGTCAAGGTTAGCCTAAGGAGACCATAGAGCACCCCTTGGAGACACTCTTTTTACTGATTCGTGATCATTTTCTTGGGGAAGATGACTACCGTCTATCTCAAGATTGAAGAGAAGCTGAATGATGCCTCCAACTTAGTAGCATGGAGGGCTGGATTGGATCTTACTCTTGAATAGAATGATGTGATGGAATATGTGCAGGGCCAAGTAGCTGAACCTCGGGAAAATGCCAATGCCAATGGTAAGTCCAAGTACAAGAAGGGTGAGATCAAGGCCAATAAAATCATCATTGGTTCTCTTCGAGACCAACTCATCATCTATGTGTCCAAGATGAAGAAGTCAAAGGAGATATATGAAAAATTGATTGGGATGTATGAGGTCAACAATCTAAGTTAAATCATCTCTTTGAAGAGTCAACTCAGTGACATCGGGATAAACAAGTCTGAATCTATTACAAATTACTTCATGAGGATCTCTCAAATAAGAGATCTTCTTTCGATTGGAGAAATCATATTGGATAAATATCTTGTGCATATGACTCTTGGCGGGATCCCCATTCCTTGGGAAACATTCATCACAAGCATTAGTTATAGGAAAGAGCTCCCTACATTTGATGAGCTTTTGGGTGATTGCAATCAAGAAGAATCTAGTCTCATCTCTAGAGGAAGAATCTAGAGACAGGAGGAATGAGAGCCAACAACCTTTGCAGCCAATGTGAAGAAGGGAAAAGGAAAAGGAAAAGGGAAACCTTTTAAAGGGAAGACGAAGAAGCCAACCCCACCATTCAACAACAATAGAAGGGACTTCTCAAAAGTCCAATGCTATAGGTGTGACAAATTTGGCCACATTACTCGAGATTGTCTTGATAGAAGAAATGCTCAATGGTCCCACAACAATTATAATGGTGACAACAACAACAACAATAGAAGGAGAGGAAAAGATCTTGCTGCCCATACAAGTGTTGAAGAACCCCAACACCCTCAAAAGAGGACAAAAAATTCAAGGTATGCTAATAATGTTGCAATTTCTCAATCTGAATATATTCTTGTTGTTACTCTTTCTATCTCTTCTTCAGATAACATTGATAGCTGGCTGGTGGTTAATAGAGCATCTAGACATTTGACTAGGTATCGTGAAGTCCTCCCAAATTTTGTTGAGAGGGAGACCAATTTGGAAATTTTACTTGGGGACAATTCTTCTCATCCTGTAAAAGGGTCTAGTTCTATTTCTTTTCATTTGGAGACTAGTCAAACCATATTTCTATAAGATGTGTTGTATGTGCTAACCTGAAGAAGAATCTTGTCTCCATCTCTACCATGGAAGACAAGGAGTTTAGAGTTGCATTGATGGTAAAGTCCTTGTCTGGCCCAAGAGTTCTAGCATGAGTGTAGCCTTCACACTAGGTGTTAGAAATCATATACCTTTATAAAGTTTGTGGATGACCAATTCAAGCATTGGTCCATGACACCACTAAGAAATGTGAGCTTTGGCACTGGAGATTTGCACCTTCACAAGGCTTTGCCTGACTTGAGTAGGATGGTTATAGGGGTACCCAAGATTTAGGTGGATCATGAAGGTGTATGTCAAGGATGTGCCAATGGGAATAATGTCAAGGGACCATTCCCTTCTAGTAGCAACAGATCTAAGGAGATCCTTAATCTAATTCATTCTGATCTTTGTGGACCTATGTCATTGAAATACAACCCTCAACAAAATGGAGTTACTGAGAGAAAGAACAAGTCCATCTTGGAAGTATCCAAATCCATGATTCATGATCAAAATAATGCAATGTATGTCCAAAATAGGAGTCCTCATCATGCCTTGGGAAACATGACTCTTGAAGAAGCATTTACAGGTGCGAAACCGAAAGTTGGGCACTTGAGAATATTTGAATGCCCTATCTACTTTCATGTATTAAAGGAGAATAAGTCAAAGGTAGAGGTTTCCCGAAAGAAATGTACATTTGTTGGCTATTGTGAAAATTCTAAAGCTTACAAAATATATGTGCCAGGTCAAAGGAACATTGAATTCAACTAGGATGTGACTTTTGATGAAGATGTTTCCCTTGGGAAAGCAAGGGACTCTCCTATCTTGCCATCTCTAAGAGAAGAGATGATTCTATGGATGGAGATGCTGAGCCATCCATACCTGAGGTTGATTTTTCTGATGAACCTATGGCACCCATGGATCCTTTGGATCCTCTTCCTTGTAATCCTCCCACGAAGAAGAGACCATTGTGGCTTCGTGATACATTACAGGATGCAGAGAGACACTTAGCCCCAAGAGGCACTTCCAGAGAAAGCAAGCAACCTCAGAGATATCAAGGATATGTTGCTTTGATGAGTGGAATCATACAATTTGAACCTTGTAGTTATTGAGTAGTAGTGAAGGAACACGTTTGGAGAGATGCCATGGCTAAGGAATATGAGTCCATCATGACAAATGATGTGTGGGAGGTTGTTTTGAGACCTGAACGGAAGTATGTTGTGACTTCCAAGTGGTTATATAAAATCAGGCATACGATCGATGGTAGCGTTGAGAAGTTTAAAGCAAGATTTGTGGCTAGAGGATTCTCCCAGAAAGAGGGAAAAGATTATGATGAGATATTTGCACATGTTTCTCGATACACTACCACTCGGTCCATCATTGTTCTTGCTTCTAACCTGGGTTGGAGTCTTCATTAGATGGATGTGAAGAAAACCTTTCTTCATGGCATACTTAAGGAAGAGGTGTACGTGGAACAATTGTAGGGCTTTGAGGAACATGACAGGGAAACCCATGTTTGCATATTGAAGAAATCCCTCTATGGATTGAAGCAAGCCCCCAGGGCTTGGTATGCTCGGATCGATGGATACTTGATGAAGTTGGGATTCACTAGAAGCAGTGCCAATCTAAACCTTTACTTCAAATTTGTCCAAGGTATGCCTTTGATTTTGGTTTTATATGTTGATGACTTATTCTTGACAGGAGAAGAGCCTTTGATCATCCAGTGTAAGAGGGAGCTTGCCTTCGAGTTTGAGATGAAAGATCTTGGGTTGATGCACTATTTCCTGGGCTTAGAGGTGTGGCAAAGACCTGGAGATATTTTCCTTAGCCAAGGAAAATATGTTGTTAAAATCTTGGAAATATTTGGGATGGTGGATTGCAAATCCGTGGCCACACTGATGGAGGCAAACTTCAAGAAGTTATGTGGTGAAGTTGTAGGACCAGATCTAACCGATCCTTCGATGTACTGACCACTGATTGGGGCTATGATGTTTTTGGTCAATACAAGACCAGGCATATGTTTTTCTATTAACATCTTGAGCTAGTCCATGGTGGAACCTTTGCATGCTCACTGGGTGGTCGCAAAACATGTGATGAGATATCTAAATGGGACGATTAACTATGGACTGAGATATAATTTTGACAATGAGTTGAGACTACATGGATATGCTGATGCAGATTGAGCTAGGAGCATTACTAATAGGAAGAGCACATCGAAATACTGTTTTAGCTTGGGGTCTTCCATGATTCCCTGGATGAGCGAGAAGCATAAATATGTCGCTCTCAACACAACCATTACAACTAGTATGGCTAGCTGTGAAGCAGTGTGGTTGCAGAATCTCTTTGTAGAGCTATTTGAGTAGGTGCTCGATACAACCATGATATATTGTGACAATCAAAGCGATATCTAACTTTAAGAGAATCCAATATTCCATGACAGGTCGAAGCACATCGAGATCAAGTACCACTTTATTAGAGATATGGTATTGCGAGGAAAAGTCAGGCTCCAACATATCTCGATTGATGAGCAGGTTGTTGACATTCTCACCAAGTTGTTGCCGTAAGAGAAGCTCATATTCCTTAGAGAGAAACTTGAAGCGCAGGAGAATGTATCCCTCCCCAAAACACTGCTGATCGAGAATATTGGGCATATGCCTTCCCCTATCTTTATGACTAGCCATGGACTTGGTGAAGGGGGTTGTGCAACAAGACTCTTGGGTGAGGGTACTCAAAGCCATGGAATTGGCTAAGTACATACCACAGTATGCATCCTACCCACAAGTCACCCTTATAAAGGGGTCGAGGACTCAGTTAAGCTTGTTGGGATTTCCTCCCATCTTGGCCACGTGGGAGATGAGACTTAGGTGTGTGCGATCTTTACCAAGGGTGAACACACTTGCCATAGAATTGGTTGTGATAAATTGATCTCCCCTAAGTATTGGATGGAAGTGTTCTACCACTTGATTACTGAGGATCAAGTTGTGTGAGGGTCATTCAATGGACATAGGGTGTGTGATCTTTACCAAGGTCATTTATGATTTCCATGGACTTGGTTGTGGTAAATCAATCTCGCCTATTGTTGCATGGATCATTCTTCTTCTTCTATGGATTGAGTCTTCAATTTCTCAACTGAGATGAGATGAGACGAGATGAGCTTCTCTTATATTGATACATGTACATCCAAGATGAGACTTATGGTGCAATGGGAAATTCATCCCTAGCTGAGAGGGATTGTTAAAATTGATAGCTAGAGGATGAATTTCCCCAAGGAGAAGCCAAACTACCCCAAGGAGGAACCACTCTTCTTTAAAATAATTTTCAAAATGGTCAAAGGAAAATTGCTTCTTTATGTTTGACAAGTTAGCCCAATGAAGATGGTATTTGGTCCCACTAAGGGAAATTATCCCTCTTCAACCACATATAAATAGGCATTTGTTGACCTCACTTGGAGACTCATCCATCACATCACACATCACATCAAATGAATCGATATGATATGAGAAATTGCAGGGAGTCTTCATATGTGCGAAGGAGGAGAGAGAGTTATGTTTAATTAACATTGGCTTTCTGTTTTTGGGCTACTTTGACCAACGTTAAGTTGGGCACATTGACTCTGTTTTGACCGAATTTCTTTTTGTTTTGATAGGACGAATTGAGGAAGACTCTGACCGAGATTTTCTAGGCACTTTGATTGAGGTTGACCATAGGGTTGACTAGGGTTTTATCATAGGTCAAACTTGTGATTTTATCCCTCCTTTGAATGAGAATTTTGCTACTATTTTGACCAAGTTTGACTGAGCAAGGATGGTCGAATTGAATGCTGGGTTGACCGAACTTTTCATGGTAGTTTGACCATTGACTTTCACTGATTTGTTGCAGACGATTGATTGTTGTTGACTGATCCTCCATAGGCTGAAAATTGTAGACTAATGTTTTGACCTAATTTACTTTCTCTCTCATCATTGATTGGTTTTGGAAAGTCAAGGTTTGACTTTGACTAGTTTATGAATGTACATTTGGACTAATATATCTCATGCTAAACATTGGTTAACTAATAAAAGAAGAAGAATTGATTAAGGGTTTCCCCCTCGTGGGGTTTTTCTCCGTTCTTTGATCAAATCTCTGTGTCTCATTGTGCTTAGCTATCTTCTATTGTGTATTTATTGTTTACTATTCTATCTATAATTGCTTATCTGTTAATGGCGTGATTGAAATTGGAAGAAATTAACAAACTTAGGGGGAGCACCCTTTACTATTGGATGTCGATGGGGAAAAATGCGAACAAGGGTAGAAATTGACAAGAAGTATGGATGAAATCCAGATAGTGGGAACAACTGTCAGAAGAAGCATATATCAAAGTATTGCCATCAATAAAAAAGGGGGAGATTGTTGAAAATGGTTGTTACTGATATCAAAGGCTATCCAAGCAATCCCCATTTGGATACACTATCTTTGAAGGAATTTTCACTCCAATTACCTAGCTCAAATAGCATAGGATATATGGTTGTAAATATTATTCCAAGACCTTTCCAACAATGTATGACACACATTCTAAGTCTCCATGGCTGAGGATAAATGATTTTTTGAATATTCAATATACATTCTGCCAGTGGGGCCAACTAGTGGACAAGTCGACTAAGTATGGACCTCAAATGCACTATAATAGGCGCGAGAAGCAACATTTCTAACCACCAAATTAAGCAATTTTAGATCTATTTTAGGAGTCTTTAGCGAAGGAGGATACGGACATAACAAGGGTTCACACCTTGTGAACCAAGAAAGGTATGTCGAGTTCTGTTGGAGGGAAAGTCAAGTTATGTTGAAGGAACGCTGAGTTCTTTGAAGGAAAAGTTGAGGTCTGTTGAAGGAATGTTGAATTCTATTGAGGAGGCCGAGTTCAGCTAAGGAGGTCAAGTCGTGTTGAAAGCTAAGGCTAGGCTTTGTTGAATGCCACTGTTAAGGAAGGGTTACAAGAGGTGATTTTTGTATACTTTCTTGCATATTTTCTATGCTTTTATCTTTGTTCAAGGTCAAGCCTAGTCTATCCAGGCCGCAGGTGTATAAGACAACTTAAAGAAAAGTGAAAATAGAATTATAAGGACTATAAAGGCCAACTAAGTGTTGGTACAATAGGTACAGTGTTGGATATAAACTGCCACGTAGGCAAATTTATTTTTGACTAGACTAGAAGCCTAAATATTGATAGTTGAACAATGAACCAGAGTGCTAGATTGAATTGAATTGCAAAAGAGGAAAGCTGTCATCTATAAAATAGGTTGGAGCTTAAAAAATTGTAAGTTGGTGCTTATCTAGGATTGGTGTCCACATCTTCATGACCGGTTGGAGCCTGCAATTTTTTGTAAGTTGGTGCTTACAGAGGATTGATGTCCTCAGAAGTGGTTGTAATAAATTAAGGACTATTTGAAATACATTTAAGTGTTTCTTCTTCAAGTTTGGTTCTTCACTTTAATTTCCGTGTTCACTGCATTGTGTTGATACTTGATTATGTGATGAGATCTTATTAAGTGAAAAGGATTTAAAACTAAGTGACACTGATTCAATCCCACTCTTAGTATCACTATGTATTTCCAACATGAGTATCTTATGTAAGTCAAGTTGATTCGAAATGGTCATCATTTTGGGTATTGTTGTGACTTAAACTCTCACCTAAGCGCAAAAGCACTAACCCTTGTTGGAGAGCCAAGGACAAATATCAAGCAAGCTACCCACTGTTACCTTGGTGGACTCGCCTCTTGCTTGAAGGCTAACGAGTTTCCTAACCTAAGTGTTGGCATTATGATGTATGTGTTGTACTTGATGGCAACCCACTTGTAGCAGAACAACTCACTTGTATATGGTAACTAGATGAATCTACAAAAGAGATATCAGATGTGACAGAATGCATGACAGTAGTGTTTACAGATGTGTTGAAATGCAGGGCAGCTTTAAGGAATCAGTTCAGAAGGAAACTCAATCAGATGAAAGATCACAGTATAGTAGGTAAACAACAAATAATTACAGATCAGTCTTCACAGAATGAAGAAAGAGAGGTATACGCAGGTTCACCATTGACCAAGCTGCGTATATACACAGGTTCACTGTATACAAGTCGCGTATACGTACACACACACTTTCACAGAAGGAAAAGTGTGTATACCTTGAAAAACTAAATTTTTGGTCTAAAGTATTTGGTCCATGGTATTTTGATCCATGGTATTAGTCCAAGGTATTTGGTCCGAGGTATTGACCCTAGGTATTCGGTCCAAGG
The DNA here is from genome assembly GCA_031772625.1 of Pinus tabuliformis. NCBI lineage: Eukaryota > Viridiplantae > Streptophyta > Pinopsida > Pinales > Pinaceae > Pinus > Pinus tabuliformis. The sequence continues at coordinate 1,212,652,298 of CM062809.1, read as the reverse complement.
TATTGGTCCTAAGTGGTTTTGGTCCATGGTATTGAGAAAGGCATAAAACTATAAAAGGAGGAGAAGATCGTTAGGCCAAGGTGTGCAAGTATCGAATATCTGATGAAGTGTGAGATCTAATATGCAGGTTATTGGCTTATGGTGTTGTGCTTGATTTGAACCAAGGATGAACCTTAGTGTTTGATGAAGGATAAGATCTATTGATGTATCAAGATCTTAAGGCTTGAAGTGAATTATTTTTATGTGGTTTGATCATGTATCTGAATAACTGACGCATGTTGTAGTCTGTAAATATGATGATCGGGTATGATTGAAGTCTGGAATAGTTGTAATGTTTAAATCATCATTTACAGATCTGTACGTAGGTTCACTTTAGAAAAGAAGCGTATACACACTGGTTCTACATATCCAAGCAACGTATACATCATAAATTTGATTTGCAGATCTGTACGCTGGTTCACTTTGAGGAAAGCGTGTATGCATGCTGGTTCGACACATGGAAGTAGCGTATACCTCATAAAATATGTTTTAGTTGCTTCTGTTTGCTGTTGCAGTGTTCTGGGTTCTGGCTTGGGTTTTGGTGACAGCATTCTGAATAATCAAATTAATGGGTTGTCAAAGTGGTTGATCGATTTGGTTGTGGTTGGTTCAAAAGGAGATTGGTTGATGCAGATATTTTGATGATTGAATGATGTTGTTGATGGATTCAGTCTGAAAATTTATGAAACGTGGTCTCTGGAAGAAAAGAGAAGGTTGTAGCCTTCTGTAGGCCGCCACCTACGTACTAGTAAACATATCAGCTAGTATAAGAGCTAGGGGGTTGTAGCTCTCTTCCAGTAGAAGCTGGAGAACGAGAGAAGGTTGTAGCCTTCTGCAGGGAGAAGCATGCATACTGGTATAACACTGTACTAGTACAAAAATTGTAAACATAATTTTCTTATTATTAAAAGAAGATAGAGACGACTGCAACAGGTGGTTTTCACCCACATTGGGTTTCCACCTTATATCTTGGTGTTCATGTGTGTTGCTTATCTGTGATGCTTTATTCTATTTTTACTGCACTGTTTAATGAATTCATGATATACTGGTTAAAGTTTAATGCATGATAATTTAGGTAAATCAAAAAATCTTTGCATATACGCTGGTTGCATTAAGTACAGTTGCGTATACACGCTAGCTCACTAAGCTAAAGTAGCGTATACAAATCAGTTTTGAAAATTAAATTATTGATCTGATAATACTGATTCACCCCCCCTCAGTATTATTTCCAACAATTGGTATCATAGCAGGTCCTTCAGAAGAAGTTTGATCGCTTGAAGGAAGACCTAACATCATGAGTAATTAAGAAAGCGGGGGATCCATTAGACCACCAATCTTTGATGGGAACAACTTTGTTTATTGGAAGGTAAGAACCAAAACCTATCTTCAATCACTTGGAACAAATGTCTAGGAAATCGTGGAAGGAGGGTATACATTTCCATAAGCAATTCCTACAGATACAGCAGGTAAAAAGCAATATGAAACCAATGCCAACGCTGTCAATACATTATTGGGAAGTCTGTCACTATTAGAGTTTGTCAAAGCTATGCAGCTCAAATCAGCCAAAGAAATATGGGACAAAATCATTTTAAGCTACGAAGGAGACTCTTAGATAAAACGTGCTAAACTGCAAACTCTCAGAATTCAATATGAAACTCTCAAGATGCACAATGATGAAAGTATAACTAGTTACTTCTTGCGTATAGATGAGGTTGTTAATTGCATGAAGAATCTGGGTGAAGAGATAAAGGAAGTTACTTTAGTTGAAAAAGTTTTATGATCCTTGTCTGCTAAATTTGAATCAAAAGTATATGCCATAGAAGAAAAGCAGGGTTTACAGATTATTACTATGACATAGCTTCACAGATCTTAACTGCCTTTGAGATGAGAAAAGGAGGTCCATTAGATATGAGAGAAGCCACATTCAAAGCTTCAGCAAAAGGAAAAAAAGAACTCAATGAATCAGGACATATTTCAAAAAAAGAAGAGGAAGTAAACTTTGTCAAGAAGCTTCAACAGGGTTCCGAAAAATTCAGAGGTAAACTACCTTTCAAATGTTTTGCTGGTGGTAGAGTCGGTCATTATGCTGCCAAATGTCATAGAAATAAAAATGATAAAGGGAAGGAATCTGCAAAATGGAATAGAAAACAAAGTGTAAGTAAAAAGAGCTACTATACTCAAAGATAGCGATGGTTTATCAAATAGTGAGGAAGATGAAAATAGTAATGACTAGAGACTTCTGATGGCTTATGAAGATGATGATTTCTTGGATGCTTTAGATGAAGATGACTTTTATGAAGAAATCTCTAAACTAAAAATCTGTTTAGAAGAAAAGAATATGATTATAGATACTTTGACATACCAACTTGTTGAAAGAGAAAAACACAATGAAAAACTAGAATGTGAAATTGTGGGTCTAAGAAAGGATCTTGAGAAAAAAAAGCTCTCAATCTTAGATTTGCTAAAGGATCAGAAACCTTAAATGAAATTATCAAAGTGCAACATTCTCCTCTGATAAAGACAGGACTTGGATATACTGAAGAAGCATCTCAATCACAGATGCCGTCAACCTCCACTAAAAGCTATCTTGATGCAACAAAGAGCAGTGGACAGTTTGACAATCGTCAGCGAAGGCATAAAGTAGATCACCAGGTAAATCTGGCTCAATTTACTTCAAGGATGAACAGAAGCCACAACCAACCTTAGGTAAATCGAACTCAATTTGCTTCAAAGATGAATATCAATAGAAACTATAATCACCAGGTTAGTAGATTCGATAATCGCAGGATCTTCTTTAATGGTCAATGTTTCTCGTGTCATAATTTTGGACACAAAGCTGCTCAATGTGTTGCTTACAAAACCATCATGACTAGAGAAGCACAGAATCAAAGGAACGTGACAGGGATCAAGAAAAGTTCCTATAATAACTTTTCTCTTTTTGAAAATGAAATAGAATGCTCAATCTGTAACAACTTTGGCCATGAAGAATCTAAATGCAGGAGTAAATTTCAGCAAATATCTCAAAAGGAGCAAACTCCATTAAATCCCAAAATATGGAGAAAGAAAGAACCAGAAACAGAAAGATGTGGTATAGACTTGTATGCAGAAGGACAAGAAAACCAGTGGTACATCGACAGTGGATGCTCAAAACACATGACAGGTGACAAAGAAAAACTACACTCATATAATGCCTTAGAAAAGGAAAAGAGTGTCTCATTTAGAAACGACACTCCTGCTGTCATAAAAGGTAAAGGCTTTGTTTTCTTGAAAGAAAAAGTTAAAGCTGTGAATGTTATGTATGTTGATGGCTTAAAGCATAACCTGTTGAGTGTTAGTCAAATGTGTGATCAAGGAAATGAAGTAATGTTTCGATCAAATGGATGTGTTGTTCGTGAGCTTGATACATGAGAAACTGTGATCAAAGGTACAAGAACTCCAAACAACCTATACATACTCAAGGGAAGACAACAATAGTTCTATCTAAGCAAAAATGATGAAAACTGGCTATGGTACAGAAGATTGACACATCTAAGCTTTTCTCAAATAAGAAAAGCATGCAGATTCCAAGCTGTTCATGATCTTCCAGATATCAACATTCCTAAAAATACTATATGCAAATCATGTCAATTCAGTAAGCAAACCAGATCTCACTTCATCGAAAAGGAAGGATCAGCTAGTAAGCCTCCTGAACTTGTTCACACTGATTTATGTGGACTATTAGCGCTTGAAATTTCACCTCAGGCTAAGAAAGGCAAACCTCAAGGCAACATCAAACCATTCAGCCTCGTAGCTAGCCCTACTTTGCTGTACAAACACTAGATCAGGTAATAATAAAATGCCAAATTAACCATTCAAGTAAACCTGAGAATGATGTAGCTCGAGAATGCTTCCACGAGGTCACAGAGGTAATTGCTGGCAGCCCTTCATGCACGTAATGACCCTGGTCACGGAAAAGACAGTCTGATCTGTCAATCAAACTGAAAAACATGTCCATATATGCCGCAATAGGATCACGGAAGCCAAACTCTGTTGGCTGCCCCAACTCTGCAACACATACTTCCAGCTGCACATTGTCAATGTAAACCTCTGTAGGCAAGTCTGTTATTTCTTGTTGCAAATGAGGAAGGATTTCCAAGAACTTTTTAGGGTCTTGGAAATCATATGACTGAATTTGCTCATCTAATTCTCGAATCTCCTTTTCAATTCTTTCAACAACTAACTCATAGCCACTAGTTTTGAAGACCTTAAGAGATTTCAAGCATTGAAGCAAGGCACTGAAAACATCTTCATCAAATTCAGTATCTGCTAACTTCTTTCTTATTTCTTCTACAGCTTCACACAGGGTAGGGTTTGCCACATACCCTTCCATTGCATGAATAGATCAACAAGCGTTAGAATGTCTGGATCGAGTTGGAGTCGCCAGGTGAATGATTCAGCCTGCATAAGTGTCTGACTGCTGTCCACCATCAACATCAGATCTGCACCTTGATTGCATGTACTGGGACAAGACAATCAACAAGTTGAATGTTCTCCCCAGTATGGTCGCCAGTATGTTAGCGCTTGAAATTTCACCTCAGGCTGAGAAAGGTAAACCTCAAGGCAACATCAAACCATTTAGCCTCGTAGCTAGCCCTACGGGGCAGGAGAAGGCTCTCTCCGGTCTATCTCGTAAAATCTTCAAAGGATGAGATGACCAATAAGGTAACACTGATTTTAGGCTAGTAAACTGATGAAAAGGTTGATTTGGGGTTTTTTGGGTTTTTGGTGGCAAATTGAGGAATTGCAATTTTGGGTGCAGGGATTTGACACAGTTTCTGCAGGGGGTTCTTTGGGGCGAGGTAGGAGACCGTATTGATGCCTTTGATTGGGGTGAGTGGATGGAAAAGACCGGTGAGGAGCTAAGGAGAGCAAATAATACTTTGAATTCTCCTTAAACAGTAGAAAATATAGAAATTAAACAAATTTAAAAGCAGAGCATGGCAAGCATGAATTCTTACTTTAACACTTCATTTGTTTAATATGCAGAAGGAAAGAAAGGATATGAATCACATAACACACTTACAAGAACATTAAGAAGCACTCCATCAATACATGAAACCACAAGAATCCCAAAAAGGACTGCAAAACCCTGGTCTTCCTTAGCCAAAAATTGCAGAGATACAAGTGAAATAATACAATGATAGCTTCTCCCTTAAGAGTCCAACCATGAAAATGAGCAAAAAAGTACATAATATAGATGATCTAACCTCTTTCCCTGCCTCCATGGGTCGATCTCACTATCCTAGGAGTTGTTTCAACCACTTCTAAACTAAGCACTACAAATTAGGCAGTCAAAACAACTTGCCTCTATAAACTTGGAAACCAATTCATTCACTAAATATTTACCCTTTTCATGAATGAATGTTCTAGAAGTGTTACATAAGAGTAAAAGTGTCTTAGAGTTACAATAATTGCATCAAAGATAATCATCTTCCACCCCAAAAAGTCAAACTGGGTCAAAACTGCGTTTTCCGGGCTGTACAATGCAATCTGGCAAAAACTGCCTGACGGGTCGCGTGCCCCTGCCTCACCGGTCGCGCGCCTTTGGAGCGATGTTTGAGGCACTTGCAGGTGTCCAAATTGAGCAAACGTGGGCTTGTTGGAAAGTTCTGTGAGTCTACTTTCCAACCCAACTGGAATTTTTGAATTTGGAGGTCATTTGCCCTATCAAAACTTAATTCTCCCAAGATTGGTTTCTGCAACTCAAAAAAGGGCCAGAAAGTCATTTTTTGGTAGTTTTTTGACCTTTTGGGGGACCAAAACTGCACAAAATCTCAAGTCCATCCATGGGCATATGTAACTTTGCATGAAAAATCTAGAAATGCTGAGTTTTCGCCAAAAGGAGTTGCCATGATGAAGGGTCGCGCGTGGGGTGAGACCCGTTAATGGGAAAAACCTGTAAATTACCAAAAATTGCCAAAAATTGCCAAAATTCACCCAAAATTCTCAAATTTTTTTGGGATTTGTGCTGTGGCTGAGCTAATTAGTGCCTTGATCCTTGAGGGATGCTTCGGCCAAGATACGGAGTGGATTGGTCTTCTTTTTCCGTCTAAGAGCCTCGGACAACCGCCTTTGAAACATTTTCATCTTGGCCTTGCACACATGCATTCTTGCCCAGTAATGATTCTTCATGTGTCTCAGCAATTTCTTCTCTTGGTTGGCCTTTGCCAACAACCTCTCTAAGTGTGCATTCTCCTGGATGAGCATGGACTCTCGGTCAGCGGGCAAAGGATCACCGGGTCTTCTTCGGTTCAAGACTCGGTCACTACGAATCCTCCATAACTCATCAAGTGCCTGCTCATCTTCCAGCTGTTTGTTGCGCTGCTCAAGGTAGGTGATGGTCCATTGTGCTCCCTCTAATCTCCTCTGCAAGGCATCATTTTCAGCTCTGAGATGCTGAATGACCTCCTTTGCCTCTTGGCTAGGAGAACTGGCCTCAAGGTCAACAAACTCAATATCGGGAACTCCTGATGGACCCTCATCAATCATGGGCTGTTTGCCCCTCTCTAGTACCTGTACTGGTGAAGAAAGCGAGGCCCCTTCCACCTGATGTGGAGATAACAGTCGCCTAGCTGCTGCAAATAAGGCCCTCGGGCCTTTCTGATAAGTGCGCTGAGGTGAGGAACTGATATGTCTAGTGGCAGGAATATCAGGCTGCTGAGATGGTCCTCCCTCCTCCTGAATGACCTCAGGATGTGGCTGGGGTGGTGCTGTGAAAAACTCACGGGAAATGAACTCCTCCCATGAGATGCCCTGCTGAGCCAACTGATGCAAGACTACGAGCTGAATCAAACCATAATGACATAGGCTCCTGTACTGTTGGGCCGGGCTCTTCCTCTGCATGATGGACACCATCTTCTCAATGTTCTGGTAGAAGAAAACAGGGATGTTCATCATCCTTACTCGGGTGAAGTGCATCAAGAGGCGAATGTGATATGAGTATACCTGGGAAAATCTGCCCTCATAGGTGAAATAAAGCATAATGAGTCTCATCATGGGGGCATACTGACTCTGGAGGAACCTGAAAGGAAACACACCAGCCAAATGTCTCATGAATGGTGGCCGGACAAAAGGCTCAAAATGAACTGTATCCAATACCTTACGCTTATTCCAAATTTCCCCAACATTTGGAATCCCTGTAGCCTGTGCAATGATCTCGGGTGTCAAAATGAAATCCACCCCAGCAAAGTTTACATGTCCCTCATGCAAGTGCAAGACAAAGAGGCGGGCCAACTCTCGGTGATGTTGAATCCGAGAGATCCTCTCACAAAACTCATAACAGGACATGTACTGAAAGCAAGAAACTGCCAAAGGACAAGCTTGTAGACCTGCCAAAGAAGTAGGCTCCTCTCTCCTGTGATGGCCACCTTTTCCACCTCTATGTGGCCTCCTCTGTACCTCAATCTCTGGAGATGATGAATGGTCATCACTCTGCTCATATGTTTTGGTTTCTGACATGTTTGAGGAGCAGAGCGGACAAAATGTACTGTTGTTTCTGCTTGTAAAAGTGCTGAACTCTATGCTGTTTCAAGGGGACAATGACATGAGGGAAATGTTAGGGGAGGGACCTCTTGCACAAGGAATTGGGAATATATGAATAACAGGGAATTTAGGGAATACATTGCAAACAAATATTTGCATATATACAGACATACATGTACATAACAAGGATATAGGGAATCATTTACAAAATCACTGCATATAGGAATACATGTATAAAGAGTGAATCATAAGGGAATACATGTATGTAACAAGGGGACATTTGGAAACTTATTTACAAAACCTTTTACATATTCACCAAGAAATTTTTATGTTTATAGCATGCATATGGTGAAACAAGAGTAGGGTTTGGGTTTTTGATGTTTTGGGAGGGGGTAGGGTTTGTATTTTTGGTGATTAAGGAGAGGGGAGGGTTTGCAATTATTTACAACATAGCATGGGGAAAATGGATATGAATACAAATATGAGTAAAAAGGGAAGGAGGGAGACAATTTACAAAAGGGAAATACCTTGAAACAACACAAACCCTAGCACATTTACACATTAACATTACAGTCATTTGAAATTTCATCCACTTGCACAATTTAAATTTTAAACACAAGCATGAGGGCTTACATTCATAACCAACCATCAAAATGATGTGTAGAGAGCCTACCTCGAACAAATTCGATGACTTGGAGGAAGATTGAGCAAATTTGAAAGGAGATTGCAGAGAACAGGTTGACGGGTCACGCGACCCGTCAGGTGCGCGCGACCTGTCAGGTGCGCGCGACCCGTCAATCTGTTCTCTGCAATCTCCTTTCAAATTTGCTCAATCTTCCTCCAAGTCATCGAATTTGTTCGAGGTAGGCTCTCTACACATCATTTTGATGGTTGGTTATGAATGTAAGCCCTCATGCTTGTGTTTAAAAGTTAAATTGTGCAAGTGGATGAAATTTCAAATGATTGTAATGGTAATGTGTAAATGTGCTAGGGTTTGTGTTGTTTCAAGGTATTTCCCTTTTGTAAATTGTCTCCCTCCTTCCCTTTTTACTCATATTTGTATTCATATCCATTTTCCCCATGCTATGTTGTAAATAATTGCAAACCCTCCCCTCTCCTTAATCACCAAAAATACAAACCCTACCCCCTCCCAAAACATCAAAAACCCAAACCCTACTCTTGTTTCACCATATGCATGCTATAAACATAAAAATTTCTTGGTGAATATGTAAAAGGTTTTGTAAATAAGTTTCCAAATGTCCCCTTGTTACATACATGTATTCCCTTATGATTCACTGTTTATACATGTATTCCTATATGCAGTGATTTTGTAAATGATTCCCTATATCTTTGTTATGTACATGTATGTCTGTATATATGCAAATATTTGTTTGCAATGTATTCCCTAAATTCCCTGTTATTCATATATTCCCAATTCCTTGTGCAAGAGGTCCCTCCCCTAACATTTCCCTCATGTCATTGTCCCCTTGAAACAACATAGAGTTCAACACTTTTACAAGCAGAAACAGCAGTACATTTTGTCCGCTCTGCTCCTCTAACATGTCAGAAACCGAAACATATGAGCAGAGTGATGACCATTCATCATCTCCAGAGATTGAGGTACAAAGGAGGCCACATAGAGGTGGAAAAGGTGGCCATCACAGGAGAGAGGAGCCTACTTCTTTGGCAGGTCTACAAGCTTGTCCTTTGGCAGTTTCTTGCTTTCAGTACATGTCCTGTTATGAGTTTTGTGAGAGGATCTCTCGGATTCAACATCACCGAGAGTTGGCCCGCCTCTTTGTCTTGCACTTGCATGAGGGACATGTAAACCTTGCTGGGGTGGATTTCATTTTGACACTCGAGATCATTGCACAGGCTACAGGGATTCCAAATGTCGGGGAAATTTGGAATAAGCGTAAGGTATTGGATACAGTTCATTTTGAGCCTTTTGTCCGGCCACCATTCATGAGACATTTGGCTGGTGTGTTTCCTTTCAGGTTCCTCCGGAGTCATTATGCCCCCATGATGAGACTCATTATGCTTTATTTCACCTGTGAGGGCAGATTTTCCCAGGTATACTCATATCACATTCGCCTCTTGATGCACTTCACCCGAGTAAGGATGATGAACATCCCTGTTTTCTTCTACCAGCTAATCAAGAAGATGGTGTCCATCATGCAGAGGAAGAGCCCGGCCCAGCAGTACAGGAGCCTATGTCATTATGGTTTGATTCAGCTCGTAGTCTTGCATCAGTTGGCTCAGCAGGGCATCTCATGGGAGGAGTTCATTTCCGGTGAGTTTTTCACAGCACCACCCCAGCCACATCCTGAGGTCATTTAGGAGGAGGGAGGACCATCTCAGCAGCCTGATATTCCTGCCACTAGACATATCAGTTCCTCACCTCAGCTCACTTATCAGAAAGGCCCGAGGGCCTTATTTGCAGCAGCTAGGCGAGTGTTATTTCCACATCAGGTGGAAGGGGCCTCGCTTTCTTCACCAGTACAGGTACTAGAGAGGGGCAAACAGCCCATGATTGATGAGGGTCCATCAGGAGTTCCCGATATTGAGTTTGTTGACCTTGAGGCCAGTTCTCCTAGCCAAGAGGCAAAGGAGGTCATTCAGCATCTCAGAGCTGAAAATGATGCCTTGCAGAGGAGATTAGAGGGAGCACAATGGACCATCACCTACCTTGAGCAGCGCAACAAACAGCTGGAAGATGAGCAGGCACTTGATGAGTTATGGAGGATTCGTAGTGACCGAGTCTTGAACCGAAGAAGACCCGGTGATCCTTTGCCCGCTGACCGAGAGTCCATGCTCATCCAGGAGAATGCACACTTAGAGAGGCTGTTGGAAAAGGCCAACCAAGAGAAGAAATTGCTGAGACACATGAAGAATCATTACTGGGCAAGAATGCATGTGTGCAAGGCCAAGATGAAAATGTTTCAAAGGCGGTTGTCCGAGGCTCTTAGACGGAAAAAGAAGACCAATCCACTCCGTATCTTGGCTGAAGCATCCCTCAAGGATCAAGGCACTAATTAGCTCAGCCACAGCACAAATCCCAAAATTTTTTGAGAATTTTGGGTGAATTTTGGCAATTTTTGGTAATTTACAGGTTTTTCCCATTAACAGGTCTCACCCCGCGCGCGACCCTTCATCATGGCAACTCCTTTTGGCGAAAACTCAGCATTTCTATATTTTTCATGCAAAGTTACATATGCCCATGGATGGACTTGAGATTTTGTGCAGTTTTGGTCCCCCAAAAGGTCAAAAAACTACCAAAAAATGACTTTCTGACCCTTTTTTGAGTTGCAGAAACCAGTCTTGGGAGAATTAAGTTTTGATAGGGCAAATGACCTCCAAATTCAAAAATTCTAGTTGGGTTGGAAAGTAAACTCACAGACCTTTCCAACAAGCCCACTTTTGCTCAATTTTGACACCTGCAAGTGCCTCAAACATCGCTCCAAAGGCGCGCGACCCGTCAGGCAGGGGCGCGCGACCCGTCAGGCAGTTTTTGCCAGATTGCATTGTACAGCCCGGAAAACGCAGTTTTGACCTAGTTTGACTTTTTGGGGTGGAAGATGATTATCTTTGATGTAATTATTGTAACTCTAAGACACTTTTACTCTTATGTAACACTTCTAGAACATTCATTCATGAAAAGGGTAAATATTTAGTGAATGAATTGATTTCCAAGTTTATAGAGGCAAGTTGTTTTGACTGCCTAATTTGTAGTGCTTAGTTTAGAAGTGGTTGAAACAGCTCCTAGGATAGTGAGCTCGACCCATGGAGGCAGGGAAAGAGGTTAGATCATCTATATTATGTACTTTTTTTCTCATTTTCATGGTTGGACTCTTGAGGGAGAAGCTATCATTGTATTATTTCACTTGTATCTCTGCAATTTTTGGCTAAGGAAGACCAGGGTTTTGCAGTCTTTTTTGGGATTCTTGTGGTTTCATGTATTGATGGAGTGCTTCTTAATGTTCTTGTAAGTGTGTTATGTGATTCATCTCCTTTCTTTCCTTCTGCATATTAAACAAATGAAGTGTTAAAGTAAGAATTCATGCTTGCCATGCTCTGCTTTTAAATTTGTTTAATTTCTATGTTTTCTACTGTTTAAGGAGAATTCAAAGTATTATTTGCTCTCCTTAGCTCCTCACCGGTCTTTTCCATCCACTCACCTCAATCAAAGGCATCAATACGGTCTCCTACCTCGCCCCAAAGAACCCCCTGCAGAAACTGTGTCAAATCCCCGCACCCAAAATTGCAATTCCTCAATTTGCCACCAAAAACCCAAAAAACCCCAAATCAACCTTTTCATCAGTTTACTAGCCTAAAATCAGTGTTACCCTATTGGTCATCTCATCATTTGAAGATTTTACGAGATAGACCGGAGAGAGCCTTCTCCTGCCCCGTAGGGCTAGCTACGAGGCTAAATGGTTTGATGTTGCCTTGAGGTTTACCTTTCTCAGCCTGAGGTGAAATTTCAAGCGCTAACATGGACCATCAAGGAAAAAGTCACCTTGTGGAGAAGAATACTTTATAGTGTTCATTGATGATTTTTCCAGAATGTGTTGGATAGGTCTTCTAAAGCATAAAGATGAAGCATTTGAAAAGTTCAAAGCCTTCAAAGATTTGGTTGCAAATGAATTAGATCGCAAAATCAAATGGCTCAGATCTGATCGAGGAAGGGAATTTACCTCGGATGAATTCTTTGAATTTTGTGAACAACATGGAATAAAAAGGCAGTTCTCCACTGCAAGGACTCCTCAGCAAAATGGAGTGGTAGAAAGGATGAACAAAACTGTTCAACAAATGGCTCGTGCTATTCTAGATGAACCTGGAACTCCTGCAACCTTCTGGGGTGAAGCTGCATTCACCGCCGTCACTATTCTCAACCAAGCAAATGTTCAAGTAAAAAACACTCGAACTCCACATGAACTTTGGTATGGTAATACTCCTACTGTAAAATACTTCAAAGTTTTTGGAAGCAAATGTTACATCAAAAGGACTGATGAAAAACTTGGTAAGTTTGAACCCAGAGAAAATGAAGGTATTATTCTTGGTTACTCTTCCCGAAATAAAGGATATAAATGTTATAATAAAAGACTTGGGAAAATTATTGAAAGTATTGATGTTGTGGTTGATGAAGCATGCAAAAATCCAAAACAGATAAAAACCAAAGATTATGACAATGAAGAAGATGAGGATCATTTTCCCACATCAAATCACACTGATTTTGAAGAAGAAACCAATGAAGCACCAAAAGAAGAGATAATGATAGAAGAAAAAACTTCACCCAGGTATGTTCAGAAAAATCATCCAAAAACTCATTTTTTGGGGGAAAAAGGGGCAGGTGTGCAGACAAGAAGAACCATTGCCGAAGCCTCAAGCTATTTAGCATTACTATCTTCCATTGAACTTCAAAATAAAAATGAAGCATGCAGAGATGAATGTTGGGTCAAGGCCATGAATGAAGAACTTGAGTAAATTGAAAAGAATAATACTTGGGAATTAGTTCCTAGACCTCATGATAAGAATATCATAGGAACTAAATGGATATTCAAAAACAAGCTGAACGAAAATGGAGAAGTTATTAGAAACAAGGCCAAACTTGTTTGTAAAGGATATGCTCAACAAGAAGGTATAGATTTTAAAGAAACTTTTGCACCTGTTGGTAGACTTAAAGCTATAAGAATGTTTCTTGCTCTTTCTAGTTTTCAGAAATTCAAAGTATACCAAATGGACGTAAAATATGCCTTTCTTAATGAAGACTTAGAAGAAGAAGTCTATATTGAACAACCAGAAGGATTCATTCTTGGAAATGATGCAAAACTTGTATGCAAACTCAGAAAATCTCTCTATGGTTTAAAACAGGCTCCAAGGGCATACTATTACCGTCTTGACAAATATCTTCACCAACAAGGTTTTTCAAAGGGGTCAGCAGATAGCAATCTATATACAATGATGGACACTGATAAATTGCTAATAATTGTTTTGTATGTTGATGATATCATTTTTGGTAGCAATGAAGAATCCATGAGTCAGAACTTTGCTTCAGTAATGCACCAAGAATTTGAAATGTCCTTGCTTGGTGAGCTTACCTACTTTCTTGGTCTACAAGTTCAACAAAATAAAGATGGTATTTTCTCTCACAAACCAAATATCTCAAACAGATCCTGAAAAAAGTACGACATGGAAGATTCTAAACCCGTATGTACCCCAATGGTAACAGGATGCAGTCTTAACTCAAATGATGAATCAGTAGCAGTACATCAACCAACTTACAGATCCATGATTAGCAGTTTGCTTTATCTAACAGGTATTCGACCGGACATCATGCATGCAGTGGGAATAGTTGGAAGATTCCAAGAAAATCCAAAGAAATCACACCTTCAGGTAGTCAAAAGGATTTTCAAATATCTTCAAGGAACGCAGAATTTTGGTTTATGGTATCCTAGAGATACAGATCTTACACTTCATGTATATACAGATGCAGATTGGGCAAGAAGTGTTGATGATAGAAAAAGCACTAGTGGTGGTGCATTCTATATGGGTTCCAGGTTAATGTTTTGGTTTAGCAAGAAACAAAGTTCAATTGCATTATCTACAGTTGAAGCAAAATACATGGCTGCTGCATCTTGCTGCACACAACTACTTTGGATGATGCGAACCTTGCAAGACTTTTAGATCACATGTACTCCACCCATCTCCATTTTATGTGATAATACAAGTGCCATTAGTATTTCAAAGAATCCAGTCATGCACTCCAAGACCAAGCACATACCCATCAAATATCATTTTCTACGTGAACAAGTGCTTGAACAAAAGGTCAAATTGGAGTATGTTCCCTCCAAAGAACATGTTGCTAATATATTCACTAAACCACTGCCCAGAGAGACATTTGAATAGCTCAGGCAAAAGATGGGAGTAATTGCTGCATCATCCTGCTGTTAAAACCTATTTGCTTCAGAGAAAGGTGGCTATACGTGAGTTTCATAAAGCATAGTCGCGTACATACGCGGGGTTCTGTGGGCACAGTGGCGTATATGTTGTTTAAAGAAAAGTGGGCCAGACTCAGAAAAAAGGGTTCTGCTATTGTTCTGTCAATTATCTGCTCTGTTTGATGATGGTTTCAATCTGCTGATAACATGTGGAAATATATTTCTCCTCATAAAGTTGTTGATAACTTGATGTATATCTGATTGATGATGATGCTTTGATACCTGACAGTGAACATGTGGAACAGGTTTAGGGGGAGAACATGGTTGATAAGATTTTGGGAACTAATGATGGACATATACAGGTTGCTGGTCTGGATGTTGTTGACAGATGCTGCTGATGATCCAAATCATATGATAGTTGGTGATGACTATCATGGTCTTGTTTAAGATATTTGGTCTCTGTTATATATGTCATGTATATCTTTTAATGTAACGGTCATGCAAAGACCTAATTTGTAACCCCACTGCATAGGATGGATGATGTAATGTTTCTTGTTTTTGACATGTATAAACAATTGATATATCCCCACTTGGTTGGGTAGATGAGTCAAATTTTGTATATCCCCACTTGGTTTGGATATGGATGTATGTATAAGTCATTGGTGATAGGAAGGTCATTTGTGATATATGTATAGAGTCATGTTCTTCTTTTAGAACATCTTTTTGCAGACTTTGCTTATGCTCAGGGGGAGCATGGACTCAATCATGGGAGCTCAATCAACACACTTCAACATATCAGAGAATTCAGCATGCACTCAGGAGGAGCATGACCCTTTGCAATTGATGTCAAAGGGGGAGAGCGAATTGGTGTGGTTGTTGCCATCAAGTCCAAAGGGGGAGATTGTTGGCATTATGATGTAAGTGTTGTACTTGATGGCAACCCACTTGTAGCAGAACAACTCACTTGTATATGGTAACTAGATGAATCTACAAAAGAGATATCAGATGTGACAAAATGCATGACAGTAGTGTTTACACGTGTTGAAATGCAGGGTATCTTCAAGGAATCAGTTTAGAAGGGAACTCACTCAGATGAAAGATCACAGTATAGTAGGTAAACATCAAAGAATTACAGATTAGTCTTCACAAAATGAAGAAAGAGAGGTATACGCAAGTTCAACATTGACCAAACTGCGTATACATGCAGGTTCACTGTATACAAGTCACGTATACGTACACACACATTTCGCAGAAGGAAAAGCGTGTATACCTTGAAAAACTAAATTTTTGGTCCAAAGTATTTGGTCCATGGTATTTTGATCCATGGTATTGGTCCAAGGTATCTGGTTCGAGGTATTGACCCTAGGTATTCGGTCCAAGGTATTGGTCCTAAGTGGTTTTGGTCCATGGTATTGAGAAAGGCATAAAACTATAAAAGGAGGAGAAGATCGTTAGGCCAAGGTGTGCAAGTATCGAATATCTGATGAAGTGTGAAATCTAATATGCAGGATATTGGCTTATGGTGTTGTGCTTGATTTGAACCAAGGATGAACCTTAGCGTTTGATGAAGGATAAGATCTAATGATGTATCAAGATCTTAAGGCCTGAAGTGAATTATTTTTATGTGGTTTGATCATGTATCTGAATAACTGACGCATGTTGTAGTCTGTAAATATGATGATTTGGGTATGATTGAAGTCAGAAATAGTTGTAATGTTTAAATCATCATTTACATATTTGTACGCAGGTTCACTTTAGAAAAGAAGTGTATATACGCTGGTTCTGCATATCTAAGCAACGTATACATCATAAATTTGATTTGCAGATCTGTACACTGGTTCGCTTTGAGGAAAGCACGTATGCACGCATGTTCGACACATGGAAGTAGTGTATACCTCATAAAATATGTTTTAGCTGCTTCTGTTTGCTGTTGCAGTGTTCTGGGTTCTAGCTTGGGTTTTGGTGACAGCATTTTGAATAATCAGATTAATGGGTTGTCAAAGTGGTTGATCGATTCGGTTGTGGTTGGTTCAAAAGGAGATTGGTTGATGCAGATATATTTGATGATTGAATGATGTTGTTGATGGATCTAGTTTGAAAATTTATGAAACGTGGTCCCTGGAAGAAAAGAGAAGGTTGTAGCCTTCTGTAGGCTGCCACCTACGTACTAGTAAACATATCAGCTAGTACAAGAGCTAGGGGGTGTAGCTCTCTTCCAGTAGAATCTGGAGAACGAGAGAAGGTTCTAGCCTTCTGCAGGTAGAAGCATGCGTACTGGTATAAGACTGGACCAGTACAAAAATTGTAAACATAATTTTCTTATTATTAAAAGAAGATAGAGACGACTACAACAGGTGGTTTTCACCCACATTGGGTTTCCACCTTATATCTTGGTGTTCATGTGTGTTGCTTATGTGTGATGCTTTATTATGTTTTCATTGCACTGTCTAATGAATTCCTGATATACTGGTTAAAGTTCAATGCATGATACTTTGGGTAAATCAACAGATCTCTGCATATACGCTGGTTTCATTAAGTACAATTGTGTATATACGCTACTTCACTAAGATGAAATAGCGTATACAAATCAGTTTTGAAAATTAAATTATTGATCTAATAATACTGATTCACCCCCCTCTCAGTATTATTTCCAACACTAAGGAGGGTTTTCCCAAGGGTCAAACTAAGCTAAGCCATGTAATAGAGGGCGGGGGAACTCTTCCAGTTTGGCTCAACTAAGGCAACATGATGTCCACTCTCAAAATAAAATAATTTCTTATGTAAATCTAAGAAATACATCAAATTACCAATGTCATAGCTTTCATTAGGGGAATTTTGAGGTATAAAATGGGCCTCCTAAGAAAAATGTACAATCAAAATAAACTATATAAGAACCAATATGATTCAAGATGATGATGTCAACCATGGGGGATGATTCACCATTTTTGGAGTAAAAAAGTAAAAAGATTAAAATAAAATAAAATAATAAAACTACTTTTTCAACTCGTATCTTCAACTTATCTCCCTAAGGGTTTACTCAAATTTCGAGTGGGAGCACTCATTGGATGCAAAATTGAATTCCTCATCCAAGGAGTACCCATGTTGCATACTTTCAATAGATCCTGCTACATGAAAAATGAGAAATAATGAAAAAACGTGATTGCAATCACGTTTTTCATGTATTTCTCATTTTTCCTGTAGTAGGGTCCATCGAAAGTATGCAACATGGGTACTCCTTGGATGGGAAATCAAATTTTGTATCCAACCAATGTTGCCACTCGAAATTTGAATAAACCCATAAGGAGATAAGTTGAAAATACGAGTTGATTTTTTTTCTTTTTTTCTTTTTTCCCTCTAAAATTCCATGATGTAATGTAGTCTTATTTTATTATTTCTACTATTATTTTATAATTTCCTTAGGAGTCCCATTTTAGACTTCAAAATTCCCCTAATGAAATATTCAATGACAATAACTTATCCAAGTGATGTTTGGAAAAAAAAGTGTGTTTGTTCAATAAACAATTCAAACGGCCAAGAATGTTTTGTTAATGACACAAGTTATGCTCGCAAGTGAAATGCCCATCCATTATTATGAGAATCGATCATTAAGAGATATAGTGTGAAGGATTTGCAAGTGCATAACACTTGTTCACCATGAATTAACAATATTTCAATTCTTGTTGGGACATTATCACATCAATATGACTAAGCACAAGCTAAGTATTAATCACTTGAAAGTAAGGAATTGAAGGACACCCAAGCACATTTGTTTAGTTACAATAGAACTTATGGATATCCACATTATCACGGGCACAATTGTTGTGAGACTCAAAGTGTGTATTAACCAAGAGATATGAAAGACTTACATCAACCCTTTGTTTAACGATTGTCACAGAGTTCAATCATAGAGCAGATGGAAATGATGATCAACACCTACATGAAAAGCATCACTAGTTAAAGTGGGTGAGAAAGCTCAGAAACCAAGAACCATAACAACACTTTAATCTCTTTACTAGATTTATTTAAGTCAAACAATGCCTGTTAATCTTCTAAATTCCAATTCTTATTTTAATTCCTAGTAATCTTTATAACCCATAAAATATTTGTCCAACTACTGAATATAAAATACACCACAATTTTTAACTTAGAAAATTTGGACAATAGAAGCAAAATACAAAAAATCAATCAGACACAAAATTATCCTTGAACTTATTTTGAATTTTATTTATTAGAACATTGAGGGCACCCTAATAAGAAAATAAGCCACTAAGAAAATTTCAAGCTGAAACAATTTTTTTGAAATAAACTAAGCACTTGTATGGCCTATACATGCCGAAGAAAAATCTTGGATCAAACCCCCGATTAGCAACCTTGCTCCGCGAACCTGTACAACCCCTTGTGTGACTTGAAATTTGACTCATCCGTGTTGTATGATTGGTCTATAGAACATGTGAGGCTACGACTCCTCTAAATTAAGCTCCTCCTTTCATGAGTGGAACGACCCTACTAAATCAAATGTATGAATTGCGTTGGGTTAACTTCCTTGATGAAAAAATATCTCTTGTCAACTTTCCTCTCTTGGCCTTGAGTATCACATTCATTGAGAAAATCGTTGTCTCAAATTATTCCTTTATGCTCTCCTTAGGCTTGTTTTTATAATTTCTCATTTAGCTATATCCCTAACCCTAATCTTTAAAGTGATGGATGGTTGGATTAAATCTTAACCCACTTGATATCAATGGTTGAGATTAAAACATTCATTAGTGTAATTAAAATTACATTTCCTTGGTTTCCCTAGCTCAATAGCCAACATTAATTAATTAACTTAATTAATGTGCTTTACCTAAGTTAGACTTAGGCTAAATCATTAAAATAACTTAGTTAATAAATTTAGCAAGCTTCTTAAGGAGGATTTGGACAATTTTGCATGCTTGACAATGTATAAATACTTGTTCATTGCTACATACATTAATACTCAACGAGGATGGTATTTTGCACCACTCCCAACTTATCTTTGTAGAAGGAAAACTTCCCCTTCACCAAGGGCTTGGTTAGAATATTTGCAACTTGCTCATATGTGGAGATATACTAAAGCTTCACTACAAATCCTCTTTGGACCCCATTTATGATGAAATGATATTTGATCTCAATGTATTTGGACTTGTCATGGAACACTGGATTTTCTGAGAGTTTGATGCAATTATGATTATCATAGTATATCACCATAGGTTCCAACTCCTGATCAAATAAACTTGTGAGCAACTTGCAAATCCAAATATCCTAACAACTCACCAAACTTGTTGCCATATACTCTCCCTTTGTTGAACTTAGTGCCACAAAATCCTACTTCTTGCTGAATCATAAAATCATCGCTAATCGCAAGCTGAGTCAACACCCTAAAGTGCTTTTCCTATCCACTGCAATTCTTGACCAATTTGAGTATGTATACCCTTGTATCTTTACTTGATCACTCTAATATATCTCAGTCCATACTCCACTCTACCATGCAAGTACTTGAGCATATGCTTTGGTACAATCCAATGCACCCCCTCGCTTCTCCCATGAATGGGCTCAAGGTATTTACAACAAAATATATATTTGACCTAATGTTGATCAGATACATCAAGGAACCAATCAACCACCTATATAATGTGGAAGCCACCAACTTTGAATTCGAAGTACTCAACGTCTTCGGATTGGTGATCATAGGTGTAGGTATATGCCTATAGTCCACCAATATGAACATCCTCAGAATATCAATTGCATAGTTCCCTTGTCCAAGGAAGATATTAGAGGAAATTTCAGCCTAAAAGTGCCGATGAAATTTTCACGTAATTTCCATGTCATAATATGTAAGCCAATCAAAATCCTTTAAATTTAAAAAGCGATACATGACTTCAATAATTTTAAATTGTTTATTTAGGGTATCCGTGAAATATTTTATTATTAATTTGCAAAGTCGTGAAATATTTTATTAATATTATTATTATTTTGTCAGTCAACAAACGCCCATTATATTATAAAAAAAGATGAAAATTACATGGTGTTAGTCTACAATTCTCCTCGCTTCACTCCGACCGGATTTGTTAGCAAGGAGAGTTGGATAGTAGTGCAAAAAGATTTGTCTATTCATTTCTCACTTCCCAAGGGGAAAAATATACACATTCCAAAAAACTAAAAAAAACTACAAGCAACCATTAGATCTCATGTCACCGAGGAGGGTGAAAAGGTTGACCATTCGGAGCAGCCAATGGGTCATGGCCTTCATGGACATTGAAGTCAATATGCTCAAGTAGTGCCTCAATCTCGTTCAATCTGTCATTTTTCCGGTGATAACTGCAGTGCACCGAGGACAATTGCTTCAGTATCTCATTCTGGTTATACTGTACATCATTAATATATGCCACTAGTTCATTTTGTTCCTCATATCTATACTCACGGAGGATGTCCAGGTTGGCCCGAATTCCTTGTAATGAATCAACAATCGTGTCCAAGGAAGGAGGTTGAAAGACATGGCCTGGGGAGCAACCTGGGTTATGTGCAATTCCACCCTCCACCTCCATACCACCATGCTCATCATCACTATGGTCTCCAAAACTTTCCGCCCTTGTGCCCTGTTGCCCCTTGTGGCCTCAACCTCTACATTATCTGCCATGTTAACGAAGCACCCCTGCATAAAACAAACTACACCAAGCCTGTACCCCGACACAAAGATAATGGCTATTGAGAATTATTTGAACAAACCCACTAGAATTTCCGGGCCCTAGGCTTTGAGCTGACCCAAGCTTGAAGAAATAAATATGGTGAGCCCCTGCTAACCAAAACAGACTAAATTGGGATGAATAAACACCGTGAGGAAACTCACCACCAACTAAGGGGTACCTTGCCCAAACTACTTCCTTACAGAGGGTCCCAACAACTCACATATAACCCTGATAGTCACTACAAAATCGGGCATACATGACCCAAGAAAAATGTAGCAACACCAACAAATTACAACGATAAATGTAAATCTCTCCTCCCAGTATAAGCCAGTCCACCAGAGGACTAAGCCTAAACCCAATCTTCCTAAATCCACACCTAGGCCTCAAGGGCCCCTTGTTTGTTTTTCTCTGCCACCTTTTATGATAGACAAAGGCCTTAAATATACACATAACACCTTGGTGCTCACTATAACACCATGCAATCTCGACCCAAGAAAAACATTGAGGCACCAACCAGGTAAGACAAGAATTGAAAATCTCACCACCCAGTCTACTCACAACAACACAAGAACTAAACCCAGACCCAATTCTCCTATACACACAATCGGGCCTCAATGACTGCTTGTTTGTGTTTCTCCACCACCTTACAGCAAAAGAAAGGACACCGACTGTAAACAAAAACAAAGAGAATAGTTATACCTCTATATCGACTGCAACACTCAAGGATAGAACCCACCTTTTGTAGAGTAGTCTAGTTGCGTCAGCAATGACTTCAGAACTGGTAAAGGACCAAAATATTTGGCACAAGCATGCCCCAGGATCCCACATAAACACTTGAATTAACTGTGTTCCCACCACTGCCTATGTTTTCCCACCTTCTTCTATTGCACAACCCCCGTTTGGCTCACCAGGGGAGCCCTCCTAGCTAATAGAGCGAGAGATACCTTCCGAGACCTTATTGTTCATTTCCCAATTAGCTATACCACTTCCTACCATCATCAATTGCAAAATAAAAACTACCGTTCTGTCGAAAAGCTTCCCCATTCGGCCTCTCGGCCAATTGCACTTTCCTGCCCAATTATTCATAACTGTTGCGTGGGAGTCCTGAGATGGAACATGTACCTCTTCATTCACCCCCATCAGGGAATTTTATTACTATTATTTACCTACCTTGGGATCCATCTCACTCTTGGTGAAGCCCATGCTTAACAAGTTACCATCAATCCTCAAGTACTACACCCTCGGTTCCTACTTAAGTCCATATATGGCTTTCCTAAGCATGCATACATGATAATCCCTCCAATGAATCTCAAGGCCGGTCTACTCAATTTAAACTTCCCCCTTAATGACTCCATTGAGGAATGTTGTTTTCACATCCATTTGATATATCTTCCACCCCATAACTGAGGAAATAGATATGACTATCTGAATGGAAGTATACTTGGTGACCAAACCGAAGGTCTCTTCATACTCCACTCCCTTTTTATAGGAGAACCCTCTCACAACAAACCTTGCCTTATGCTTCTCTATGTTATCATATGCAACATGCTTGATCTTAAAGACCCACGCGAAGATCACCATCTATTTTCTCTTCGGTCTTGGAACTGTCCCACACATCATTCTTTATAATGGAGTGATACTCCTCCATCTTGGCACCCCTCCAAACTTGTTAGTAACCTTCCTCCTCAATACTGGTAGGCTTAAAATAAATGATGCTACTCATGAGAGCCATACAAATGGGAAACTACCTTGGTGGTCTACTCTCCCTACATGTGCTCCTAGGAGCCTCTACATGCTCTTGACCGTCCCTCAATTTCTGTTCTAGCCATCGAGGCCTCCTTCTAACAGGACTAGAAGGAGCCTTCAACTCCTCTCCTTGACCTAAATATTGTGTCTTGACTATGGGTGGTGATGAACTCTTCTCAATCTTCAGAGTTGTTACTCCCTGTCTTCTATCTCTACTAGAAGGGCCTCATGTGACTCGTCACTCCTCAAACTTGACATCTCATATCACTATGGTTTTCCTTTGCATTGGAATGAAAACCTTGTGTTCCTTGTCTCTTTTTTATACTTGAGCATAATGTGATCTTTTGTGGATGCGACTTGCTATTGGAAGAGACTTTTGTTTGGAGACATTATATATTTTGGGACTGAAAGAAGTGCTCTTGTGGAATATTGTTGTAAGTTTATTATTTATCATTGATATTTTGTTTGCTTTGCTTTCAAGGTTTCTCTTGTTCCATAACTAAATGCTTATCATTGTTAAAACTTTACTTCATATTTGCATGTAAAATTGTCTTATTCAAAGCATATAAGGAAACTCTTTATGTGCAAATCTTATAATTATTTTTTGTTGAAAATACCGAGGGGGGGGGGGGGGGGGAAGGGGGTCAATCAATATTTGTTTTCAGTTGTTTAGTTATGCCAGTTAATATTTTTATCACAATTAATATAGGACAAAAAAAACAAAACTAATTTTATTAATAAGATGATGAGGACTCCAATCCTCTTTTACAATAAATTAGGATCCAACCTATACAACAAATTCTTCAATTATTTTCAAGGCTCCAACCTTGAGTGAGGACTCCAATCCTCCTTCAAACCCAAGCTCCAACTTGGTCAACAACCGAGACTCCAATCCTTCCAAGCTCCAACTTGGTCAACAACTAGGACTCCAATCCCTCAAAGCTCCAACTTGGTCAAAAGAACAAATTTTACAAGAGACTTACTTTATAAGAGATCAATAATGTCTTAAAATCCTTTAGGAATGCCATCAATAATGCTTGAACACAACTGCTTCAAAAAATTCTCTCCAAATTGTCTTCTAGGTTTCTTCAAGTGTGCTCCAAGGTACTCTTCAAGGTTTGCTCCAACTAGTCTTCTATTCTAACAAACTCTGTTCCAAAGGTGTCTTCAAGTGATTCCAAAACACTTTCCTCAAAACTTAAAATGATTCCCAAAAGATTGCTCTCAAGAGATGCCAAAACTACCAACCAAGTGCCACAATCACAACTCCGAATTGTATCAAGGTGCCATAGGTCCAAGCTTCAAATGTTATAGGTCCGAAAGTGTGAACTTATTGATGCCACAATCCACAATCCTATGTCACATGTCGAGAATGCACATGTCCGAGCTTAGCCTATTGATGCCACAGTGCATAGTCCTATGCCACAGGTTCGAAATACAATAGATCCCACAAGTCCAAGCTACTTCTGTTCACAGGTCAAAGGTTATATGCCATAGTTCTGAGCCTTTTTTCCACCAATCTGAGGTTCAAAGTCACAGTTCCAAGGTCTCAACAAGTCAAAAAGTCTCCATAGGTCCAAAATATTTCTCTATCCAGATCCAAGGTTTGTTTCAAATGTTATATGTGGGTTCGAGCTATGCTTAAGGAGGCCATTGTATCCACAAATTTGAGGTTAACCAAACCGAACTGTGAGGTGAGGAAGGTCTACAATACGAGAAAAATTCTTACTCCACAAGGACGACGAGTAGCTCTTTCTCAAACACACGTATATCTAAAAATCCCACCACAAAAAATTAAAAGAAGAATTGCCTAGTAGAAATATTCAACTTTCGTCCTCCCTAGCCTCTCTTAGTTCATGAGTTGTGAACTAATTTGATTATTGTTTTGCTCTTGTTCTTGTCCTCACAAAATCAATTGACTAGAATGAGGAGTTCTTCCTCTTATTTATACACGTTTGCCCTATAATGAAGAGACACATCCCTTGGAGAAGGCGCTGACTTGCACATGTAGGATCATGTTGGCTAACATATAAAAATATATTGTTTCAACTTGTAAATTCATTTTCTCTCAAACTATGAGGAGTTAGGAGGAAAGTAAATGATCGTTGGAAAGGGCATAATGTCCTCTGCGAGCCTATGTCATCTTTTCCCTGAGCTAGTGTCTCCTTTGACATCAATAACAATTTTCCTTCTAACAATTTCTCCCCTCACAACAATAATAATTACAATTTTATAAGTGGATGCCCTAGAGCATCCCCCCTTACTCCTTCATTGTCTTTCCTTGGTGTTCTATGCCATTAAGACTCCATTATCCCCTTTTGGATATGGTGCTAGTCTAAAAGTGTGTTAATCACCTTAAAACCAAATGAAAACCTCTCTAATTTTCTCTCTCCTAGATGACTAAGGAAGCTGCTACGGTTTAGGAGGTGTGTTTTGTGTAAAAGTGTTGTTTTGTTGATTAATGGAGGCCTTAAATTGGAGGTAAATATCTATACATCATACAAAAGAAAAATGTAGCATTATAGATTGCCTTACATGCCCTAGAAGTTCTAACATCCCCTCTTTTCTTTCCACTTTTGCATATCTAATGGCCCTAAATATATTTGATTTAGTTCAACACTAGTCTTTATTTGAAATCCTTTCTCCTTTCTTGTTGAAGATCACTTGGAGGGTTTTTCTTAGGTTTCTATATGCTATCACATGCTTTAACATTGAATGTCATTCAAACCCTAAGTTCTAGCAACAATCTTATGTTTAGTCTTTAAAAGGACACACCATAAGAAATTGCAAGTTAGGTAAAACTTACATGGTTCCCTACAATAAATATGTTATTGTCATATATATCATTATAACAAATTATTATTAAGGAATGTAATAAGACTTTTATTAAAATAATCTATGCATGCCATATTTTTCACACCCAATAATCTATACATGCCATATGTGTCATACTAAAGTAAAATGCCAATTTACAGTTGAATACTAGATTGTTAATCCTTACTAAATCAACAATTGATAGATGTAACTTTAAAAATAATATAAAGAGTCACTGATAAAAGGGTTATACATTACAATTGACATGGCTCTCTCTCTCAAACACATAATGATTATTATCATGCAACTTGTACAATTATTGCAATTGGATGAAACTTAAGTGAAGGTTTTAATAATTCAGTAATTAGTTTTGATTATATATTAAATATATATTGAAAAAAATTGGGTGTGTTTATGGTGATAAATAAGGACATTACATTTAGTTGAACTCTTGATGTGAAGGATTTTGCAAATCCCTAATGAAGGATTCTTGGGCATCAATTGAAAAGGAAGAGTTTCTTAGTTTGTCAATAGAGACAAAGGAGCTTATCGTCAATGGAAGAATTGGGTTGTCAGCTACAGAAGTCCCAATGGGTGGAAATGGTTGATTTTGCTTAGAATTTCCAAAAAATCAAATTAATGGTTTTTAAAGAGCCGAGTGTACTTAGTGGCAGAGGCCTATATGAGAATGAAAATTTTATGGATAGTCTAAAAAGCAGGCATAAAGATACCCAATTGCAATTTGGGTGAAATTCCAAAGAGTTTGAAGTTGAGGCATTGAAACATGGAAAAATTCATTACTTTGAGTCATGTTTGAGATTTTTAGAGTAGGAACAGTGACCCCAAGTATCAAAACCAAAAAAAATTATTTACTCAACATTTTACCTACTCACCAATTCAAACAACTTTTCCTTCATGATTTTTTTCGAGAAATGCTCCATTTGAGAGAGAGCTAGTTTTGCTAAAAATTCCAAGCTTAGAGAAAGTGTGAAAAGAGTAAAGTGGACAATTCCATATTTGTACAAAATTTGAAAGGAACATCATATTTTGAATATAAAAGTTGTGTATTCAAAATCAATAATACTATCTATATTCAATATTTTCTAATTCCTCATAGACTTTCTTCCACAGGTGGTAGAAGTTGGCCTCTAAGATTCATTGCATTAGTTAGACAAGCATAGAAAAGGGAAAATTTGTTGATGTTAGGAAGTTGTAACTTTCAACTCAAAACTGGGAATGGGGCATGGGTATAGTCATCATAAAGCTTATCTGTGAGAGATTAATTATAAGGGGATAAAAAAATCTAGTGCATCCATATCTTCATTAATTGAGATGAATAATGACCTTTATCCTAACTGATGAGATATTTCATAATATGCATAATTCTAACAGTGATAGTTGCATGCACATTTTGTAGAATTACAGGTACATGAAGAAAGGTTCTGGTTCAAAAATGAAGAATAGAAAGATGGAGGGTGCACAAGGTTCTTATAGCCATGAAGATGGAATTAAAGCACTAAACATTAGCCTAGGTAATGCAAAAGTAGAGTTTAATGGAGATAGTAGATTGCCACCATTATAAAAGGATGAAATACAATTTGATGATCCAAGTACTTTGGAGGATACCATAAGGAAGGAAAAATATTTGTATGAGAAAATGAAGGGCAAGTCAATTTTAAAAAAAATCTTTGGATGGTAAGAAGAATGATGGGATGGATTAGAGTAAGAAAGGATTCAATCCATCCTTCTTCAGGAACATCTCTTAGGCTTACCAGTAAGGAAATATATCACAAAATGAACCCAGGATGAAAAATTCATTGGGGAAATGACATAGGCAACAATTCATAAAGTGTTGGGGATGTGAAGGAGACCATATGTACAAACATTGTCATCACAAGGGATATAAAATGAGGATTGTATGCAACATCAAGGAAGTTGATATATTGGGGGATATGGGTGGAGGCATACCATGGATTTACATATCTTTGGACGACTAACAAACATATTATCAATCCCACATGATCAAAGTCGAAGGTAGATTTATAATAATCCCATATATATTTTGATTGGTTGTGGAGCTAGTCATAGCTACATAGATCCTCGTATGTTTGAAACATTTAAATTGAAAATATGTAAGCTTGAAAAGTCTCGGTTGGTCTATCTAGCCATTAGAAACAAGAGAAGAATCAATGATCTTGTTAATGATTTCCCAATGAACCCTAGAAAAGCAACATGCTTAGAGGAGACAACCAAGGGGAGGAAGCCAAAGATTTAAGACTATATAGTATTGAAAGAATATGAATGCTTTTGAGAAATTTCTATGATTTACACCAAAGAGAGACATTTATTACTCCATTGAATCAATGCCTAGAGCTACACTGGCGTCCAAGGCTCCCTATATAATGAGCACACTAGAGCTAAAATAATTATGGATGTAGCTAGAAGAGTTGTTGAAGAAGCAGCTCGTACACCAAAGTGTCTCCCCTTAGGATACTTGAGTGCTTTTTGTGAAGATAAAGGATGGAAGTATAAGGTTATGTATTAAGGTTAGGAAATTGAACAAGGTCAACCTTAGAAAACTAAACAATGTCAATGTAAAGAACACGTATCCTCTTCCACGAACATATGACCTCTTTTTTCAATTGAAGGCAACATGGATATTTTCCAATATTGACTTAAATTCAGGTTACCATCAAATTAAAATTACAAAATAATTGATAATAAAAAGACCATCTTTCAAACAAGGTGTTGGGTCTTGAAATCGTCATTCATTTCCATTACACTTTCACTATTATGTCCATTATATCACCTCCATTTCACCTTCATTTCACTACCATGTCACTACATTCATCTCACTTTCATTATCATTGGGTCACATTTATGCTTTTCCAAACTTTATTAATTCTTAGCCTTTTTAAGTGAATTTGTGGTTAAAAGTTAGAAAATAATGTGCATATGCTTATACCTAACAAGTGGGTTGAGATTGTTGACATGTGTAGGTCAAAAGGAGGCTTCTAAAAGACCTTTATGTGGCACCCTAAGGCCAAATTTAATTTTGAGTGGAGAGGATCATGAGATCATGAGGATATGTGTCACATTTCCTATTTGTATTGAAACTCTAAGAAGACATGTGTATTATCATTTCCTATTTTGATTAGAACTCTAGAGGTATAGGGAGAGATTCATGGACTCTCATTAATGAGATGACTTCTCATCTTTTTGTATAAATAGGAGATCTCTCTCCTTCACTTGGAAGCTTAGAGCTTGGTAGTTTTGGAGTTTTTTGTAAGCTCTTGTAGCTTTTGGAGCTTTTGTAGTTTTGGAGAGCTTTGTAAACTTTTGTAATTTTGAAGAATTTGAATAAAGCTTTGATGTTCTCAACATGGAAGGAGATGTGAAGTAGATGTCATGGAGCATATTAGAATGTAAGGTAAAGTAGATTTTATTTTGTAGTTTTGCTTTAATTTCATTCAAGTATGTCATTTGATTGTTTTCAAGTTTAATAGTTTAGATTTTCCATTCATGCAAGTGTGTTCAACTGGTTGATTGTAGAGTTATCTAACTGTGTAATCTATGCTTATCAAAATAGTCCAAGAAAGTATTTTCCAATTGGTGCTTGGAGCATTAGAGCACATAGTAGATTAGTTTTCCTTTACATGTTTTTGTATTTGCTTATTGGAGTAGTCACTCGTTACATAAATAGATGTTTCCAAAGCCTTTCGTTGATGGTTTATCCTCAAACTAAATGATGAAATGTTGAATTTATGGATGAGATTTCCTATTGTTTAATGCCTTTTTCTTCTTAGTGTAGTCACTCATGATATAAACAAATATTTCTAGAGCCTTTCGTTGATGATTAACCCTCAAACTAAATGGCGAAATGTTGTGTTTATGAATGAGATTTATTTCTATTCATTAGTTTAGAGTTAAATAGCTTAATGCTATTTTCTTATCAATTTAGTAACTCATGATTTAAATAGATATTTCCAAAAGCCCTTCGTTGATAGTTGAATCTAAGACTAAGTGGTGAAATGTTTTACTAATGACTGAGTTTTTCCTTGCATTTCATTTTCAGTTTTAGAACAATGAAGTATGGAGTCCCTCACAAATGCTATCACAAGGAGGTAGTTCTCCCAAAATTATGTAGCAGAGTGACAAAACACTTCATTTAGTTACATGCTTTGTATTTGCTTTCCATGTTAAATAGAATTATCATTTTTGCTTTCATTTCATAGACATTTTGCCGGCTTAGATTAATCTAACTGTTCAAAGTTTTGATTTGTTTTTATCTAATGTTCATTTCCTTTTCTCATTTCTTTAGAAATTAGATTTTAACATTAAGGGTCATCAGATTTAGTTGTCCATTAACATTTGGAGATTTCATTTAGAAGCATAACTTTTCTTTCTTAGATTAATTTTCTTAAGCATGAGAAACAAAACCCCCAAAAACAACATAAACTATAAAACAACGAAGTAAGAGAAATGTTAACTAAGCACATATAGTGCACCACACTTCATCAGTTTACGATCCCCGGATTGATAATCTATGTAGAGCAATTTAGGACACTAAATTGACTAGACATTTTGGCGCCATTTCCGGGGAAGTGTAATTAAGAGACCTTATTTCTTACATCTAAATTTTTTTTAATAAAAATTAATAATTTCTTGAGTATGCTCTCCTCCTGCACTTTGTGTGATCTGGAGGATCAGAAAAAAACTGTTATGTTAAAAAAGAAAAAATCATTTCATTTTATTCAATAAAAATAAAACAATAAAAAATTGACTGCTTTGATAGGTTCAGCTGTCCAAGATTGACTGGTTCTGGTTTGTAGTGACCCTCAAAACACTGTGTCCTGTTTTAATAAGATTTTGCAGATTAGCTGCGGAATGCAGCCATGTTCCGTAGCTAACTGTGTGTTCCGCAACTATTTCCAAGGTTTAGCAGGTTACAGGCATCCAATGAAGAAATCGACCACATGGGTATCTCCGAAATTATCCCGACATGGATCCTATCCTAGTCACCCAGCCTAGATCGATAAAAAACCAGCTTAAGACCTCATTCAAAGTCCTGTTTTTAGCACATTTACTTTGAAGCCTTTGCTGCTTGAAATTGGAGCCATTAGATTCCAATCCATTGCTGTGATTAGGACTTCATCAAAACCTGTCAATGAAAAATCTAATTGTACAAATCATCTGAGCTTTAGTTCAATAGGAAAAACATTGATTTGTAAATAATAATGGTGAGAGACAAATCCAATTTTCTGTGTAAGCAAGACAAGTTTTCATTTGTGCGGTGGCATTTTAACAAATTTCAAAGTGTCATTTACTGACAAAGAATTTATATCAAGTGCCATGATTTGTTTGCTGGCTCTGTTTTATCCACTATATCTTATCAGTGACCACGACTGATATCAAAGCCTACTTCAAAACATGCGTTCAACTGGGCTTCAAACGACCATCCAGAGGACTCTCTAAGGTCTTTGCGAAAGTTATCAAAGGTGTAAAATCTCTGCAAGAATTTCCCGAGACTGGCTGGTTCATTCGCTATTTCCTATGCTATGATTGCATCTAAAAAAAATATCAATGTAGTGCAAATTGTATTTTCTTGAGTGCATAAGCTAGATGGCAATAAATAATCGTTTGAGATTGAATGTTATCCTTTTGTAACACTTAAGAGTACAATGCATTTGTATGCAAACATGTAAGCTCTAAGGTTCATGTACAAATCAAAGAACGAGGCTACATGAAAGAAAAGACAGAATGGAGAATGGGTGACTATGTATTAGAGTGTTATCAATCTACTGCGCATAAAATAAATGGATTTACAGAGAGTTCCACTTCGCAAATTTCATTTACATTCTTGAGGCTAAAACCAAATTACGTGTTTCAACATTGTGCATACTACCATTGGCAAATAAAGGTGTATCATCCTACCTCTGATTCAAAATTTATTTTATAGCCAGTTGCAGTGATCCACAAAAATGCATAACAGTAAAAATGTCAAACTTTAACTGTGCGATTCGGCCAAATGAAAACGAATTAGAAAAAAATAAAACATGAGTTTTTTCATGGATGGGGTCAATTAGATAACCCAGAAACGGTTTTAAGAAATCCGTGGCGGTTTGGGAGAATTTCTCAGTTCTCTGAAGACTCTTTTTGCATGCCGCGTGAAGAAAAACAGATTTGAATTAATGAACAGGCTGTTGATTTAACATGGCATGCTTAAAAAGGGAAATTTGGTTTGAAGACTAATTATGACTGCTGAAGCTGTGGCATTCAATCTTACTCTGCCATGCCTTCCGACTTAATGCCTCCCGTCTTTAACTCGTACTTCACTGTTACTTCATATTAACGATTGATTACATGGCGTATCCTAATTGAGTATGACTCTTCTAAACTGATAAGCGACCAGGTCTTGAAGCTTTTCACATCTGCTAGCTGCACGGTTCAGATCTACCTATCGACAGTTTTGATATTGCCTACCTTTCCCCCTCAGAGATCCGAATTCTATCACACAAATTTTTATGTAATTTGGATGTGTGGTTAAGTCGCTTGAAAGGGCATTGCTTACCACACTTGCTAACTTGTAATTAAATGCCTCCAGACACCTACTGCATTCATGGGAATAGTTGTGGCTCGTGCTTTTATTGTGATTATCATAGCCAATCTCTCTAGTTGAGATGCATTAGCCTACATAATGGTCACACGCTTACATTGCAGGAGAGAGCACAATATTGGGATGGAATCATCTTACACGAGTTAGAGATGAGAAGAGTTTCCAACAATAAACTAAGTGGTTTTCTGGTGGATATTGTTGTTCTCCTCCTTGTTTTTCTGTGGACAGAGGAGAGTGCCACATTCAAATGAGCTAATTTGAGCTTCTGCCTAATTTGTAAACTTTCCTTTACTTTGACCAGAAGGGCTTGTTACGTCAGAGACGGATCTGCATGTTGGCTCTGGGTTTGTTGTATTCTGTGTTCATTATTCTCTTGCAAATGCAGACATTTGCTTGTTACCATCTGGAACACCAACTGCAAAGGATTAGAGAACTAACACGAGAAATGAAACTTAGCGAGCATCATGATGACTATAGTGGAGCCATATGCATATGCTTCTCTGTAATTCAGCTGTTTATGGAGCTTGCTATATTTTCATTTCCCTTAATAAAGGGTAACTTCGTTTTCTGAATAAATTCTACTCTCGTTCAATATTAAAAAAAAAAATAAAAATAAATAAATAAATAAAATAAGTAGGTTATTTGCTCATTTTTCTGAAAGGTATTGATTAATTTTGCATTGATGATGAATGGCTAACTTTTTGTTCAAGATTTTTAGCTACAGAAACTAAGCACATTCCGTAGCTAAAGTCGTTCCGCAGCTAAAGCCATTCCACAGCTAAACATCAATTTTGCAACTGAAAAACCTCACTGTTCAAATCAACCTAACTTTCTCATACGAAATCAGATTTCGATGATTCAAGTGTCGTTGGAAAGATATCGACGAGATATACATAATGAGAAATCCATCATCAGTGTTTGAAATAGTAAATAATGAAATAAATTGCTGAAAAGATACAACAGTTAACTTGAGGCACTAATTCTGAAGTAGGTATAAATTCTTTTGGTTTTCCTTTGTGAACTTGTTTCATTAATACGAATTCTTAGTTTTGTGTGTAAATATCATAACTAGAGAGATTGATCACCTCTCTCCTTTGATAATCTTATATTCCATTGCAGAAGAAGTATTAGTTTTTTTTGCAGGTTCCAGGAGGAAGGACAAATGACTACAAGTGAATAGTGCCTCTCTTAAGAGACCAATTTGTTTCATAAGAGGATAATCAGCAACAAAGAATAAACATGCTAATGTAAAATCAGATCCAAACACTTAAAAAACTTTCAGATACTATTGTCTCCATTACATCCATACTTCATAATAAACCATTCACCTCATTTCCCTTCATATTTTCCATTTACATTCACATACACTTTCCATTACTTTTTGTCCACTCCTAACCCACAAATAAAAGCAAGAGGCTCAGTCACATGCTTATTGCCCATTTCCATTAGTACTTTCCATTGCCATCTTCCATTTTCATTTTCCCTGTCCTGTCCTTTTCATTTCGCAAATAAACCCTGCTTCAATGCAAATTGTTGAGTCCATAGTCCTTTGAGTCTAAATTCCTTGCAAAAACACCTTGAGGTTTGCATGACTTAATAGCAAGTCTTCATGCTAATGAACAATGGGAATACATTAATGTCCCTTGTTCATCGGATCTTCTAGGTGACTCGACATCAGCAAATTTATTTGTACCTAGCAAGATGTGTTTGGGCATCTTGACTCTCATTGTCATCAATAGTGAGAGTTCTCGTGTTGATTAGTGGCATCCATTAATGGCCACTAAGTCAACAATTTCCTACTATGTTCGACATCAGAACATCTCTTCACATAGTAGGAATTGTGCCAATGAGTTTTGAAGACATGAATACTATTATTTTCAGCATTTTTAGAGCAGATATAAAACAGATCAACACTATTTAGCAGTAGATTCAACAAGTTTTAGTAGAAGCAATAAAAAGTCATCTTGACTCTTTTATCCATGACTCTTTTTGTCTAGCCACTTGAAGAAGATTATAATCAGAATTTTGTAGCCACCACACATGCAACTCATCCATTTCAAAGGGTAAGTTAAGGTACGTCATTTTTTAATTTTTAACCATAGAATTCCATAAAAAGCTAGAATGATAATTGTTGGAAAAAAATTTCTCTTCCTCATTTCATAAAATTGCCAATACCATCAGTTGGGCGGGGGGGGGAGGAATACATTCATATTCATATCTTGCCATGTTCATATCATATTCAGAAGCCCACATACTTCCAAAATATATTAACCATTGCATTATTATTATGAGCATACAATGGCTTTTCAAAAATACTTAAAGGATAATTGGATACAAACACAATCATGGTTGTCACACAAGAAACAACCATCATGCAATCCAATAAAGATATACTTTGCAACAATAATCAAAATATCATTATGCAAAGTTCAAAGATCAAAATAGAACGCAAAAAAAAATGGTTGTAACACAAGAACCAACCATGTTGCAATTCAAGTAAAACACTTTGCAGAAGTATGAAGTTATCAAATATCATGCAAAGTTAAGCCAAAGCTCAAGGATCAAAAGAATTAATGTAATATATATTGCATGAGGACATGCAATAGCTTCAGTTGGGGGGTATGTTGGGTCTTGAAATTGTCATTCATTTCCATTACACTTGTCTCTCAATCTGGAAAGAGCCAAGTGGGTAATAAACTATCTTGAGCAAATGAACAAACAGTTGGAAGACCAACATACTATCATGGAGCTGCAAAACATAGGAGAAAACCGGCAAGCAGCCAAGAGGAGGAAAATCAAGTTGACACCACTAGAGCAAGAGATTGAAGCTGATCAAGAATCTTGGCTTGAGAGGGCAAACATGCACTTGGAGAAGATGCTAGAAAAGGTCAACAAAGAGAAAAATATGTTGAGGCACATGGCCTATCACTATTTGGCAAGAAACAAAGTTTTCAAAGCAAGAATAAGGACCTTGAAGGCCAAGTTGAGGATAACTTTGAGGAGGAAGAAAGAGCAAGAAAAGCTCAATATTTTGGCTAAGGCTTCCTTAGCCCAACATAGCACTTGATGCAGGTCACTCAACCCAAATTTCAAGAAATTTGGCACACTTTTTGTCAATTTTGAATTTTTGAAGCAAAACACAGATTTTTCTGCCTGGTGCGTAGCGCCACCCGGCGCTCGCTTTTGCTAGGGACCTCCTATGGAGGAAAACTCTACATTTTTGGATTCCTCATGCAAAATTATGAATGCCCAGAAAGTTTTGTCAAGTTTTGAGCTTCCAAAAGGGTCAAAAACACCTAAAAAATGCCATTTCTGCCCCTTTTTGACCACACAGGAAGTAGTTCTGGGAGAACTCACTTTTGGAGGGGAAAATGGACACCAAATTCATAAATTCCACCTGTTCTGGAAAGTAGATAGATAGAAATTTCCAACAAGCCCACTTGGAGCAAATTTGGTGCACGGGAAGGCCTCCAAAATCAGTTGCAAAAAGGCGCTACGCACAAGGATAGTGGCACGACGCACAGGATGGAAAATTGTCATTTTTTCCAAAAAACTCTGTTTTCGCCTAGTTTTTTCTTAGTTTAACTTTTCTCTCTCTCATGGTCAAACTCTTGATGTAAATTGATGTAACTTGATGGAATTTGATGTAAAAATGTTGAAAATTCACTCATGGAGGTAGATACATCATGAAAAGGTAGTTTTGAACTGAATGAATCAGTTTCCTAGGTTTTAGAGGCAAGCTGTTCCACTGCCTACTTTTCAGTTCTTAGTTTAGATCTTGTTGAAACAGCTCCTAAACTCATGAATTCGACCCCTAAAGCCTAGCATGAGTTGTTTTTTGCCTATATCTAGTAGTTTTTCAGTCATTTGTAAAGGTTGGACTCTTATGAATGCTTTGAGCATTATTGTACATTCATCTCTGCAGTTTGGCAAAGGAATAGACCAGGGTTTGTAGCATTTTGTGGGATTCTTGTGGCAAGTTGATTTGGTATTGTTTTTCCTTCTGTAATTCAAGTTTACATGTGTTTATGTATGCCATCATCTCTTTCTGTTCAGCTAAACTAAATGAATCAAGGATAAACGTAGAATTCATTGATGTCGCAGTGCTCTACTTAGGGTTTGTTTAGTTTTTCATGTTTTCAACTGTTTGAAGAGGATTCCTGAGACTCTCATGCCCTATCCAACTCCTCACTGGTCTTAAGGCTCTCCATTTCACTTACTTCAAATTACTAAACCATTTGCCTACCTCGCCCCACAGAAACCTCTGCAAGACTGAGTCCATTCCCCGGACCCAAATCTGCCTTTCACATTTGAGCCAGCAAACTGTCATTAAATTCAATCAAACTCCTCTGAGCATATACCTAGCCTAAAATTAGTCCTTACATCAGTCATCTCAAATCTCATTGATCATATTTTCCTGAGATTGACAAGGAGAGAGCCCTCTCCCGACATGGTAAGGCTAGCTACCAAGTTAAACATGGTTTGATGTTACCCTAGATCTTGCCTTTCTCAGCCTGAGGTAGATTTAGGCCATAACATGGCAGTGTCATTTGGGTTGAAAAATGTGGCAACTAACTTTATATGAATGATGAACGGAGTGTTCAAAGACAACCTGGAAAATATGTTATTGTCTTCTTGAATGATATTATTACTTATTTAAAGACATAAGAAGAACATGAGAAAAATTTGAGGGTGGTGTTGTGAGTTTTGAGAGAGGACCAATTGTATTCCAAGTTAAACAAATGCACTTTCTATCCAAAGTGAAATCCATTTTTCGAGCCATAATGCCATGGAGGAAGGAATATCAATGGACCCAAAAAGGATTAAGGAAATCAAAGAATGGTTAGCACTATTACCCACCAAAAGTGGGCGACCCCTAGGAGAAACGTTTCTTTTATTCATCTCTTCCAGGCAACATCCAACAACCCATGATAGCCACCGAGTAGTCGATATGGTGCCATTCATATCTTCGTTGCCTGCATCAATCATATGTATCCTCACTCATTTTCCAAGAGAACAGGTTGGAAGGTGGGCATCTGAACCAAGGACATCTCTTTCCCCTTAAGGGATGGAAGCACTTAATAGGGTCATTCATTAACCACTCCTACTTATGCAGGTAACACCATTACAAGATTAAATCCCCAAATTTGGAAGGGAATCATTATAAGAAATGTAAATTTTCCCATCAATTTCAAGCTTGTTTCACGTAGATGCAAAAATGATTATTTGCAACATTGGATATTGTGTGTGATTGACATGTGGTTTCATAATGCTCTGGGAAAATTTATTGGGAGCCAAGTCCATTAGAGGAGAATATTTACATCCACAGGTGATGTGTTGAAAGCCATGGGGCTCCAAACAATTGTAGAGAATCATTTGTATCCATGGGCATGTTCAACACCCATAAAGCTCCCACACTTTTCCCTATATCATTTATGATGATGCACTTGAACCAAGATTCCCCCAACTGGCTTAGCAATATAACATGGCCAGAAAGTTGATCCATGGCCTAGAGTGAGGTTTGTCTCATATATTGGGACATGGGAGAGCTAAAATCATCTTTAGAGCCCTCAACATCGGAGCCAAATTAGGCATTCTGATCTAGATGGCTCCAGAAAGGCTCAAAATTCAAAAGTGGCTTTGGAAAATCTCAAAAATAAAAATTCGTGGATTACAATAAAACCAGGATAAGATCCAAGAGCTAGTGACAATAGTTTCAACGGTGCAAGCGACACTTCAATCTGAGTTCGTATGCAAAAGTTATGGCTAGTAAAAATTTTGGTCAACTAGGCTCGTTGGCTAAATTCAATAGAACGTTAACTAAATTTGGAGCCCAACTAAAATTGGCGGACATATTAAATTTGGTGGTAGTTAACTAGGTGAAAAAATGACACTTAATGGTGATGGTTTCTAGTGGTCGGAAATGGCGGAATTGTCGCCTCTTTAAAATTTCCGGTGACCCAAAAATTTCGGCCGACGGTTTTTGAATCATTTGTTTAAAGTCTAGAAAAATAAAAAAAATATATATGGGGGGCAAGCCCGGTGGACTAGCTCACCCCCAACCACCATATATATATATATATATATAGATATATATATTCAACGACCAATGACCATATTACTTGTTTGACCACCGTGTGGGGGCCGATGGGGATTGAACCCACCCGGCTAGTTTAGCCAGCCCACCAATCAAATGACCCCATAACTAAACATCACCAAAACATAACACTTCACCCAATATAAAATGAAACCCAAAAAAAACTATGCACCATTTTAAAATGAAATGGGTAGGCCGCGGGTTGGAACCCGGGCCACTCGTATCCAAATGTTTTTTAACCAGTGAATCAGCAAGGCACATTTGGTAATTTGCCCAACAAAAAGTATATATAAACCCAAAGTTTTTCCATTCGACCAGGAAAGATAGAGGCAGCGGAACTTAGCATAAAGAACGAGGCACGGAACCATGACGTAGTTCTAGGAGGCAGAATCCTGAGGCAGGGAATCTTGAGGAATCTTTGAGATTCCTTTGGAGCTCATTTGTGAAGGTGTTAGGAATATGTCAAGTTTATACTCAGATTAACCAGAATTTCGCTAGTAGTTTGATGGCGTGATCAGTTTTTTGATTTGAGCAATAGATTTTTCAGAAGAAGAATGTTGAGGGCAGAACCATGAAGGTTGAACCTTGATGTAGGAATTTGCATGGAATCTGAAAGATTCCCTGGAGGCCCGAAACTAACAGTTTTAGAACCAGACCAAATTTACACTCATTTTTCTCAATTTTTCGCAAGGAACATGATGGTGAGATCAATTTTTTTATCTGGGCATCCAAATTTTAGTTAGCTCGTAGAAGAGAATCTTTGAGGACTCTTTGAGATTCCTGGGGAGCCCAAATTTGACCGAGTCAGAAGGGGGTCAAGTTTACAGTCAGATTTCATGATTTTTCCCCGGAAATTCAACTGTGCAGTCCATTTCTTTAGCAGAGGTGTGTATTTTTAGGCCATCCTCAGAAGTGGAGGTATAATATGCATTGATGCCATGCCTTCTTTTGATTTTTTCTAAGATGTTGATTTGATGTTGAGATCCTTGTTTTCCATTTTGTTGTAGGATCCTTGTATGCCACTTGATGTGAGAGTTTGTTATTTTGTCACAATGAAGGATAGCTTTTATGAGTGAGAGTTCTCATAGAAAAGCGTCTCGTGGAGAGACATGCCACTCTAGTCAAGGGAGTTCTTCTTTGCATTGATAAATAACACATAATGTATTCATCATCATCTTGCAACAATTAATGAAGCGACCTCCCCACTCTTGATATTGAGCCTAGAGACGTAACCCACACTGGGTGAACTCCGTTATCAACTTGTGTATTTTATTTAATTTGATGGTTGCATTTATGTTTCCTTTTATTTAAAGTATGCACATGTGGTTTTTCATACTCTTTCACATGCAATTTTGTTAACTTCACAAAAGAAAAATATCTTGGTTAATTCCGGTAGTTGAGGGAATCCAGATCAAGTTTTGGTATCAGAGCGGTCTTCTTGTTGATGCGAATTGCGAGTGTGAATGATAATAAGAGATTGAACATGAAAGAAGAAATAAAATGGAGGATCAAAAAGATCTCTGCGGGGCCTTCTACAACATGGAAATCATGGTAGATATAATGTATGAAAGTTTTGAGGAGAAAATGGCAAAAGAGGAATGAGAGAAAGAGAGAACAGAGGATGATGCTCCATATCCATCTTCGAGTAAATATATTTCTTCTTCATCTTCTTTTCATCATTCAAATGAAGAGATCAATGAAATCCTTCAAGTGGAAAATGTTGCACTGAGGAGACTTTTAAAAGAAGTAGAAGAGGAGAAGCATAGATTGCAACTTCAATTACAAGCCATGGAAGAGGCCTTGGAAAAGTTGAAGTAAAATGAAGGCTTAGCGAAGCCATCATCACATTTTTCTAAATAAAAAAACTGAGGTAAACAATGTTGGTAATTCTTCAGTTTCATTTTCACATGATGCTATCTTTATTGGAAGCCTCGAGGTACCCATTTTAGGAGCCAACATGAGACTCCTTCCCAAGATGGGGTATAAAGGAGGAATTAATGTTAATGGCCAAGGAATGACTAAAACATTGGAGGTTTTACAAATGCCTCAATTTGTAGGATTGGGGTACACTGAAGGAGAGTGTTTGAAGGCAACAAGAGCTTCAAATCCATTGTTGAAACCATCAAGGAAAGATGATGCTGAAAACACATCTCTATCTTACCATGACAGTGCACATTGCAGAGGAAGAGCTAAGGAAAATTCTCATCGCCAGGATTGTACACGGGACAACCAAACAAGGTATAAGAGGTCTTGTTATGCTAATGTTCCTTTTGATTACAAGAAGATTGTTAATGATGAACATAAATCATGACATAGAAAACCATGTAGTTTTTGTGGCTTGTATAACCATGGTGTTGCTAAGTTTGTGAAGAGAATGGCAATAAGAAAGAAGACAAGACATGAAAAACCTTCTCCATATCAAGGAAGGAATAAGGTCAAGCAAGTCTGGAGGAAGAATAATTTTTGAAATCATTGCAGAAGCGTGGACATAAGAGACCCACATGTTGGGAGCTCCATCTAGAATAGGGATCGAAGGACCTGAAATAACTTGAAAAGGAACCTGTCAGTGAAGAAAATCAATGAGAAAGCCAACTACAGGAAGAGAGCCCATCACCCTGGTTGGGTAAGGTATTGGTATAATTTTTAGGTAGTTGATCATGGCCACATTTTGTAAATCGCATGTTGTTAAATGATTGTAAAAGTAATGAAGTATTTTCCATCACTTATGGAAGCAACATGGTGATATTTTTGGCCTTTTTGTTGATAGTTGGGGTATTGGTTTCTGTTATGATTTTGATGTAAACTTGAACAAAGAGTACGTTATAAAATCTTGTAAAGTATGGGGTAACTTGGGTCATGATGAGTCATGTCATTGAACATCTATTTTGCAAGATGTATTACAGGTTTGCATAGCATGTAGGTGTCAGTTCATCACTTATGGCTCTGAAGAGCAAAGGAGAAGGAGAAGGAAGTGTGGCCTGTTAGGGCACCTGTTGTGCATATGAGGGAATACAATAGATTTCATATGGTGTTCATGATTTTGGAGGACCAAAAGCTCCTTAGTGGGGAGGAATGATCGAGCTGGCTCCAGAAAGGCTCCAAAAATCAAAGGTGGCTTTGGAAAAGATAAAAAATTAAAGTTCTTGGCTTGCAATGAAACTTGGATCAGATTGAAGAGATTGTCACAAGATTTCCAATGGTACAAACGACACCTCAATCCGAGTTCATATGCAAACATTATGACCAGTCAAAGTTTCAGTCAACTAGGCCCACTGACTAAATTCAATAGAAATCCAACTAAATTTGGAGCCCAGCTAAAATTGGTGGAACTACTAAATTTTGCAGAAGTTAACTAGGCAAAAAAATGGAACTTAACGATGACATTTTCCAATGGTCAGAAATGGCGAAATTGTCACCTCTTTAAAATTTTCAGTGACCCAAAATTTTCGGTCGATGATTTTTGAATCATTTGTTTAAAATCAAGAAAAACTAAAAAAATATTGGGGGGCAAGCTCGACGGACCCACCCACCCCCAACCACTAATATATATATATCTATATATATATATATATATATATATATATATATATATATATATATATATATACATTCAATGACTAATGACTGTACTACTTGTTTGACTATCGTGTGGGGGTCGATGGGGATCGAAACTACCCGGCCAGTTTGGCCGGCTCACTAATCAGGCAGCCCCAACACCCAAATATAACATGCCAGCCAATATAAAATGACGCCCAAAAAAAACCATGCACCATTTTTAAATGAAATAAGGAGGTTGTAGGTTGGAACCGGGGCCACCTGTATCTAATTATTTTTCTTTCCCAATGTACCAGCTGGGCACATGGGTAATCCACCCAACATATATATATATATATATATATATATATATATATATATATATATATATATATATATATATATATATATATATATAAACCCAAAGTTTTTCCATTTGACCAGGATGGATAGAGGAAATGAAACCAACAAAAAGAATGAGGTGTGGAACCATGGCACATTTCTAGGAGGTGGAACCATCACGCAGGGAATCTTGAGGAATCTTTCAGATTCCCTTGGAGCCAATTTTTGAAGGTGTTAGGAATATGTCAAGTTTATAATCGGATTAACCAAAATTTCACCAAGAGTATGATGGCGTGATTGGTTTTTTGATATGAGATGCGGATTTTTCAGAAGAAGAATGTTGAGTGTAGAACCATGAAAGTGGAACCTTGATGCAAGAATCTACATGGAATTTGAAAGATTCCCTAGAGGCCCGAAAATGAAAGGTTCAAAACCAGGCCAGATTTATGGTCATTTTTCTTAGTTTTTCTCACGGAACATGATAGTGAGATCAATTTATTCATTTGAGCATCCGAATTTCATTCAGTTCATAGAAGGGAATCTTTGAGGAATCATTGAGATCTCGGGGAGCCCAAATTTGACCGAGCTAGAAGGGGGTCAAGTTTATAGTCATATTTCACATTATTTCACTAGGAATTCAAATGTGTAGTTAGTTTTAGGCCATCCCTAGAAGTGGAGGTATAAGATACATTGATGTCATGCCTTCTTTTGATTTTTGCTGAGATGATGATTTGATGTTGAGATCCTTGTTTGAAATTTTGTTGGAGGATTCTTGTATGCCACTTCATGTGAGAGTTTGTTATTTTTTCATGCTAAAGGAGAGATTTTATGAGTGAGAGTTCTTATAGAACAGAGTCTCGTGGAGAGACATGTAACTCTAGTTAAGGGAGTTCTTCCTTGTATTGACAAAAAACACATCATTTATTCGTCATCATCTTGTAGCAATTAATGAAGCGACCTCCCCACTCTTGACACTGGGACTAGAGATGTAACCCACACTGGGTGAAATTCATTATCAACTTGTGTGTGTTCTTTGATTGGATGGTTGCCTTTATGTTTCCTTTAAAGTATGCACATGTGGTTTTTCATACTCTTTCACATGCAATTCTGCTAACATCGCAGAAGTAAAATATCTTGGCTAATTCCGGTAGTTGAGAGAATCTAGATTATGTTCACACCATCAGGAGACACATGAGACTCATTTTTGTGCCCCAAACCCAAAATTGGGGTCCATAGGATGATTATGACAGAGATCTAGGAGAAAAACCCTAGAAGCATATTTTAGAGGGTTTCTACACAAGTCAAGGCACCATTTGTCCTTAGTTTATGCCCTAGGAGAGCTCATGCTATCATGCCATTAACTTTTTAAGGCTAAATCGGCTCACACGTGTGTATTAT
The DNA here is from genome assembly GCA_031772625.1 of Pinus tabuliformis. Taxonomy (NCBI): domain Eukaryota; kingdom Viridiplantae; phylum Streptophyta; class Pinopsida; order Pinales; family Pinaceae; genus Pinus; species Pinus tabuliformis. Next base: position 1,212,608,546 of record CM062809.1, on the reverse strand, counting down.
GTTAGTTTTATTTCACAAGCTACTAGGTCAGCTTGTGACCTAGCACACTTTTCTTATGTTTTAAAGGGGAATGTAGGAAAATAGGGAACTCGACCTCCTCATATAAATAAGGGAGGCCTCATTATAAATTCTCAGCATCACATATTTGAATTCTTGGCCTCTTTAGCTAAATTCAAACTTGTTCTTTTGTGGACGATTTAGATGTTGTGGATGCATTTTGATATTTGGAGCTATGGTCAAATGGATGGAAATCTTGCATGTTACCTTGTAGGTGCACATAATTGTTGAAAATTTATTTCTCTATTTCTAATGTATGGAGTAATTGATTTTAGGTTATGCTAAATTGTACCCTAACTTGTTGAAAATAATTTGAGCGCTATCTAGATGAATATTTGTTTACTCATACATAACATGTAATGAATTGTCCTAGTGGAAAACTCCTAGAATATCTCCCACGAAAAACCCATTTCTCCATTACATAGCTAAATGCTTGAAATCTTGTTGCTAGGGATTCAAATTTCATCCTCCTTGGAAACTTATTAGCTAATATTTTTCATCCTAGACTCCATTATCCCAAGGGACAAGGGACTGGTCTAGTTAGTTGGTGATCACATACTTTTTTTGTCCATATTCCCTCTCTTCTAAATTTCAACCCTTTTAAGGCTACGGTTGAAAAACTAGGGCTTGGTGTGAATCCCTAGCCAAGAGGATTTTTGGGGATTGGTGAGGCTAAACATCAAAGGAATAGTATTTACCACAAAATCTATCTTTTTGGTTGGAATCTAGTTCAATCTCATCCATAAATTCTCTTTCCATAGTTGTTTTTCCTAAGATGTAAACCCTAGTTTTATCTTCCGTCAAGTAGGGGGCTTCTTGAAGGTTTCATGAGCCTTGACCTTGCTAATTTACCTTGTTGGAAACCTTTTTCTCTTAGCCTTGACCTCTGGACACTCTAACACTCAACAAATTACTCAAACCCTAGGTCTTGTGCTTGTAGCCCTAAGCCTCTACATAAAAAGTGAATTGCATCTTATTGGGGTTTTGGCTATGGTGATAGTGGGCCACTACCCCATTATTGTCTCTTGGTCTAGATTATACCTTGTAGTGTTTCCCTCTCCCAAAAATGCTAGATTTTGTGACAACACACACTAAATAATATTTCATAAGTAAGGTAATTTATGGATCTAGCTAGGTGCTATATGAGATTAATTGAAATTTTCTCCAAGATTACACATCCAATTACCTTATTACAAAACAAAGGAACAAAATTTTAAAGGAATGTAGTGTGTGAAATAATTTTTTAGCATTTAGAATATTTACTAACTAGTGCACCTAGTTTAAAGATTATAGATTTAGATGAGGATTTAATTATGTGCATAGGTGCATGCAAGGAAGGACTTAGTGGAGTATTTATGAATAACGAGTGCCATGTTAACCATCATTAATCAAGGAAGATTAAAGAGCATGAAATTAACTATGCCACCTATGACTTGGAGCTTGAAGCTAGTTTCTACATGTCAAGAATATGGAGGTGTTATCTCATGCATAGAAAAATTGAGATGAGGACAAACCATAGTTGTCTAGAATATTTGTTTGAGCAATGAAAACCAAATGCAAGAAAAAACTAGATTGTTGCAATTTATCAACGAAAATGACTTCGATGTCAAGCATATCACGGGAAAAGAAAATAAATAGGTTGATGCACTCAATAGGAGGGTGCATGAGATGCATGCTATAACCATCAACATGTATAGATCATATTTAGAGAGCTGATTCTTAGAGGTTGTAATAAAAAAACAACATTATATGTGAGTTAAATAAGGCTTACAAAAAGCTAAATAAACAAAATTATAAATATTATAGGTTGAAGGAAGATGAATTCCTCTTATATAGGAAATAAATTTATGTTCCTATTTTTTAGGAGTTGAGAAATTTAGTATTGAAGGAAATGCACAATGTTCCATATATTGGACATCCAAGGTAGTAGAAAAATATTGCAACTATAAGTGGCCAATATTTTTGGCATATAATGAAGAAATATGTGGTTGATTATATATCTCTAAATATAGTGGTCTTAGGGATGACCAAAAACCCAATGGCCATAAGAAGCTGATGTCTTCTGCTAAATGTTGGTTTAAGGAAAACCACAAACTTTGGAGCTTGGCTTTATGGCTCAACAATTCCTAGAATATTTCCTAATTTGGCTAGAAGTTGTTATCTTCCACGGATTGGAAGTATTCAAAAATGGTGATGAAGATGATCAAAAAAAAGGAAACTTGGATCCAAGGCTTAATGGTTCCAATATCATTTCCTAATTTAGCTGGAAGTTGATGAACATCTCTTTGCTAATTAGAATGTGCTCTCAAATGGTGGTTTGAAGATGACAACAAATTACTGTCTAGCAGAAGCTATAAGTATTCTACTAAATGGTGGTTTAAGGAATAACACAAACAAAATCATGCTTATGGCTTTGACTTTGGCTCAAGTCTATATTCTAGATGTGGTCCAGGCTCCTTTATACATGCTTTATTGATAGGGCTTCGAAACTAGAAGTATCACTATCAATCATTGATATGTTTGAAGGTTGAGTATGATTTCCATAATGCTCACAAGGATGAATTTAAAAAAAATGATCCTCCCTGTGGTCAACTAGATGAGGGTGTCAAATTTTGTCAAAAATACACCTATTTACAATACAATTTAATTAGTACACTTAGAAAAGGACTATTTGCAAGGTACCATTATTCTTGATTATGAATTTGAATTGAAATTTAAAAGTGAATTTGTGGGCGAAATAAGGGGTGAGATCTTTGTGAAAACCCTCATATCTATTGAAAATGCAGCAAGAAATTCCTAAATTAATTTTCCCTTGAACTAAATTAGGAGAAAAATTGTAATTCCACATCACAAGACGACTTTTACGAGTTAACTAAGTTAATTTGACCTAGTTGGGTTCAATCAATTCGAGTTGAGGGTCTAACTTGAGTCATGTAGAGTGTCTCCTACTTTATAGGAGCCTTGGTTGATTTTATTTTGAGTTGTAATTAATTAATTCAGTTTAATTGAGTTAAAATCAGTTAAACTAGTTCTAATTGTTGGAGGAACTATTAGGAGGTCTAGCAGTGGGGTGAAACTTCAGTGTTCAACCAATTAACTGATAAATCAACCACAAATAACTCATGCATGTGTGATCTACGATTTACCTAGTTGAGATTGGAGTTCAAGGGCAGTGTACTATTAGTTGTCTAATTGTCCAAATTGTATAGGTGGTGCATGTAGTCAGAGGAAGGCCTATGATGGATTGCACAATTATGGAAGAGGAATTTACATAATTAATACGGGTTTATTCCCAAGGAAACAACACAAGGAAATAGGGACTTGAGCAAGCAAGAAATTGGTTAAGTATTGGCTAAGGCTTGTCTAGGAAGCAATGAGATAGATTATACTTGTGCAAATATTGTTCAGGTTGGATAAGCATTGTATTTCTTCTCTATTTTTCTGATCTAATGCAATATAAATATAGGAAGGGGTTTTGAGTAGCAAGCTTTCCCCTTAGATAAATATCTAAGCATACATGATTGAATCTTGTCTCATGTTTTGTGATTTCTCGATCGATTACTTGTTTCCAATGATGAGTAGAGTAGATTCAAGTCTTTTGTTTTTAGCATATTACATAAGCAGTTTGAATCTACAAGAAATTTCTACATGGTATTATAGCTAGATTTGTAGAAATTTCTACATGGTATCATAACAGGAATCACAATAGAAGAGGAGATTTCGAACTTGTTATTGTAGGAGGATTGAACTTGCAAGATCATTTATTCAGAGCTAGAAGGATGGATTTCTGTGGACTAAGACTCGAGTATGCCCTTGAGGGAAGCTCAAATTATGTTGCATGGAAGGACTGCATGGGGGCAGTGTAAGGAGATAACAGGTTGAAGGAATTCATTGTTAATGATATCCAGAAACCAACAATAGTTGATGCTCAGAATCTAGCAGATTGGAAGAAGCGTGTAGCTAGTGCTAAGAGGATTATCTTGGAGGGTGTGAGAGACCACATAGTCTTGAAACTACATGGAAAAGATACTCCCTTTTCTATGTGGAAGAGTCTCAGTGAACTATTTGGAAATATAAATGAAGCCAAGAAACTTGAACTGATGAAGATATTGAGGATTGAAGATGTTATCACAAAATCAGGTACTGAAGGCTGCCAATCAGCAAGATTCTGTGTAACTATTTCAAACCAGGCTTTAGACTAAGGCTTAGCCTCCTTAGTCAGAGAGGGCTCTCTCACAGACTATGAAAATTGACTAATGACAAGGAAAGATGGCTAACTCTTAAAAAACACATGAAAAATAAGCTGGCTGGATAAATATCAAATTAATCTCCATTGGGCTTATGGAGTCTCACACATCTCAGCAAACAAAAACACTATCTTTTCATGGAAATCAAGGCTCTTTACATCAGATGTTCAAACATACTTTACATAAAACACAGCTTGCAAAGCATACAGGAAGTCAGAGCATGAAACATGAATTCTAAGTGATTATACACTAAGAGAATAAACCACCATACATTTGAACAATAAGGTCTATTGAGAATCTTGAGAAGAAACAACAGCTGTTTGTATTACTGAAATCTGCTTTTTTACATAAACCAAAATAGACTTGTTCTTTATCAAAATCTCCAACCCCAATTACATCCAAGTCTGATCCATATATAGGAATACACTATTAACCACCTAGAGCGAGCTCGAAGGCTGCTATTAACTACTCCTATCTGCTGTTTAACTAATTCATTAATTACATAAGTGCTGAACTGTAATTACAAAAGATCCTAATTAATTCAAAACTCAAATCTGTCCTCCTCGTAGCATGATGACTTTCTGATCCTTGACACCTATATATTTTCTGTTTTGGCCGAGATATGTTGGAGGAGAATACACTGAATGAGCTGGCTTTGGATATTGGCTGCGTAGATGGCTCATTAATCAATTAAGATAAGTTCCCTGTTTCCACGGTCCTTGTCTCCCATCATTCTTCACTACTTAAAGAACATGTTCCCAGCTCTTTAATTCTTCAAAAACAACGCATATCACCATATTCCCCATGAGCTGGAAGCCTTGTGGTCTGAACAGGTGTACAAACCAAAAACTCCGGTAACCCTACCAGAACCCTAACAATTCGGTCATAAAGTACCTTTAACAAAGCTTTAGCTAAAAACAAAATATTTCACCTTTTCTCCAAAACGCACACCTGTCATTCTCTGAATAGCTAGGATAGTCTTGTATGGTCTCCCTCATGTTCTTGAGGCATTTCCTTCAAAAATTTGCTGACCTCATCATTAAACTCTTTGTTTTTCTTATAAAACAACACCTACAGTAGTTTCGTAGCGCGCTACGAAACTGCTGTTTTTGCTAAAACAGAGTATATTTGAACTAAAGCATCTTGTGCTTGAACTTGTGACTCTTCAAACTTCTTCTACAGGTGTCAAAGACTTAGGTGACTTCAAAATAGGGGAGCTTAAACAAAATTGAGCAAAACTAAGAATATCACCTTTTCCTCAAATCAGTGAGCTAGTTGACCTAGCCTTGTCTTCAAATTTGCAATCTCCTTCTTCAAAGCTTTGTTTTTAGCTCTCAGGGTCATGTTCATCTTTCTGACATGTTTAGCTTGTTTGAGGGCTGGAACCGTCCATGTATATACATCAGCCACTGAATCTACCTGGCTCACTAGGCTTTTGCTACCCTTTAACACAGCTCTTCGATAGTTGGCATACCTAACTGCACGTTCCTTAGTAACATTCTCTGCTGGGGCAACTTCATCTTTTGCTGTTCCTGCTTGATTCTTTATAGCTATGACATTTCCTCCTTGGGTAATGATAACTTTTCTGTTCTTATCTTTATGCTTGACTGCCTCCACTGTTTTGGTCAGCACTTCAATTACCTCTGTTCTGGGCATCTTTATGGCTTTCTCTCCTTTATGCACTTTCTCAGCTTCTTTAACTTGCCTCCTTGTAACCGGCCTTCGTGGTTTGAACATAAACTCCTCACTAGGCTCATCAAACCTTAATCTCTTCGAAGCTTTTGATTTCTTAGTGCTCTCAGGAGATGATTGAGTCAAGTCAATATGCATAGGTTCAAGATGCACTGGTTCTTCCTGCTCAAATTCAATTGCCTCAAGTAAATCACTTAAGCTGGCTTTTGAAATTGGACTTTCCTCAACAGCTACTAATTTACCTTTCTCCTTGCTTAATTGACCCCTTGTTTTAACTCTTGATGCTCTTTCGGACACAGCTGATCCATGTACATCTTTCTTGTGCTTGACCTTTCCCTTTGATGATGACTGAGGTGGCTGAGGTGGCTCTTTAATAACCAAGGGCTTGACTGGTTTGTCCAACTGAGATTTAACTTTCTTTTTCTCCCTAGCCTCCTTCCTAAGATTAGCTATTGTAGGTTCTTCCATTGATTCTTCTCTTTCCCTAACAGGCTGTGGGGTGAGGCCTGTCTTATTCTGGAAACTAGCCATATAGATGAAAGAATTCCAATCCCTACCAATTTTTTGCAGAGCATCCAGCACTAACAGTTTGACTAGACCATGATGAAATAGTGAGGTCTCACAATCATCCTTTCTCAATTGAACCTTGTCACACATCTTGCTGAGGCTTCGAAACAGGTAAAATGGGATGTCTATAGATGTTTTACCCGTAAAATGCAGCAACAACTTAAAATGATAGGAATAAACTTTGTTATATCTGCCCTCACAAGTTAAATACTTTTGAATACAGGTAAGAAGCATAGCATAGTGTTCTTTAACATAACTTCTAGGCACAGCCTTGGTTAAATCTTCATTCGCATAGGCTTCCTTCAAGAATTCTTTACAGGGGCTCATATCAAATTTGAAATTTTTAAACCACTCCTGCCCCCCTCTGGGAATCTCAGTCACACTAGCAATAGCCTCTGGAGATACTGGGAATTCTAACATAGATACCTTGGAATTTAAGCCTGTAAAATTCAAGGCAAACTCTTTTGTTACCTGAGTGTGTCCTCCCTTCAGCTTTTCACAGAAACTCCAGCAACCAGCGTCCTTGAAGGCCCTTTTAACACCTTCATCCCTCAATGCAAGGTCCAATCCTTCAGGTTCTGCCCTTTGACACCTTCCAGACCGATGCTCCTTCTTTTCCATTATGCTTTGAAATCTTTCGCACAGCAAAACACCACCAGCCTCAACTCGAAAAGCAAATTCAAATTTTAGAACGCAGGCTCGCTTGCAATCAGGCTCTCTTGAAGAAGAAACTCGGGTTCATTTTCAATTCAAATGTCTTAACATATAAGCTGGCCACTCCATGCAATATTAACAAACATCATGACACAACCATATATGACAAAACCGTTTAAATGAACTTAATGTGCATGACTATGAACCTATTGGTGGAATGATGGCTCGTAAGTGCTTGGAAGGTACACCAATTGACAACAACTGAACGGACACAATGACTCATCCCTGGACATGACATTTTACGAATCTGCGCTGCGAAAATCCCCGAATCCGCGATTTCGTAGCGCAGACAGTTATAATTTAGCGACATGCGCTGCGAAATGGTTGACGCTACGAAAAGGCTAAAACATCATTGCGCTGCAAAATCAACCAATCAAACTGCGCTGCGAAAATGCGAAAAGGACACATGACATATACGAGATAAGAGATGTCTTATTCAATCACGTTGAAGGATGCCTAACGGTTTTGAAAATGATTCTCATTAATATCATTGAAAAACATGACCCCTAAGTGGTAAACATAGGATAACAACCATTTGACACCCATTTTTGACAATGAAACTTTGGACAAAACTTATATACATGTGACTGCAGTTCTAGGTGATAACAGTGGCTCCACTTGGGATAGTGTGCTCCTGTAGTACACTAAGAACTCGTAGAACCAGTGCCTTGTCCATTTAAAAACATACACACAACTGGCAAGCATCCCTTTCAAGCTTTGTGGGCCTTCTCCTCGGGCTAAAGCTTTTCTGTTCAGCTTGTCATTTATTTTCAACAAGAAAAACCAGAAAACGGATATATACAATGCTTATGAGATACTTGGCTGACTTTTACTGATTGTAATGCTTTAAGAACCTGCCATTAACAGGTCCTCCAGCATATGGTGTTCCATCAACTTCCTGCAGAATGTAAGTGTTGTTTCCATGGAAAGCAGAAATCTGATATGGCCCTTTCCACAAATTTTCAAATTTGCCATGTTTACCTTTCTCTTCAATTCTGGCTTCCCACTTTAGGACTTTATCATTAATTTGAAATGTGACCTCTTTGATCTTTTTGTCAAATGCTCTCTTGACTCTATTCTGAATTTGTTGATGATCTTCGAACACCTCATTCCTTTTCTCCTGCAAAGCTATCAACTGATTAATTCTTCGCTGTATGGCATTTGGCTCCTCTTCTAATCCCTGAATTAGCTTCATAACTGGTACCCCAAGAGATGTTGGGAAAATTGCTTCTGCTCCATACACAAGTTCATATGGTGATGTTCCAATGGACCTCTTTGTGCAAATTCGGTTGGCCCACAAAGCATACTTCAGTTTCAAATGCCAAGCCTTCTTATTATCCTGCAGCAGCTTCTTAATAATCCTCACAAGACTCTTGTTTGAACTTTCAGCCAAGCCATTTCCCTGTGGGTAATAAGCAGTGGAATGACCAAGGGAAATGTGATATTGATGACAAAAATTTATCAGCCTTTTAGACTTGAAAGCCTGAGCATTATCTGTGATAATCTTGATTGGACAACCAAACCTTGATAAAATATTATTTTCTAGGAAAGATATTATCACTGAGTCATTGGCCTGCCTGGTAGGTATCGCCTCTATCCACTTTGTAAAATAATCAGTGGCTGTGAGGATCCAGCGATGCTGTCCTCATGAAGGAGGATGGATTTCCCCTATAAAATCTAATCCCCACTGTTGGAAGGGTGCTTCAACATAGATAGGAACCAACGGTAATGGCATGAGCTTTCTCCTTCCTTCAAATACTTGGCATTCATGACATGCTGCTATCTTCTTGTAAATGTCTCTGAACATAGTTGGCCAAAAATATCCAGCTCTCAAAACTTTATTTGCAGTGGCTTTCCAATAATGATGGCCTCCACAATCTCCCTTATGAAATTCATCAATTACCTTATCATCCTCTTCTTCAATGAGACAATTTAATAAGATCCCTCCTGCATCCTTCCAAAATAAATTCTGCTCATACACAAAATATCTAAGAGATTTTAGCTTGGTGAAGTGAGCTTTAGATTTGGAAAGGTTATCCGGGGCTCTATTGTGCTGCAATACAAATGCCACATCCTTATACCATTCTGATGTCAAAATTTTTTCATTGATTTGGACCAACTCCTCTTCATTCTCAGAAATTTCTGATATTTCTGTGCTAAAATTGATACCAATGCAGTCCAGATTTGACTGAGTTAGCAACTTTGCCAAGCCTTGGCCCTTCACCAACTTGGTGGGCCTGATCTCTATGTCATATTCTAACAGCTTGGCTATCCATTTTCCTCTTTTTCCATCCGGGTCTGCTTGTGTAAGAATATCTTTTATAACAGCACTTGGCACGTATGCAACAATATGAGAATGCAACACATAAATTCTGAAATCCTTAATTTCCTTTACCAATGCATATGCTTGCTTCTCTAAAATATTGTATTTTAACTCAACATTAGCCAATGTCTTGCTAAAGAAAGAAATGGGCTGTTCAGTACCTTGACTTCCTTTCTGCAGTAAAACTCCAGCAATTGTATCTTCAGAAGCAAACGTGAAAATCATGAACTCCTTGGTAAAATCCGGGCTGATGAGAACTGGTGCTTGAGTGAGGGCCTTTTTAATTTCTTCAAATGACTTCTTTGCTTCAGCTGTCCACTTGAAATCTGATCCTTTCCTTAACATCTTGGTTATATGTTTGACCACTTCAGCAAAATTAGGAATGAATCTTCTAACAAAATTAACCTTTCCAAGAAAAGATTGAACTTCTTTCTTGCTCCTTGGCAAATCCAGCCTTTGAATGGCACTAACTCTATTAGGATCAATCCTAATACCCTCTTCAGAAATAATATGCCCAAGTAACTTACCAGAGGTTAAAGCAAAGATACTTTTGGTTGGGTTTAAGGAAATACCAAATCTCCTACATTTTAACAATATCCTTTCTAAGTGCTTTAGATGATCTTCTTCCCTTGTTGAAAACACTGTGATATCATCAAGATATACCACCACTGATTTATCCTTTTCTTCCGCAAAAGCAATGTCCATAGCCCTCTGGAAGGTCGCCCCTGCATTCATGAGACCAAAGGGCATCTTTGCATACATAAATGTGCCCCATGGTGTAGTGAAAGCTGTCTTCTCCTGATCCTCTGGATGAACAAGGATCTGATTATACCCTGAGAAACCATCCAGCATAGACATTCTTTGGGAACCAACAATATTTTGCAGAATAAGATCCATTTTAGGAAGAGGGTAATTATCTTTCAGTGAAGCCTTGTTTAAGTTCCTGAAATCTATGCAAATTCTAATCTCCCCATTCTTTTTCCTAACTGGTACCAGATTAGCAAGCCAATTTGAGAATCTAATTGGAACAATAATTTTTGCATCGAAAAGCTTTTTCACCTCCTTTTCAATCAATGGCATCAGAAGGGGATTAATTCTCCTTAATTTCTGCTTAAAAGGCTTCTCATTTGGCTTAATTGGGATGGTGTGTTGTATGATTGAAGAATCATACTACTTCAAATCAGCATAGCTCCATGCAAAAACATCAATAAACTTCTTCATCATTTCAACATATTTGACCCTCATATCTGCTGATAAGAATTTTGAAATTTTAACTAATTTAGGCATAACTGAGTCACCTAAATTACAGCTCTCTATTTCTTCTTCATTAGCTTGCAACCTTGGTGCTTTAAACACATCATTCTGATCAAATAACTTTTCAAGAGGAATGAGGCCTTTAGGGATTAAGTTATTCTGCAACTGCAACACTTCAGACTTTTCCTTTGTCTCAGCTAACATGTTCTGCTGATCTATTTGATTATGCTCAAACTCCTCTTTCAACTCAAGAAAATTTCTTACCTGCTGATCATCTTCAAATACTTGCCAATTAATGATATTATCTGGGATGACTGGTCTATGGCGAACTTTCACTTCATAGCTATCAGAAGAATGTTTGGGAATAACAAAAAGACTGGCTGCTACAGCAAGAGAATCTGCAATAGAATTCTGATCTCTATTTTTTATGGTGAAGGAATAGGATTGAAACTTTTCCAACAGCTCCAACACTAAGTTTCTATAGGCTCTCATCCTGACATCTTTTGTTTGATATGTACCCTGTACTTGCTTAACAATTAATTCAGAGTCTCCACAAACAAGAATGTTCTTTGCCTTCAACTCTATCAAGGTTTCTAAGCCTAACACCAGAGACTCGTACTCAGCCATGTTATTGGTACAATCAAAGTTAAGTTTATATGATAGAAACGTACTTTCTTCTGTTGGGCTAATAATCCAAATTCCAGCTCCTGCGCCATCTTTTCCTGCTGCTCCATCAAAATATAAGGTCCAACAACCATTGATATTTCTTTCATTTCCTTGCTGCTCCTCCTGACACTGATTTTCTGCCTGCTCATTTTGTGATTCTTTACCAGCTGACTCATGAAACAAGATAGCTGACCCAGACCTGTATCACATGAGTAAATAGGAAAATTTTGAGGCTTGTCCTTGCTGCTTACCATGTATGCCATCCTTGTTTCAAGATATAACCTTCTTTGCTCGCCAAACACTGGGATAGTAGCATATGTCAAATCCATCTGCATGGTACCCTTGATCTTTGCAGCCCATGACCTTGAAAGGAGCATCCCAAACTTAGGTAGAATGTCTGCAACAACAATGTCCATGACAGTTGTTTTTGCTGGGATTTGTGTTAGAGCCACAACAACATCTTTAATCAACCCAATGCAATGAACTCTTTTTGAATCAAAAGAAAATAAATCCTTGTATGGTCTAGTTACTTCTAATCCCATCCTTTCCATAATTACCTTGGGCATGAGATTATGTGACGCCCCTGAATCCAGCATAGCATTATGCAGAGTCATATCATGGATATTGATGCTTATATAAAAAGGAGGAAACTCATCACTTTGCTCATCTTCAAGTCTTGGTCCTAAACAGATGATTGGATTATCCTCTTGCACACTTAAAATGTCAGCCCCTCCTGGTGGAGAATTAAGCATTTCCACAATCTTGCTTCTATATTTGTCAACCTTCAGAATTTCATTAAATGGGACTGATATTTTAATCTTGGCAATCTCATTTTCTATGTTAAAAACAGAAGTAGACTTTTCAAGTTCCTTAGGAGGTGCAGGGTTTTGAATATCCTTCTTCTCACCAGAGGAATCACCTTTACCCTCAGTCTGCTTTGTCTTTTCCTTCTTATCTTCAACTGCCTTTGAAACATTCTTCTTGGGCTGTGCTTTATTTGCTGTGATAGGGACATCTCGGTTTCTGAGGTTGTACTGTTTCTGAATTTCAAATATGGCATGCTGATAACCCTTCAAGAAATCTGAAGGCTCCTCTCCTGCCTTTACCAAACTAGACTCATCATGCTCTTCTTTTGTTAAGAAAATTTCTGAGTCTTCTTCACCCAAGCAATGAATAGACTCCTCAGGTACCTCAGGTTCTTCCTCTTCATCTACCATGTTTTGCTGGAAAGGAGGTCTCACTGGAGGATCTGCTTGCTGGTTTCTATTGTCCCTTGGTCTTTGCTGATTTTGAGGCCTTCTAAATTGAGGATTCCTGAACCTAGGCTCTTGTTGTGCTTGGGGAGCAGCAGTATTCCCAAGTGCTAATTGATCCATCAATTTCTCCATGGTTTTCATCATGGTTTCGAACTTTTCTTCTTGAGCAGATGTAGAAGGTTTCTCCTCTTCCTTTATCTTAGCCTTTGCCATCTTTGACTTCTTGGCAGCTAGCATATTCACCTCTACCTTAACTGCATCATTCTGCATATCAGCAAGAGTAGCAGACTCTCTTTCTCTGAGTAAAAGAGAGAAATCTGAATCAAATGACTCAGCATATCTTAACTGTGCTAAAGCTCCTGGAGGCTTCAAATGTGCTGGAATGGAATTATACACTTTATTAAACCTCTTAGAAAAATTTTGGACCGTTTCATCTGGAGCTCTCCTTAAACTATTATATTCAGTGAGGGCTTGAACAGGATTGGTCCTATTTCCCCATTTCCTCAGAAAAAGATCTTCAAACTCAAGCCAACTATGAATGCTACCAGCTCCAAGGGCTTTAAACCATTTCCGGACTTCCCCAATAAAGGTTTGAGCAAACAGTCTTAACTTTACATCTTCATCATCCACTTCTTCCCTATCAACAAAGTCATTGAATCTATCCACATGTTCCTCAGCTGTAATGTACTCATCTCCTCCCCATGTTGGAATCCTAGCAGCATATTTACTAGGGAGATCATGCAAAATAGCAGGGAGAGCTAGGGGAGCATACCTAGCAGGTACAACCATAATGAAAAGAGGAGCAGGGATAACAGGTACTGTGTGACTAGAAGGACCAAAACTAGTATGAGATGTTGACTGAGGAGTATTTGGACTAGCAGAGGTAGAAGATAAAGTATGAGCACGGAAAGGACTATTGGGACTTTGTAAGCCACTGACAAAAGAACTCCAATTTGGGAGAGGTAAACCAGTTTTTGATTTAAGCAAAACTTCAAAAGGGTCAAGCTCCTTGAGCTGTTTCAAATCCTCTTCCTCTAATAACAATTCAGAAGTAACAATTTCCCAAAACTCTTCTTTATCTTTTTGTGACACTAAAGATGAAGTATCAATGCCTTTCTTTTGTAAATCTAATATGATACCAATAAGCTCTTCTTCATTCTCAGACCTCAACAACACTTCATGGATTTTATCATCAACAATTTTATCCTCAGGACTTCTAGCAAACTCAGGAAACAAGGATTTGGAAATATTTGAAGTACCTGGTATATCAGAGAATCTTTGTTTATTCCTTGAGATGATATTAGGATTTTCCACAGGACTAGGTGGGTTTGGGTCAGGATTACCCCTCGTATACCTTCCTCTCGAAGCCACCTTTTAAACTTTAAGAATTCATGGAGTCACCAAGGTAGAATGCAGCCTCGAAAACCTTTTTTGAACTCCTGCTACCTTCAGAAATTCAATTTTATAACTACGGGAATGAGTAATCTTCAGACTCTCGGCAGACGCACCAAAATGTTATCACAAAATCAAGTACTGAAGGCTGCCAATCAGCAAGATTCTGTGTAACTATTTCAAACCAGGCTTTAGACTAAGGCTTAGCCTCCTTAGTCAGAGAGGGCTCTCTCACAGACTATGAAAATTGACTAATGACAAGGAAAGATGGCTAACTCTTAAAAAACACATGAAAAATAAGCTGGCTGGATAAATATCAAATTAATCTCCATTGGGCTTATGGAGTCTCACACATCTCAGCAAACAAAAACACTATCTTTTCATGGAAATCAAGGCTCTTTACATCAGATGTTCAAACATACTTTACATAAAACACAGCTTGCAAAGCATACAGGAAGTCAGAGCATGAAACATGAATTCTGAGTGATTATGCTGTAACAAGACTGTAAAAGAACACTAAGAGAATAAACCACCATACATTTGAACAATAAGGTCTATTGAGAATCTTGAGAAGAAACAACAGCTGTTTGTATTACTGAAATCTGCTTTTTTACATAAACCAAAATAGACTTGTTCTTTATCAAAATCTCCAACCCCAATTACATCCAAGTCTGATCCATATATAGGAATACACTATTAACCACCTAGAGCGAGCTCGAAGGCTGCTATTAACTACTCCTATCTGCTGTTTAACTAATTCATTAATTACATAAGTGCTGAACTGTAATTACAAAAGATCCTAATTAATTCAAAACTCAAATCTGTCCTCCTCGTAGCATGATGACTTTCTGATCCTTGACACCTGTATATTTTCTGTTTTGGCCGAGATATGTTGGAGGAGAATACACTGAACGAGCTGGCTTTGGATACTGGCTGCGTAGATGGCTCATTAATCAATTAAGATAAGTGCCCTGTTTCCACGGTCCTTGTCTCCCATCATTCTTCACTACTTAAAGAACATGTTCCCAGCTCTTTAATTCTTCAAAAACAACGCATATCACCATATTCCCCATGAGCTGGAAGCCTTGTGGTCTGAACAGGTGTACAAACCAAAAACTCCGGTAACCCTACCAGAACCCTAACAATTCGGTCATAAAGTACCTTTAACAAAGCTTTAGCTAAAAACAAAATATTTCACCTTTTCTCCAAAACGCACACCTGTCATTCTCTGAATAGCTAGGATAGTCTTGTATGGTCTCCCTCATGTTCTTGAGGCATTTCCTTCAAAAATTTGCTGACCTCATCATTAAACTCTTTGTTTTTCTTATAAAACAGCACCTACAGCAGTTTCGTAGCGCGCTACGAAACTGCTGTTTTTGCTAAAACAGAGTATATTTGAACTAAAGCATCTTGTGCTTGAACTTGTGACTCTTCAAACTTCTTCTACAGGTGTCAAAGACTTAGGTGACTTCAAAATAGGGGAGCTTAAACAAAATTGAGCAAAACTAAGAATATCACCTTTTCCTCAAATCAATGAGCTAGTTGACCTAGCCTTGTCTTCAAATTTGCAATCTCCTTCTTCAAAGCTTTGCTTTTAGCTCTCAGGGTCATGTTCATCTTTCTGACATGTTTAGCTTGTTTGAGGGCTGGAACCGTCCATGTATATACATCAGCCACTGAATCTACCTGGCTCACTAGGCTTTTGCTACCCTTTAACACAGCTCTTCGATAGTTGGCATACCTAACTGCACGTTCCTTAGTAACATTCTCTGCTGGGGCAACTTCATCTTTTGCTGTTCCTGCTTGATTCTTTATAGCTATGACATTTCCTCCTTGGGTAATGATAACTTTTCTGTTCTTATCTTTATGCTTGACTGCCTCCACTGTTTTGGTCAGCACTTCAATTACCTCTGTTCTGGGCATCTTTATGGCTTTCTCTCCTTTATGCACTTTCTCAGCTTCTTTAACTTGCCTCCTTGTAACCGGCCTTCGTGGTTTGAACATAAACTCCTCACTAGGCTCATCAAACCTTAATCTCTTCGAAGCTTTTGATTTCTTAGTGCTCTCAGGAGATGATTGAGTCAAGTCAATATGCATAGGTTCAAGATGCACTGGTTCTTCCTGCTCAAATTCAATTGCCTCAAGTAAATCACTTAAGCTGGCTTTTGAAATTGGACTTTCCTCAACAGCTACTGATTTACCTTTCTCCTTGCTTAATTGACCCCTTGTTTTAACTCTTGATGCTCTTTCGAACACAGCTGATCCATGTACATCTTTCTTGTGCTTGACCTTTTCCTTTGATGATTACTGAGGTGGCTGAGGTGGCTCTTTAATAACCAAGGGCTTGACTGGTTTGTCCAACTGAGATTTAACTTTCTTTTTCTCCCTAGCCTCCTTCCTAAGATCAGCTATTGTAGGTTCTTCCATTGATTCTTCTCTTTCCCTAACAGGCTGTGGGGTGAGACCTGTCTTATTCTGGAAACCGGCCATATAGATGAAAGAATTCCAATCCCTACCAATTTTTTGCAGAGCATCCAACACTAACAGTTTGACTAGACCATGATGAAATAGTGAGGTCTCACAATCATCCTTTCTCAATTGAACCTTGTCACACATCTTGCTGAGGCTTCGAAACAGGTAAAATGGGATGTCTATAGATGTTTTACCCGTAAAATGCAGCAACAACTTAAAATGATAGGAATAAACTTTGTTATATCTGCCCTCACAAGTTAAATACTTTTGAATACAGGTAAGAAGCATAGCATAGTGTTCTTTAACATAACTTCTAGGCACAGCCTTGGTTAAATCTTCATTCGCATAGGCTTCCTTCAAGAATTCTTTACAGGGGCTCATATCAAATTTGAAATTTTTAAACCACTCCTGCCCCCCTCTGGGAATCTCAGTCACACTAGCAATAGCCTCTGGAGATACTGGGAATTCTAACATAGATACCTTGGAATTTAAGCCTGTAAAATTCAAGGCAAACTCTTTTGTTACCTGAGTGTGTCCTCCCTTCAGCTTTTCATAGAAACTCCAGCAACCAGTGTCCTTGAAGGCCCTTTTAACACCTTCATCCCTCAATGCAAGGTCCAATCCTTCAGGTTCTGCCCTTTGACACCTTCCAGACCGATGCTCCTTCTTTTCCATTATGCTTTGAAATATTTCGCACAGCAAAACACCACCAGCCTCAACTCGAAAAGCAAATTCAAATTTTAGAACGCAGGCTCGCTTGCAATCAGGCTCTCTTGAAGAAGAAACTCGGGTTCATTTTCAATTCAAATGTCTTAACATATAAGCTGGCCACTCCATGCAATATTAACAAACATCATGACACAACCATATATGACAAAACCGTTTAAATGAACTTAATGTGCATGACTATGAACCTATTGGTGGAATGATGGCTCGTAAGTGCTTGGAAGGTACACCAACTGACAACAACCGAACGAACAAAATGACTCATCCCTGGACATGACATTTTACGAATCTGTGCTGCGAAAATCCCCGAATCCGCGATTTCGTAGCGCAGACAGTTATAATTTAGCGACATGCGCTGCGAAATGGCTGACGCTACGAAAAGGCTAAAACATCATTGCGCTGCAAAATCAACCAATAAAACTGCACTGCGAAAATGCGAAAAGGACACATGACATATACGAGATAAGAGATGTCTTATTCAATCACGATGAAGGATGACTAACGGTTTTGAAAATGATTCTCATTAATATCATTGAAAAACATGACCCCTAAGTGGTAAACATAGGATAACAACCATTTGACACCCATTTTTGACAATGAAACTTTGGACAAAACTTATATACATGTGACTGCAGTTCTAGGTGATAACAGAAGACAAAGGGCATGAGGTAGTATTCAGAGATGGGAAGGCCTACCTCAAGCATATTTCTTTATGTTAAATAAAGCAATTTGATGTCATGATCTAGGGCCTCTACACATTAGAGGAAGATGCATGCACAACCTTGAGGAGAAAGGCATGGATTAGAGATGTTGTGGTTGTGAGGGAGCATGATTTAGCTCTCAAGAGGAAGTCTGAGCTAGTTGGTAGTTGGGTTGACCAGGATGATGATGACGATGAGGACCAATTAGAGACCTCCAGTAGGAGGAGAGTCTGAGCCAAGTGGGCAGAGGGATAATATGTAGCTATACCTCTAGGTGTGAGGTGTTGCAATGTGAAGCAATAGTCCCAAGAGTTGCAGAAATTAGGGTGGGTAGGGTCCATAGAGGTGTTTTTGTCTCATGGATCATTACCTTGCTACGGGGGCCCATAATATTCAGTAGCGGGAGGATGAATTTCAGTTAGATATAGAGGAGTGTAGAGCAGAGTTGACAGCAGAGCATGAGGCTCAGTAGTAGAGTCAACAACAACATGGTTTTCCCAGTACCCATTTGCAAATTGATTCAGTGATTTTATTTTATTTTATTTATTTATTTATTTTATTTTTATTTATTTATTTATTTTTATTTATTATTTATTTATTTATTTATTTTTATTTTTTATTATTTATTTATTTATTTTTTTTTTTTTTTTTTTTTCAGTTGCAAATGTTGCAATAGCAATAGCAACAGTGGGAGGTGTTGCATGCAATACATTCAAAACGTGATGGATCAGGATCAATGTGAATCCCTTTCTTGCTGAGAGGGAGTGCTGAAAATCAACAAGAAATTCATAAATTAATTTTCCCTTGAATTAAATTAGGAGAAAATTTTAATTCCACATCACAGGAAAACTTGTACGAGTTAACTAAGTTAATTTGACTCAGTTGGTTCAATTAATTCAAGTTGAGGGTCTAAATTGAGTCATGTAAAGTGTTTCCTTGTTTATAGGAGAACTGGTTGAGTTTATTTTGAGTTGTAATTAATTAATTCAGTTTAACTGAGTTAAAGTCAGTTAAACTATTTCCAATTGTTGGAGGAACTAGTAGGAGGTCTAGCAGTGGGGTGTAGCTTCAGTGTTCAACAAGTTAACTGATAAATCAACCATAAATAACACATGCATGTGTGATCTACGAGTTACCCATTTGAGATTGGAGTTCAAGGGTAGTGTACTATCAATTGTATAATCATCCAAATTGTGCAGGTGGTGCATGCAGTTAGAGGAATGCCTATGATGGATTGTACAGTTATGGATGAGGAATTTCCCTAATTAATAGGGGCTAATTCCAAGGAAACAACAAAAGGAAATAGGGACTTGGTAAAGCAAAAAAATTGTTAAGTATTGGCCAAGGATTGTCTAGGAAGTAGTGAGATAGATTATACTTGTGAAAAGATTGTTCAGGTTGAATATGCATTGTATTTCTTCCCTATTTTTCTGATCTAATGCAACATCAGGAAAATAAGCAAGTTAAGCAGGTATGGAGGAAGAAGAATTTTTATAGTCATTGCAACAAAGGTTGTCATAAAAGAGATACATGTTGGAGGCTCCATCCAGAGCAATGTCCCAAGGACAAAGCACCTGTGCAAGAACCAATTGACAAATTTGTTTAACAAGTGAATCCGCCATAGGGAGATGACCCATTCACTTTCATGAGTGAGAGATAGTTTTTCTAGATATGGTAGCTTGTCATGGCCACATTTTGTAAATCACATATAGTGATTTGATTTGTAAAAGTGATGATGTGTTTTCAATCGCTTATTAAAGCAACGATGATGTTTTGGCCTTTTGATGATAACTGGGGTATTGATTTCTATTCTGATTTAAACTTGACCAAAGATGTGTCTTATAAACTCTTGGCAAGTATGGGGATGCTTGGGTCATGTAGGTGTTAGGTCATCACTAAGTGTGACCTGTCAAGACACTTATGGGGCAAAAAATGTAACACAACAATTGCAGACTATGTTCGTGCTTTTGGAGGACCGAAATATCTTATGTGGGGAGGAATGATCCTGGTGGCTCCAAACACACTCAAATTTAGAAGTGGCCTTGAAAAATCTCAAAAATCAAAGTCCTCATATTGAAGTGAAATTAGGACCAAATCGTAGTGCTTGTCATCCTAATTCCAACATGTGAACGATACTCAAATCCGAGTTTGTATGGTCAAGTTATAGCTGGTCAAATTTTTGGTCAAACTTGGCCAAGTGGTAAGCTTAAGGATGCAACAATTTGGCTGAGTCCTGGCGCATGGAGTCTTGCCACCGGAATGGGAAAATTTGTCGAATCGTTAATTTTTCTAGTGACCCCTTATTTTGGAAAATTTTAAAAAGGCTATGTGGTTATTATAAAAGTAAAAAAAATAAAAATTAAAAGGGGGGCATGCCAGACCCGCCCACCCCACTGGTTTCATATATTGATAAATATAAAGTTCAAAGGTCAGGGTGGCAGGTTGCAACCCCTGCCACCCCCAACAGAATCATATGCCACATACATGTTGAATGTAACGTGGAGCGGGCAGGGTTCGAACCCACCCGACCCACATGGGTCAGCCCCGTACTGCCGATGGCTATGTTAACCGCCAACCCAAAACCAGTCAAACGATAAATGTTATATGCCGATGGTTTAAAATAAACTCCAACAGTACTTCAAAAATGGTCGGGTTTGGGGTTGGAACTTCTGACCTCCCCCCCACCAAACTAAGGACTTTAACCAACGTGCCCAGTGACGCCCTCCAAACGAATATAAAAACCTTTCAAATCAGTGAACCAGGCAGTGGCGACGGATTGGAGTGGTGGAACCTTGCCTAGGAGGAGAAGTGGAACCGTGAGTGAGGAGAATCTCTTGATGCCAAAAAGGTTCCCTTAGTGGGCCAGAGGTGCCAGTGTCAGAATGTGACAAATTTATAGTCATTTTTGCACGTTTTCTCGCTAGGAGTCCAATCGTGAAGTATGTTTCCCCATATGAATAGAATAAATACAGGTGTCCAAAAGCAAGGAATCTTTGGAGAATCTTGTGGAATCTAAAAGATTCTCTTGGAGGCTGATTCTTGCTAGTGTCGGAATGATGCCGAATTTATAGTCATTTTTCACAAAATTTCACAGAGAGCGCAGTGGTGTGCTAAAAATATTCATTCGAGCAACATCATTTTCTACCATCTTTAGGAAGGAATCTTTGGGGGAATCTTCAAGATTCCCTAGGGTCTATAATTTGACGATGTCAAAAAGGGGCAAAGTTTATAGTCATTTGACACAATTCCGTGCCATGAATTTAGCAGTGATCTCTGTTTCAACAGCTGGGCTTTTCATTTTTCGGTCATCTCCGAAAGTGGAGGTATATGATGCAATTATTTCATGATTTTCTTATGATTTGCTGAGATGATATTTTTATTGTTGAGATCCCTGATTACCATTATGTTGAGGGATACTTGTATGCCACATCATGTGAGATTTTATTAGTTTTTCATGTTGAAGGAATGCCACTCTAGTTGAGGGTATTCATCCTTGTAATGAAAAAGAATATGCCATGTTCATCATCATCATTTGCAACATTTATGAAGTGACCTCCCCACTCTTAACACCAGGGCCCAGAGATGTAACCCATACTGGGTGAACTCCATTATCAATGAGTTTGTGTCCTTGATTTGATGGTCGTCATTATGTTTTATCTTCTTTACAATATGCACATGTGGATTTTCATGCTATTTTGAATTCAATTATGCTAACATCACAGAAGTGAAAGATCTTGGTTAATTCCGGTAGCTAAAGAGATCTGGATCAAGTTTGGAGGCAATATTGGATGACAATGGGTTGCTAGAATACATCAAGGCAGATGTTGCAAAACCTCAAGCATCTAATGCTCAAAAACTTGCCCAGTGGAAGAAATATGTAGCCAAGGTGAGGAGAATCATCTTGGAGGGAGTACGAGATCGTATTGTCTTGACTCTCCACTAAAAGGAAACTCTATTCATGATGTGGAAAGCACTGATAGAATTGTTCGAGAATAGTAGTGACCACATGAATATGACACTCAAGGAAGAACTTCGAAGTATCAAGATGCAGAAGAATGACACAATTCCATAATATCTAAGCAAGTTTACACAATGTCGTGATGAACTTGGTGGGGTTAGTGTTAATGCCTCTAAAGAAGACTTGGTAGCTCTCACCCTTCTAGGCCTTCCCAAGAGCTGGCACAATTATCAATATTTGATGAATGGGAGGGAGAAACTGCCGAGTTGGGAGCACCTATGGTCCAACTTGGTGTAGGAGGAAATAATGAAGAATACTAAAGATGGGACTTCATCCAAGGGCGACGATGAAGAAAATTGTGCATTGGATGGAAAGGCAAAGAAGGGAAAAGGTAATAAATCCCAATCCAAACCAAAATCTAGTCAAGGGGGGAAGAAGAAAGACTTGTCCAGAATCAAGTGCTTTCACTTTCATGAATTCAAGCACTATGCCATGAAGTGTCCACACAAGAAGATAAGAAAGAATACCTTAGGATGAGTAGCTAGTGAAGCTTTGGATTCATAGTTTGAGTTTGAATTTACCCTCATTTCATGCATGGACAACATAGTGATGGGGAGTGTGTGGCACTTGGACTCAGGTGCTTCATTCCATATGATGGGGAATCGAGAATTTTTCAGTGACTTGGAGGAAAAAGAATTGTAGACGCACATTGAGATGGGGGATGATAGAAGGTATAACACGATTGAGATTGGTACATTCACCTTTCAGAGGGAGTCAGGGTCCCCCTCAGGCTCAAGGATGTCATGTTTGTTCCAGGCCTAAAGAAAAATATTATCTTTGTTGTAGTTTTGGAAGACTGTGGTTATGATGTGATCTTCAGCAAAGGAAAGGAATTCTTGAGACACAACCATGAGATAGGTGAAGCATATCGAGGTTCTTGTGAAGAACTTGTACAAGCTAGAAGTGTAAGATTCTGCTACATTGAGCACAAAGGTGGAGAAGGTGCAGAGCCACAATGTCGGTGCTCTTTCGCTAGAAGACTTGGCCATTTTCATCATGGCGCTTTGAATATTATTCAACAGATAACCATAAGCCTCCCCAAAGGATCACTAGAGTAACAAGATACATGAAAAGTGTGTACCTTGGGAAAGTACACAAAAGGTACTTTCCATGATTGGGACAACAAATCACATGCAATCCTTGAAAGGATCCACTCTGATATCTGTGGACCTTTCTCGACAACCTCCACTACCAAGCACAAATATTTTGTCATTTTTATTAATGACTTCTCATGGAAGTGTTGGATCTTCTTCATGCAGAAGAATGATGAGACATTCTCCAAGTTTGTAGAGTTCAAGGCATTGGTTAAGAAAGAAATGGGAAAGAAGGTGAAGGCTATCAGGAGTGATAATGGAGGTGAGTATGTGTTGAATGAATTTAAAAATTTATGTGCAAAAGAAGGGATTCGACGAGAGTTGACAACACCCCACAACCAGCAACAAAATGGGGTGGATGATAGGAATAACCATAGTATTATGGGAGCAACAAGGGCGATGTGGCATGATCAAGGCCTACCTATGAATTTGTGGGCTGAGGAATGCAACACAATAGTCTATTTGTAGAACCAGTGTCCTCATCAGATTCTAGTCATGATTACACCAGAGGAGGTTTTCTCGGGGAGAAAGTCAGATGTGTGGCACTTCAGGATCTTTGGAGCCTTTGTTTACTACCATGTCTCTAAAGAATCAAGGAAGAAGCTAGAGCCGACAACAGAATTGGGGGTATTTGTGGGTTACACAGAAAATCCCCACAACTACCTTGTGTACATGCTGTCCATCATAATGATAGTTGTGCGAAGAGATGTAAAATTTGATGAAGACAAAGCCATGCAATGCTCTCTTGAGAGGGAGTTTCAAATTCTACGAGAATAGGAGCTTTGACCTCCAAAGGGGGAACCTTAGGAAGTTGTGAAGCAGCTAAAAATTGAGGAGAAGAGAGTGGAGACAACCACTCAAGCAAAACCATCTAGAAAAGGCAGGAAAAGGACAAAGGAAGCTGAGAGACTTGTGAAAGTTGCGAGGGAGAGTGTGGGCACTCCTTCAAATCAACGCAGGAAGAGAAGGTCACCATATTGGTACACTATCTACATGGCTCTAATGACTAAGCTTGTAGAGATTGAGCCATCCTCTTTCAAGGAAGTAGTAGAGAAACCTGTATGGGTTGATGTAATGGTGGAGGAGTATGAATCCATTGTAAATAATAGTGTTTGGGAAGTGGTCCCAAGACCAATAGATAAATTAGTTGTGGGTTTGATATGGATCTTCAAGGTAAAGCATGCAATAGATGGAAGCATAGAAAGGTACAAGTCCAAATTTGTGGCCAAGGGGTACTTTGAGCTTGAAGGGATTGACTATAAGGAGACCTTTTCTCATGTAGCAAGGTACTCACCAATAAGATTAATCCTTGCTCTAGTTACATAGATGGGGTGGAAGATTCACCAGATGGATGTGAAAACAACATTCCTCAATGGAGTTATTGAGGAGGAGATGTATATCAAGTAACAAGAAGGCTTTGAGACTTTTGATCGGGAGTCTCAGGTGTGTAGACTCAAGCAAGCATTCTATGGTGTCAAGAAAGAACCTCGTGCTTGGTACACTGAGATTGATAGCTATCTCACCAGTTTGGGCTTCACAAAAAGTGAAGAAGATGAAAACCTATATCATATTTTAGTATAAGGTAAATTGTTGATTATTGTCTTATATGTTGATGAATTTATTTTCACTAGTGATGAGAAACTGATCATATCGTGCAAGGATGACCTTGCAAGAGAGTTTGAAATGAAGGACATGGGTCTCATCCACTACTTCCTTGGATTGGAAGCATGGCAAGGTGATGGTGAACTGTTTGTATCTTGAGGAAAGTATGCCAACAAGATACTTCAGAGGTTCCACATGGAGAGTTGAAAACCCATGGAGACACATCTAGCGACCAACTAGAGGAAGGAGGATTCCACTTCAGGTGAGGAAGTGGATGCTACTGCTTACTAGTAGTTGGTGGGTTCACCAATGTATCTTGTGAACACACGACCATATATGTGCTATGCAATAAACCAACTGAGTCAAGCTATGGTTAGGCCAACCAAACTATTTTGGAGGGTAACTAAGCATGTTCTACGGTACCTCAGAGGCACTACCTAGTTTGGACTATGGTATAGATGGATAGAGGGAGTGAATATGTGTGGCTTCACAGATGCATATTGGGTGGGGAGTCCATCAGACCAAAATAGTACATTAGGCGGAATTTTTAGTGTTAAGTCTGTAACGGTTTCTTGGCAACAGGAAGCAAAGATCTATGGCACTCAGGTCGGTAGAAGCAGAATGCATGGTTGCAAGTCAAGCAACATATGAGGCGATCTGGATGAGAAAGATGCTTGTTGGATTGTTTAATCAAATGATGGTCCAATTGTGATCTACTGTGATAATCAGAGTTGCATCAAGCTCTCTGAAAATCCTTTTTTTCACGATCGATCCAAGCATATAGATATCTGATATTACCATTTACGATATTGTGTGCAGAGGCGGATAATGTTGTTGCAATACACTCCAATAGAGGAACAAGATGCTGGTATTTTGATAAAGGCCTTGTCAAGAGGGAAGTTCGATTTCCATAGTGCAGGATAGGGGTGGTTTATAATACCTTTCTTGCTAAGAGGAAGTGTTGAAAATGCATCAATAAAATTTGAGTTTGGCTTTGCCTTGATCAAATTAGAGAAAATTCAAATTTCCATTTCGGCAGAAATATTGAAGGTAGTTAGCTGAGGTGACATGGCACTTGTCACTCAGTTAACTCAGTTAATTCAAGTTGGGGAAGCTTGATTTCAGTTCAGTATGATTTATTTCTAATTTGCAGCAATCTATTTAAGTTAAATTGAGTTTTAGTCAGTTAAAATGTAGAAATTTAATGTTTAGATTTAATACTGCACATGAAATTTACTAGGTCACAAGACTTGAAGCTACTCTACTCATCTATGGAAAACAAATCACGATCAACAATTTTTTTTATTAAAATTCATAAAGATTCAACACACATACAAATATATCTATCTAGGGGAAAGAAAATTCTCAAAACCCCTTACTATCTGTATTGTGTTAAGCAAAGAATAGAGAAGAAATACAATGCTTTCTCAAGCCTGAGAACCTCTCCATTAGTATAATATATCTCACTGCCTCACAAATTGAATCAAGCCAATACTTAGCCAATTTATCAACTTTCCAAGATCCTATTTCCTTGCATTGTTTGATGAGGAATTATCCCCATATTAGTTAAGGAAATTACTCATTGAGAATTGTGCAATTCCTTTAAGCCCTTCTTTGACTACATGCACCACCTGTACAACTTGGAAAATTCTACAATTGATAGTAAACTTCCCTTGACCTCCAATATCAACTGGGTAACTTAAATTATTTTCATGCATGAGTTAATTTATGCTAATTGATCAGTTAACTAGATGATCACCCAATGTGAAAAAAGTTACACAACCTTGACTGAACCTCCACTAGTTCTACTAACAGAGAGAACTACTTACACTGACAATAACTCAAATTAATGGAAATAGATTACTACAAATTAGCAATCAATCATGTAGAACTAAACTCAAGTGTCTCCAACTCAAATTTAATGAGTTAACTGAGTGACAAGAGCTGTGCCACCTCAGTTAACTACGTCTAAGTATTCGGCTAAAATTGAAATTGAAATTTCTCCTAAATTAATCAAGGCAAAATTAGAATATGAATTCCTTATTGCATTTGCAACACTCCCTCTCAACAATAAAGGGATTATAATCTACCCCGATATATCACCTTTGGAATGCACAACACTTCCCTTTGTTGCTACTGCTACTGCAACATTTGCAACTAAGAAGCATCAAAAAATAAAACACAAACTGAATCAACTGTGTCTGCAACTATCTACTAAGAAAATTGTGTTGCTATTGACTCTGCTACTGAGCTTCCTTCTTTGATGTCAACACTCCTATTCACTGCTTAGTATCTGACTAATACTAATCCTCATTCTATTGAATACTATAGGCCCCTGTAGCAAGGGTAATGATCCATGAGACAAACACACCTTAATGGACCCTGCCCAAATTTATGCATTCTTCGACTAAGGATCTACATCGATCCACCTCCCTCCTAGAGTTATAGATGCATGTGCTCCCTCTACCCACTTGGATCAAACTCTCCCCTTGTTGGAGGTCTCTGGTTGAGTAGATGTCTCCACTCTTCCTTGTGTCTGCTTCTCCATTTGTGGATGTTCCAAAACTTATTCGGGCTTCTTTTGAGGCTACATGTTGAGAGGTATAACATGATCCCTCTCAACCAGAAAATCTCTACTCTCTGCCTTTCTCCTCAAGGCTTCACATGCATCTTCTATCTCAAGTGCATACAGGTTCTTGACTTGAACCTCGATCCGCTTCACCTGTCCTGTGGCGATATGTATCAGGAAAGCCTTCCCTTTGTTGAATATCACATCGTAGCCACGGTCTTCCAACACAACGACAAAGACAAGATTCTTCTTTAGACCCGAAACAAACATCACATCCTTGTGTCTGAAAAGGGAGCTTGATTCCCTCTGAAAGGTGATTGTACCAATGTCAGTCACACTGTACCTTCTGTCATCTCCAAACTCAATGTTCATTTGAAGATCCTTCTCCTCCAAATCACTGAAAAAATATCTATTCCCCGTTATATGGAAAGAGGCACCACTATCCAGGTACTGCATGCTCCCCATCACTGCGACTTCCATGCATGTGATGAGAGTGAAATAAAGCTCGAATTGTGAAGCCAAAGAGTCACCTGCTGCTGCTACTGCAAGCTCCTTGCTTGCCTTTTTCTGTGGACATTTCATGGCATAGTGCTCGAATTCATGACAGTGAAAGCACTTGATTTTGGAAAATTAGTTTTGCTTTTCCTCTTGGCTATAGTGAACCTCACCTTGGTACTTCTTCCCTTTTGAATTCTTTCTCTCGCTGTCTAATGCAAAGTATTTTTCCTCTTCGTTGGGAGAGATCCCATCTCTGGTATTCCATCTTATTTCTTCCTGCACCAAATCGAACCAAATGTGTTCCCAATTTGGTATATTTTCCCTCCCATTCACCAAATTCTGGTAGCTGTGCCAGCTCTCGGGAAGGCCTAGAAGTTCTAGGCTTACCAGATCATCCTCTGCTATAGTAACACCAACTTGATCAAGTTCATCATGACATCTACTGAGGTACTATGGTATTCTGTCCTTCGTTTGCATATTGATATTCGAAGCTTTTGTTTCTATAGCAGCTTCTTGTGGTCACTACTATTCTGGAAAAAATCTGTCAATGCCTGCCACATTGCATATGGAGTCTCTTTCCCATGGAGATTCGAGACAATATGGTCTCGAACTTCCTCAATATAATCCTCCTCGCCTTTTCTATACACTTCTTCCATTCTGCTAGATATTGAGTATAAGATGTTGGAGGCTTTAGGATATCATTATCTATGACTTTCTTCAACCCATTATCTTCCAACACTGCCTCCATCCTTTCCTTCCAAGAAAAATAATTCAAGCTACCCTTAAGGTCACAATCGAGTCTCAGTCCATACAAATCCATCATACTAGCTCTGAAGAATTGATCCTGCAAATTCGATCCACCTGCAAAGACAACTTTGAATTCTCTTCTCTACTATGATTCCTGCTCTGATACCATGTAGAAATTTAATGTGTAGATTCAAAACTTCTCATGAAATTTACTAGATCACAAGAATTGAAGCTACTCTACTCATCTGCGGAAAGAAAATCATGATCGAGAACACAAATCATTAACATGCATCAAGATTCAACACACATACACAAATTTATCTAGGGGAAAACAATTTCTCAAAACCCCTTACTATCTGTATTGCATTAAGTAAAAAATAGAGAAGAAATACAATGCTTTCTCAAGCCTGAGCAACTGCTACATTAGTATAATCTATCTCACTGCCTCACCAACTGACTCAAGCAAAAGCTTAGCCAATTTCTCAGCCTGCTAAGATCCTATTTCCTTACGCTATTTGATGAGAAATTAGCCCCCTATTAATTAGGGAAATTATTCATTGAGAATTGCACAATTCCTTTAGGCCCTTCTTTGACTGCATGCACAACCTGTACAACTTGGAAAATTCTACAACTAATAGTAGACTACCCTTGAAATCCAATCTCAACTGGGTAACTCGAATTCTCTGCATGCATGAGTTAGTTTAGGCTAATTGATGAGTTAACTGGATGATCAATCAACATGAAAAAAGTTACACAACCTTGACTAAACCTCCAATAGTCCTACTAACAATGAGAACTAGTTACACTGACAATAACCCAAATTAACTAAAATGTATTACTACAAATTAACAATCAATCATGTAGAACTGAACTCAAGTGTATCCAACTCGAATTTACTGAGTTAAATGACTGACAAGAGCCATGTCACCTCAGTTAACTACCTCCAAGTATTCTGCTGAAATTGAAATTTATCCTAATTTAATCAAGGAAAAATTAAATTAGGAATTTCTTGTTGCATTTTCAACAAAAACTAGTTCTAACTGTTGGAGGAACTAGTGGAGTTCAAGTTGTGGAAGTGTAACTTCAACCACACTCATTGATCAACCAATTAACTAATCGATCATCCCAAAATAACTAATACATGCAGAGAATTCAATTTACCCAGTTGAGATGGATATTCCAAGGCAATGTACTATCAATTGTAGAATATTTCGAAGTGTACAGGTGGTGCATGCAGTTAGAGGAAGAACCTAGATGAATTACGCAATCCAATTTAGGGAATTTCCTAAATAATAGGGGCTAATTTCCTCATGGAACAACACAAAGAAATAGGAGCTAGGAGGGCTTGAAAATTGGCTAAGTGTTGACCAGAGTCAATCAGTCAGGCAGAGAGATAGACTATACACTTGCAAGTTGCGGTCAGGCTTGAGCAAGCATATGTATTCATCTCTATTCTTTGATTAATGCAATACAAATAGGAAGGGTTTTGAGCAGTTGATTTCCCTTAGATAAATCTCTACGCATGTGTGATGTTTCCTTTTGCATGTCTATGATTTTTGTTCTAGATTGTGAATTAACTTTCGTAGAGCAGTAGAGTAGATTTGAGACTTGTGATTTAATAAATTTCATGAGTAGTTTTGAATATACATCCTAATTTCTACAAAATCCACCCCTCAAATCCATCCCAAGGAACAACATCCTTTGACCTCTCAGCCTCAGGCGCTTGTTGTTTCTTACCACTCCATGGCTTATTTCGTGGAGGCTATTCCAGAAGAAGTTCATAGAACTATATCAGAGGTTGAGGAGGAGGTTCGTTATAGTCACAAATTTATTCCAAATTATCATGTTGATAGGGAAAACAAGGAATTGGATTCTAGTGACCAACACTTCAACCTAGTCTTGCCAAATTTCTGATATACAAACTGTCAATCTATATTGGAATATAAAAATTCTTATGGGAAGGGATATCATAGAAAGAATAGACACACATCAAGAAATTTTTGTGTGCATTGTAGAGATGATGGAAAAAGTGGAGAAGTTAGACAAGAAGGGTTTTGTTCTGTCCAAGAGACTGGTAGACCTTGCATTCACCCCATCTGAAGATGATAGTGATCCTCCTCCATCAATCTAGTTGGACTGTCCATTATGATGATATGCTTAGGTGATAAAGGCTTTTTGTTATGGTTTTATATTGTAGCAATGTTCTAGTGATGGTTGTCAATTTTGGCAAAGCATCTATGTTAGTTTTCTTTACAGTTTAAATGATAGAATATTAGCTTTGTTGATATGTAATACAGAAATTTTGGATCTTTGCTATTGATTTGATTTCTTAAGTGGAAAACTAATAACACATGAAAAAATCCTATGTACTTTGTTTTGAAATTAATATAAAGTACCTTACTTTGAAAAAAAATTATGAATAATTTTTAAGATCATTATCTTTGTTTATATTATTACTGATTTTTTTTTCCTTATATTCATTTATTAACCTTATCTCTCTTATAAGAACACAATGAGTGTTGTGCCATGAATATTTTTAATATTTTATGCATTGTGGCAACTCTCTAATATTAATCCCACATGGCATAGAATAGACAGTGATGAGGTGCATTGTTAAGTCACTCTGCGATGTGAAGGTCACTGGTTCGAAACTCCATTGGCAAAAATCCAGTCATGTTAAGGGCTAGAGTGGCCCAGGTCAAGTGCGATCCTTGGGTGATTTTGACGGCTTA
This sequence comes from Pinus tabuliformis, assembly GCA_031772625.1. NCBI lineage: Eukaryota > Viridiplantae > Streptophyta > Pinopsida > Pinales > Pinaceae > Pinus > Pinus tabuliformis. Next base: position 1,212,577,219 of record CM062809.1, on the reverse strand, counting down.
AATGCCCTTGGGTCACGGTTTCTCAAGCCATAGGTTAAGCTTGATGTAATCTTTGTTGAACTTAGACCTCTTGAGAAACAAAAAAAACTTACTAATATTAAACATTCAAGTTGTAGCAAGAACAATCGTGCATTAACATCTTGTATCCTTTGCAAATACCTCTACATCATTTGTAGATAAATATTTTAATTTCAATTGAAATGTTTTGGATGTTACAATTAAATTTAACCTCTTTTCTTATAAGTTTTATAAAAAACATTCAATTCAAACCTAGGGAAATTAATAATATTAGTTATTTTACTTTCTTACAACCAATGAAATTATTTTTTCTAATTATTTATCTATAATCAATGCTTCACTTCCACAACATAATAGTATGTGTATTGAACTATAGTCCAAACCACAATTTTATAAGACAAATACAATCTATAATCAATGCTCCACTTCCACAACATACTATAATCAATGCTCCACTTACACAACATACTAGTATGTGTATTGAACTATGGTCCAAACCACAATTTTGTAAAACAAATACATGTGCAACCTATACAATGGAAAGTGTGTTCAAAGTGTTTTTGTTTCTTCATACCTTGATTTTGCCTTTATACAAGTTGCCCATGTCCAAGAATGTTTGCCCATTGTTTAGAATCTCTGTATATAATATTTTGTCACCATAAAATTTTAATATATAAATATAAATTTATTTAAAATTAGTTTTTTTTAATTAATTGGTAATTTTTAAAATTTGTTATATAAGTATATTTAATATCAATTAAATTATTTTGAGATATTGTAATTAAATTTAATTCATTTTATAAAAACTTTATGCAAATACATCCAATTTAAAATTGAAGAAAAATTATAAAATTATTATTTTTTCAATCTTTATTAATTATTGTAACTATTTTTTTTATAATCAATATTCCACTTTGACAACCATGCTAGCTTCTATATCGAAGAATAAGTCAAACAACAATTTTAAAGACATATCCATGTGGTTTTGTACAAATAATTGAAAGGTCAATTCAAAATGTTTCTACTTAGCTTGAATTTCCTTTTACCCAAAGTCTCTTATGTCCCAAAATGTTTGCACATCATTTTAATTTTCAATGTAATGTTTCTTTTGATAGAATTTTAAAATATATATTTAAACTTATTTTAATATAAATATAAATTTATTATTACTATTATTTTGAAGTTTGGTAAGTGTTTTTCATTCATTCATTTTTAAAATGAGGTTACATCCATGAAAGACGTTCAGTGGCCTTAACCTGTCCATTGGGAAACTAGGTTTGTTGGCCACCGAAACTTATTATAAGCCATCCAAAATCTCAATAACTATAATCTGTCAAACAAGGCCTTATAGCCCTGAATGTCTAAAAACCAGTGTTCATCTACATAGTTGTAATATATGATACTATTTGACATATACATCAAAAAGTTCAACAAAAAAACAGCCATAACAGAACTAAAAACTAATCATCATCAGAGGACTCCACAGGGGCAGGGTCCTTAGCACTAGATTCGGGTAATTCTGACTAGGGGAGGCATGGAATGTGCTTTTCGATACGGCCAAGGTGAACATTCTATTGGAGTTCAAATATGAATTATGAATTTCACCCTTCTTCACATTTATTGTCAACTTGAGGTTTGTTAATTGTTTTAAGACTATTGTGCAAAATTTATGCAGGCCACATGTTCCCTACCCAACATAGAGCATTCACAAAGTACATGGACCAACAAGCATAATAAATGGAGTAACAACAAACTAAATACAGTAACAAAAAATTGCAGTAACAACAGTCTAAATTCACAAAAACTCAAAAATTCAATAAATCATTAACAACAATAGAAAAAGCAATCATAACAATACAACCAACATAAATCCATGCACACAATTAATCCAATAACACCTATTCAGGAGAGTGGATCTGACTCTTCAATCAGGGCTGTGGCAGAGAGCGAAGATCACACAAAGTTCAGGAAATCAAACTTTGCATTAATAAAGAAGAAAATACAATAGAAGTCTATTGTTACACCTCTTAGATCCCCCCTACATTTCTGCTCTGTTAACCCTTACTTAAACATTGTATCATTACATAAATAGTATTCAAGAAACTGTTGGGGCAAAGTGATTGCCTGTCATTTAATTTGTCAACCCGAGGGTTTCGTAAACTTGTGAAGCATGTATGCACTGTATGTGCTAGAAATTGTCTTTCAGTTTAGAACAATCTAACTAGAAAATAAAGAAAACCAATTCATCTAATCGATGAAATCAAATAATGAAAATGAAATTCAACTAACCTGTGAAATAAAAAACAACTAATGTATACTTAGTTACTCTAGCATTCAATTATGAAGTGTTACCTTCTTGAGATGATGTGTAAGCAGCTATTTATACTTTAACTTCTAATGTCCTAGAAAAACAAGTAAAGTGTGCAGAAAATAACTCAGTAATTGCATGTATTAAATATTCAACCATTCAACCTTGAAATATGATTAAATCAATTTCTTAGAATGATCTTTAGGAATATTAGTCAATTCAATTAAATGAGGATCTTAAAAGCAAATATAAAAACACGAAAAAGTAAAGCTCAATGATTGCATAGGTTGAACATTCAATGACCCAATTTGAAGTCACCTTATTGACCTGATATTTTATTCAATTATACAATGAATTGATAGTTTTATCTAAGAAAGTAAATAATAGAACTTGAAAGGAAATTAAATAACTATGAGCTCTTGCCTCAAACTTAATCCAATTGGAAAATACATAAATCTATCCTATTGAAATGTTTTTAGAAAACAAATATTACAGAGTCATTCTAAAAATAATACTAAGAAAGCAAATGAACTTTAATATATAAAAGCAATTAAATCTCACACATTTTAGGTAGCTGATCTAAAAGTGTGAGAGATGGTAAATCGAGATGCTCCATATGTAAGCAAAACCAAGTCAAAATGAAGGAACATTCATGAGTAAGGTGCCACAATCTAATTTTGTATTCAAAGCTTGAGCATAACTCCAATTTTACACATGAAAATGATAGGAGAAAACTTCCTATATTTATACAAAAAGATGAGAAGCTATCTCATTAATGAGAGTCCATGAATCTCTCCCCATATCTCTAGAGTTACAATCAAAATAGGAAATGATAAGACACATGTCTTCTTAGAGTTTCAATACAAATAGGAAATGAGACACATATCCCCATGATCCCATGATTTTCTCCACTTAAATTCGAATTTGGTTTTGGGAGGCCACATAAGGGTTTTTTAGAAGCTTACTTTTGACTTACACATGTCAACAATCTCATCCCACTTGTTATGTATAAGCATATGCACATTATTTTCTATTTTTTAACCATAAATTCACTTAAAAATGTTAAGAATTAATAAAGTTTGGAAAAACATAAATGTGACCCAATAATGATAATGGTAAGGTAAATGTAATGAAATGGAGGTAAATGTAATGAAATAGAGGTGGAGTGAAGATGACAATATGGAAATATAAGTGAAAATGTAATGGAAGTGAACGACAATTTCAAGGCCCAACATACCCCCCAACTGAAGCTATTGCATGTCTTCATGCAATCTTTTACATTAATTCTTTTTTATCCTTGAGCTTTGGCTTAACTTTGCATGATATCATTTAATAACTTCATACTTCTGCAAAATCTTTTAGCTGAATTGCAACATGGTTGGTTCTTATGTTACAACCATATCTTGTTGTTGCATTCATTTTTGATCTTTGAACTTTGCATAATGATAATTTGATTATTGTTGCAAAATATATCTTTATTGGATTATAGTTGGTTCTTATGTGACAACCATGATTGTGTTTGTATCCAATTATCTTTTCAAAAATTTTGAAACGCCTTTGTATGCTCATAAAAATAATGTAATAGTTAATATCTTTTGAAATTATGTAGGCTTTTGAATGTGATATGAATATGAATGTATCCCCCCCAACTGATTATATTGACAATTTTATGAGATGAGAAAGAGAAATGTTTTTTTTTTCAAAAATTTTCATTCTAGCTTTTCAAGGAATTCTATGGTAAAAAGTTAGAAAATGACGTGCCTTAAATTACCTTTTGAAAATGGATGAGCTGTATGTGTTGTGGCTGCAAAATTCTGATCATAATCTTCTTCAAGTGGCTGGAAAATTCATGGAGAAAAGAGTCGAGATGACTTTTTATTTCTTTTATTGAAACTTGCCAAATCTGTTGTGGAATAGTGTTGATTCTGCTGCTGCCATCTGATTCCACAACTGTTATTTGATTTTTCAGCTGTCATTTGATTCCGCAACTGCCATCTAGTTCTGTAGTTGCATATCTTCTACATTTGCTCCAAAATGCTGAAAATGATAGTCTTCATGTCTTCAAAACTCATTGGCACAATCCCTGCTATGTGAATAAATGTTCTGATGTCGAATTGCAGGAAATTGTTGACTTAGTGGCCATTAATGGATGCCACTAGTCAACACGATAACTCTCATCATTGATGACAATGAGAGTCAAGATGCCAAACACATCTTGCTAAGTACGAATAATTTTGTTGTTGTTGAGTATCTAGAAAATCCGATGAACAAGGGACATTGATGTATTCCCATTGTTCATTGGCATGAGGACTTGTCATTAAGGCATGCAAGCCTCAAGGTGTTTTTGAAAGGATTTTAGACTCAAAAGACTATGGACTCAATAATTTGTATTGAAAGGGTCTATTTGCGAAATGAAAAAAGATAGGAAAGGAAAAATGAAAATGGAATATGACAATGGAAAATAATAATGACAATGGGAAATAAGCATGTAAGTGAGCTTCTTGCTTTTATTTGTGGGTCAAGAAGAAAGTGTATGTGAATAAAGGAAAATGAACAACTGACTTTTGTTGGGAAAAATGATTGTGGCTTGTTTTGAATTGCTTGGTTGGATTTATAATTCAAAAGGGAGTAAAGGTAATGGTTTTGATGGATATGGAGATGGACTTGTTCTTATGCTTCACATGGAATCAGTCCTTTAAAGACCAATTGTGCACACAATTAATTTTATTCAATGATCATTTGATCTTCCCAAACCTACAAAAAAACTTGACATAAAGAACGTAAGTATGTTAAAAAAGAAATGATCAGTTTCTTTCTGATTTTTACACAAAATGTCAAATAAAACAGACTAAGGAAAATCAAAAGTGTTATATTTAGTCCAATTCATGATATCGATAACAATCCATTTTTAAGAAATAACCATGAAAATTAAATTAACTCCTTGTTGTCAGATGAATTTATGCACTGTACTCAATAAAACAATTGTCATCACAAAGATTTGTTGTACTCTGCAATTTAAAACTTCATAAAAAAATACACAACAACAATATTAATGCCAAATATTCATAAATCATCTAAATAATTTTCCAATTGTTTTAAAAGCCATTATTGAATTGTTATTTGTGTTGCAAAAATAACATGCTGTCAAAAATATTTGAAGCGAAAAAAATATGAAAAAGTACTTGTAAAAAAAAATTATTTCAATCAAATTTTGCAAGTATTTTTCGCTTTATAAATTGCTTCAATAAATTGATTGCATATGTATTAATCATCATAAATTTCTATCTATATATATATATATATATATATATATATATATATATATCTATTTCACAAATAAAATGATTTTTTTCATTCAATTTTTGAAAATTATTGTTGTTCGTTTCATTACTTCAGAAGTAGGGACCTTTCTCATTCTAGCAGCTGGCATTCCTGGCCTTGGATAAAACTGTGAAATGTGAACATGCAAAAACTTGTATTCTTTGATCAGATTAATAATGGTCTCAAAATTATCTTCCTTTGTTTTGCTTGGAAATCCACATAGCACATCAGTTGCTATCTGCATGTCTGGAACAAGTCATATTAATGTATCAGCCACAAATATGAATTCACTGATTGTGTATTCATGCTTCATAACATTCAAAACAGAATCACTCCTTGACTACACTAGCACATGACGAAACGAGTATACACATGGGTGCAACATTAAGTTAGCAATTTCTTCCAAGTGTTCAAGGATGTAAGGAGGGTAAATCTATTGAAATTTTGAGGAGGAGCAAGAGTCATTGTTTGATTATAAGTCTTAGTGAATTAAATGTGTTATTGCCAGCAAAACCTCGTGCATAAAAAATAATCTGTTTTCCTCACGCAGTCACCAAACAGGGTCCCGAAGAACCGCGATTTTCTCCCGAACGGTTAGAAATATGAGGAAACAGTTTTTGGGTTTTTAAATTCATCCCGTTCCAGAAAAAACCCATGTCCCATTTTTTTAGATTCACCCCGGTTTGCTAAGAAAATTAGTTTTAAAATCAGGTGTCAAGATAGTTTACGCTTTCTGGCAATTACATTTTCTACAAAAATCAATTTCGGATTTGTCCTAAACGTTTGAAAAATCTAGAAAATCATCCATGAGTTACCTAATTGCCCCCGTTCTAGAGAAAACCCATGTCTCAGTTTTTTCCAATTTGCCTCGGTTTGCTCAGAATTTTCATTTTAAAATCATGTGTTTATGTTGCTGCATTTTCTAGAAATGTTCCGGTGATTTTTTATTTGCAGGTTTTGAAGATTGGGCTTCTGACTGCGTGGATGTCTTCCAACAAAGGAAAAGGGAAGATCTAACTATATCAATCATCCTATAGAAAATTTTGGGGGACTCAAAATTTGGAATGAGATAAAATATGGGACAACGCTTTGAAGAAATCTAACCACATCATTTTTGTAATCCCGCAGAAAACTCTTGCATCACAGATGTTAGGATTTTTGCACATGGATTTGCAAGTCTTGCAGTAGCTAAATAATTTTTATGATATAATAACAAAACAATTTTTTTTTTTTTTTATCCTCTAGATCACACGAAGTGCAGAAGGAGAGCATACTTGAGAGATTTATTTTCTTAGCATAGTCAAGATTTTATCAATTGATTCCTCTGTAAATTTTGCAAAAATAAAATGAAAAAGGCTTGATCTCATACCTTAAATTATCGTTCGTGATCTTCACTTGCGCTCCTTGTTCTCAACCATTTTTTTTATTGCAAATTTTTCCTACCAAGGGTTAGTAGATGGGTGGTTCTTACTGCACCATAAAACATCAAATTTATCCTAAAAACTATAAAAATTTATTTTTATTTTTCCTATCTATCTAAAAACTATTTTAATTTTATTTTTTTAAAGTATATTCATGCTTCCAATGAAGCCATTTACGGATTAGAATTTTTGAAATGCTCATATCCCAACTTGAAAAATGTACCTGATTGTTTGTAAGGATATGCGAAATCGACTTGACCTTTCGATTTTCCGCAAAGATCTCTTGAGGAATTGATGAATATTGTGGTGTAACCTCTTCTTGATACCATTCCTCAATGTAGTCTTTAGGTTGAATTTTAGACCCTTTGTCCATAAATGGTTAGTAAAAACAAAAACAAATAAAATACACTCTAAACTGAAAGCTAGTTCCTATGCACACTTCCCCGGCAGCGGTGCCAAAATGTTAGGGCAAAGTGATTGCCTGTCATTTAATTTGTCAACCCAGGGGTTTTATAAACTTGTGAAGCATGTGTGCACTGTATGTGCTAGAAATTGTCTTTCAGTTTAGATCAATCTAACTACAAAATAAAGAAAACCAATTCATCTAATTTATGAAATCAAATAATGAAAATGAAATTCAACTAACCTGTGAAATAAAAAACAACTAATGTATACTTAGTTACTCTAGCATTCAATTACAAAGTGTTACCTTCTTGGGATGATGTGTAAGCAACTATTTATACTTTAACTTCTAATGTCCTAGAAAAGCAAGTAAAGTGTGCAGAAAATAATTCAGTAATTGCATGTATTAAATATTCAACCATTAAATCTTGAAATATGATTAAATCAATTTCTTAGAATGATCTTTAGGAATATCAGTTAATGCAATTACATGAGGATTTTAAAAGCAGATATAAAAGCACGAAAAAGTAAAGCTCAATGATTGCATAGGTTGAACATTCAATCACCCAATTTGAAGTCACCTTCTTGTCCTGATATTTTATTCCATTATACAATGAATTCACAGTTTGATCTAAGAAAGTAAATAACAGAACATGAAAGGAAACTAAATAACTATGAGCTCTTGCCTCAAACTTAATCCAATTGGAAAATACATAAATCTTTCCTATTGAAATGTTTTTGGAAAAGCAAAGATTACATAGTCATTCTAAAACTAATACTAAGAAAGTAAATGAACTTTAATTTATAAAAGCAATTAAATCTCACACATTTAAGGTAGCTGATCTAAAAGTGTGAGAGATCGTGAATCGAGATGCTCCATATGTAAGCAAAACAAAGTCAAAATGAAAGAACATTCATGAGTAATGTGCCACATCTAATTCTGTATTCAAAGCTTGAGCATAACTCCAATTTTACACATGAAAATGGTAGGAGAAAACTTCCCCTATTTATACAAAAAGATGAAAAGCTATTTCATTAATGAGAGTCCATGAATCTCTCCCCATATCTCTAGAGTTACAATCAAAATAGGAAATGATAAGACACATGTCTTCTTAGAGTTTCAATACAAATAGGAAATGAGACACATATCCTCATGATCATAAGATCTTCTCGACTCAAATTCGAATTTGGTTTTGGGAGGCCACATAAGAGTTTTTTAGAAGCTTCCTTTTGACCTACACATGTCAACAATCTCATCCCACTTGTTAGGTATAAGCATATGCACATTATTTTCTAATTTTTAACCATAAATTCACTTAAAAATGTTAATAATTAATAAAGTTTGGAAAAACATAAATGTCACTCAATAATGATAATGGTAAGGTAAATATAATGAAATGGAGGTAAATGTAATGAAATAGAGGTGGAGTGAAGATGACAATATGAAAATATAACTGAAAATGTAATGGAAGTGCGACAATTTCAAGGCCCAACAAAAACTCAGGAATTATGGCAACCACATTGCTCACAAATATAGAGTAATCGTTTGAACAAAAACATAATGCAAAAGATAATAATCATGTCAATCTATCAGCTCCTCGTCGGTTGAACATCATTACAGCCCCTATCCTGGAATAGCACTGCCAACTCACTAAAAGTCATTACGTTGATTCGTATCCTGCTGGTCGTAATTATCTTGATTCTACAAAGGAACTTTAGTCAGCAAGTCGTATAAGCAACGTTACCCTAGGACTACGTTTCATTGATCAATATTTCAAAAAGACATGCCAAATGGATATACCTTCGTTGTTTTGAGACATGAATTGACCTCACAAAAGCTATGGAATGGATAAGGTGAAATGTGTTATGTTCCTATACCAATAGGAGTCATAATTTTTTAATGGTTGAGGTCAAATATGTAATATGTACATACCTTTGCTTTCTGCTAATGTTTTCCATATTCAAAAAACCAAAAAAATTAAAAAATTTAAAGAGGGTATGTCCTGAAAGAAAAATCAAAGGACAAAAAGAATAAAAAAGGTAAAAAAATATGAAAAAATGAACCCCAAGAAAGAAAAAAGACCATGAAAGTGTGCAAGTCAAAATGCCTCTTGTTGGAAATAATACTGAGAGGGGGGGTGAATCAGTATTATCAGAGTAATCAAACTTTTTCTATGCCCAGAAACATATACGCTACTTCAGTTAAGTGAACCAGCGTGTACACGCTACTGTGACGAAGTAAAACAGCGTATAAGCAGAAAACTCACAATTTAGTTAGCTTATTCTTCAATTAAGTGCATCAGGACATTATTCATCATATTAACAGTAAACATGTGCAGTATAACAGAACAGATAAAAAAGCCACACACATGAACACCAAGATATAAGGTGGAAACCCAATGTGGGTGAAAACCACCTGCTGCAAGTTGTCTCTATCTTTCTTTAATATGAAACTTCAGTTTACAATCTTTTGTACTGGTGCAGCCTTATACCAGTACGCAGGCTACAACCTGCAGAAGGCTTCAACCTTCTCTCGTTCTCCAAACTTCCTTGGAAGGGAGCTCCAACCCCCTTTGCTCTTGTACTAGCCAAGATACTAGTACGTAGGTGCTGACCTACAATCTTCCTTCTTCCAGGTATCACTTTTCATACATTTTCAGACTTGGATATTCCTGAAGCACAACATTACAATCTGAAGACCACAATTCATTCAATTTCCACAACAGATCATTGAAGCATAAGACAACCAAACTTTGAATCACTGAACCACTGAACCCTGTCAATCACCAGTTACCAGAACACAGAGCAGACTACAGAACTCTGCAATAACAGTCAGACCCCACTGTAAACCCAAAATCAAGCTTCAAAATATATACGCTACTTTAATGAGCAGAACCCGCGTGTACACGCTCTTTTACCGAAGCCAACCTGCGTACAGATCTAAAAATAAACTTTCTCAATTTGCAGCTGTACCAGATATTAGTTAGACCCAGAACGTAACATTGCGACAATATGCAGATCTAGAAATACGCATAATCAACCATATCATGATAGTGCATTTCAAACCATTAGATCCCGATCTATCCTTAGATCTAGTCTTCCATCAACCGATGTGATCTCTCCTTGACTTAGATCAAGCAACTCAGAACCTGCATATCAGATCTCTTTCTCTCTTAGATGTTCAAGCCTTGTCGAAAGATGATATTTGCCTAATGATCTTCTTCTCCTTATATAGCCTTAGGCCTTTCTCAATACCAAGAGTCAAAACCATAGTAACACAATACCATCAACTTTAAAACTAGGGATCGACACGCCCGTCGAGACATAATGGTCCGAAATCATAGGCACAACTTCCAAGGACTAACCACCATGAACCAAAGGAACCTTTCCACATACACGCGCTTTTTCTGAATCGAACTAGCGTGTACACGCGACTTGGGCTTAACGAAACGGCGTGTATGAGCTTCCTTGGCATGCTGTACTGAGATCTGTCTTTTGATTAAGTTGCCATCACCTGTACCAACCTCTGAGCACCTGTACCATCCACTGAGTGAGTTGCCATCAAGGACAACACTTGAATCATAATGCCAACAATCTCCCCCTTTGGACTTGATGGCAACCACCACACCAAGTCACTCTCCCCCTTTGACATCAAGGGCAAAGGGCTATGCTCCCCCTGAGGACATGCTGATACCTCTGCTTGGCTGTGCTGACTCGTGCTCCCCCTGACAGTAGGCCAGATCTGCAAAAGATGATCTTCAACAAGAACCAAGACTTATACACCATAAGGGACCTTTCTATCATCAAGGACTCAATACATACAACCATAACATATCAGAAACAACCACTTTATATTACAGCATTCATCCCAGGCATAGTGGGGAAACCAACAAAGGCCGTTACATGACCTTGACACCATAAAAGAGACAAGAGAGATACATGACATAGAGACAACAGATCTAGACCAAGACTTAGGAAAGACACCAGTAGCATCTGATAAACATCTTGTTAGATCAGCAACTAGAATTTCTTTCTGAGTTCCTTCTCCTGAAACCAACAACCAAAACATCTGAATGCCAACAATGCTTTATGAGACTTTTGAGCTGCTCCCCCTGAACCTGTGCCTGTTGCACTCCCTGAAACTGTGCCTGAATAATTCTGACATTCCCATTGCTGTTCAGAACTTCAGAGTTTTCCCTTGCTGTTCAGAACTTCATATACGCGTTTTATCCTGTATAAAACAGCGTATGTACGCGGATATTCTTTCTGCAACAAGCGTCCAGAATACACGCGACTTACCCATCATGAATCCGCGTGTATACGCGCATACCCCTTCCGTAACCTGCGTATACCAACTTTTCTGTAAAACAAACAAATTTCAACAACAGGATGAAGCATCAACTACTCCCAGCTTTTGTCTGAGATATTCAAAAGTTTCCCTGGGCAGTGGTTTTGTGAGAATATCAGCAACTTGCTCCTTAGAAGGAACATACTCCAACTTGACCTTCTGCTCAAGCACTTGTTCCCGAAGAAAATGGTACTTGATTGGTATGTGCTTGGTCTTTGAGTGCATGACTGGATTCTTTGAAATGCTGATTGCACTTGTATTATCACATAAGATAGAGACAGGTGGAGTGCAAGTGATTTGAAAGTCCTGCAAGGTCTGCATCATCCAAAGAAGTTGTGTGCAACAAGATGCTGCAGCCACATATTCTGCTTCAGCTGTAGATAAGGCAATCGAACTTTGTTTCTTGCTGAACCAAGATACTAATCTGGAACCCATGAAGAAAGCACCTCCACTTGTGCTTTTCCTATCATCCACACTTCCAGCCCAATCTGCATCTGTGTAAGCATGAAGAGTGAGATCTGTATTTCTAGGATACCATAAGCCATAGTTTTGGGTCCCTTGAAGATATTTGAAGATTCTTTTGACTGCCTGAAGATGAGTTTCCTTTGGGTTGGCTTGAAATCTTCCAACCATTCCTACTGCATGTGTAATATCTGGTCGAGTACCTGCCAAATAAAGCAAACTCCCAATCATGGATCTATAAGTGGGTTGGTGAACTGCTGCTGATTCATCATTTGCATTGAGGCTGCATCCTGTAACCATGGGTGTACATACTGGTTTTGACTCTTCCATGCCATACTTCTTCAAGATCTGCTTGAGGTATTTGGTTTGAGACAAGAATATACCTCCTTCATTTTGTTGGATTTGCAATCCAAGAAAATATGTCAATTCTCCAAGAAGTGACATTTCGAATTCTTTCTGCATAACCAAGGCAAAGTTTTGACTCATAGTCTCTTCATTGCTGCCAAAAATAATATCATCTACATAAACAACAAGAATTAGCAATTTGTTATTTTCAACTTTTATATAGAGATTGCTATCTGCTGATCCTTTTGAAAAGCCTTGTTGGTGAAGATATTTGTCCAACCGATAGTACCAAGCCCTTGGAGCTTGTTTGAGTCCATAGAGAGCCTTTTTCAATCTGCATACAAGGTTTGGATCATTCCCAAGAATGAACCCATCTGGCTGCTCAATATATACTTCTTCTTCTAAGTCTCCATTCAGGAAGGCTGATTTCACGTCCATTTGAAATACCTTGAAGTTTTGAAAGCTTGAGAGAGCAAGGAACATTCGGATGGCCTCTAGTCTTGCCACAGGAGCAAAGGTTTCTTCAAAATCTATTCCTTCTTGTTGTGCATACCCTTTACAAACAAGTCTGGCCTTGTTTCTAATTACTTCTCCATTTTCATTTAACTTATTCTTGAAGACCCATTTTGTTCCTATTACATTCTTATCTTTTGGTCTAGGAACTAATTCCCAAGTGTTGTTCCTTTCGATTTGCTCAAGTTCTTCATTCATTGCTTTGACCCAACATTCATCTTTGCATGCTTCTTTCACATTTTGTGGTTCAATGGAGGAGAGTAGAGCCAAGTAGCTTGAAGCTTCTGCAAGTGTCCTTCTTGTTTGTACTCCTGCTTCTTTCTGCCCCACAATCTGAGATTCTGGATGATTCTTTTGGACATATCTGGATGGAGTCTTCTCTTCTATTCTTGTCTGCTCCTCTGGTTCTTCTTGAGATTCTTCTTCTTCTTGAGGTTCTTCTTCTTCATCATTTCGCCTTTGAGAGTAACCTTCATCTTCTTCATGATGAACTTGCCTAGGAATATATCCCTTCTCATCAACCACTATATCAATACTGTCAATAATTCTGCCAAGTCTTTTATTGTAGCACTTGTATGCTTTGCTATGTGGAGAATAACCAAGAAGAATGCCCTCATCTGCTCTAGGTTCAAGTTTGCCAAGTTGCTCATCAGTATTCTTAATATAACATTTGCTCCCAAAGATTTTGAAATGCTTCACGGAAGGAGTTTTACCACTCCAAAGCTCATGAGGTGTTTGAGTGCTGTTTACTCGGACATTTGTTTTGTTAAGAATGATAACAGCAGCATGTGCAGCTTCACCCCAGAAGGTTGCAGGAGTACCTGATTCATCGAGCATAGCGCGAGCCATTTGTTGGATAGTTCTGTTCATTCTTTCCACAACCCCATTTTGCTGAGGAGTTCTAGCTGTAGAGAATTCTCTTCTTATCCCATGTTCATCGCAGAAATCGAAAAATTCATTTGATGTGAACTCCCCACCTCTGTCAGATCTGAGGCACTTGATTTTGTGTCCTGATTCATTTTCAGCCAATGCTTTGAAGGATTTGAATTTTTCGAATGCTTCATCTTTGTGCTTCATAAGCCCTAACCAAACAAACCTTGAGAAATCATCAATGAATAATATCAGATATTCTTCTCCTCGAGGTGTCCTTTTCCTAAATGGACCACATACATCTGTATGGACTAGCTCAAGAGGTAAGCTAGCTGATCCTTCCTTCTCTGGAAAGTTAGTTCTGGTTTGCTTTCCAAACTGACAAGATTTGCATATGGTGTTGTCTGGAATTTTGATATCTGGAAGATCGCGAACTGCCTGATATTTGCATGCTTTCCTTATTTGTGAGAAGCTTAGATGTCCCAACCTTCGATGCCATAACCAGTGCTCTTCATCCTTGCTAAGATAGCATTGTTGTTGTCCTTCTTCAAATATGTACAGATTATTTGGAGTTCTTTTGCCTTTGAGAACTGTTTTACCTGTATCAAGATCACGAACAAGACATCCATTCGATCTGAAAATAACCTCTGTTTTTTGATCACACATCTGGCTGACACTTAGAAGATTATGCTTCAATCCATCAACATACAAAACATTTCCAGCCTTGACCTTTTCTTTCAAAGGAGCAATACCTTTTCCTTTTATAGTTGCAGGAGTATCATTTCCAAAAGAAACTTTCTTTCCCTTTTCTAAAGTAGAATAAGATTCAAGTTTTTCTTTATCACCTGTCATATGTTTCGAACATCCACTGTCAATGTACCATAGATTTTCCTGTCCTTCTGCATAAAATGCTATCCCACATCTTTCTGTTTGAGGTTCCTTTATTCTCCATGTTTTGGTGCTTGTGGCTTGTTCCTTTTTCTCCTGAAACCTGCTCCTGCATTCAGAGTCTTTATGACCAAAATTATTGCAAATAGAACATTCAACTTCATTTTCAAGCACCGAAAAGTTGTTATAGGTCCTTTTTGTAATCCCTGTCATACTTCTTTGTTTTTGAGCTTCCCTAGTCATGATTGTTTTATATGCAACACATTGAGCTACTCTGTGACCAAAGTTGTGGCAAGAAAAGCATTGTCCATTGAAGAAGCTTTTGCGGTTATTGAATCTACCAGCCAACTGATTGTAATTTCTATTTTCATCTATTCTTGAGCCAAACTGAGAAGATTTTACCTGTGGTTGGTTGTAGCTTTTGTTCATCCTTAAGGAGGATTGTCCCTGATAGTTTCTGTTTGTGATTCGTCCCTGCTTTACCTGATTATCTTCATTGTTCTTCCGCTCATTTCCTCTTGCTGCATCAAGATAACTTTTTGAGGTGGATGCTTGAGAGGTTTCTCCATTATAGCCCAAACCTGTCTTGTTTAGAGGAGACCGCTGCACACTGATAATCTCATCCAAAGTTTCAGATCCTTTGACAAATTTAAGATTAATAGCTTTTGTTTTCTCAATTTCTTTTCTGAGACCAACAATTTCACCTTCTAGTTTTTCAAGATGTTTTTCCTTTTCATCAATCTGAAATTGCAAAGTATCAATGATCACATTCTTTTCTTCTATGCCTCTCTTGAGTCTAGTGATTTCATTATAGAGATTATCCACATCTATAGCATCCTCATAATCATCATCTTCAAATGCCATTAACAGCTTATATTTATTACCTTGTTCATCTTCATCACTGTTTGATAAGCCATCACTATCTTCATGGGTGTAGTAGCTTTTCTTATTTGCACTTTGTTTCTTGTTCCATCTAGCAGGTTCTTTTCCTTTATCCTTATAAGGACATTTTGCAGCATAATGACCTACTTTCCCACAAGCAAAGCATTTGAAAGGTAGCTTACCTCTGAACCTTCCAGAACCCCTTTGAAGATTTCTGACAAAATTTGATTCTTCTTCCTCTTCTTCTGGAACATGGCTTGCTTCATAGTAATCTTCTTTTCCTGATGCCTTAAAAGCAGCTTCCCTTCTGTCAGATGGACCTCCCTTTCTCATTTCATAAGCGGTTAGAATTCCATGTAGCTGAGACATAGTGAGAACACGGAGATTTTCTTTTTCTTCTATTGCAGATACTTTAGATTCAAACTTGGGGGATAAAGATCTTAGAATCTTTTGAACTACTATAGTTTCTCTTATTTCTTCACCCAAATTTTTCATACAATTAACAATCTCATCTACCCGAAGAAAATAATTAGCCACACTTTCATCATTATACATCTTGAGAGTCTCATATTGAATCCTGAGTGTTTGAAGTTTAGCTTGCTTTACCTGTTCATCTCCTTCATAGCTAGTGATCATTTTGTCCCATATTTCTTTTGCTGATTTGAAGTGCATGACCTTCATGAATTCTGTTTGAGATATACTTCCTAATAGAGTACTGACTGCTTTTGCATTTGTTTCATATGCCTTTTTCTCAGCTGGATCTGTAGGAGTAGCTGAAGGAAAAGCATAGCCTGTTTCTACAATGTCCCAAACTTCTGTACCAAGAGATTGAAGATATGCAGTAACTCTTACCTTCCAATAATTGAAATTTGTTCCATCAAAAACCGGTGGCCTGATTGATGCTTCTTTCTCGTAATTTCTCATAATGAATGATCTTCCTTCAAGCGATCAAGCTTCTCTGAAGGACCTGCTCTGATACCAATTGTTGGAAATAATACTGAGAGGGGGGGTGAATCAGTATTATCAGAGTAATCAAACTTTTTCTATGCCTAGAAACATATACGCTACTTCAGTTAAGTGAACCAGCGTGTACACGCTACTGTGACGAAGTAAAACAGCGTATAAGCAGAAAACTCACAATTTAGTTAGCTTATTCTTCAATTAAGTGCATCAGGACATTATTCATCATATTAACAGTAAACATGTGCAGTATAACAGAACAGATAAAAAAGCCACACACATGAACACCAAGATATAAGGTGGAAACCCAATGTGGGTGAAAACCACCTGCTGCAAGTTGTCTCTATCTTTCTTTAATATGAAACTTCAGTTTACAATCTTTTGTACTGGTGCAGCCTTATACCAGTACGCAGGCTACAACCTGCAGAAGGCTTCAACCTTCTCTCGTTCTCCAAACTTCCTTGGAAGGGAGCTCCAACCCCCTTTGCTCTTGTACTAGCCAAGATACTAGTACGTAGGTGCTGACCTACAATCTTCCTTCTTCCAGGTATCACTTTTCATACATTTTCAGACTTGGATATTCCTGAAGCACAACATTACAATCTGAAGACCACAATTCATTCAATTTCCACAACAGATCATTGAAGCATAAGACAACCAAACTTTGAATCACTGAACCACTGAACCCTGTCAATCACCAGTTACCAGAACACAGAGCAGACTACAGAACTCTGCAATAACAGTCAGACCCCACTGTAAACCCAAAATCAAGCTTCAAAATATATACGCTACTTTAATGAGCAGAACCCGCGTGTACACGCTCTTTTACCGAAGCCAACCTGCGTACAGATCTAAAAATAAACTTTCTCAATTTGCAGCTGTACCAGATATTAGTTAGACCCAGAACGTAACATTGCGACAATATGCAGATCTAGAAATACGCATAATCAACCATATCATGATAGTGCATTTCAAACCATTAGATCCCGATCTATCCTTAGATCTAGTCTTCCATCAACCGATGTGATCTCTCCTTGACTTAGATCAAGCAACTCAGAACCTGCATATCAGATCTCTTTCTCTCTTAGATGTTCAAGCCTTGTCGAAAGATGATATTTGCCTAATGATCTTCTTCTCCTTATATAGCCTTAGGCCTTTCTCAATACCAAGAGTCAAAACCATAGTAACACAATACCATCAACTTTAAAACTAGGGATCGACACGCCCGTCGAGACATAATGGTCCGAAATCATAGGCACAACTTCCAAGGACTAACCACCATGAACCAAAGGAACCTTTCCACATACACGCGCTTTTTCTGAATCGAACTAGCGTGTACACGCGACTTGGGCTTAACGAAACGGCGTGTATGAGCTTCCTTGGCATGCTGTACTGAGATCTGTCTTCTGATTAAGTTGCCATCACCTGTACCAACCTCTGAGCACCTGTACCATCCACTGAGTGAGTTTCCATCAAGGACAACACTTGAATCATAATGCCAACACCTCTACTATTTACTTTTGATGCAGAATAAAATATTGTGTGCAACTTGTTATTCATGCCACAATCCATGGTAATCAAACAATTTAATCTTGGTTATTCCATGTTTTGAATTTCATGCTTAAATATAGAGAATAAAAATCTAACCAAACTGTTTAATATTAGCAGATAAGTAGATAGGTAGAGTAAATAAAAGGAGCTCAACTATTTAATCTGATCCCTTGGATGTAATAAGGTTAGACTTAGATAGATTACTTGTGTAAAAGAAAAGAAAAAGTTTTGATAAAGGGTTTGCCAGCTTAAGTGCACCCTAATAAAAAGAAGCAAAAATGGTAGGATGATTAGATGGGTAAGTAGAAGAATGGTTGTAGAATTATGATGATTGATTAGATAAGATCATATTATTCACCTTCATCATCAAATTTCTAAGTATGGATGAAAATTGAGCATCTACCAAAGTACACTAAGTCAATTGATTAACCTCCTTCATTTCATTACAGTTTCCACTTAACTAATTTCCAAAGAAAGTCTTAAAGTACCTAAAATCTTAAGTTAAATGGACTCAGAGCATTTCTCTAACTTTTGGAGGGACTGGACCCTCGACCCAATAACTTATAGGTCCTAAGTATTAAAAGTCCCCTCATAAGCATTCACCCCCTTCAAATTCACTCATATTTCCAAATAAACTCACTTTCCCTAATAAACCCCTTTCTTTAAGGATAAAAACTTAAAAAAGCCATTACTCCCATAAAAACCCCTTTTCACAAAAACCCACAAATTCATACGTAGCCTAAGTTTTTATGTTTTCTATGTGAAAAGCAAAAACAAATTGCAAAGAACTCATTTTATACTTAGCACTAAAACATTTTCCGCTTTCATTCGTATTAACTTTTAACTTTATTTACATATTAACTCCCAAGAAAATAACCCTTTTCCGCTATGCATTTATAAAACCCATTAATATTAATATCCTATCCCTAAAGTTTGAAACATAAAATTTATTAATATCATGAATGATTAATGGGTTAATTAGTCAATCATTGATTAATTAATAACCAAAATACTCTGCT
The DNA here is from genome assembly GCA_031772625.1 of Pinus tabuliformis. Lineage (NCBI taxonomy): Eukaryota > Viridiplantae > Streptophyta > Pinopsida > Pinales > Pinaceae > Pinus > Pinus tabuliformis. Next base: position 1,212,557,911 of record CM062809.1, on the reverse strand, counting down.
GATAAAACAAATTAATTAACCGATCTGCGGTTAATTAATAATCGACCTCCGCCAATGAAATCACCCTTGACGTCCTTAATCCACCATAATCCATTCATTAACTTAATCCCGCCACTCTTAAACCTCCGTCGATCCCCTCCATTAAACCTCATGTCAAAACCCCGCCCCGATCACCGTACGATCAGGCCCAATTTGATCTGACGGTTGATGATCATATCGGGCGGCCTACGAAGGTCGAAATTTACCCACCCGATATGGGTGGTTTCAATTTCGACCCCGATGCTACGTGGTGCCCGATGAATGGCATTAGGCATCAGGTAGCCTCCCCCCGAAACCACTCCAGCCCAAAAGCGGTGCGATCCAAACCCGCTTACCGCCTCCCGCAAGATGACAAAACGTCTCATCCCTCGCTTAATGCCAAACGTACCTTTCCCCGTGTACCCGCCAAAACAATTGACTTTGCAAATAAAACTAAAAAAACTCATTATTTTTAGTTTTATCGTGAAAAAGACCGCTCAGACCTCCATGTAAGCACCAGAGTACGTGCAACCGTCAACCCATGTCCAACTGCCAACCTGCTGAAGTTGTTAAACTTCCAGACCACTCTTCAGTCACGTACGCCTCCTACAAACCGTGCATAGTCGCCCATCAACCTATTTAGATCCAAAACCAGGTATTTACCCAAAATCATTGAGAAACCCTATTAATTCCCAAACCTGTTACTCAATTGATTTAAAGTAATTAAGTAATTAAGTAGAAAAATTGCCCAGCAATCCTCAACTACTCTAAATTGAAACAATTTTCCCCCAATTTAACAGAAAACCTTTTGCCCCCGTCCTTGAATCCACAAGAACCAAGGATGGTTGTTCTAGTTGCATTGAATGTCCTACCAATTTCTACTCCACACTGGGACTTAGACCATCTCCCTTTGGTAGACAAAGACTTTCAAATCAAAGACACCTCTTTCCAAGAATCCCCACTGAATTTATACTGCAGGTAAAGAGACCAGTACTTAAACCATGCAGACAAAATAGGTCTTTGGGAATCAGATTTGCCCAAGTACCAATTCCTTAGAGTTCATATCTTCCCTTACATTGTCCACTATTACCATATGAACTACAGTCCCAGCCAAAGAGCAGTGATGACTCCTGACCATACTATATTATTTACCACCACTGCTGAATCCATCAATGAAATACTGCAGTTGCAACCAGGCCAAAACGTGACCCCCCTTTCTGTTGGAGACCTACTTAAAAGATTCCCTACAATCACCTCCATCAAGCTTGCTCAGTTATTCCAGACCTTCATCAGGGAAGAGCAATACATTCCAAAGGAACCTCCTCCATACATGTGGACCATATTCTTTGAACTTGGCTGAGACATCATAGCAATGATATCTAGTGTGTTAGGCCAGACTACAAGTGAGTTTGTTGATGAAATTATTATAGCCTTCATGTCCATTTACACTCCTGGACAACCCCCTACCATCATGTTTGATTATGCTAAGTTCATTGCAGATAAGATGCATGATCAATTCATGAGAATGGACAATGAAAGAGTATTCAAATATTCATCAGTTTTATATCATCTTTTCTTATACTATCAAGCTGATAAATTCTCATTTCCACTTCAAAAGCTTGATACCAGAGGCAACCCTAGATCAGTAGTCTTCTATACTTCATTAATCCACCAATATGACTCTCCATATACTTGTACAGATTTCATAGATCTTTTTGTGCACCCAGTGGCAACTATGTTGTTAGGAATTCCTCCCCCCAGAATTAGTGCAGATATTAGGAGGGTCCTACAATTGTCTAAACAATACAGAGTGGGAGATTGGTACTTATACCAAAATCACACTGAAATTAGAATATATGGTTGTGAGTTAGCACCCTACAAACTACCAATATACCTCCCCATGAGAGTGTTTGCTCTGGAGTACTACAGGCAAATGATTAATTCAAATGACGTACATTTTGTGAAGGCCAAGAATAAAGCTCAACTCAGAATAAAAGACCAGCTTGGCCCCCTTATATGCAACAATGGGAAAGCTGGAAGGGAAGCAGAAGAAATTCTTCAAAAGCTCAAACTGAAACAAATATTCATATGGAGATATGACCCTTTTGATTTCATCTGCAATAGAAGACAAAAGAAAAAATTATCTCCCTATATCCACCACAAAATTCCTAAGATAGAACAATATGCAAATCAACTAGAATGGGTGGAGAACACTCAAGTAGACAGAGATAGCACAAAAGTTGTTGTCAATAATGTGTTGATTGATCTAGAAAGAAGACTTGATGAAGATTCCTTTGTACAGGTGCTAGGAGAATCCCAATCCCAAAGGGAAACACAGGAACACAGTGAGCAACTAGTAAAAGAAGGAACTCAAGAGAAAGAAGAATCAGAGAAACCAGACATATCAGAAGAGTTGGCTCAGCTAGAACACATCATGAGTAATCCTCCTATTGTACAGACTCCTCTAAATGAGGAGAAGAATCGCAAAAGAGATAGAGAGGAGGCCACTCCTTCTAGCAGACCTGTTGCACAGACTTATGTCAAGAGGAAAAGGTTAAATCCTTTTTCTGAACAAGAGTTCACAGAGGAAACAACTAGAACCACAGGTACAGAAAAAGCAGAGAGCAGGCAGACCACTCCCTTTGGAGGTACACAAGAACCTTCCATTACACAGGCTCAAATGATGGAGAGACAACAGAGCATGGAAGTATCCTCATTCAGGGTTCCAACTGGCCAGAACCAAGACATTAGAGAGATATACAAAGAAATAAAGGCCAAAATGAAAGATTGAAGGCTCAAAGCTATGCACAATACCTCAAAATGGCTCCCACTAATCAAACAAGGCTAATGTCAGCCTTTGATGTAAAAGAAGGTAGGAGGCAAATGACTTTCATGAAGCCTACCACACAACAGCCCAGATCTATAGTAGATTACTTGAAGACAGATTTTGAGGTACTGGTGAAGGATATACATCGTATCGACCAAATAGAGTTGCACAAGCGGATCGGGGAAATGGTCTATTCCACATTGACTAGCAATGCCATTGCAACACATCAACTACAAAATTCGATGAATAATATATCAGCGTAATTCCAACTAGAGAAGGCCTCTTCACAGGCCAAAGATACCAGGATAAAGTCCCTAGAGGATTTAATCATAGAGTTGGGGCATGATCCCATGGATGTAAATGTTGAAGAAAAGCTAATCAAAAAGAAAAATGATGACATAGTTGCCTTGAAAAAGAAGCTCAAAATCCCTCCTCTGCATCATCCACAAACAACTGAAGTATTAGAAACTTGGAAGGAAGAGGAGCTTATGGACTTAGTCCTTAAGCTGAATGATCAACTAAAGAAAACAGAGAAAGAGCTAGACAGATTGATTCAGTCTAAACATAGTGAATTGGCCACCACTCCACAGACTATCATTCCTACAGTCTCTACAGTAGTGCCCTCTACATTGGTTGCTTCCTTAGCACCAACAGTTCCACTAGCTACAACTATGCCAATCATAGCTACATCTACAAGCGCAGGTACATCCACATAGAAAACAACTGAATTAGTAAAAGCCATGGAGGAAATGACCATCCAGGCTACTAAGCTTAAAAAGCTTGGAGAAAAAGTGTCAAGTTTAGAAACTGATTGCAAACTTGCACAAATACAATAGAAAGAAGAAGCTCAAAAAAGTCAAAGAATGGGTGGAAGGATAAAAATCCTTGAAAAGGACTTGACATTGCAACAACCATTGGGAGATATAAAGGAAATGCTCTGGGCCAACATCATTGACTCTGTCAATGATGTTTGGCCATTAATCCAAGTAATTTTTTGGTAGACTGAACTGGTGAAAGTGGCCACCGAAGCAATTTATAAGATAAGAGAAGAATTGAGAGACAAGCCTGAAGAGGCCAACCAATTGATAACACTCTTGAACAGCGAGAACAAGTATCAGCTGGATGAACTGGGCATAGAAGATAGGACAGGGACCATCATAGGAATCAAGAAGATTCTTAACAAAAGGAACCTTATGCTAAATCTTGAGAAGAAATGCCAAAGCATACAAGCCGATATTGACAGATTCATGACAAAGTTTGGTATTTTGAGGGAAAAAGGCCTGCTGAGTCCTATGGTCATCCATGACAAGCTTATGACCCAAGATGACTACATTGAAATACTAAACAAGTTGTTCTGCAACCAAGCTAGTACTTCAGGGATAAAATCTCTGCACACGGGAAAGATACTGTATGATAATTTGGAAAACCTTTTTTTCATAGAGCATGAGGTAAAGCACCTGTTTGTCAACAAGCCAAATTTTTCCAAGTACGCCGAAGCTGATGAGACATACAGAAAGATGCTAAAGATGAAATTACCTGAAGATGAATGGTGGATGAAATTAATAGATTTACTATAAAGTTATTGCAGTAAATCTATATGGCATCCAGGTAAAACAGGTGAAACAGGGTCAAAGTGTAGCAGGTAAAGAATATCAGTAGGTTGAAGACATAAAGTGATTCCAACACACAGATATCAAGCAACTGAAAGAGCCAAATTCGAATTACAACAACCAACACAATCACAATAAAAGGGATAGCAAGAAGGCAGTTTTCCATCTGTCTCTATCTTCATGCTTGAAGATATTTTTGATTTCCTAGAATAATTCTCATATTGTTATGAGATATTTTGTAACATTTTTTGTATAAATACTTCACATTTTGAAGTAATTAGGGTGGATTAATAGACATTTCTGTAGACATTTCATATCAAGCTAAGGAGCTATTGTAATCAAGACTGGACTGGCTTGCTGGGTCATGAAATAAAGCTAAAGACATTTCACAGGATTCTTGTGCACAGTGGAAACCAAATAAGTATTATCTCTACATGTTTATTACTGTTTTCTCATCATGTTATAAATATTCACATGTTTTCTCTATAAAATCTGAATAGTAAACAAGGAATGATATTTTAGAATTAGCTTTAATGCTCTCTGTCTTGACTGTTTACTTTCTCACTGTTTCCTACTAAACTATCTTGGTCTAGGAATTCTTAATTGCTCCCTTACTTTCGTAGTTTCCCCCCTTTTGTCCATAGTAAAGGATTCTTAGTTTCCCTTTGCTACTGCTCTCCTTCTGTTCTTCATCTTGATCCCAGTTTAAGGATTCTTCATTTCCCTTTTACCCTGGTTAGGACTACTTCATCCATCTGAACCTGTAGATTTTATTTTTGTTGTGCTAGCCTGCCCTATGAACTCCTCCTTTAGTAATTGTTCTAATCTAGTTAAGCCACTCTTTGATTGAATCCATAGCCGAATGGTTTGAATACTTGCTCTGCCCATTTTTTCCCTTAAGTCCACCACCCAATCAAAACCAAAACATCATGAGCACTAAGAACTAGCTTGAAATCCCACCCAAAACAAAGTTAAATTATAAGGAGAGAGCCCTCTCTGGACTTAGGTTGGCTAGAAACTGAGTCTAAAAGATTAGGTTTGTGGTTACCTCAGATTATTCCTTCTTTTTATAACTTCTAGGGAAGACTCCTGAGTGATAACATAGTGGCGACCATACTAGGGATTCAAACCCTTAGTCTTAATAAACCTTTGAGAAATTCAATTTTTTATTTTCAAGCCTCTTAAAGGGTTTATTAGAAGTTATTTAAAAAATTCATAAAAAGAAAATAATTAGAAAAAGCTTAAAATATGGCTTCAAGGAGAACTCACTATACAAGGGCCAACCCTGATCCAAATCCTCCCCCTGTATTTGACAATCCCAACCTTATTTCGAGAATAGCTAGAAGAAACGAAAGTTCAGTAAGTTCAAGACCTTTATTCAGATCCAATTCCTGCCCTAATGAGTGGTTGTTTTTAGAACACCTCCTTTTTGACGAGTATTTTGACCTTTCCCTATTTAGAACCAAGTCTGAGAGTGCACTTGAGGACATAGTTCTAGATCCAGAATTTATAACAGAACTTGAAGTTCAAAGGGAAAACTTGTCAATTGATCAGTACCTTCTGAATTCCCCTCAGTCATCCCTTACCACTGATAGGATCCTTGAACTTTCTAAAACAACTTCAATGTCTTTTGGTTCACCATCATTTCCTCACATTTCTGAAGTTCGTTCCTCATCTCCATTTATACCTTCACTTCCCCATCAACCTATCACTACCCATAAAACACCCATTACCCCTGTTACCCCAAATCCCCCTGTTATCCCAAATCCCCCTGTTACCCCAACTCCTGTTCTCAATCCTGCCCAACTCAGAGCTATGGCACTCAGATATGCCCCTCTTGTGATGCTTGCTCCTCAAGGTGTCTTGCCACCAGACTACCAGAGTAAAATTGTCCTATTTGATGGCACTGGATCTTACATAGCACAGAAGCACACAAGAAAAATGACAGATTATTTTGAATTTCATGAAATTGACATAGGAGATGTCCAAATGAGAATTTTTGCCTAAACTCTAGCTGGAGAAGTGAGAACATGGTTTAGATCTTTGCCTAATAATAGTATAGATAGTTTAGAAGTTTTTTACCAGCAAGTTTTAAATAGGTGGGAGAAGAAAAATAACCCTCTTCAAATTCTTTCTGAATATGAAAACCTTAAGAGGGGACCAAATGAAACCATTTAGGACTACTGTACTAGATTTAACAATGTATATAACGCAATACCACTTGACCTTAGGCCTCCACCTGGCTTAGCCCTGATAAAGTTTCCATACGGGTTTGATACTGACATGGCACTTCAACTTAGAGAAAGGAATCCCCCAACCCTAGAAGATATGCAAAGTGTAGCAGTAAGTGTAGAAGCCAATCTGCTATCCAAGAGAGCTAGGGTTAGAAACGAAAGAAGAGCACCCTTGAAAGATGAAACTTCACCTTTTGATGAAAAAATGGATGCTTTAGCTAAAGGAATGGAAAAATTGATGGATAGGATAGAAGTCATTGAAAGGAAACCTCATTGGGATAACCAACAGGCACCTCCAGTGAGGAATCCAAACTTTAGGAAGAACCAGAACCAAAATACTGGTAAAAATGGGCCTGATCAGAACATTAGACCTCCTTTCCAAGAGAACTATGCTGAAACTTCCCATCAAGAAGACCTTGAGAAAGACATCCAAATTAACTTAATGGGGTTAGATGATGAGGAAACTGTCTTTCTGACTCAAGATGACCAGGAATTATACATGCTTCAGCAGTTACAGACCCAAACTGGAGAATCTTTCGACTACAAGCAAGGGTATGATTCTGCTATCTTCGAAGTGCATAAACAATACAATTTGAGGAGCAAAAAGAACACTGATGTTCCAAACCAAAACAAGAAAGCAATACCTAATCAGCCTAAGAAAGTTAAAGGAGCTCAAATCACAAAAACTCTACAAATCCTTTCTAGATCAAATCAGAACCCTCCCAGTCCCACCATTGAAGATGTAACCAATGACCAACCTTCTAATGAGCAACCTTCCACTTCAGTTCCCCTCAAGGAAACAGTGGAATAGTCTCCAGAAATTATATTAGAAAATCCAATTAAAAAGACTCCAAACACTGAAAAAGAAGAACAAACTACTCCTAACCCTGTTGTTAAGGTTTCAAATGTTCAAATAGACAAATCCCCTTTGCCTTTCAATTTGGGGGCGGAGGTGGCCAAACTTAAAATCTCAGTTCCTTTAACAGAATTGGTTAAACATGAAACTTACAGATCTCAAATAAGCAAATCTTTAAACTTCGTTGAAAATGAAGACTCTGTTAACTTATTTGATGATCAACCTGAGTTAATTTTCGATTCTGATGTTAATGGAAAACCAGTGGAAGGAGGGATACCACCCTTCTACATTAGCCTTAACATCCATGATAAAATCCTACATAATTCCATGCTAGACTCTGGGGCTTCACACAATCTTATGCCTAAATTTGTTATGGAGAAGCTAAACTTGGATATCACTAGGCCTTACAAGGACCTGTTTTCATTTGATTCAAGCCAAGTTAAGTGCCTAGGACTTATAAAATATCTGTGTTTCCCTAGTGCAATACCCTGCCAAGACCATTCTTATGGACATAGTTGTTGCCGATATACCACCTAAATATGGCATGCTGCTGTCTAGATCGTGGGGTGCCAAACTCCAGGGATCTCTACAACTTGACATGTCGTATGCTACCATATTAGTCTTTGGACATCCTAAGAAGTTGTATAGAGAGACTCTGATGAAGTATGTAGTGAGTACCCAGGAGAGACCTCAAAACTTTCCTATATATTCAATGCATTCTGATATTGATTCTTTCATTCTTTACAATGTTGAATCAAACCAAGAAGACACTTCAAATAAAATTATTGCAGAAACAGAAGAAATTACAGTAGTAAAAGAAAATCAAAGTGTCCAAATTCAAGAGAATTCAGATAATAAAGATGACCTAGATACCTTAGTCAAAGAAGATTTTGTTCCCCCAGACAGTAAGAATTATGAACATGAAATTCTATGGCATCTTGAATTCGATGGGTCAATAAACAAACTAGGTGCAGGAGCAGGAGTATGGATTTACAACTTAGAAAATGATCATTCAGAGGGTCATGCCTACAGATTGAACTTTAAATGTACAAACAACATGGTCGAGTACGAAGCACTTCTTTTAGGTCTCAAATTGGTCAAAAGGTTAGGAGCCATAAGAGTCTCTATTATGGGAGATTCCGAGTTGGTAATAAAACAAATCAATGCTGTTTATATGGCTAGGGATCCTAGGTTAGGATTTTACAGAGGAATAGTTGTAGAAATACTAAATACTTTTTCAGAAACCAAGCTTGTTGTTATTCCAAGAAAACACGATATGCAAGCTCATAGTTTAGCTATGTTTGCTAGTACTTGCAAGTTGTCATTTCAGCCTAACCATCAATACACTACTAAGGTTAGGCACAAACCTGCTATTCGTGACAACTTAAAGAACTGAAAAGTATTCGATAATGATCAACAAATTAAAAATTTTCTAACTTTAGATGATGAATTTGTAAATAGCAACATATATACAGACATAACACTAGCTTTTGATTACACTGATAAAGTAGGAATTAACAAAGTAGAAGATGAAAGCATAGATAGATTCCATCCCACAAAGTTTACAAAATCAGATATTCAAAACCTAAAACAAATTGAAATTGATGAGGCAATCGACGAAGAATCTGAAGTCATCAATCTTAAAGACAATTTTTTGCCCAAAGGATTAACTCCTTTGGAGGACTTGTTTGATTCAAACGATTTCCCTAAAAAGCTGAAAATGGAACCCTTAAAATCGAACATAGCGGAGTGTAACATAGGCTTTAAAGAAGATCCCAAATGATAAAACTTTCAAAGTCTTTACCTCCCAATGAAAAAGTGAAATACATAGAACTGTTAAAGGAATTCCAAGATGTTTTTGCTTGGAATTATGAGGACCTTAAGTCCTATGATACCAGCATAATACAACACACCATTCCCTTAAAAGAAAACTAGAAGCCTTTTAGACAAAAGCTTAGAAGGATTAACCCCATTCTATTGCCTTCTATTGAAAATGATATCAAAACAATGTCCGAAGCCAAGATCATTGCACCAATTAGATTCTCAAATTGGGTTTCTAATTTGGTACGTACAAGAAAGAAAACTGGCAAAATTAGATTGTGTGTTGACCTTAGGAATCTAAATAAATTTTCACTCAAGGATAATTACCCAGAGGGTAGTAGGTTCAACTATAATCTCACTGCTAGATGGGTTTTCTGGTTATAACCAGATTTTAGTCCACCTAGACGATCAGGCAAAAACTGCATTCACTACTCCGTGGGGCACTTTCATGTATGTGTCGATGCCTTTTGGGTTAAAAAATGCAGGGGCCACCTTTCAAAGAGCAATGGACATAACCTTTGCCAAGGAAATCCATGACTTCCTGGTAATATACCTAGATGATATCATAGTATTCTCTAAATCAGATCAACAACACCTGGATCACCTTAGGCAAGTTTTCAACAAGTGTAGGAAGTATGGAATTTCCCTGGATCCTAAAATATCGTTGTTTGGGTTGGAAAGAGGGAAAATTACTAGGCCACATAATCTCCAAATATGGTATCCGGATCGACCCAATAAGAATTGAAGCCATTTTATAGATACCACATCCCAGGAACATCAGAGAACTACAAGCCTTTGTAGGTAAAATAAACTTTTTGAGAAGATTTATCTCTTACTTAGCCGAACTAATTAGATTACAAAACAACATGTTAAAGAAAGATTCAACTATTAAATGGACACTTGAGGCTAAAAGGTCTTTTGAAGATATAAAGCTAGCCTTAACACAAACACCAGTTCTCATCAGTCCAATGTTTGATAGGGATTTCATCATATTTCCTTTCGCCTCAGAACATACCATTGCTGCAGTCATACTGCAGAAAAATGATCAGGGTTTTGAACAACCAATAGCCTTCTTTAGCAAAGCCCTGAGAGATGCACCTTTAAAGTATAATATAATGGAAAAGCAAGATTTTTCTCTAGTAAAAGCCATTAAAGATTTCAGAATTTATATCCTGTATTTTCATATAGTAGCTTATGTTCCCAATGTTGTAGTCAAAGACATCCTAACAAAATATGGACCAGATGGAAAGAGAGGGAAGTGGATAGCTACCATATTAGAATATGAACTAGAAATTAAACCTACAAAATTGATCAAAGGCCAAGGTTTAGCCAAGCTCATGGCTGAATCGAACTGTTAGGCCCTAGACATAAATTTCATTGCAGAATTGGATAACGAAGAGGAGATGGAGACTCCACAGATCAGTCAGGCCTTTACTGACTCACCATGGTATGTTTTTTTTTTTTTCTATGTTAAGACTAAACTAAGTACCCACGGGGAATTGAACCGGTGACCTATTGCAAGGAGTGCCTTAACAGCGCACCCATTCACCGTCAATCCAAAGCCCCGTGGGCGACTCACCATGGTATGTTGACATTATATACGTTCTACAAAATCTTCAAGCTCCTCCTGAGTTATCCAGGACTAAAAGTAGGTTCTTAAAAATGAAATCTTTGAAGTTTTGCATAATTGACAATGCTTTATTTTGGAAAATTCATGAAGGCATCCTCCTTAATTGTTTGTTAAAGGAAGAATCTCACAAAATATTACAAGAGTTTCATGCAGGTGACTGTGGGGGACATCTTTATTGGAAAACCACAGTTGACAAGATCTTAAGAGCTGGTTTTTACTGGCCCACTCTATTTTCTGATGTAAAGAAATTTGTAACCTCATGTCACAAATGTCAGATTTTTGAAGGAAAAAGAAAACTATTACCATTACCTTTGAAACCAATATCCACCGAAGCACCATTTCAATAGTGGGGTCTTGACTTCATTAGTGAAATTCATCCCCCTTCCTTTGCCCAACATAGATGGATCTTGACTGCCACTGATTATTTTGCAAAGTGGATAGAAGCCATACCCTCAAGACAAGCTACTGATACTGTCATAATAGGTTTCCTTGAGGCCAACATTCTGTCCATATTTGGTTGCCCAACCAAAATCATCACAAACAATGCAAAAAATTTCAAATCAAAGAGGATGATTGATTTCTGCAACAAATATCATATAACCCTGGGTCACTCCACAACCTACTATCCCCAAGGAAATGGACTAGTAGAGTCTTCCAACAAGAGCTTAGTGAATATCATCAAAAAACTATTGGAAGATAACAAGAAAACCTGGAACAAGAAGCTAGTAAATGCCTTGTGGGCAGATAGACTGACCACAAAGAAATCCATTGGTACCAGTCCTTATCAGCCAGTCTATGGAATGGAGGCTATTTTCCCATCTTCCTTGGGAACACCAGTGATGAAGTTGCTCCAAGAAGCATAGGTTGAGCCAAATGATATTCAAAGGAGGATCAACTAGACAATTCACTTACAACAGACTAGGGAAGAAGTGTATATCAGATCCCAAGTTGTGCAGGAGAGAATCAAGAAAGCTTTTGAAAAAAGGACTAAGGCAGAAGATTTCTACCTAAGAGATAAAGTTTTTAAATGGGACTCAAGAAGGGAGGATAAAGGTAAACATGGGAAGTTTGACTTCCTATGGAAGGGCCCTTACATCATTTATGCTTTCAAGGGTAATAATGCATTTTTTCTTAAAGAATTGGATGGTGTAGAAGTAGAAGGAGGACCAGTTAATGGTCGAATGATTAAGCACTATATAGATCCCATTCACTGATTTCACTAATTACTTGTATATATTTTATTCTTCAAAAGTTTAGTGTGGATTGGATGGTAATTTTGGAGTTGAAGCCCGAAGAGAAGGCCCTAAGCTTCAAAAGTTTCACTACCATAAATATCAATAATGCAGCAAAGTAAAAGGGAAAAGTTGCAGAGTAAAATCACAGTAATTCATAAGGCCATTGATCTACTAATTCTTGACATTTCACTAGGAAATGCCATCCCCAAGTGGAGCCACTGTTATGTTCCTATACCAATAGGAGTCATAATTTTTGAATCGCTGAGGTCAAATCTGTAATATGTACATACCTTTGCTTTATGCAAATGTTCTCCATATTCAAAAAAAAGAAATTAAAAAATGTAAAGAGGGTATGTCCTAAAAGAAAAATCAAAGGATAAAAAGAATAAAAAAGGTCAAAAAAGATGAAAAAATGAACCCCAAGAAAGAAAAAAGACCATGAAAGTGTGCAAGTCAAAATGCCACTACTATTTACTTTTGATGCAGAATAAAAGATTGTGTGCAACTTGTTATTCATGCCACAATCCATCGTAATCAAACAGTTTAATCTTGGTTATTCCATGTTTTGAATTTCATGCTTAGAGATAGAGAATAGAATCTGACCAAACTGTTTAATCTTGGTAGATAAGTAGATAGGTATAGTAAATAAAAGGATCTCAAATGTTTGATCTGAGACCTTGGATGTAATAAGGTTAGACTTAGATAGATTACTTGTGTAAAAGAAAAGAAAAAGTTTTGATAAAGGGTTTGCCAGCTTAAGTGCACCCTAATAAAGAGAAGTTAAAATGGTAGGATGAGTAGATGGGTAAGTAGAAGAATGGTTGCATAATTATGATGATTGATTAGATAAGATCATATTATTCACCTTCATCATCAAAGTTCTAAGTATGGATGAAAATTGAGCATCTACCAAAGTACACTAAGTCAATTGATTAACCTCCTTCATTCATTACATTTTCCAATTAACTAATTTCCAAGGAAAGTCTTAAAGTACCTAAAATCTTAATTTAAAGGGGCTCAGAGAATTTCTTTGACTTCTGGAGGGACCGGACCCTCGACCCAATAACTTATAGGTCCTAAGTACTAAAAGTCCCCTCATAAGCATTCACCCCCTTCAAATTCACTCATATTCCCAAATAAACTCACTTTCCCTAATAAACCCCTTTCTCTAAGGATAAAACCTTAGAAAAGCCATTACCCCCATAAAAACCCATTTTCACAAAAACCCACAAATTCATACTTAGCCTAAGTTTTTATGTTTTCTATGTGAAAAGCAAAAACAAATTGCAAAGAACTCATTTTATACTTAGCGCTAAAACATTTTCCGCCTTCATTCATATTAACTTTTAACTTTATTTACATATTAACTCCCGAGAAAATAACCCTTTTCCCCTATGTATTTATAAAACCCATTAATATTAATATCCCTCCCCTAAAGTTTGAAACATAAACTTTATTAATATCATGAATGATTAATGGGTTAATTAGTCGATCAACGATTAATTAATAACCAAAACCCTCTGCCGATAAAACGAATTAATTAACTAATCTACGGTTAATTAATAATTGACCTCCACCAATGAAATCACCCCCAACGCCCTTAATCTGCCATAATCCATTCATTAACTTAATCCTGCCACTCTTAAACCTCCGTCGGGCCCCTCCATTAAAACTCATGTCAAAACCCCACCTCGATCACCATACGATCAGGCCCCATTTGATCCGACGGTTGATGATCATATCGGGCGGCCTCCGAAGGTCGAACTTTACCCACTCGATATGGGTGGTTTCAATTTGGACCCCGATGCTACGTGGCGACCGATGAATGGCATTGGGCGGCCTCCCCCCGAAACCACTCCAGCCCAAAAGAAGTGCGATCCAAACCCACTTACTGCCTCCTGCAAGATGACAAAACGTCTCATCCCTCGCTTAATGCCAAACGTACCTTTCCACGTGTACCCACCAAAATAGTTGACTTTGCAAATAAAACTAAAAAAACTCATTGTTTTTAGTTTTATCGTGAAAAAGACCGCTCAAACCTCCATGCAAGCACCAAAGTACGTGCAACCGTCAACCCACGTCCAACTGCCAACCTGATGTAGCTGTTGAACTTCCAGACCACTCTTTAGTCATGTACGCCTCCTGCAAACCGTGCACAGTCACCCATCAACCTGTTCAGAGCCAAAACCAGGAATTTACCAAAAATCACTGAGAAACCCTGTTAATTCCCAAACCTGTTATTCAATTGCTTTAAAGTTATTAAGTAATTAAGTATAAAAATTTCCCAACAATCCTCAACTACTCTGAATTGAACCAATTTTCCCCCAATTTGACAAAAAACCTTTCGCCCCCGTCCTTGAATCCACAAGAAACAACGATGGCTGCTCCAGTTGCACTGAATGTCCTACCAATTTCTACTCCCCACAGGGACTTAGACCATCTCCCTTTGGCAGACAAAGACTTTCAAATCAAAGACACCTCTATCCAAGAATCCCCACTAAAGTTATACTACAGGTATAGAGACCAGTACTTAAACCATGCAGACAAAATAGGTCTTTGGGAATCAAGTTTTCCCAAGTACCAATTCCCTAGAGTTCATATCTTCCTTGAAATTGTCCACTATTGCCATATGAACTACAGTCCCAGCCAAAGAGCAGTGATGACTCCTGACCATACTGTATTATTTACCATCACTGCTGAATCCATCAATGAAATACTGTAGTTGCAACCAGGCCAAAACGTGACCCCCCTTTCTATTGGAGACCTACTTAAAAGATTCCCTACAATCACCTCCATCAAGCTTGCTCAGTTATTCCAGACCTTCATCAGGGAAGAGCAATACATTCCAAAGGAACCTCCTCCATACATGTGGACCATATTCTTTGAACTTGGCTGAGACATCATAGCAATGATATCTAGTGTGTTAGGCTAGACTACAAGTGAGTTTGTTGATGAAATTATTATAGCCTTCATGTCCATTTACACTCCTGGACAACCCCCTACCATCATGTTTGATTATGCTAAGTTCATTGCAGATAAGATGCATGACCAATTCATGAGAATGGACAATGAAAGAGTATTCAAATATTCATCGGTTTTATATCATCTTTTCCTATACTATCAAGCTGATAAATTCTCATTTCCACTTCAAAAGCTTGATACCAGAGGCAACCCTAGATCAGTGGTCTTCTAGACTTCATTAATCCACCAATATGACTCTCCATATACTTGTACAGATTTCATAGATCTTTTTGTGCACCCAGTGGCAACTATGTTGTTAGGAAGTCCTCCCCCAAGAATCAGTGCAGATATCAGGAGGGTCCTATATTTTTCTAAACAATACATAGTGGGAGATTGGTACTTATACCAAAATCACACTGAAATCAGAATATATGGTTGTGAGTTAGCACCCTACAAACTACCAAGATACCTCCCCATGAGATTGTTTTCTCTGGAGTGCTATGGAAAATGATTAATTCAGATGAGGTACATTTTGTGAAGGCCAAGAAGAAAGCTCAACTTAGAATAAAAGACCAGCTTGGCCCCTTTATATGAAACAGTGGGGAAGCTGGAAGGGAAGCAGAAGAAATTCTTCAAAAGCTCAAACTGAAACAAAGCTTCATATGGAGATATGACCCTTTTGATTTCATCTACAATAGAAAACAAAAGAACAAATTATCTCCCTATATCCACCATAGAATTCCTGAGATAGAACAATATGCAAATCAACTAGAATGGCTGGAGAACACTCTAGTAGATAGAGATAGCATAGAAGTTGCTATCAATAATGTGTTGATTGATATAGAAAGAAGACTTGATGAAGATTCCTTTGTACAGGTGCTAGGAGAATCCCAATCCCAAAGGGAAACATAAGAACACAGTGAGAAACTAGCAGAAGAAGGACCTCAAAAGCAAGAAGAATCAGAGCAACTAGACATATCAGAAGAGCTGGCTCAGCCAGAACACATCATGAGTAATCCTCTTATTGTACAGACTCCTCTAAATGAGGAGAAGAATCCCAAAAGAGATAGAAAGGAGGCCACTCCTTCTAGCAGACCTGTTGCACAGAATTATGTCAAGAGGCAAAGGTTAAATCCTTTTTCAAAACAAGAGTTCACAGAGGAAACAACTGGAACCATAGGTATAGAAAGAGCAGAGAGCAGGAAGACCACTCCCTCTGGAGGTACACAAGAACCTTCCACTACACAGGCTCAAATGTTCGAGAGACAACAGAGCATGGAAGTATCCTCATTCAAGGCTCCAGCTGGCCAAAACCAGGACATTAGAGAGAAATACAAAGAAATAAAGGCCAGAAATGAAAGATTGAAGGCTCAGAGCTATACACAATACCTCAAAATGGCTCCCACTAATCAAATAAGGCTAATGTCAACCTTTGGTGCAAAAGAAGGTAAGATGCAAATGACTTTCATGAAGCTTACCACACAGCAGCCCAGGTCTATAGCAGATTACTTGAAGACAGATTTTGAGGTACTGGTGAAGGATATACATCCTCTCGACCAAATAGAGTTGCACAAACAGACTGGGGAAATGGTCTATTCCACATTGACCAGCAAGGCTATTGCAGCACATCAACTACAAAATTCGCTGAATAATATATCAGTGCAATTCCAACTAGAGAAGGCCTCTTCAGAGGCCAAAGATACCAGGATAAAGTCCCTAGAGGACTTAATCATAGAGTTGGGGCATGATCCCAAGGATGTAAAGGCTGATGAAAAGCTAATAAAAAAGAAAAATGATGACATAGCTGCCTTGAAAAAGCAGCTCAAATTAGCGCAATTCCAACTAGAGAAGGCCTCTTCATAGGCCAAAGATACCAGGATAAAGTCCCTAGAGGAATTAATCATAGAGTTGGGGCATGATCCCAAGGATGCAAAGGCTTATGAAAAGCCAATAAAAAAGAAAAACGATGACATAGCTGCCTTGAAAAAGCAGCTCAAAATCCCTCCTCTGCATCATCCACAAACAGCTGAAGTATTAGAAACTCGGAAAGAAGAGGAGCTTATGGAATTAGTCCTTAAGCTGAATGATCAACTAAAGGAAACAAAGAAAGAGCTAGACATATTGATTAAGTCTAAACAGAGTGAATTGGCCACCACTCCACAGACTGTCATTCCTACAGTCTCTACAGCAGTGCCCTCTACACTGGTTGCTTCCTTAGCACCAACAGTTCCACCAGCTACAGCTATGCCAGTCACAGGTACATCTACAAGCGCAGGTACATCCACAGAGAAAATAGCTAAATTAGTAAAATCCATGGAGGAAATGACCATCCAAGCTACTGAGCTTAAAAAGCTTAGAGAAAAAGTGTCAAGTTTGGAAATTGATTGCAAACTTGCACAAATACAATAGAAAGAAGAAGCTCAAAAAATTCAAAGAATGGGTGAAAGGATAAAAATCCTTGAAAAGGACTTGATATTGCAACAACCACTAGGAGATATAAAGGAAATGCTCTGGGCCAACATCATTGACTCTGTCAATGATGTTTGGCCATCAATCCAAGTAATTTTTTAGCAGATTGAACTGGTGAAAGTGGCCACCGAAGAAATTCATAAGACAAGAGAAGAACTGAGAGACAAGCCTAAAGAGGCCAACCAATTGATAACACTCTTGAACAGAAAGAACAAGTATCAGCTGGATGAACTGGGCATAGAAGATAGGACAGGGACCATCATAGAAATCAAGAAGATTCTTACCAAAAGGAACCTTATGCTCAATCTTGAGAAGAAATGCCAAAGCATACAAGCCGATATTGACATATTCATGACAAAGTTTGGTATTTTGAGGGAAAAAGGCCTCCCCAGTCCTATGGTCATCCATGACAAGCTTATGACCCAAGATGACTACGTTGAAAGACTAAACAAGTTGGCCTGCAACCAAGCTAGTACTACAGGGGTAAAATCTCTGCCCACAAGAAAGGTATTGTACGATAATTTGGAAAATCTATTTTTCCTAGAGCATGAGGTAAAGCACCTGTTTATCAACAAGCCAATTTTTTCCAAGTACACTGAAGCTGATGAGACATATAGAAAGATGCTAAAGATGAAATTACCTGAAGATGAATGGTGGATGAAATTAATAGATTTACTATAAAGTTACTGCAGTAAATCTATATGGTAGCCAGGTAAAACAGGGTCAAAGTGTAGTAGGTAAAGAGTATTAGTAGGTTGAAGACGTATAGTGATTCCAGCACACAAATATCAAGCAATTGAAAGAGCCAAATTTGAATTACAACAACCAGCACAATCATAATAAAAGGGATAACAAGAAGACAGTTTTCCATCTGTCTCTATCTTCATGCTTGAAGATATTTTTGATTTCCTATAATAATTCTCATATTGTTATGAGATATTTTGTAACATTTTTTGTATAAATACTTCACATTTTGAAGTAATTAGGGTGGATTAATAGACATTTATGTAGACATGTCATATCAAGCTAAGGAGCTATTGTAATCAAGACTAGACTGGCTTGCTAGGCCATGAAATAAAGCTAAAGACATTTCACAGGATTCTTGTGCACAGTGGAAACCAAATAAGTATTATCTCTACATGTTCATTACTTTTTTCTTATCATTTTATAAATATTCACATGTTTTCTCTATGAAATCTGAATAGTAAACAAAGAATGATATTTCAGAATTAGCTTTAATGCTCTCTGTCTTGACTGTTTATTTTCTCACTGTTTTCTACTAAACTATCTTGGTCTGGGAATTCTTAATTTCTCCCTTACTTCCGTAGTTTCCCCCCTTTGGTCCATAGTAAAGGATTCTTAGCTGCCCTTTGCTACTGATCTCCTTCTGTTCTTCATCTTGATCCCGGTTTAAGGATTTTTCATTTCCCTTTTACCCTGGTTAGGACTACCTCATCCATCTTAACATGCAAATTTGCTTTTTGCTATGTTAGCCTGCCCTGTGAACTCCTCCTTTAGTAATTGGTCTGCTACAGTTAAGCCACTCTTTGATTGACTCCTTAGCCCAATGGTTTGAATACTTGCTTTGCCCATTTGTTCCCTTGAGCCCACCACCCAATCAAAACCAAAACATCATGAGCACTAAGAACTAGCCTAAAATCCCACCCAAAACAAAGTTAAATTATAAAGAGAGAGCCCTCTCTGGACTTAGGTTGGCTAGACCCTGAGTCTAAAAGATTAGGTTTGTGGTTACCTTGGATTATTCCTTCCTTTTATAACTTCTAGGGAAGACTTCTAAGTGATAACAAAATGGATAAAAGTAAGTGAAAATGAGCAATTTTATCCACCAACATCTCCCCCCAATTGGATTGGTTGCATGTCCTCATGCAAAACGTTTCCTACGAAGATCAGGGTTAGATCCAATGTGGCTCACGTGGAGCTATTTAAGATCATACTGTTTGGCCATTTCTATCCCGAGAGGTTTAAATCCATCCAAGCAAATGATACCCTCCACTAGTCTTCATTCGCCTCATAAGCCGGTCCATACTGCTCAGAAGGTAGCCAAATAATGCGAAATTGGAACCTCAACCCTATCCAACGAACCCCACAGTGTCATATACAAGCGATATAATGTGGAATTATTTTTAGTGCTTTGGAAAAATTGGGGGCCCCAAAAGGTTCTTGTGCCCATACTGCGAATGATGAGAGAATCCAACGCTTTTGACAAGCGTCCTTGGATTTTCCTGACAGGTGCAGATTTGCCTCATACACATGTTAACACACCACTGTCGTGTCCTCAACATCTGGCCTTTTCATCCTTCTAGTTGAAGGAACCCTTTATGTCTATTATAAATATCCACAGACTGGAAGTGTTCCATTCTGATCATAAGTGGGTGATTTTCTTGGTTTTCCTCGAATGTGTCGAAGGACTTCTTCCACTTAACTTGATTAATCATGAAGGACGTGAAGGCTCTTAATTGAATTTCTCCCACATACGGTACTGGATTGAACTACTGGTAAGTTTCCATCATGTAATTATGCATATATAACTCATAGAACAAATGTTTATTTATTTGATTGTGAGTTCTCAAAATCCTTAGGAATTGCATGGAGTCTTATATATCATGGCTTATCTCCTGGTGGGTACTTTCCAGACATAAAAATAGATATTTCTTATGGAGGAAAAGGGCATAACAGTTAGTAGGGGGCCTACATGCCATTATCTGCTGTGTCAGGGTGAACATATCATCCTTGTTTGCCTTCAATAACTATACCCATCCCTACAACTCTTCAATCTTCTTCTATAGTTTTTCCTGTTGCTTCTTGGCCTTATTCGCCTGGGTGATATGATCATCCACCACTCTTTCTGTTTGCTCCCAGATTTACTTTACTCTTTTCTGGTAAGCTTCTATGGGAATTGATCCATGCTAAAAACTGGAAGCAGTGGCCATCCATTTTTGAATCTCTACTGTCAATAGGAACTCTCGAGCCTCTACCACATGGAGAAGTGTCTCAGTTTGCATAGATGTTGAGGTCGTCTCCTTATGCTTTGTTTATAATGCCACCAAAGTTGTTATGTCGATTCTTGGGGATTCGATAGATTGACTAGCATTACTTTTTCACTTTATTTCCCGTTTCCGCGACTGTATTACCTGTTTTCTTAATTTAGCAATTTCCATTTTTAACTAAATGTTTTCTCTGAACAATAATTGATACTGGCTCTGGATGGGGTCTTTCCTTTTCGCAAGCTCCTCGAAAAATTCTTATTTTACATTAACCTCCTCCATTTGTCTCGCGACCAGCATTGTGTTTGGTGGAGTAGCATTAGAAAATTCACCGACCAGTTCCTACTTTGCTACCACTTCCTCTACTCGTTCAAATACTGGTACTCGTGGGGTGGTTTCGACACCCCCTTCTGTAGATTCTGGTACCATCAAATTTCTCTCTAATTTCTCAAGATCATATACTAATTCCTAGGGAGTAGTACCATCAATATCTCCTTCTTGTAGTTGTTCTGAAGTCATAATCTATTCTTCAACTTGCTCGATAATTGACACTGATTCTTCTGGAATAGTGTCAACAATGATTCTTTCTTCTATCCGTTCAGCAGTTGACATTGGTTCTTGTGGAGCAATGTCAACAACAATTTCCCCTTCTATGTTCTAAAAAATCGACACTGGTTTGTGTGGAGCAGTGTCGAGAGTGGCCTCTTCCTCCATCTGTTTAGCGGTTGACATTGGTTCTTGTGGAGTAGTGTCAACAACAGTTTCCCCTTCTATTTGCTCAAAAATCGACACTGGTTCTTGTGGATCAGTGTCGAGGGTGGTTTCTTCCTCCATATGTTCAGCGATTGACACTAGTTCTTGTGGAGCAGTGTCAAGGGTGGATCTTTCTTTTGTAATTACTCCGACAAACCTCAATTTTAGAGGAAATATATTTTCTTTCGCTGGGCGGGTAGGAGAGCGGAATTTCGTTAGCCCTCTTAACAAGGAGGCCAGGAGTGGAGAACGAGGGGTAACATCCTCAATTTCCATTCTATTAACTTCTTCTGCTTCAGTTTCCTTAGGTCCACCTCTATCCCCTGCATCATCTTGCTGGTTTGTCATCTCTTCGTACCCCTCTTTCTCTACTCCTTCCAGTACTTTTTCCATCACTTCCTCCTCCAACAATTCTTTTTCGACCCTTACTAGCATCATGGCTGCGACTTCCTCTTATGCTAGCTCAACCAGCTGCTGCTAAGTCACAGGGGTTTGTAACATGGCATTTATCACTAATAATCTAATGAATCCATGATTTGTAAGGACTTCCAATGCTTGGCATGATCAACGCGTAGATCGGGCCATTAATTGAAGATTGTTCCAAAGGAAAAACAAAATATCTAAGGGATGCACTTGGAAAAATAGGAGATATGCTAAAAGCTTAAAATGACACTTAAAGAGGGTAGAGAGATGACCTTCACAGGTAATGTATCGCATTATAAAGTATGTAACCTCTACCTAAGGTTGTGGCAGCTATCTCCGGTCATAACCTTTCCCTTTTTGTACCATATTCTCCCCTGTGTGTATGAATAATTCTGGAAATTCTAGCATGGGTGTTTTATGGGTACCACTTCTGCCCCCCTTGTGGCAATTCACTGACAGTCGAAATGAATTCTTTTGTTACCTGAATTTCCAGCCCCTAGACCCTAGAGCGATTCCCTTCCAAATTTAGCGCAAACTCAATTATCACACCTTCATCGAACCCCTGTAACCTTTCAAAGTAAATGTGCCATATTGCATCCTGGAAAATATTCCATACCTCCGGTTGATGCCAAACCTACGCTGTGTTTTCTGGTTCATGCCTAATGGCTTGGCCACCCATTCTGTTAGTTGTTCTGTGGCAACACTCAGAGTAGCAATAAGTAGGTAAGGGGGTTGTTAGCCGATAAAGTTTACAGTAATAGGGATGACTATAAATTCAGGCAAAGGTTATGGTGAAATCGATGGTAAATACAATATGATTATGGTAATTATTCCAACACCGTGGAAAATATCCTATTTTAATGCCAGCATGCATATTTGTACGTGATACAATTTCTAATGCGCATGGATATGTGAAGGGTACAATGAAGATATGAACAGATAATGATAATAATGAGTGGTTAAAGCGAGGTTTAATAATAATGATGAGATGACATCATTATTATTAAATAAGATATCTCCCACCAACTAAGGTATCACCGTCTTCGGTCATGGATGATCATGTCATAAATGAAATATCAATCAAATCCATGGAGTCATTTGGGGATGTACCTGGCGACTTACCTTAGCGGAGTATCAACACTAGCGGAGTAACAACACTAGTGGAGCCAACATCACTGTAGTAACAACACCAGTGGAGTCAACATCGGTGAACTAACAACGCTAATGGAGTATCAACATCAGGGAAGTAACAACACCAATGGAGTACCAACTTCAGCGAAGTAAAAACACCAGTGGAGTATCCACATCGGTGGAGTAACAACACCTGCAAGAAAGCGAAAGGAGTGCTGCTAATGGAGTAGCAACAAAATGTTAACTTTATTAAAAAAAATTATTTTTTATTTTTTATTTTATTTTTATTTTTATTTTTTTATCTATCTATCTATCTATCTATATATATATATTTATTTATTTATTATTATTTTATTTTTTTCATAATTTTTTTTTTGTTTTTTTCTTTATTGAATATTAGGTGTAGAGGAAGTATTTTATGGACAAATGATTTCAAAACCAAAGTCATTAGAAATATGCTTAATAAAGGAGTCCCTAGAGGTTGGGCGGTGGTATAATCTGAGGCGATGTCCGTTTACAAATAAAGGGGTATGTGCCTCATCTATTGTTGTAAGTTTAACAGTCCCATTGTCAAACACTGTGTCAACCTCATATGGGCCCATCCATCTACATAAGATCTTTCCTTTGAAGTCCTTGAATTGGGAATCATAGAGTAATTCCCAATCACCTTTTTGAAACACCTTTTATTAATGAATTTGTCATGCCACTTGGTTCGCTGCTGCTGAATTGTAGCGGTATTCTGTACAACTATCAAATGAATTTCATCTAACTCATTGAGTTGTTCCAGTCATTGTTTTTGGGCTGAAGTAAGATCCAAACTTACTTCAAAAGCTGTCCTGAGCGTCTTAATTTTGAATTCCATTGGAAACAAAGGGGACGTTCCGTACACAAGCTCATATGGTGAAAACCTTGTTGTATTCCACCATGTAGTTCTATATGCCAAAATTACTTCAAGAAGTTTTTCAGCCGAATTTCGATAATGGTTAGCTACGGTCTTTGTGAGAATGTTTTGCAGTACCTTATTTGTGCTCTCGACTTGACCATTCGCCTGAGGATGATATGGAGATGTCACCCTGATCCAGCTGGCTCCAGACACAAGCAGAAGTCTCAGAGGACTCAAAAAGGGTCAAAATTAAAAGTGGTTAGAATGTTTCCAAACCAACACCAGATCGAAGTGCTTGTCGCCCTGATTCCAATGGTACAAACGACACTCAAATCTGAGCTCGTATGAGGGAGAAATAACTAGTCAAAGTTTTGGTCAAAGTTGGGTAGTGGGCCAGGTTTAAGTGTCCTACAAATTCACCATCAACCGACATGGGAACCTAGCTCCTGAGAGTGGGCGAATTTGTTGCCTCTTTAATTTGTCTAATAACCCTTATATTAGACAAAATCGAAAAATAGCTCTATATTATAAAAAAGTCGAAAAAAAAATATGAATAGGGGTGGCGGGCCACCACCCCTGCCACCCCCGCCTTCCCCGTTGATTGCATATATTATAAAACAAATTTTTAAATTAAATATGGCCAAAGGGCCATGAACACCGTCGGCCCCAAACCAACACTCCAACTATATTGTATATTATGTATGGGGTGGGCGGGCCACCTTCAGTGGACCCGGCCCGCACCCCAACCACCCAACCACTTTACTATATACACTCATGTTAATATGATATCGCGTTTAATGTGGAGCCGATGGGGATTGAACCCCCTCAGCCCACGTGGGCTGACCCCCACCAGGTGGCCCCATGTGGCACCATGCCAAAACAAACCACAAACCAAACACTGCTGATATTTAATCAACAACATACCATAAAAAAAATAAAAAAATTCAGTTACAACATTTTACCAACCATGGACTATTATTGGAGGTGGGGGGATTCGAACCCCAACCATCGCCCGGATAAGCTGACTCCGCCACCATTGCACCATGATCCTGGTGCTTTGAATACTTTGCCAACGAAATAATATTTAAACTCATTTACACAGTGCATCCGGGTAGGAGAGTGCAACACAAATTTCGAGATAGAGGAAGAACTTTGACACGCTTTTCGAGACAATTTTTTAATTAATTGTAGGTGGAACCATGAGCGTGGAGTAGAGTCAGGCAGAACCATGATTGAGCCCAATTTTTAGGAGGGCGAAATTTTTCTAGTGTCCAAATTGGACAAACTTTATGTCGATCCTACACCTCTCAGCGACACAAACTTGATGGCGCAGACATAATTTTGATATGAGCAGCAGATATTTAGATGACTCGGAGGAGGGAATATTTAAGGAATCTAGGGGGAATCTAAAAGATTCCTTTAGCCCCAGATTTTCACTTTGTCATAATTCAGAAATTTAACAGTCGATTTTACACTATTCGACGCCACAAATCTGTGTTAAGATATTTTGACACATAGGAAATAGTTAAGTATAACTTGGTCTAGTGTAGAGTTAGGTAAAGGGTGTTTCTTTACTATGTACATTTGTAACTTACAATCCGATGCTCACGATATGTTTTAGACATGAAGTGATTCGACAGTTCATTCTCTCCTCGGTATCACTGACACTTGATCTGTGGCTTAACACCTGATTGGTCCATGATCTCTATTTAAAGAGCACGAAGGGTCATTTGTAGGGTGACCGTTCATGAGAGAATCTTATGTAAATTTTCTTTCTTTTATTAATAAATTTCTTGAAGTGGCCACGTTGGCTCAAGCCGTGGACTGTTTCCCTCTTTGAGAGTTTTAACCACGTCAAGAATATTGGTGTATTGATCTGTGTTCTGTTTGTGAGCGGTGTCCTTTGGTGTTCTATCTGAGGAACTTACCCTATAAATCCTTACATGGTATCAGAGCTATTTGAGGGCCGCATCCATTGGTGATCCAAATCCGAAGCCGGTACAACTGCATCTGACTGTTGTTTCCTAGATCTACTGTTTTGGACTGTTTTTGAGCCGAGATGATTGCTCTATTGTGTTAGGAGCATATGTTCCAGTGAGGAACCCCTTTCTTTTCATGCGAAAAGGTTTCCGGTAGACCTAGCTACATCATTTTTAAGATCCAGAGGTATATAGTCTTTATTTGTAGTTTTAGTTGTTCATCTCTCTGTTTATTTCAATTTATTTAGCTCTCTATTTTTTATTACCAGATCTATACCTTTCATTTATGTGTATGCTCTTTTCCCTGCGACGCTGTGTGATTTGGGAAATCAGAAACAGAAAGAAAAGATTTTTCTCATCCATATGCTCTTTTCCGTCGCGTCTTAGTGTGATCTTATAAAATCAGAAACATTGAGGAACATATTTAGTTTCCGCCGAAAGCTAACTTCAAGCCATAAGGTTTGGTTATTTTTCATGTCCGTGTTGGGTTGTGTGGTTTTTTGTTTTGTAGGAAAAAAGAGTTTTTTCAAGTAAGCACGCACCCCAAAGCTTCAGTGATTGGAAAAAAATAAAAAAAATAAATAAATTTCCTCTTTTCGAAAAATTACTAACCTTTTAAACTAGCTCACTTGGTCCAAAGTTACTTTATGAGAATAGAGGTCTTGGGTTCCAGTGTTTTTTTTTGTTGAATTACTTTTTCAAAAAGCACATGTAACTTATGTTTTAAAGTTATTTTATGTAAAAGTGTTCTCACCCATTATAAAAAGTGAGTCACTTGTAATTCTAAAGTCTCTTTATCTTTTATTTAAGTTACAATTTAGTGAGTAGCTCATAAAGTACCATTGTAAAAGTGACTTTCACTTATTTAAAAAAGTGGGTCATATAATTTTTTTTTTTAGGTGAGCTAATTAGATTAAGTTTGGAAAGAGGGGGGGGAGGGGATTTTTTTTTTAAATATAACATTATCATTCACTTCCGCACATTCACGCACTTCGTCGGCATCTTCAACAACTTTTCTTACAAAAATATAACTTCTTTATCCAGAAGCCGTTTTCAGAGCTTTTTTTTTAATCAGCCTTTTTTTTCGAGATCTTTCCATCGAAACAATTAGTTTCAGCATCTAAAGCTTTAGTTTCTGTTAAAGTGGAAAGTCCATGCCAATTTATTCTTGACAACACCAACTACTTCCAATAGTGGTCCTACATTGTGGATTTACTTATAAGTAAAGGTCTTTACAGAATAGCCTCAGGCCAAGAAACTAAACCTGAAGATGAAGATAAGGCAACCAAATGGAAAAATAGGCAAGATCAAGCATGTGGGTTGATAGGAATGCCTATTTCCCCAGACCTTAGATTCCATATCGCAGAACTTGATACCCCTAATGAAGTAATGAAACAACTTACTAAAGTTTTTGGAATTAAAAATGAAATTAGAGCCCATCAACTCAAAAATGAGTTGCTTACGTTGGACCCTAATAATTTTTCTTCCATTGAAGATTTTTTGTCCAAGTTCAAGACCCTTAGACTTCTTTTGGAAGGTTTTAAGGTTAAGAAAGAAGATGGTAGCCTTATCTATTCCATTCTTACTAAGTTGGGACCAGCCTACTCTGTGTTTGTTTCCACCTTCCATTCTATCAGAGAAGCCTTTATTTCTCAAGGACAAGACTACAAATCCCCCTCTTTTGACGTCTTTTGTGATTCTTTAATAAGAGAACAAGAAAAACTCTTACATCTTGGTCTTCTTAATCTTGAAAACTCTTCTAAGAAATCCTTAGCCGCCCAACAACAACAAAATTCAAAGAATCCTAAGAATCAATATCCTAAAAAGAATGGTCCTAAACAAAACAAGGGTCCTAAGAAATTTCAGTCTCAAAATGAAAAATCACTTCAACAAAATGATAAGGCAAACAAAAACAAAGGGAAGAAAACTGATAGAAATTGCCACTTTTGTAATTAAGATGGCCACTTAGAATCCAAATGCTTTAAGAAGATGGAAGGCTTGGAAGCAACAATGAAGAAGCATAAAATCCATTTGGAGCACTCTTCAACTTCATCTTCATCTTCAGGAATGACACTTTCTGCATGTGGTTGTCAAGCATCTCGGTCTGGTTATGCACTAAATGTGTCTTCTTCTTCTCATTCTCATGAGTGGCTCATTGATTATGGAGATTCTTATCACG
This sequence comes from Pinus tabuliformis, assembly GCA_031772625.1. Taxonomy (NCBI): domain Eukaryota; kingdom Viridiplantae; phylum Streptophyta; class Pinopsida; order Pinales; family Pinaceae; genus Pinus; species Pinus tabuliformis. The sequence continues at coordinate 1,212,529,897 of CM062809.1, read as the reverse complement.
TGGCAAAAAACAAAGCCATGTTTTCTTCTTTAAATGATTGTAACACCAAAAATATATATGTTGATGATGATAGATCTCTTAGTGTTGTAGGGACTGGACTTGTTCATCTAGAAAATGGTCAATTTAATGATGTATTATGTGTTCCAACCTTTTCCTGCAACCTTATATCTGTATATCAGATAACTCATTCAGGTGAAGGTAAAACCGTTGAATTTTCATGATGGGTCCAACCCTCATCCTTTTGTCCGGATGTAAGGTTTGATTAAATGAATTATTAATGGAATGATTTTTGGGGATATCCGATGGTTGTTTGATATTATGTTGTATTTAATTGTTCGGTACGAGTTTTGGCTGTGAGGGAGACACCTGTCTCTACCTCAGATTCTGTCCTCCTGCCTTATGCTGCGCTTTGGAACCCTAACACTCCACTTACTCTGTCATTTTCGACCTTCACTCGGTTGCACTGAGAGACTCCTTGCTCTGGTTTCCACCTATGACTTCGTAAGGGTTTTTTTGTGGCACTCTATTTGTATTCCTCGGCCACGGCTCTGCTCTGTTGGCTGGGCTCTGTTGGTGTAATGGCGTTGTCTGTGGCTTTCTGTCCGCTGGTCTATTTGAGGGTTTCTGAGCTCGTTTCTCGGTGTTCTGCAAGTGACCTCCTATGTTTTGAAGGCTCTATGGGCATGGTTAATGGTTGCTTCCTCTCGAGTGTATTTGTATCATTTTTGTTTTTAGTTTTTGGTTCAATGGATTCACTGTTTAATTTGTCCACTGGTCGCTGTGTTTCCAGGTCGTGGCCACAAGGTGACCCAGTGTTCGACCTCTGCTCATCAGCTAGACACAGGTAAGCTTTCCCTCTTTGATTCAGTTCCCCCTTTTCATCTTCTGTCGGTGCTAACAAGTTGTGCTCCTTGTGAGCAGGGATTCCTTGTTGGTTTGTGGCCTGTCGAGACCTCTCCTCCTGCGATTTTGACTCCTCCTCTGGTAAGTGTGGGTTACAAACCCTTGCTTTGTTCCTATTCTTCAGTTAGATTTTTTATTCTTCCCGTTATTAAATGTTATGAATTGTGCTTGCAGGTGGATGTCGAGCGTTACAGTTATGGGTTCGGCTCCTCTTGCAACTTGCTAGACCGGGTAGGGTCTTTCCATGAAACTTGTGTTTGGCATCTATTGATAGTTCTGGGTCTTGGTTACAAGCTTCGACCTCTTCGTCCGTCACTTATGTCAACACTTCTGTCATTGTAATAGGTAGACAGGTCATTTGGTTTTAACTTGGGATTGTGAAAATTTATTTCATCCTCAGGGTTTCGAACCCAGGTTCATCTGTTGATTTTGTAATATGAACTTGTCCTAACTTTGGACTGTAAATGAATTTAAATATTTCTGTAGATTTGCTTCAAACAATATTTGCAAGGAAAAGTAATGTGTGTTAATTTATATGGTACCTGGTCATAGATGTTTTCTTCTCGCTGGAAATTTGATTGTGGTTGTTGTGAAACCCTCTGTTAGTTTTCTTTATCACGTGCTCGATGTTCTTCAGGAACTGTAGGTAGTTGTTGTGAATAATCGTTAGTTCTTCGATAGTCGTTTCTTCCATGTGTCTGGTATAATGCTTCCACCAGATCTCTGTTTCACTGACTATAATATTCTAGATGCCTATTAAAAAAAGATTAATCGGCAAGTTCTTGTCACTGTTTAGAAATACACTCAATTCATTTTAAAAACAGAAAGGAAATATAATCTTGCTGCAAATGGACTCAGATGATTTCGAAAATCTCTTGTATGTTTCTATTCTTCTTCTGCTGTGATGAAAATCAACCCTTACAATGTTTCATTTTCTTCCTTTTGTATGATTTGTTGAACAGTTTTTAAAAACTGTCAATAGTTACATGTAGTTACCATGAGTAACTGTTAATTTCCGTTTGTCTAAATTCTAGAATTAATTTAAAAACATCATAATAAAATAAAACATAAATTGCTATCCCCTCCTAAATTCTAGTAACTAAGAAAATTTAAAAGACTCAGGTACAGTGACTTATAAACCTGTCAGCCTGTGAGACAAACACTTCCTCTTGTTCACCCCTAGTTGGATGCTCCTGCATCAGGCTCCTGGGGTAACAAAAAATTCATGGCTCCGGTCCATGAGCTCCTCGATAGAATACCCTGCATGTTGTATCTCTCCTGCATCAAGCCATGAACTGTCCTCAATAGGGAGGTTATTCCACTTGACGAGGTACTATGGGTACTCCTTCTTCTGAGTCTGCCTGGCCACTTGTGTTTTTAGGATTCCTTCGATTTCGAGTGGCTGAGATGAAGGCATTTGTCTCATCCATGAACTACTCTTTTCCTGGGTGTCCCGCTTTGGCTGTGCCGAACTGTCCTCTTCCAGATTGGTAGTGTATGGGAATAAATCTACCACATTAAAAATGGGTGATATTCCTATACCTGGAGGCAATTGCAGTTCATAGGCATTGGCAGAAAACTTACTCAAAATTTTACAAGGTCCATTTTTTTTAATTTCAGCTTATTGTATTCGCCCTTAGGAAATCTTTCCTTGCACAGATGCACTTGGACCTGATCCCCTACATTAAATTGTACCTCACATCATTTCAAGTCAAATTTCTGTTTGTACCTTTGACTGCTGTCCTGTAACTTCATCTTCACCTACTCATGTAGGTTGTTAATTGCTCTTGCAAAGTCTTCCCCGCCAGCACTTCTTTTCTCCAGTTGTCCCAAATCCCGCAGCTCATGCACTCCTCGGGTATGCATTCCATACAAGATTTGAAAGGGACTACTTCTTGTGCTTCGATTTGGTGAATTGTTGTAGGAAAATTCCACTTGAGCAAGTACACGATCCCACATTTGTGAATTTTCTCCCACTAGACTCTGCAGCAGGTTTCCTAAACTTCTGTTCACCACCTCCGTTTGCCCATCAGTCTGTGGGTGATAAGCGGAGTTGAAGTTCAACTGTGTGTCCAACTTCTTCCACAAGGTGTGCCAGAAATGTCCTGTGAATTTCACATCCCTATCAGAGACAATGGACTTAGGTAAGCTGTGCAGCCTGACAATCTCCGTGAAAAACAAGTGTGCTATGTGAGTGGCATCACTGGTTTTCCTACAAGGAATGAAATGTGCCATTTTTGAGAACCGGTCCACTACCACCATAACGGAATCATAACCTCACTGTGTTCTTGGCAGACCCAAGACAAAGTCCAAGCTGACTGAGTCCCATGGTCTACTTGGAATAGGCAGTGGTGTGTAGAGCCCCGTATTCTGACTGTGTCCTTTCGCCAACTAACACACTTTACACTTGGTTACAAATCGCTGCACATCCCTTCACATATTCGGCCAATAATAAAAGTGACTAAGCTGATTGAAGGTCTTGTCAATGCTGAAATGTCCGGCTAGAACTCCACTATGCTTCTCCCGAATGATGTTCTCCCTCATTGAACAGTTGGGGATACATAGTTGTCCTCCCTTAAACAGCAGCTTCTCCTGTAAGTTATAGTCCAGCCACAGACTATTATTTCTCAACAAAGGGTTTTGGCAGGCTTCATAAGCCTCCTTAAAATCTGCATCTATTTGATACAAGTCTTTCAGGTGTTCAAAACCCAGTACTTGTATTGTGCTCTCCTGCAAGAGCAAAACTCTCCTGCTCAACGCATCTGCTACCTTGTTGGCCTATCCGCTAATATGCTTCAACACAAACGTGAAACTCTACAAGTACTCAACCCACTTTGCATGCTTATGGTTCAGCTTATGCTGTTGCATAACATACAACAATGCAGAATTATCAGAAAACAAAACAAACTCATTACCTATCAAATAGTGTCTCCAATGCTTCAATGCTTGGACGACAGCATAGAACTCCTTGTCATAAGACAAGTATTTATGTCTACTTTCATTCATTTTTTCACTGAAGCAACTACTGGTTTTTCTTCCTGACTGAGTACGGCCCCAATGGCTATACCACTAGCATCATAACGAAATTGAAAAAGTTTGTTGAAGTCAGTTAGCCTCAAAATTGGCCTCTTAGTGATCTCCTTCTTCAATATCTGGAAGCTCTTTTCTGCAACTTTAGTCCATTGAAAAGGTTGACTTGCCTTCTTGATTGTATCCAACATAGGTGCACAGATTCCACTAAAATCCTTTATAAACTTGCGATAGAAACTTGCCAACCCATGAAAACTTTGAACTTCGAATAGACTCTTAGGGGATGGCCAGCTAAGTATAGCTGCAACTTTTTTTGGGTCCATTTTTAGCTCATTTTCTGCAATCACGAAACCCAAATAGACAAACTCTTTTTGAAAAAAAGTACATTTTTTTTCAGATTTATCAGCAACTTGTTTTGCTGCAACTTCTCTAGAACATATCGAACATGTCAAAAATGTTCCTCCTTGGTCTTGCTGAAAATCAGTATATCATCAAGATACACAATCACAAATTTCCCAATGAACTCCTTCAACATCTCGTTCATCAGGTGCATAAAAGTACTAGGGGCGTTACTCAACCCAAATGGCATCACCAACCATTCATACAACCCTTCATTAGTTTTGAAAGCTGTTTTCCATTCATCCCCTTCCCGGATTCTAATCTGGTGGTATCCACTCTTCAAATCTATCTTCGAAAAATATGCTGCCCCGCTCAAACAGTCCATCATATCATCCATTCATGGCAATGGAAACCTGTACCTGATCATAATTTTGTTTATTGCTCGTGAATCTATGCACATCCACCACTCGCCTCCTTTCTTGGGAGCAAGAACTGTCGGAACTGCACATGGGCTTAAGCTTTCTCGAATCAGTCCCTTATCCAGCAACTCTTGTACCTGTTTTCTAATCTCCTCATTGTCTTTGGGGCTCATTCGGTAAGCAGCTTTGTTCGGTAAACTAGCTCTAGGGATGAAATCTATGTGATGACTGATACTCCGCTTTGGTGGCAATTTATCTGGTAGATCGTCCACCACAATGTCGCTGAATGACTGATACTCCGCTTTGGTGGCAATTTATCTAGTAGATCGTCCACCACAATGTCGCTGAATTCCTGCAACATTTCCTGGATTTCTTCAGGTAAATAAGAAATTTCAGTGTGCAACAACACTGTTCTTGGTCTCCTTACAACAACATATTTCACCTCGTCATCTTCAATCTGTTTCAAAATTTTTTTTCCACCCACCAGTAATAATTTTGTTCCACTAGTCTCTGTTGTTTCCTCCTCCTTGATGGGCACTAGCGTATGCTTAATCCCATCCTTAAAAAACTTGTAACAGTTTGTTTTCCCATCACGAACAACTTTCTGGTCATACTACCACGGTTTACCTAGCAGAATATGACACACGTCCATGGGCATGACGTCACAAATAACTTTGTCCCTATATTTTCCAATATGGAATTCCACCTCACACTTCTCATCAACTAGCATTTGGTGACCCTTCTGTAACCACGACACCTTATAGGGGGTTGGATGGTTCAGTCATTTTAGACCCATTTTCTCCACCATCTCTGTTGCAACCAGATTATCAGTGCTTTCGCTGTTTGCAGCATTTGCCATGCGACTTGCACACAGTCCAAAATAATGCCTTTCTTTGGGTTTGTTCAGCTGTTTCTTTCGTCATATTCAGTAGTACCTTGTTCAAGACTAAGGCCTCTCCTGTCTCCGATACATTTTATACCTCCTGAGGCGGTGCCTCTGCTTCTTCTGTCTGAGCAAAATATGCTCCTCTTTGACCAGCCTGTTCTCCTTCAGGACACTCAAAGGATCTATGCCCCCACTTGTGGCACTTGTAGCACTAATAGGCATCTCCTCTACCTCTGCCATTTCCCCTTCCTCTCTGGTATGGCCTTCCTCCCCTAGTGCTGCCTTCCTTTTCTGCTGTCCCTGAGGTCTTTGAACTACTGCCCTCTTCACTGTTGTTGGCAGTTCTTCCTCTACCAAAGGATTGTCCTTTCCCTCTGCCAGTTCCTTGTCCTCTCCTGGCATTTTGCTTTCTTGTGATATTTTCTTCTGCCATTAAGGCACTCTGGTATGCTTCCTCTATGGTTTTCAGAGAAAGAATACTTATCTCGCCCAATATCTCCAGCCTTAGGCCATTCACAAACCTTGCTATATTTTCTAGGGTGTCTTTAGTATAACCAGCTCTCAAATTCACTCGATAGAATTCTTCAGTATATTCTTTCATCTCCATTTCTCTCTACTTCAAATTTTGTACCTGTCGATGCAGAGCAATCTGGTAATCTTTGTGCAAAAAACTGTCCTTCATCTTGGCGACCATTCTGGTCCACTTTTTAATTGGTAACTTATTCAATCTTCTCCTCTCTTCCTGGACACTATCCCACCATAAGGCCACGTGTCCTTTCAGCGTAGTAGCAGCGAATTTAAGTCTCCTATCTTCGCTGACCTCCTCACATTCAAAATACTTGTCCAGCTCACTAATCCAGTCCAACAGCACTTCTGTGGACAAACTAGCATCATAATTTGGAATTTCAGGCTTTGGCTTATTGCTAGCCAACAAGACTAACCTTAACAATTTGATCTCAGGGCCTTCTTCATCTGATCCATCTGTTGTAACTACAGCCTCTTCCTCAATGTCATCTCCTACTTCCAAATCCCTTCTCCTTCTTGCTTCTACTGCCGCCAAACGGGCATTCAGGGTCCTAATCTCTTCCATCAATCCCTCATCTACTACTCTTTGAAAAGCTCTGCCACGATCTCTTCTTCCAGCTTCCATTTTATAAGAAAATCAGTTAATTGAACTTGCTCTGATACCAAAATTTATGGGTCCAACCCTTGTCCTTTTGTCTGGATGTAAGGTTTGATTAAATGAATTATTAATGGAATGATTTTTGGGGATATTCGATGGTTGTTTGATATTATGTTGTATTTAATTGTTCGGTACGAGTTTTGGCTGTGAGGGAGACATCTGTCTCTACCTTGGATTCTATCCTCTCACCTTATGTTATGCTTTGGAACCCTAACACTTCACTTACTTTGTTATTATCGACCTTCACTCGGTTGCGTGGAGAGACTCCTTGCTCCGGTTTCCACCTGTGACTTCGTAAGGGTTTTTTATTTGTAGCATTCTGTTTCTATTCCTCGGCCACGACTCTGCTCTGTTGGTTGGGCTCTGTTGGTGTAATGGTGTTGTCTATGGCTTTCTGTCCGCTGGTCTATTTGAGGGTTTTTGTGCTCGTTTCTCGGTGTTCTGCAAGTGACCTCCTCTGTTCTGAAGGCTCTATGGGCGCGGTTAATGGTTGCTTCCTCTCGAGTGTATTTGTATCATTGTTGTTTTTAGTTTTTGGTTCAATAACTTCACTGTTTAGTTTGTCCACTGGTCGCTGTGTTTCCAGGTTGTGGCCACAAGGTGACCCAGTGTTTGACCTCTACTCATTGGCTAGACACAGGTAAGCTTTCCCTCTTTGATTCAGTTCCCCCTTCTCATCTTCTATCAGAGCTAACAAGTTGTGCTCCTTGTGAGCAGGGATTCCTTGTTGGTTCGTGGCCTGTCGAGACCTCTCCTCCTATGATTTCGGCTCCTCCTCTGGTAAGTGTGGGTTAAAAATTCCTGCTCTGTTCCTATTCTTCAGTTAGAGTTTTTATTCTTCCCGTTATTAACTGTTATGAACTATGGTTGCAGGTGGATGTCAGGCGCTACAGCTATGGGTTTCGGCTCCTCTTGCGACTTGCTAGACTGGGTAGGGTCTTTCCATGAAACTTGTGTTTGGCATCTGTTGATAGTTCTGGGTCTTGGTTACAGGCTTCGGCCTCTCTGTCGGTCGCTTATGTCAACACTTCTGTCATTGTAATAGGTAGACAGGTCTTTTGGTTTTAACTTGGGATTGTGAAAATTTATTTCGTCCTCAGGGTTTCAAACCCAGGTTCCTTTGTTGATTTTGTAATATGAACTTGTCCTAACTTTGGATTGTAAATGAATTTAAATATTTCTATAGATTTTCTTCAAGCAATATTTGCAAGGAAAAGTCATGTGTGTTAATTTATATGGTACCTGGTCATAGATGTTTTCTTCTCATTGTAAATTTGATTGTGGTTGTTGTGAAACCCTCTGTTAGTTTTCTTTATCACGTGCTTGATGTTCTTTAGGAATTGTAGGTAATTGTTGTGAATAATCATTGGTTCTTCGAAAATCGTTTCTTCTGTGTGTCTGGTATAATGCTTCCACTAGATCTCTGTTTCGCTGACTCTGATATTCTAGATGCCTGTTAAAAAAAGATTAATTTGCCAGTTCTTGTCACTGTTTAGAAATACAGTCAATTCATTTTAAAAATAGAAAGGAAATATAATCTTGCTGCAAATGGACTCAGATGATTTCAAAAATCTGTTGTATGTTTCTATTCTTCTTCTGCTGTGATGAAAATCAACACTTACAATGTTTCATTTTCTTCCTCTTGTTTGATTTGTTGAACAGTTTTTAAATACTGTCAACAGTTACATGTAGTTACCATGAGTAACTGTTAATTTCCGTTTGTTTAAATTCTAGAATTAATTTAAAAACATAAATTTTTTTTTTTTAAACATCATAATAAAATAAAACAGAACTTGCTATCCCCTTCTAAATGCTAGTAACTAAGAAAATTTATAAGACTCAGGTACAGTGACCTGTAAACCTGTCAACCCGTGAGACAAACACTTCCTCTTGTTCACCCCTAGTTGGATGCTCCTGCATCATTTCACCTCACGATGTTGTAATTAAGGACCTAAGAGATACTAAACAGATTTTAGCTACTGACATTGTTGATGATTCTACAAGGTTGTATACGTTTAACAACTTTGGGTCATCAACTCATCCCTCGGTATTTGTTGCTCATAATGATGAAGTGAGCAAACTTTGGCATGAGCGATTTGGTCACTTAAACTATCGCTCCCTTCAAAATCTATGTAAATAAAATATGGTGACAGGTCTTCCTATGGTATCTTGCAAAGATGGTGTTTTTTCCGGATGTGTACCTCGAAAACATCATCGGGATAGTTTTGAAAAATGTGACGCTTGGCACGCCTTGGTCCCTTTACAGCTTGTGCATAGTGATTTATGTGGTCCACTTCTAGTTGTTTCATTCTATGGCTACAAGTATTTCTTAACTTTCATTGATGATTTCTCTAGACGCACTTGGGTATACTTCTTAAAACTCAAGAGTGAAGTATTTAACATGTTCTTGGCCTTTAAGGCCTTTGTTGAAAAACAATTTGGACGTCAAATTCTTAAGCTAAGATCTGATAATGGCGGAGAATATGTTATCAACAAATTCATCAACTTTTGCACTGAGAATGGAATTCAAATGCAACATATTGTTCCATATACTCCACAACAAAATGGTGTAGCTGAAAGGAAGAATCACACCTTAAAATAAATGGCTAATTGTATGCTTCAATCTAAAGGAATTAGTCTTAATTTTTGGGCAGAAGCAATTAACTATGCAAATTACATAGTAAACTACACTCCTAATAAGGTTTTAAAGAATATCACTCCAGAAGAAGCTTGGAGCTCAATTAAACAAGATGTAAGTCACTTTTGTGTTTTTGGAAGTGAAGCATGGGCCCATATTCCAGATGAAAAACATAAAGCTTTAGAACCTAAGAGTGAAAAATGTATTTTTGTTGGATATTCTGAAGATGTCAAAGGATATAGACTTATTCCACTTAACTCCAAAACTATTTTCATTAGAAGAGATGCAAAGTTTGCTGAAAATATATCGCCCTACGAGCCTAGTTCGGTGTGTTAGCACTTGAAATTTCACCTCAGGCTGAAAAAGGTAAACTCCAAGGCAACATCAAACCACTTAGCCTCGTGGCTAGCCCTACGGGGCAGGAGAGGGCTCTCTCCGGTCTCTCTCGGTAGGGATCTTCAACGGGCGAGATGACCAATAGGGAAACACTGATTTTAGGCTAGTAAACTGATCAAGCGGTTTAATTTGGGATTTTTAATGTTTTTTGTGGAAAATTGGGGAATGACAATTTCAGGTGCGGGGATTGGACACAGTTTTTGCAGGGGGTTCTTTGGGGCGAGGTAGGAGACAGTATTGATGCCTTTGATAGAGATGGATGGATGAGAATGACTGGTGAGGAGTTAAGGAGAGCAAGCAATAACCTTGAATTCCCCTTAAACAGTGGAAAACATTGATATTAAGCAAACTTAAAAGCAGAGCATGAGAGTCATGAATTCTACTTTAACACTTCATTTGCCTAACTTGTAGAAGGAGAAGTAAGGAAATGATTCACATAACACACGTACAAGTACAAAGAGAAACACACCATCAATACATGTGACCACAAGAATCCCAAAAAGGACTGCAAAACCTTGGTCTTCCTTTGCCAAAAATTGCAGAGATACAGTGAGTAATACAATAAGAGCTTCTCCCTCAAGAGTCCAACCATGAAAATGAGCAAGAGAGTACATAATATAGATCATCTAACATCTTTCCCTGCCTCTAGGGGTCGAGCTCACTATCCTAGGAGCTGTTTCAACCAATTCTAAACTAAGCACTGAAAACTAGGCAGTCAAAACAACTTGCCTCTATAAGCTAGGAAACCAGTTCATTCATTTAATTTTCACCTATCTCATGAATGAATCTTCTAGAAGAGATACATAAGTGTAAAAGTGTCATAAAATTACATCATTTACAACAAGGAGGATAAAAATCAACTCCAAAAAGTCAAACATAGTCAAAACTGCGTTTTGCTGAGCTGTAGGCTGAAATCCTGAGCAATTTGCCTGATGGGTCGCGCGCCATTCCTGAACGGGTCGTGCGCCTTTGAGAGAACTTTTTGGGCACTTCCAGGTGTCAAAATGGGGCAAGAGTAGGCTTGTTGGAAAGGTCTGGATGTCTACTTTCCAACCCAAGTGGAATTTCTGAATTTGGTGGTCATTTACCCCTCCAAAATTGCAATCTCCCAAGACTGCTTTCTGTGTGTCAAAAATGTGGCAGAAAGTCATTTTTTGCTTGTTTTTTGACTTTCTGGAGGCCCAAAACTTCATAAAATCTCTTGTCAATGGGTGAGCATGTGTAAATTTTCATGAAAAATCTATAAATGTTGAGTTTTCCTGGAACGGAGTAGCCAAATGAAAGGGTCGCGCGGGGGGTGAGACCCGTTGAGGGGACAAAACCTGTTTTTTGCCTGAAAAAACCAAAAATGACCCAAAATACTCAAAATTTCTTGGAATTTGTGTTGGGGCTGAGCTATTTAGTGCCATGCTCATTCAAGGAAGCCTCAGCCAAGATGTGGAGGGGGTCGGACCTTTTTCTTCGTTTTTGTGCTTTGGCCAACCGCCTTTGGAGCACTTTCATCTTCGCCTTGCACACGTGCATCCGTGCCCAATAATGATTCTTCATGTTTCTAAGCAATTTCTTATCTTGGTTAGCCTTGGCCAACAGCCTCTCCAAATGAGCATTGAGCCGGATAAGCATAGACTCTCGCTCAACGGGTACTAAATCACCGGGTCTTCTTCGATTCAAGTTGCGGTCACTACGAATCCTCCACAACTCATCAAGAGTTTGCTCATCCTCCAACTGCTTGTTGCACTGCTCTAAATAGGTGATCGTCCACTGTGCCATCTCTAAATTCTGCTGCAACAAGCGGTTCTCAGCCTCCTTTTGCTGAATGACCTCATGAAGCTCCGTGGTAGGAGAGCGGGTATCAAGATCAATGATATCAATGTCGGGATCACCGGTCATTCCCTCCTTGATCATGGGCTGCTTGCCCCTCTGTGCTGCCTGTGCTGTTGAAGAAGGCGAGGCCCCTTCCACCTGATGTGGAGATAGCACTCGCTGAGTTGATGAAGAAGGCGAGACCCCTTCCACCTGATGTGGAGATAATACTCACCGAGCTGCTGCAAATAAGGCCCTTTGGCCTCTCTGATAAGTGACCAATGGAGAAGAGCTGACATATCTAGTCACGGGGATGTCATGCTGCTGTGATGGTCCTCCCTCCTCGTGAACAACCTTAGGATGTGGTGGTGGTGGTGCTGTGAAAAGCTCACGAGAGATAAACTCCTCCCATGGGATGCCCTGTTGAGCCAACTGATGTATGACCACAAGCTGAATCAAACCATAATGATAGAGGCTCCTATACTGCTGTGCTGGGCTCTTCCTCTGCATCAAGGGCACCATCCTCTCAATGTTCCGGCACAAGAAAACATGGATGTTCATCATCCGTACCCGTGTGAAATGCATCAACAAGCGAATATGGTACAAATATACCTGTGAAAATCTGCCCTCACAGGTGAAATAGAGCATGATAAGCATCATCATGGGGGCATACTCACTCCTCAAAAATCTGAAGGGAAATACACCCGTCAAGTGTCTCATGAATGCAGGTCTAATGAAAGGCTCATACTGAACACTGTCCAACATCTTGCGCTTATTCCACACCTCTCCGACATTAGGTATCCCTATGGCTTGAGCAATCATCTCGGGTGTCAATGTAAAATCCACCCCGGCAAGGTTCACATGTCCATCATGCAAATGCAAAACAAATAAGCGAGCCAACTCCCTGTGATGCTGAATCCGAGAGATCCTCTCGCAAAACTCATAGCAAGACATATAACAGAAGCATGATACTGCCATTGGACAAGCCTGCAAATCGGTCAAAGAGGTGGGCTCCTCTCTCCTATGATGACCGCCCTTTCCACCCTTGTGAGGCCTCCTCTGTACCTCAAACTCTGAAGCTGACGCATGGTCATCACTTTGCTCATAATTGGTTTCGGTTTCTGACATTGTTTTAGGAGCAAAGTGACTGAAATATACTGTTGTTTCTGCTTTGTAAATTGCTTATTAGAATGCTGTTTCAAGGGGACAAGGAGCACGAGGGAAATGTTAGGGGAGGGATACTTTAAAGGGAAAACGGGAATAATAATAAAACAGGGAGTTTAGGGGAAGAATTATTGCATATACATCATTATACAATTTGATTTACAAGGATATTATGAGAGGTAGGGTTAGGGTGTAATTTTTTGATTTCTTGGGAAGAGGGGTAGGGTTTAGGGCTCTTCACATATTTGGAAGGGAAATTTACATAGAATGATAAGGAATATGAAATGGGAGATGGAAAAAAAATGAGAACAATGGGATACCTCAAAACAGCATATAAAACCCTAGCAATTTGACAACTTCAAACCAAAAGCACAATGGAGACTTTCACTTGCTAATGGAGACTTTTACAAATACAATCATGACCTTCTTGAACTGTAGCAAGCAATAATTTTTTATGATGGAGGGCCTACCTTGCAAAATTTGGCAATTTGTGGTTCCTTGGCAAGTTTGCTGGCGGTTTTGGCAGAGAGAGTGCTGATGGGTCGCGCGCCTTCAACGGGTCGCGCGCGTTATAACTTAACACTGGCACAGGGCGCCTGACGGGTCGCGCGCCTCCAACGGGTCACGCGCCTGGTTCAACGGGTCGTGCGCCTTCCCAACTCACACAATTCGCTCAAACTCTCTTGGAAACAATTGCTCTATCACTTGAATGCACAATGAGGCTTGATGGAGGGAGATTAGGGCTTTTATAGCCTTGTTTGAATTAATTTCATGTCATAACCCACTTTATAATGTTTTTCCATGACACTTTATAAACTTGACTTTTTTGGTTTCCTTTTGTCCTGAAATTGATTGATTTGATGCTTTTCTTTGATAATTTTTGCAGGGATAGCATCCGAGGGATCTTGACAAGGGAGCCAGGGTTACATGCTGTCCTTTGAATCATTTTGAATTTTTACAATTTTTACAAAATTTTGAGAAATGACCTTAGCAAATTTTGAGAAATGACCTTGGCTTTAAAAACGGGGTTTTTAAATCCAAGGTAAAAATTAATTGTACAAGATGAAATTTTTCGAAGAAACACTTTGAAAATCATCCCTCTGGCTTGCTGGGCACTTATTGACCTTCAGAGACATGACCTTGAAGACAAATTTGACCTCAACCCTAGACCTAAAAATTTTGACCTAAAGACAAAGACAAGTAACCTTGAACAGTTCAATGACTGAAACAACTTGATCCAGCAGTGCCAAGAGGGGGACAAAGACACCAGCTCCTCCATCATGGTTATGGCATGCCTAACGGAATGCAAAGAATGACACTGATGAGACACCTATTTATGCAAATGCAAAGAGCTTTGATCGCTGATGGAGGGCTACTAGACTGACTCTAACATTTGCTCCAATGGGGATGGTAGCTCCTTGGAGGTACCAAGAACCTTAGACCTCTGGGAGAGCAGACCAGTGCTTTATCATCATTGGGCAATGGAGTCATTATTTACACATGTGACCCAAATTTGGACAACTTTATTGACTTTGACAATTGACTGAAATTTGAACTAACTTTGACACAAACCGACTCACTTTGTGCAGAAAATGGACTGATTAAAACAAGTTGAAAAACTCACACCAACTAATCTCCATCTTCAGAATTATAGCCTTCACCGCGAGCCCCAGACTAAAGATGGAAGATCAGTTCACACTTGCTGCAGAATAAAAGTAAAATGGTAATTACAATGAGAGTGATTAGAGCAGAAATTGCTCAAGCATGATACCTTTTGAGCAGCCGGCCATTCACCGACCCACCGAGACATTCATCACCATTCATTTCTTTGAGAAGAAAGGCATTTGGACCACGGTATGCTGCAATTTTGTAGGGACCTTTCCACAAGTTGTCGAATTTTCCATGTTTCCCTTTATCTTCATTTCGGGCATCCCATCTCAAGACAACATCATGAATCTGAAAATCATCCGGTTTGGCTTTTTTGTCATAGATTTTCTTTATGCGCTCTTGCAACTTAAGGGAATTTTGAAGAACTTCCTCTCGTGTCTGCTGTAAATGAATGATTTGACTAATCCGCCGTTACATAGGATCCTCCTCATCATCAGCTTCTTGAAGCAACTTTGCTACCGGAATACTAAGAGAAGTAGGAAACATTGCATCTGTCCCGTAAACCAGTTCAAAGGGTGACATACCAATTGACTTCTTTTGACTTACCCGATCAGCCCATAATGCATTTACTAACTTTTTGTGCCAGCTCTTTTTATTGATTTCCAGCAATTTCTTTATGATGTTGACTAGAGATTTATTCGAAGATTCGACCAGCCCATGTCCTTGCGGATGGTAGGCGGTCGAATGCCCCAAACTGATGTTATATTTGTAGCAAAAATCAACCATCTTCTTTGATTTAAATGCTGCTGCATTATCTGTAATCAACTTATGTGGACAGCTGAAACGTGACAATATGTTATTCTCAAGGAAAGAAATAATTACCGAGTCCGTGGCCTGCCGGGTGGGAATGGCTTCAATCCACTTCGTGAAGTAATCAGTGGCGGTCAATATCCATTGATGCTGCCCAGAAGATGCTGGTTGGATTTCGCCAATAAAATCCAAGCCCCATTGCTGAAATGGTGCACTGATTTCAATGGGCTTGAGTGGTAACGGCTGTAATTTCTGCTTTCCTTGAAAAATTTGACATTCATGACAACTCTTAACTGCTTTATAGACATCAGAAAACAATGAAGGCCAATAGAAACCTGCTCTTAGGATTTTATTAGCCGTGGTCTTCCAAAACGAGTGGCCCCCACAGTCACCTTTGTGAAAATCCTCAACAACTCTCTTAGCTTCTTCCTCGACTAAACAATTCAGCAATATACCACCGGGGTCTTTCCAATAAAGTGCAGATTTGATGATGCAAAATTTGGCAGCTTTTAATTTCAATGTCCTAGCTTTGTTTCGAGGCATCCCAGGGGGTGAAGATAAATTTTGAAGCACATATACAATATCAGCATACCAAGGAGAGGAAACAAAGATATCGGATACCTGTAAAGCTGAATTTTCTTCATCTTCATCGGATAAGGCAGCAATCAAATTGATGTCAAGGACATGGAGATTTGTTTCAGCCATCAACTTAGCAAGACCTTGACCCTTGATCAACTTAGTAGGCTTAATTTCCACATCATACTCTAATAGTGCAGCGATCCACTTACCCCTCTTTCCTTCCGGTTCCGCTTGTACCAAAACATCTTTAACAGCCACATTAGGAACATAAGCTAAAATATGAGAATTTAATATGTACACATGGAAATATTTCAAAGCTTTTACCAGCGCCAATGCTTGTTTTTCAATGATATTGTACTTCAGCGCTCCATCCCTTATAATACGGCTGAAAAAAGCTATGGGCTTCTCAACACCATCTCTCTTTTGCATCAGCACAGCTGCCAATGTATGCTCCGAAGCAAATGAAAATAAAATAAAATCTTGTGTATAATCCGGGCTGATTAGAGTTGGGGCTGAAGATAAAATTAACTTTACCAAATTGAAAGACTTTACCGCCTCTTCAGTCCATTTAAGCTGGCTGTCCTTTTTGAGCATGTTGGTTATTTCTCTAAGATGTTCGGCAAGATTGGGAATAAAGCGACGCAGAAAATTCAATTTGCCATTGAAAGACTGAATCTCCTTCTTGCTTCGGGGCTGCTCTAATTGCTGAATTGCTTCCACCCGTGCAGGATCTATACGAATGCCATCTTTAGAAATAATATGGCCCAGCAGCTTGCCTTCGCTCATAGCGAAAAGGCTCTTCTTCGGATTCAACGAGATACCATACTTTCTGCACTTTTCAAACACCTTAGTCAAATGAAACAAATGCTCTTCATCAGATTTAGAAAACACAGTTAAATCATCAAGATAAACGACCAAAAAGACATCTTTCTCATTAGCAAAGGCCATGTCCATCGCCCGCTGAAAGGTTGCACCTGCATTTTTCAATCCAAATGGCATCTTGGCATAATGAAATGTTCCCCATGGAGTAGTGAATGCAGTCTTGTCGTGGTCATCTTCATGTACCAAAATCTGATTATACCCAGAATAACCATCAAGTAACGACATCCTCGATGCCCCAACTACCCGCTGCAATATATGATCCATTTTGGGCAGTGGATAATTGTCCTTTAGTGACACCTTGTTCAGATTTCTGAAGTCTATACACAAGCGAATATCGCCGGTCTTCTTTCTCACGGGCACCAAGTGAGAAAAACAATTGGCCTTTAAGGCCTTTGTTGAAAAACAATTTGGACGTCAAATTCTTAAGCTAAGATCTGATAATGGCAGAGAATATGTTATCAACAAATTCATCAACTTTTGCACTGAGAATGGAATTCAAATGCAACATATTGTTCCATATACTCCACAACAAAATGGTATGGCTGAAAGGAAGAATCACACCTTAAAATAAATGGCTAATTGTATGCTTCAATCTAAAGGAATTAGTCTTAATTTTTGGGCAGAAGCAATTAACTATGCAAATTACATAGTAAACTACACTCCTAATAAGGTTTTAAAGAATATCACTCCAGAAGAAGCTTGGAGCTCAATTAAACAAGATGTAAGTCACTTTTGTGTTTTTGGAAGTGAAGCATGGGCCCATATCCAAGATGAAAAACATAAAGCTTTAGAACCTAAGAGTGAAAAATGTATTTTTGTTGGATATTATGAAGATGTCAAAGGATATAGACTTATTCCACTTAACTCCAAAACTATTGTCATTAGAAGAGATGTAAAGTTTGCTGAAAATATATCACCCTACGAGCCTAGTTCGGTGGATGTGCCACGTCTCTCTATCCCTTCTACTTTTGAAAATATTTCTTCTTCAGATGATGACAGCGAGGATGACAATCCTCCCCCACCTTCTTAGGATCCTCCTTCAGCTCCTCAGCTTAGAAAATGGGTTTGTGCTACTAGGGATGCAGCAGGTGCTCTTATAGGTGATCCTACATATCAGCGACGTACACGTTCTCAGTTCGATAGAGCCTCTTCTTTACTGGCTCAAGCTTTAGCAAATTATGATCCTGACACCTTTGCAAAAGCTTCAGGCCATCCAGATTGGGACACAACTATGAATGAAGAATATCATTCATTATTGGCAAATGATACATGGGATCTTGTTCCTCTCCTAAGGGACGAAAACTTGTTAGATGCAAATGGTTTTAAAGAACCAAGTATGGACCAGATGGAAAAGTTGATAAAAATAAAGCTCGACTTGTTGCTAAGGGTTTTTCACAAGTTGAAGGCATTGACTATACTAAAACCTTATCCCCTGTTTCCAAAATGAACTCTATTCGCCTTGTTCTTTCCATTTTTGCCTCTTTCAAATGGGAAGTCCATCAGATGGATGTTAAATCTGCCTTCTTACATGGGGACTTGCATGAAGAAATCTATATGGAACAACCTATTGGCTTTATACACACAGACTCCAGCCTTATATGCTGGCTTAAGAAATCCCTTTATGGTCTCAAGCAAGTCCCTCGGGCTTGGTATGCCAAAATGGATAGCTTTCTTTTAGAGACTAGCTTTTCTAGGTGTCATTTTGACAATACTATCTACACAAAGAAAGTTGGTAAGTCTCTTATCATTCTTGTTATTTATGTTGATGATCTTATCCTTACTGGTAGTAATCCCAACCTTATAAAACATGTGAAGTCCAACCTTAAAAACTTTCCCAGTCCAAGTATGCCTTGATATTCTACACCACTTTCATGTGGAAGACTGTAAGCTAGCCCCTTCTCCCTTTCATTCTGGAGCCAAACTTTCAGTCACTTTTAATTCCTTGAAGTTGATGCTACCTTATACCATCAGCTTGTAGGAAAAATTTTGTAGCTGACCCATACCCATCCTGACCTTTCCTTTGTTGTTGGCCTTATTTCTCGGTTTATGCAAAACCCACATGAAAGTCATTCGAAATAAGCTAAAAGAATACTTCATTATGTTTGAGGTATAGTCTAGTTTTGGATTCATTACAGTGCAAAAGCATCTGCTATATTGATTGGTTTCACTGATTCTGATTGGGCTGGTAACCCTGATGATTGGAAGTCTACTGCAGGTTATGTCTTCACTCTTGGCTTTGGACCTATTACATGGGCTTGCAAGAAAAAAAGTGCCATTTCTCTTTCTTTAGCAGAAGCAGAGTATCGTGGCGCCGTAGAAGCTACTAAGGAAGCCTTGTGGCTTCGTCAGATCCTATCAAAGTTTGGTTTTCAGAAGTAACATCTGACTACACTTTGGTGTGATAATCAAAGTTCCATTCAACTATGAAAAGATCCAGTCCAACATCAGCGTAGCAAACACATTGAACTACACATGCACTTCATCATAAAACTCATCCATGACCATGTTCTTGACGTGCAATATTGTTCATCCAATGATCAAGTTGCAGACATCTTTACAAAGGCTCTCATAGAGGTGAAGTTTACTAAACTTCGATTTATGGTTGGAGTTCAGGAAGTTGTCACTAAGGGGGGATAGGCTCTAATGCCTCCTTCCTTCTCCTATTGTGTCATATTTGTACATTCTTCAATCCTATCCCAAGTTGTTCTTAAGGGGGGATGTTAGGATATTCTGACACATAGGAAATAGTTAAGTATAACTTGGTCTAGTGTAGAGTTAGCTAAAGTGTGTTTCTTTACTATGTACATTTGTAACTTACAATCTGATGGTCATGATATGTTCTAGACATGAAGTGATCTGACGGTTCATTCTCTCCTCGGTATTACCAACACTTGATCCGTGGCATAACACGTGATTGGTCCATGATCTCTACTTAAAGAGCATGGATGGTCATTTGTAGGGTGACCATTCATGAGAGAAGCTTATGTAAATTTTCTTTCTTTTATTAATAAATTTCCTGAAGTGGCCGCATTGGCTCAGGCTGTGGACTGTTTCCTTATTTGAGGGTTTTAACCACGTCAAGAATAATGGTGTATTGATTTTTTATTTTTTTGTGATAGGTGTCCTCTGGTGTTCTATCTGAGGAACTTACTGTATAAATTCCTACAATCTGATAGCGTAATCAGATTTTCCATTTGATCATTCTATTTTTCGGCCACTTTTCAAAGTGGAGTGTAGGTGTCAATATTCAATGTGCAAGCAGTCATTTCCATGATATTCGACGCTACAAGATTGATGGTACAGTGAGATCCAATAGTTTATTATCCTCTTCTTCAGATAACTCCTTGATGTGAGGTATATGCAGTGTGATCATGTACTTCTTTGTCTCTTTGCTTGAGATGCATTGTGCTGTATATATCCCTGTTTGATGTTTGATGTGGGATCTTGTGTTGTTCTTGATGTGAGATGTACTTGCTGTCATGTTTTGATTGAGATCCCTTTGTCGCCATGTTGACGGGATACTCATGTCTTTCCATGTATGTTTGAATGGAGATCCTTTTGATGCCATGTTGGCGGGATGCTAATTATTATCATATGTAAAATTATGTCATGCTGATAGGAGTCCTTTTGTAAATGAGAGTTCCTGTAGCGGAACATCTCATGGAGCCACTCCTGCGTGAGGGAATATTCCTTCCATGATAGAGAAAACACATGCATGTACATCACCACTCTTTCTAGCACTTAATGCAGAGGCCTACACCATCTTGACACCGGGGCCTGGAGACGTAGTCCCTCCTCGACGAACTCCGTTATCAACATCTTGTGTTTTATGTTGCTGATTATTGTCATGTTCAGTCTTCTTTACATCATGCATTTATGTTCCTCTATGCTCTTTTAAATGCAATTCTAATCACATCACGAAAGCAAAACATCTTGGTTAAATCTGGGACTTGAGTCAACTCGGATCAAGTTTGGTATCAGAGCAGTCTTTGTGTGGATGTGAATTGCTAGCATAAACAGTGGAAAATGCAATGATGGAGGATGACAAAGCGATGTATGAGATCATGCTCAAAATTTCCCAAAAGGTGGAAATAATGTATGAAGCTCTACAAAAAGAGACAAAGGAAAAGCAGTGAGTGAAGCTTCAGTTGCGAGCCACAGAAGAGGCCCTGGAAGAACTGAAGCACAACAACCAGAGTCTTCAAGTAGATGACGCTCAATTGAAGATGCTTCTACAAGAAGAGAAAGAGGAGAAATATAGTTTGCTATGACAACTGCAAGCTAAGGATGAGGCCTTGGAGAAGCTGCTTCATGTATGTTTCCTGATGACGATTTCACTATTTTTGAAAATCATACCACAAGAATTGGATCCAAATTGTTGAAGAGAATAGGGTATGAAGGAAAAGGCTTGGGCATTAATGGCTAAGGCATTGTCAACCCCATCAAAGTAGAGGAATTACCCCGTTAAGTAGGACTTGGGTATGTCAAAAAAGAGGTTGGGGAATGTGCCATGACAGCCAGCAAACCACCAACAATAGATGATGAGAAGCCCTCATTGGTTCTTTCCAACTCGATAGTGGAGGTAAAAGATGTTGATTTCCCTTCAGTTTCTTCTTCACATAGTATGATTTATATTGGATATGTGGAGATACCAATTACAAGGACAAACATGAGGCTCCATACCAGGATGAGGTACAAGGAGGAAGAAGAAATTGGCGTTAATAACCAAGGCATAACTCAACCATTGGAGGTTGTGCAGAGACCTCGATTTGCAGGCTTGGGATACACCGAAGGAGAATTCTTGAAGGTGTCAAATTCTTCCGAGACATCATCAAAATCATGAGGAAAGAGAATGATGGGAACACATCACCATCATCCCATGACAATGCCCATTGCAGGGAATGAGTTGAGGCCAACTCTCATCGCCATAATGACACCAGAGGCAGCAAGGAAAGGTATAACTAGTCTCAATATTCAAATGTTCATTTCAATTATAATTGTGTTGTTAATGATGGACATAAATCAAGGCATCGAAAAACATGTACCTTTTTTGGATTACATAACCATACGTTTGTTGAGTGTTGGAAAAGAATAGCAGCACACAAAAGGAGGCGGCGTGAAAGACCCTCTCAACAACAGGTAAAGAAACATGTTAAGAAAATATGGAGGAGGAAGACGTATTGCAATCATTGCAACAGAAGTGGCCATCAAAGAGCCACGTGTTGGAGGCTCCATCCAGAGCAGCGTCGCAAGGACAAAGCATCCATGCGTGAACCAGTTGGAAAAGTCATTCGACAAGAAAAACCACCACAGGTGGGTGACCCATTCACATCGCTAAGTAAAAGATGGTTTCTAGATATGTTAGCTTGTCATGGTTTTACTTTTGTAAATCATTTGTTGCATTTTAAAATGTAAAAGTGATGATGTGTTTTCCATCACTTGTTAAGCAACAATGATGTTTGGTCTTACTTTGTGTTGCATTTTAAACTGTGAAAGTGATGTTCTGTTTCCATCACTTGTCAAAGCAACAATAATGTTTGGCCTTATTTTTGTAAATCATGTGTTGCAATGATGATGTGTTTTCCATCACTTGTTGAAGCAACAATGATATGTTGGCCTTGTTTTCATAGCTAGGGTATTGTTTCCATTTTGATGTAAACTTGACCACCAAGTATGTGTTATAAATTCGTGGCAAGTATGGGATGCTTGTGTCATTAGTTGGTCGTGTAAGTCAAGCATGTAATTTGCAGAAATGTACTATAGGTTTGTAGAGGTTGCAGGTGTTGGCTTATCGCTTATGGCTCCGAAGGACAAAGGTGAAGGAGAAGGAAGGATGACTTATCAGACACTTGTAAGTGCAGACAAGTTACAGAGAAGTTGCAGATTATTTTTCATGCTTTTGGAGGACCAAAATATCCTCAGTGTGGAGGATTGATCTAGGTGGCTCCAGACACAATCAGAAGTCCCAGAGGACTCAAAAAGGGTCAAAATTCAAAGTGGTCAAAACATTCCCAAACCAACACCAGATCAAAGTGCTTGTCGCCCTGATTCCAATGGTGTGAACGACACTCAAATCCGAGCTTGCATGAGGGAGAAAGAGTCAGTCAAAGTTTTGGTCAAAGTTGGGCAGTGGGTCGGGTTTAAGAGTCCTACAAATTCACCATCAACAGGCGTGGGAACCTAGCTCCCGAGAGCGGGTGAAGTTGTTGCCTCTTTAACTTGTCTAATAACCCTTATATTAGACAAAATCGAAAAATAGCTCTATATTATAAAAAAATTGAAAACAAATATATGAATAGGGGTGGTGGGCCACCACCCTCGCCACCCCCGCCTTCCCCATTGATTGCATATATTATAAAACAAATTTTTAAATTAAATATGGCCAATGGCCCCCAACCAACTCTCCAACTATATTATATATTATGTATGGGGTGGGCGGGCCACCTTCGGTGGACTCGACCCACACCCCAACCAACCAAGCACTTTACTATATACACTCATGCTAATATTCCATCACGTTTAATGTGGAGCCGGTGGGGATTGAACCTGCCTGGCCCACATAAGCCGGCCCCCACCAGGGGCCCCATGTGGCACCATGCCAAAACAAACAGCAAACCAAAAACCGCCAATATTTAATCAACAACATACCAAAAAAAAAAATAAGCGCTCAAAATATTACAGCATTTTACCAACCATGGACTAATATTGGGAGGTGGAGGGATTCGAACACAAACCATCACCTGGATAAGCTGACTCTACCACAATTGTGCCATGAGCTCGGTGCTTTGAATACTGCATGGCGAAATAATATTTAAACTCATTTACACAGTGCGTTCGGGTAGGAGAGCATGACACAGATTTCAAGACAGAGGAGGCAAAACCTTGACATGCTTTTCGAGACAATATTTTAATTAATTGTAGATGGAACCATGAGCGTGGAGCAGAGGCAGGAAGAACCATGATTGAGCCCAATTTTCAGGAGGGAAAAAATTTTCCAGTGTCCAAATTGGACAAACTTTATGTCAATCCTACACCTCTCAGTGACAAAAACCTAATGGCGTAGACAGAATTTTGATCTGAGTAGAAGATCTTCAGATGACCTGGAGGAGGGAATATTTAAGGAATCTATGGGGAATCTAAAAGATTCTTATTGCCCCATATTTTCACTTTGTCAGAATTCAGAAATTTGACAGTCAATTTTACACTATTCGACGCCACGAATCTGATGGTGTAATCATATTTTCCATTTGATCATTCTATTTTTCGACCACTTTTCAAAGTGGAGTGCAGGTGTCAGCATTCAATGTGTGAGTAGTCATTTCCATGATATTCAACGCCACGAGATTAATGGTACAACCAAATCCAATAGTTTATCATCCTCTTCTTTAGATAACTCCTTGATGTGAGGTATATGTAGTGTGATCATGTACTTCTTTGTCTCTTTGCTTGAGATGCATTGTGCTGTATAGATCCTTGTTTGATGTTTGATGTGGGATCTTGTTTTGTTCTTGATGTGAGATGTACTTGTTGTCATGTTTTGATTGAGATCCCTTTGTCGCCATGTTGACGGGATACTCATGTCTCGCCATGTATGTTTGAATGGAGATCCCTTTGATGCCATGTTGGCAAGACGCTCATTATTATGATACGTAAAATTATGTCATGTTGATAGGAGTCCTTTTGTAAATGAGAGTTTCTGTAGTGGAACATATTGTCGAACCACTCCTGTAAGGGCATATTCCTTGCATGATAGAGAAAACACATGCATGTACATCATCACTCTTTCCAACACTTAATGCAACGACCTACACCATCTTGACACCGGGGCCTGGAGACATAGTCCCTCCTGGACGAACTCCATTATCAACATCTTGTGTTTTATGTTGTTGATTCTTGTCATGTTCCCTCTTCTTTACAACATGCATAAATGTTACTTTATGCTCTTTTAAATGCAATTCTAATCACATCACATCACGAAAGAAAAAGATCTTGGTTAAATCTAGGAGTTGAGTCAACTCGGATCACACCCTATCCTTGATTCCATATTTTTCTATAAGCACTGCTATTGAATGTGATGTAAACTATGCCCTTCCATCTGAAACTATTTCTCTAGGAGCCCCATACTAAGAAAAAATTTCTTTAAATAAAAATTTTGAGACAACGTGTTCAATGGATTTTGCGATGACTTTCGCTTCCACCCATTTTGTCATGTAATATGTGCAGACGAGGATATGGACTTTCTAATGAGAAGGAGGATTAAACGACCTGAAAAAATCGATAGCCTATTTTTCAAAGGGATCAAGGAATACTTGTGGCTGAAGTGGCATTTCATTTGATCGACCAAGTTGACCCATCCATTGGCAGCTGTCACATCCCTAGACACATTTTCTAGCATCACGAAAAATAGAGGGCCAATAGTATCCCATCTGCAACACCTTATGACCAGTTCTCTTATCTACAAAATGCCCTCCACAAGGGCCGTCATGGGTAGCCTTCAGAATATCATAGATCTCATCCTCCCTTACACAGTGCCAGATTTGGTGATCTGGTCCGGTATAGAAGAGATATCCTTCTATCCATGTATAGAGGGAACTTTGCTAGATAATTATTCATTGTTCCTTGTATGGAAAATGATGAGGCACCTTACCTATAACAAGATAGTTAGCAATATCTGCATACTAAGGGGTGCGAGTAGAGATTATAAAAACATGCTCATCAGGAGAACTATCCTCTATAGGTGTATCTTCATCATTAATATTCAACCTAGATAGGAAATATGCTACCAAATTATCTTTTCCTAGTTTATCTACAATAGTAATATCAAAGTCTTGTATCAATAACAACCATCTCGTAATTCGACCAGGAGTTATAGGTTTGTTCATCAGATACCTAATGGCTGAATGGTATGTGTGTAAGAAGGTGGGGTACCCTGTAATATAATACTGAAATTTGTTAATAACATAAATAACAACCAAATTTTATTTTTAGTTACCTTATAATTGAGTTCAGTAGGAGTTAAATTCTGGATGACATAGTAAATCACATACAGTTTCTTATCCCCCTGTTGCCCCAAAACTTCTCCTACTGTTGCATGAGAAGCATCCATGGAGATATGGAACGAAAGTTTCTAGCCAGGGCCACACAATATTGGAGCTTCACAAACTAGTTTATTGATTTCTGAAAAAGCTACTTCACATGCATTAGTCCACACAAATTTTGCATCTTTATGCAATAATTGGAAAAGTGGAAATGTTATTTTAGAAATTTTTCTATAAAGCGTCGATAATACCCAACATAACCAATAAATCTACGTACCGCCATTGGTGTCTTTGGTGTAGGAAAATTTAAAATTACCTCGACCTTAGCAGGATCAACCTATATTCCTGCACTGAAAGTAAATGGCCCGGAACTATCCCTTCTTCCATCATCATATGACATTTTACTGTACTAAGAGAGACATGAGTCTATTTACATAGTTTTAGTACTTTTTCTAAAATTTTCATACCTTCTTCGAAAGAATCACCATATGGAGTAAAATCATCCATATAAATTTCAACATTGTCATTAACTAGATCCGAAAATATTCCCAATATCGCCCGTTGGAAGGTAGCAAGTGCATTACAGAAGCCAAACAGAAGGATTATGTACGCAAAAGTTCCCCAAGAGCAAGTAAAATTAGTATTATCCCGATCTTAAGGAGCTATCTGGATCTGGTTATATCAACTAAATCCATCCAAAAAGGAAACAAACTTTTTCCTTGCTAGTGTGTCGAGGGCCTGAACAATAAAAGGTAAGGGAAAGTGATGTTTCTCGATTGCTTTATTCAATTCCCTATAATCAACACAGATCCTTTGATCCTCCACTTGCCATTTTTCTTTGGAACAATGACTAATGGGTATACCCATTGACTGTTCAAGATTGGATAAATAAACCTGACATCCAATAACTTCTACAATTCTTCTTTGACAATGTTTTTCAAAGCAGGGTTCATCCTTCTTTGTGGTTGTCGAACAGGTCAACATTCCTCTCTTATATATATATGATGGGTACATAGATTAACAACAATTCCCTTCATATCCATATACTCCCAAGAAAAGGCTTCCTTCTCATCCCGAATAATTTTTAATAATTGTTCAGTTTGAGAGGGCGAAAGATTAGGATTAATGTTCAGCGTTTTCCCTCGATCGATTTCTACAAGAATACTGTTATGGGGTGTTGTGATAGGATTATTTTCAATTTCTATTTATGGTTCAATAGTTTCCTAAGTAGTGCAGTTCATAACAGACTCTAATAGTTACTAGGTCGAACCAAAAACATAATTGGGACTACTAATAAATGTACTAATGGTATCATCTTCCATTTCATCCTTAAAACTAAGAGCTTCACCAATGGTGAGAATTGGTCTAACATCTTCATTTTCAGGCTCAAGCTCATCTTTGGGTGAAGAATTTTGTGCTAAGGTAAATCCTGGTTTGACCGACGAACTTTGCTCTACAAGCGGGTAAGGAACAAGGTTCTTTGTGATTTCTCCATTGGTTGTTACCATGTTTCCCGATCGACACCCAATATAAGCATCTATGGTAGTTAGCCAAGGCCTACCTAGAATCAAGGGATGCCCCTCGACTGGATATTGAGTGTGTAGCACCAAAATATCGATAGGGTATTGCCAAGAGTATACGGAGATAGTTACTTATTCCAACTTCCCTACTAGTTTTACAGTGGATCGGTCTACAAGTTCTAGAACTGTAGGGGTATTTTTAAGGTCGAGTAGGCCCAAGGTAAGTACAATTGCTGATGTTATAACTTTAATTACAACTACAAGATCTACCAACAAATTTGGGATATCAAACCCATTAATGTGCATTGTAAGAATCATATTTCCTGGGTCACCATACTTAATGGGTGTAGTTTTTCCCAACATTATGTCTGACAATTTTCCCATAACATGAATAGTGGTTGGATCTTTCAATTTTCTTCCGGGATTTTTGGAAAAGAATTCCTTAATCGTTTTAGCATAGATTGGTACATACTTCATATCTTGAAGTAATGGAATCTTGACAAATAAGTTCTGTAATTCCCCCAAAAAGTCAAATTCAGATTGAGGAATTTGTTTTCTCAAGGACAACCTCTCAGGATAAGGTGGGTCTGTTTGACACCCTCGAGTGAATTGTTTTGGAGGGGGTCTATTTTTCCACGGTATTCTGTATTGCATCACCCCTAGTTTCCCTAGAGGGGTTTTTAGCTTCTGGTTCCGAGGCTTCATCATCAGTGTGTTCAACAATTATCGATGAAGCCTTAGTATTTACCACCTGTTTGGATCAAAGATTCAATTCATTGCATTTCAAAGTGGAAATATTATATGCAGGAAGGTTGAATGTCTCAACTTGTTGGGCTCCCATATTATTCGAATTCGGGTTGGGTTGAAAAAGTAGTTGCGGACGAAGAGGAGGGTTACTGGTGGAGGCGTTAGAGGGAAGATGTAGATGTTGTGGTGGCATAGGCTAGGGAAATTGATTTGTAAGAAGATGGGGTCCATGCCAGCTCTAGGACCAAGAAGGAACTGGACTAGGTTGGGGGGACCATGAAGACCATGGAATTTGATATTGATAATAATACGACCACGAAGGTTGGAATGGTATATATTGAGACCCAAAATTCAAATTATTAAAATATTGAGAAGGATTTTGAGTCATACATTAATTCATATTCTATGATTGTGATTGACATGGATTCTTTGATCCCATAAAGTAAAGTTGATCTACTTCCTCATTTGCTTCTTGAAAGACTACCTTAAGCCTAGGAAGAGATGGGTACACGCTGATAGAATGGATTTTCTCACATATTGCATAGGTTTCGATGGTGTTGAGGGGACATTCCTTCAGTGAGTGATTCTTCCTACATTGAGGGCATAAGATAACCATCACGTTCTCAGCTTCCATCTGTTTTTTTTTTTCCTGCAGAACATCCAACTATGAGGACAATGTGCTTAGGTTATGAGTCCTCAAATTATCCAATAATTTCCCAATTTATGCTTTCATAACCCCGCTACTGGATGTCTTGAGATCTCGTATTCTTTGCTTGTGCCTTGCATCTCCACGTGAACATTTGATACACAACTCATAGATGGTGTCGAATTATTCCTTTGAGATATCCCCTTTTCCTACCACATTAAGAAGTCCCAGGGATTCTTCCCTTAGTGCTCGAAGAAATATTATCTTTAAAATATCCTTATCCAAATTACTATGGCCTGATCTTTACAAGTTGTATTTAAAGAGTTCAACAAATTCCTCCATATTCTCATCCTCTTTCTACGTAATCTTGAAGATTTCCTCTTTAATGTCTTGAGACTTGCAGTAGTCTTAGTATTTTTCAAGGAAAATTTGCTTCATGTCATCCCATGTTGTAATAGATTTTCCCCCTAAACCCATAAACCATCGCAAAGTTGTTCCTTTTAAGGTAGCAGGGAATATCTTCAATTTTTGAGCATCAGAAATAT
This sequence comes from Pinus tabuliformis, assembly GCA_031772625.1. Lineage (NCBI taxonomy): Eukaryota > Viridiplantae > Streptophyta > Pinopsida > Pinales > Pinaceae > Pinus > Pinus tabuliformis. The sequence goes on along the minus strand of CM062809.1, from coordinate 1,212,500,761 downwards.
AATCATATCCTCGACAGACAACATCGAATTCAAAGAGGAATGTGTTTGGATCTTTGGAAGAGAGACCATGGAAATTAGGTAATGTTGTTAAAGGAATAGGTTTCATGGGTGCATCACCTCTAATATCTCCAATTGGGAATTCGATTGTAGAATTTGTGTGAGCCATGAATATCTTCCAATATTCACTTGGGATCTCAACAAATTCTGGTTGTTCTACAATGCAAGGTTGAGTTTTTTTGACAACACTCCCTTGATCAAATGGTGGATTTAGTTTCCTTGAGTCTCCTTCCTCTTCTGAACTTGCAATGCTCAATTCCTCGAATCCTCTACTTCCTACTTCTTCTTCCCTGAGTTCTTCCTCTGTTATTGGGGGAGGCTCTGGTTGTGAAACTGGATGGCCTCCAGATCTCGTATGAGATATAACCCTAACAACAACTCATGATGATGCTCCTGACTCAACCCTTGAAATGATTTCTTGGATATAGGTAATTCTACCTAGATATTTCCTTCCTCGATCTCTTTTTGGGGGTCTTCCTATGCCCTTTTTGTTCGTTTCTCTATTCATACAATCTAAAAGAAAAGGAAAAACATCCAAACAAATCTAAGGCTTGGGTCCTGGAACAGGGTAAAAAAAAATTACCTGACTAGGACGAGAGGGTGGCCCCTATAATTAACAGAAAAATAAGAAATCCAACTGTTTAAACTCAGGCCTTGGAAGAGGTTTAGTACGGACTTAACCTAACTAGGGAGAGAGAGTGTTCCTAAAATCAAGAAAACAAAATAAAAATAAAACAATCACAAAATCTAAAGCTCGGGTCCTGAAAGAGGTAAGAATTACCTAATCAGGACGAGAGAGTGTTCCTATAGTCAATACTGGTTGTACTTTTGTGTCTTGGATAGCCTCCCTAACAACGATGCCAAAATTTTGGTGTTCAGGTATGAATTATGAATTTCACCCTTCTTGACATTTATTGTCAACTTGGGGTTCGTTAATTGCTTCAAGGCTACCGTGCAAAATCTATTCAGGCCATAGGTTCCCTGCCCAACACTAAGCATTCAAAAAGTACAAGGTCCAACAAGCATAATAAATGGAGTAACAACAAACTAATTATAGAAACAACAAATTGTAGTAACAATAGTCTAATTTCACAACAACTCGAAAATCCAATAAGTCATTAACAACAATAGAAAAACAATCATAACAATACAACCAACATAAATATATGCACACAATTAATCCAACAACACATGATCAGGAGAGTGGGCCTGACTCTCTGATCAGGGCTATGGCAAAGAGTGAAGATCACATGAAGTTCAAGAAATCGGACTTTACATTAATCAAGAAGAAAATACAATAGAAGTCTGCTATTACACCTCTCAGATACCCCTTGCATTTATGCTCAGTTAACCCTTACTTATACATTGTATCATTACATAATTAGTATTCAACAAACTCAAGAATTATGGTAGCTCTATATGCTCACAAATATACAATAATCATTTGAACATAAACATAATGCAAAAAGATAGTAATCATGTCAATCTATCAGATCCTCATCAGTTGAACATCGTTCCAACCCCCGTCCTGGAATAACACCACCATCTCACTAATAGTAATTACGTTGAGTCGTATCCTATTGGTTGTCATTATCTTGATTCTGGAAAGGAACTTTTGCCAACAAGTCGTATAAGCAACATTCCCCTAGGACTACATTTCATTGATCAATATTTCAAAAAGACATGCCAAATGGATATACCTACGATTTTTTGAGAAATGAATCGACCTCAAAAAAGCTATGGAATGGATAAGGTGAAATGGATAACATTAAGTGAAAATGAGCAATTTTATTGACCAACACATTATGCTGCTAGATTTGGAATTAAATAAGCTACGATTCCTTCTAGATTTCCTGAAGGTCTAGTTTGGTTTTTCTAGAGTCAACCGACAATGACATGATGGCTTTAGCCACGAGACTCTTCATAAGCCAATAGAGGTGCATTGTTTGTTTGATGGTATGGTGTGCCCATGAGTACGACCAAGATCTGAAGAAAGAACTCACCAATCCTCCACCTGCACTTCAGATTCTGCTCGTTGATTGAGATCAACTTCCCATGACGATATCAATTGTTTCACCTGAGCTAGAGTTCCAATATTGTAAGCCTAAACCACTTCTTCTATAATCTGAGCATCTGACCTGCGCCTACTTTTCTTCAGTGGCCGAACTGATGGGAAACCCCTGTTACTGTGATTTCCATTCTTATGACATCTGTTAAGTCCCCCATTACCAGTCGAGCTAGTACCAGGGGAAGGGCAACCATCTTGTTTACCTTCAAATTACACAAACTATAGACATTCCAACAGATAGGGTAGACCGAGAACCAATACTAGTATTTGAACACACGCCCACAATGTAAACACAACTTATAAGGACTTGATGTAGAAACATTAAAGAGGAGAAGTAAATGAATTAAGTTAGGCAAAAGCAATAGAAAGGTGGAAAATCGACCAGAGTGGCCTCCACCACCATTCTATACCATTGTCTAGCACCTCGTGCTCAAGAATGTTGAAATACAAAGAGATACAAAGTAGTTGTTGACAATTCCGATAGTATATATCATAAACTGGCTTCTCGAGCCAAAAAACCTTTACGAGCCACCTCATATACATAGTAAATCAAATACAAAATGCGTACTTTCATTGCTATGCTCAGGATGAATAAAACATGGGAATATCCTTTATTGTCATCTATATAGTCCTTCACTATGTAATAATTAACCCATAATGGAAAATACATGCCCATTCTAGACAATAAAATGCCAAAGAAAACTGACACCAACATAGAAACATCACACACAATAGAGAATAACACTACATAAAATATCCATCTTTCTAGACACCCATTTCCATTACCTCCAACATTCCAATTATAGATCTTGTCATTGTCATTGCAATGGAGAGTTTTTCGAACATGCCATAGTCCCGAAGGAAAGTTTTTCGAACATGCCATAGTCCCGGAGGAAAGGGAAAAGATAAGAAAACATACATGGCTACGAACGCCAACAACAAGAGGGCTTGGACCTAGTTTGAATGTAGCTTCGCCAACCCGATCGAACTAGCATGAATGAGAGGCCCAAATGTTTGCCACTTTTCCTTAGAACCCAACACCAGGAAAGGAAAAATTCAGACATGAGGAGAGCTTCCTGTTCCAATTGTAATTTATGAGCGTTGCAACTCTTCATTTCAACATTTAATAATATTCCACCATTGTCTTCCATCCCACTACCCCGTTCGCACACACGATGCCTAGGAGGTGGCTACCTTTTAGCCTTGCCAAGGGTCGTATCAATCATTTTTCAAATCCTGAGAAAGATTCTACATTGTATCACACCTGACCAAGGAATACACTTATTTAAATTAAAAAAAAAAAATGTATTTTAATTTTTTTTGTCATGCTAGGAGGTAACTCCTCAAAACAAATTATGTCTTTGCATTAAGATTGCTCATGGATATATACAAGCAGGGAGACTCTTGGGCTTCACGTCTCAGTGTCTCTTCATATTCCTATTCTCCATTATTTACATATATTAACCCAATCCCAATGATTAGGTTTCAACATTCCCCCCCTTAATCCGAAGGGATGTTGGTGAGTCTAAGCATCGTTATGAACCTTTCGAACTTTTCTCTTCAAAGCACTTTGGTGAATATGTCTGCAATCTACTCATTGGCATAGATGGATTGTCTTGACCTCAACATGATGTTGAATCAAATGATTTTTTTATTGATGTGCTTTGTTCAATCATGGAACTTTGAGTTCTTGCCCAAGTTTATTGTGGAGGTGTTGTCAATCATGAATGGATTTGAATGCACTTGTTTCCCCTGCAAATCTTCCAGAATTTTCCTGAGCCACACAATTTCCTTTGTTGCCTCGTTTTCTACCACATATTCTTCCTCTATTGTGGCATGCACTGGAACTGATTGTTTGCGTGATATACAGGAGACAAACCTTGATCCAAGACTCATATCATAACTTGAAGTAGATACCCAAGTTTCTTTGTCTCCATTGAAGTTTGAATCAGAGTATCTAATCAAGATGAAGTCACCCACCTGTGTATACTTGAGTCCAAAGTCTTGAGTTCCCTTCAGGTACTTTAGAACTCTTTTTGTCGCAGACCAATGTCCCTCACAAGGCTTTTGCATAAACATGGAGAGGATTCCAACAAAAAATGAAATATTTGGTCTGGTAATAGTCAAGTAGTTGAGTCTTCCTACAAGTTGTCTATAATTTGCTGCATCCTAAAATTCTTTTCCTTCAATGGATGAGAGCTTCAAGTTTTGTTCCATTGGAGTAGTTATAGGATTGCAGTCATCCATGCCAAACCTATTCAACATATCTCCAATATACTTCTTTTGAGAGAGAAACATAAACTTCAGATGTTGAGTTACTTCAATACCAAGATAGTAATGAACATAGCCCAAGTTAGTCATTTCAAAACCTTTCCTCAATTCCTCCTTTATGGATACAATGTAGCTCTCATTGTTCCCTTTCATCAAAAGATTATCTACATACACCACAAGATATATAACTATTTTTCGACAAACAAAGTTGCATCATCAAGATCATAATGTTTTAAGTTGAGTTTCAGAAGATGCTCAGTTAACTTTTCATAATAGGCTTGCGATTCTTGCTTGAGGCCATAAAAGGATTTCACAAGCTTGCATTATTTTTGTTCTTGGTCCTTCATAACAAATCCTTCTAGCTAGGACATAAAAACATTCTCTTTCAAATCTCCATTCAAGAAAGTAGTTTTTACATCCATTTGATGGACTTTCCAACCATTAAGAGTTGCCAAGGAAAAGAGTTTCCAAATGGTAACCCATATTTTTGTGGGAGAAAAAGTCTCCTCATAATCAACCCCTTCCTTCTGTTCAAAACCTTTTGCCACACGCATGGCTTTGTGCTTGTCAAGTGAGCCAACAAATTTATACTTGTTCTTCTAGACCCACTTGCAGCTAATTGGTTTGGTTCCTAATGGAGGATCAACCAACTTCCAAGCGCCATTCTTTATCAAGGCATCATACTCCTTTTGCATCGCTTCTTTCCATTCATCATGAGAAGTGAATTATTTGAAGGAAGTTGGTTGAAAATTTGTAGACAAATTCAGTTCACAATCATAAGAAACATCCATATCAACAGGTGAATCAAAATCATCTACATCACCTCCATTTTGCCTGGTTGAATTTCTTGTTCATATCTTTCTAACCTCATAAGGATGAACAATTTCAACTGTCTTTGTTAGCCACTTTGGAGGACCTTTTTGAGATGGCCCAGGATGCTCAGTTGACTGAGTTGGGACTGAATCAAGATTGAGTCTCCCAATTCTGTCAATCACAACACTCAAAGTATCATCAGTGGTTGGAGCTTCATGTGGGGGAGAGAGTGCTTCAGAAGAACATTCCACATATTGATCCAGTATATGAATTCCCCCTTCAATACGTGGAATATGATTATCAAATTCTTGAAACGATTTTTCATGTCTGAATCTATCCAAACGATCAAGATGACGCTCAACAACATTGTCAACTTTGGAAGATTCAAGAAAGATTACATCTCTAGATACAAAAAACTTCTTATTAACTTCATCATAGAGACAATATGCTTTGGAGGTATTTGAATACCCCAAGAAGATACACTTACAACTCCTTGCACCAAGTTTGTTTGTTTGTTCCTTTGGTATCAAGGCATAAAAGGTGGAACCAAAGACCTTGAGATGCTTTACTGAAGGAATGTGGCCATACCACATTTCATAAGGAGTCATGTTTCTAATAGAATTATATGGACATATATTCTTTACATACATAGCACATATAACTGCATCAACCCAAAACATCAATTTTACATTCTTGAAAAACATCATGGAACGTACCATATTTAAGATTGTCGTGATCATTCTTTAACTACTCCATTCTATTGGGGATTATAAGGCACAATAGTTTGATGTTTGATCCCATGTTGGTGAAGATAGTTTTCAAATTCATTTGAAGTGTATTCTTTTCCATTATCAGTTCGAATAGAGCCAATATGAGTTTTTGCATCATTTTCAATCCATGTATGAAATTTCTTAAATGTTTGAAAAACATCAGATTTGTTCTTCAATAAATAAACCCAACACATTGGTGTAGTCATCAATAAATGTCCTCATTTCCATTTGTAGAAGGAACATGCATTGTACCACATAAATCTGAATGAATGAGTTCAAGTTTTCTATGTGCTCTGGAATGTGAATAATGAAAATACTGTTTTCTATGCTTTCCTAAAATACAAGCATCACATTTCTTAAGTTTCCTAGGAATTGTAGGCAAACCAGTAACACCATTTTTCTTCAACAAGCAAAGGTTGTCATAGTTCAAGTGTCCAAATCTTACATGCTATAAAAGACTTGATGGAAATGTATCTTTATCATAATGAGAACTGTATGAGAAGTTTTGTGCACGAACATAGGTACCTTGCAACTTCAAAAGTCTTTCTTCTTCTATCCCTGTCACGACAAGTGAGTGATCTGATGCTTTTCTGACCTCAACCTCGCCATCAAACGTATGAATGGAGTGTCCTTGCTGGCGGATGTGGACCAGGGGCAACAAGTTTCTCCTCAGCACTGGGAGATATAAAACATCATGTAGAAGAAAGTCTGGAAGACTAGGCAGTTTCAGCCTAATTGTGCCAAGCCTTGATGGCTTGAGTTTTGATTTGTCTGCAAAGTATACTTCTCCATCAACATTGTGAGTAAATTCTTTAAACAAATCTCTTGTAAAGGTCATGTGGAAAGTTTCTCCTAAATCAAGCAACCAATCATTTTTCCAAGAAGCAACTGAAGCATTAAACAAGTCTTCAGTTACTCCAATATTACAATTTGCCACAACATAGTGAGCGGATTTAGGTGCTTTACCTTTCTCTTTGTCATTGGTTTTACCTTTGGCTTGATTTCTTTCTTGTTCAATTCTGTCCCAAGGAAAATTACATGTAGTTGCATCATGTCCATCGCTATTGCAACATATGCAATGAAGATCAAACTTTTCTCCTTGAGAGTGTTTGCCCCCCTGCCTCTAAAATTTCTTCTTCCTCTTCCTCTTCAACCACCTCTTCTTCTAGAAGAATCTTGAGCATGATTATTCTCTCTATGTGCAAGACACATAACTTATTTAGAATACTGAGGAGTTTTCTTCTTCCCAAAATCATTCTCTCTCAGCAAACTTCTTCACAGGCGAGTCAAAGGTAATCTCCTTGAGGTTTCCACTTACTTGCAATGACTCAAGATAATTTGAATATGTGGGATATAGTGCCTTGACAAAAAATATGAGAGGAATATCTAGTTGAACATCAGTGGTTTTGATATCATGCATAATAGATCTTACTTCAGATGCTAAATCAAGAAAATCATCATTTTTCAATTCAAGGCTAAACAATTTAATCATCAATTGGACAACTTCAAGTTCAGAGTGTGAGCCATAGAGTTCCTTCAACCTCTGTAAGGCTTCAAAAGGATTTGAAAATGGTGAAATATGGTGACTCACCTCTTAATTTATAGATATTGCAATCAGGTCATAGGCCTTGCTGTTCTTGTTTTCCCAAATGGTGATCTTCTTATCTGAGGTGGGCTTTGCAAGTTCATTATCTCCTTCTCCAACACAAAATCCTTTCCAAAACTCATTGAAAATGAGAGTGTGTTTTATCTTCTGCGACCATTCAGCATAGTTCTCTTTTCTTGAGAGAATTACTCCAAAAATAGATATCAATGAATGAATTTTAAATGTGTGTACTGTGTAAAAAAATGTACCCTGTTGCCAATATATTGTAAGAAATTGTACTTCTGGTGATAATATTTGTAAAAAAATGCACTTTGATATATTAAAACAGAGGTATATTTGGGGGAGGGCGTATATGGGGAAGGTAGTATGGAAGAGGAGGTAGTAACATATGATTCGTTTTAAATCACAACAAATCATAAATGAGGCAACGCTATACATGGAGGCCATCGAAGTTATATGAAATGAAAAGGCAAAGTTATGACTGTCAGACCTGTGTTAATGGGTAACATTACCCATATTATTCAACACAGTAATATACAATGGTATGGGAGTAAGCAGTATGGGAACGTGGTATGGGAGTTATATATATTGAAAGCGTAGTTAAAAACCTCACAATGGTGCCAAGCGGTATGGGAGGAGGCAATATTAACCATATGAGAGCGTTCACTGTGTATGCAATGATGGCAACGTTAACTATGTATGAGCGTGAGATTATTAGTTCGATGTCGCAACACAATATTGCATGACGGGGCCATGATGGGAACTGGGACAAAGAAACGGTGTATGGAGAACATTGGTTAGTATATATTGTTGCAAGTAATATGACCAACCTGGGACAAGTAGAGTATAAATGGTATGGCGTTAACCATATGACAGTCAACACAATGTCAGTTTCATCGAACAGAGTCACAGTATTCACAATCACAGTGTTAAAAAAATAAATTAACACAGTCACATTATTCAATGTATGGTTCTTTGATACCAATGACGTACATACCATTCATGCCATCACCAATACATACCCTGACAACACAGTCACAACAATGTCAAGTTCACGGTCACAATGTTCTCGACAGACGCACCAGCTCACTGCTCTGGCTTCAACGCACCATATTCACTGTACCAACCACACCATGTAAGGGCATAGATGAATCTTCTCCTTATGCTACGAGAATAACACAGTGGCGCAGAAAGCTGAGAGAGGGGAGTGCTGTATGGAGGGGCATTTAAAATTGGCTGTTATTAAAAATCGACAGTGGAGAAGGGAGCAGAGAGATTTGAATGGGAGAACATAGGTGTCAGTCTGTAGAATATAGGAAGGACAAAGGTAGAGAGGGATTCACAAGGGTAGGAAGAGAACCAAAAATAGAGGCTGAGACCTGTGCTCTGATACCATGTCAAGCCAGGAGGTAACTCCTCAAAAAGAATTATGTCTTTGCATTAAGATTGCTCATGGATATATACAATCAGGGAAAGACTCTTGAGCTTCACCTCCCAGTGTCTATTCATATTCCTATTCTCCATTATTTACTATTTACATTATTTATATATATTCACCCAATACTAATGATTAAGTGTCAACATTTTTAATATAAGTAATTTTATTTTTATTATTATATAATTTTAAGAGATTTTATCATTATATTAAACTATAAAACCCCTTATAACATCAATAGAAACTCGATCAAATGGTCTAAACAACACCTTTTGATGAAAGGGAAACCATATTAAATTTGCAAAATCATGAGCCCCTAGTAAATCAGTAGCCAAAGATAATCATTAGAAAATTAACTTACCCATTGTGATGACTCTCATTGAATTCTGTTTAATGGTATTTGGGAAGCCAAAGGCCTCGTGAGTCATGATCGACATTTTGCAAATGTACTTTGCGTGCTTGTATTTGCATATTTGATCGTTTGACTATCTACTTTTTAGGGCGAGTGTGTTAGAAATAATTGGGAAATTTAATTTTTGCGGAGGGGTAGAGAGTTGACTTTCAAGAAGCTACTTTTGAGCAGCTAGCTTCACGCACCGCAAAGCTATTTTTATGCAGCTACCTTTGCCCATCACGGAGCTGATTTCGCGCAGCTATCTTCACGCACCGCAAGCTATTTCAGAGACTTAATGAATAATATTCACTCACGACAAAAATAACAAAGTAAGTTTTGAGAAACACAATAAAAACTTAGTATTAAATTCTAAAACATGAAAATACATTCACATGAGGTTGCGGCTCATTCACCAAGTAAAAACTAAAATTTCACGCGGAATAACACACAGTAAAATATTGTAATTGTTGTTTTCACGCACCCACCAAAATTTGCTCCACCATTTTCTCCCCAGAGACTTGGGCTCTCTTTTTCTCTAACCTCTTACTCTCTAACCTATTAGAGCGAAATTAATATGATGTTGTTGTTGAGTGTGATTAGAATCGCTCAGGTGTTTCTGGAGAGTGGGAAATTTTTGTTGAATAAATGCTTGCCCATATCTATTTACCAAAGTACATTGACTGCTTTGAATTCCTTGCTGTGTTTCAGAATGGTTCCTGCTTGGCTTTAGTCCTTCCATCTTCAAATAGAGACGCAACCTACAAAAATATGTCTGACAAGTATCGATGTTGTCAGCCTGTTTATTGCGGTGGTTGGGATTATTATTTCCAACACTCCCCCTTAATCACAATTGCTGCCATTTACAATTCCCAAACAGTTTCTGAGATAAATAAAACTTTCACATGCCAATGGCTTTGTGAAGATGTCAACAAATTGTTCTTGTGACCTGCAGTGCTGCAACATGATTTCATCATTATTAATCAACTCTCTAATAAAATGATATTTAGCATCAATATGCTTGGTCCTCTTGTGGAAGACAGAATTCTTTGATAATGCAATCACTGAGATGTTGTCGCAAAAAATAGTTGTCATGCCCTCTTGGTCATGACGAAGATCTTTCAACATCCTTCTCATCCAAACTGCCTGACACGCTGCTGCTATTGCTGCGACATATTTAGCTTCTGTTGTTGACAGTGACACTATTGGCTGCTTCTTGGAGGTCCATGAAATGGCTCCGGAACCCAAATGAAAAACATATCCTGACGTGCTCTTTCTGTCATCGACACTGCCTCCCCAATCACTGTCAGTGTAACCAACCAACCTAAAATCACTTGTTGCTATGTACAAAATGCCATACTGTTTTTTCCAATTGACATACCTCAGAATCCTTTTCACTGCTTGCCAATGTGTCTCCTTGGGTGTCTCCATGAACCTTGACACCAAACTTACTGCATACATTATATCTGGCCTAGTGGTGGTCAAATACATCAAGCTGCCTATCATGCTTTTGTATAATGTTGGATTGACATTGCTGCTGCAATCTTATTTGCTCAACTTCAACCCTATGACAATTGGAGTTGGTGCGGACATGTTGTTCTGCAGTTTAAACCTCTCCAAAATTTCTGCCACATACTTTGCTTGAGAGATAAAAATGCCATTTTCTATTTGCTTCACTTCTATGCCCAAAAATATCTTAACAATCCCAAGTCAGTCATTTCAAATTCACTCTTCATGACTTGTTTGAAATCAGTGATGAGGAAATCATCACTGCCTGAAAAAATCAAATCTTCTACATATAAGACCACAATGAGAATCTTACCTTCGCTCTCTTTGATGTAGAGAGTAGGCTCACCATCACATTTTTCGAAACCATTGTCAAACAAGTAAGCATCTATCCTGATGTACCATGCGCGTGGTGCTTGCTTCAACTCATAAAGAGATTTCCTCAACCGATATACTTTGCCTTCTTGACCTTCAATCTCATAACTAGGCGGTTGCGCGACATACACTTCCTCTTTCAGCACTCCATTCAAGATTGTTGATTTTACATCCATTTGATACATTCTCCATTTGTGCTGCGCGACAATCGCCACAACTGCGTGCACTGTCTCCATCTACATGACTGGCGCAAACGTCTCCGCGTAATCTCTTCCATGCTACTGCTTGTATCCTTTGAAAACTAGCCTTGCTTTGTGCCTTTCAATATTTCCCTCAATGTTGCTTTTGGTCTTATAGACCCACTTCACTCCAATAACATGTTTTCATTTCAGAAGGCTCACTAACTCCCATGTGTCATTCCTTTCTATTACTTCTATTTCTTCCTCCATTGTAGCAACCCATTTTTCTTCTTTGACTGCATCTTCAAAGTATATTGGGTCATCTACATTACAAAATAACGCAAATAAGGAATCCAGACCTGCGCTACTATCAACTTCATCTTGCTCATAAATTTCATTTAAATTTTTGAATTTTGGCCTTCTTGTGCTTGTTGAAGGTGGGCGTGACATGTCACTTGGTGTTGCGCTTCACGGTGTGCTTGGAGAAGCACTTGCTTGGCTGCGCGAAACTATCCTATTATTTGTTGATGGTGTTGCTTGTTGCCTGCTTTGTTGCGCTTAAATAGGTGTAGAGGGAGTCACTGTTGAGGAATTACTTGCTGTTGTTAATTCATCTTTGTCCTCATGTGGTATACATGCTTTGACATTGACTGTATTCTCTAAACTTCCATCCCATGCTTCCTCTTCTATGAACTGCACATCTTTGCTGATTATGACCTTCTTGGTTGATGGATTGTAGAGCTTGTATGCCTTGGATTCATCATTGTATCCAAAAAATATACATTTCTTCCCCTTGGTGTCCAACTTCTTCCTTAACTCATCCAGGACATGTGCATACGCCACACATCCAAAAGATTTCATGTGAGTGACATTTTGTTTTCTTCCACTCCATGTCTCTTCAGGAACAATGTTCTGGATGCTTTTGGTTGGACATCTATTCAAGATATATGTTGTACAAGCGACATCTTCAGCCCAATAGTCATTTGGAAAATGCTTTGCCTTCAACATACTCCTTTCCATCTCCATAATGGTCCTATTCTTCCTTTTCGCCACACCATTTTGCTACGGTGTATTTCTTGTTGTAAATTGCTTGTGAATTCTATGCTCCCTGCAAAATCGAAGGAAGTCATTTGAGATATATTCTCCACCTCTGTCAGTCCTAAGAACTTTGATGTAGTGTCCACTTTGCTTTTCAACAAGAGCCTTGTATTGGCAAAAGCGCTCAAACACTTCACTTTTCTGTTTTAGGAGAAAGACCTATGTCTTCCTTGTGTAGTCATCTATGATGGTCAATACATAGTGACTGCCAGCAATTGATGGTGTCTGCATTGGTCCACATAAATCTGAGTGGACAATCTCCAAAGGTGCCTTTGCCCTCACTGACTTTCCTGCTGGAAATGTCTCTCTATGTTGTTTTCCCAAGAGACATCCTTCACATATGCTGTTTGGTTTTTCTATGAGTGGTAAACCCTTCACCATGTCTTTCCTATGCAGCAAATTCAAACCTCCAAAGTTGAGATTTCCAAATCTCAAGTGCCATAACCAGTTTTCATCTTTTACCTCTGCTTGAATGTTTACTTGTGTGACAGTTGCCTCTTTTCTTCCATCTTCTTGTGAGTTCATAGATAGTTTTGTTTGTGCACCTTCTTTCTGCAAATCTGATATTACTTTTAGGGGAAACATTCTATTGTTTGTTATCTGAACCTTTGCAATCAGTGGTCTGCTTGGAGGGCTATCCAAAATTATGCACACATCATTTTTGAAGAAGACATTGTAGCCTTTCTGCATGAGCTTTCCAATGCTCATGAGATTATGTTTCAAACCAGGGACAAAGTAAACATCTGAGATGTATTTCTTCTCCCCCTTCTTTGTTAGAATATTAACTCTTCCTTTTCCCATGACAGAGATTTGCTATCAGTCCCTAATGTCACTTTAGATTTCACACTTTCATCTAGATTAGAAAACATTTCTATGTTTCCTGACATGTGGTTGCTACACCCTGAATCTAGATACCATATATCACTCTGTTTTTCTTGTGCTACATTACAAACTAAAAACATGCTATCATGGTTCTGATTTTCTCTTGTGAAATTTAAACTTGGTTTGTTACTAATGTCATATTGCTTCTTTCTACATTCATTTGCATAATGACCATACTTCTTACAATAATGACATTGAACTTGAGATTTATCGTACCTCTGACCTTGTGCTTGATTTTGGCTTGGGCCTTGACTTGGATTTTGATTGCTGCCTCTTCCATTTGAGCTTGAAGGGCTGCTTCTTCCAGCTTTGTGTGGGCTTCTTCCTCTTCCTCTAGCATTTGATCTTCCTCTGCCTCGACCTTGACCAAAAGATACTTGTGTCTTGAAGGCATGCTCCAATGAGGAGTTTGTTGCTCTATTTAGTCTATGTTCATGAGAAATCAGTGATGCATTAAGCTCATCCACTGGGAACTGTGAGAGATCCTTTGTCTCTTCTATGGCCACAACAATGGCCTCAAACCTTGCTGGCAAACTTCTCAAAACTTTCTCAACTATTCTTCTTTCCTCAAGTGTCTCACTATGAGACCTGATTTGAGTAATCAACCCACTTACATGTGTAGAAAATGAGTCTATATTCTTAGACTCTTTCATACAAAGTGTTTCAAAATTTCTCCTCAACATTTGCAGCTTTGCTGTCTTGACTTTTTCCATGCCTTGGTAGGTTGTGTCCCTTGCTTGCTTGAACTTCGTTGCTGCTGCAACCCTTGGGAAAATACTTTCATGAACTGCTTGGAAAATATAAAACATGGCTTTTGAATCCTTCTTCATGTTGTCCCTTAACAAATCTTTTTCTTGTTGAGATAAGGCATTGTATGCTGGTGCATCTGTTGGTTCTTCAAAACCATTCTCCACCAAATCCCAAATTTCTTGAGAAAAAAACAAGGCCTTCATTGTAATAGCCCAATAATCATAATTTTTGCCATTAAACTGAGGTATTTGAGGATTAGACAAGCTTGTGCTTGATTTTGCCATTTGCGAGCGTAAAAAAAACTTTATACCTGCTAGTAAATATGCTAAAAACAATATGCTCTCAAAACAATTCTTACTCTTAGTAAAAACACTTGTTTTTACACTAACAATATTTAACCCGCTGTGGACGGGCAGAGAGCTAGAGAGCTATGACATTGGCCAAGCTACTTTCTGGCAACTATTCTTACTCTTAGTAAAAACCACTTGTTTTTACACTAACAATATTTAACCCATTGTGGACGGGTAGAGAGCTAGAGAGCTATGAGATTGGCCAAGCTACTTTCTGGCACGAAGCTATTTTCGTGTAGCTACCTTCACCTACGACGGAGCTAATTTCGGGCAAATAGCTTTGGGCACCACAAAGACAACTACCTTCCACCACCGCGAGTTATTTCAGAGACTTAATGAATAATATTCATTCATGACAAAAATAACAAAGTAGGTTTGGAGCAACACAATAAAAATTTAGTATTAAATTCTAAAACATGAAAATACATTCACATGAGGCTGTGGCTCATTCACCAAGTAAAAACTAAAATGTCACGCGAAATAACACACAGTGAAATACTGTAATTGTTGTTTTCACCCGCCCACAAAATTTGTTCCACCATTTTCTCCCCAGAGACTTGGGCTCTCTTTTTCGCTAACCTCTTACTCTCTAACCTATTACACAATGACTTTTACATTCATATATAACTCAACATACAATTTTACATTTAATTCATGACAGAGCGAAATTAATATGATGTTAATTCATGACAGAGCGAAATTAATATGATGTTGTTGTTGAGTGTGATCAGAATCGCCCAGGTGTTTTGGAGTGTGGGCAATATTTGCTGAATAAATGCTTGCCCATATCTATTTACCAAAGTACATTGACTACTTTAAATTCCTTGCTGCTTTTCAGAATGGTTCCCGCTTAGCTTTAGTCCTTCCATCTTCAAACAAAGACAAATATCGCTGCTATCAAGCTGTTTATTGCAGTTTATTGCAGTGGTTAGGATTATTATTTGAAACCAGAATGCATGACTTCTTATAATGGGGTCCACACAACCAGAAAATCTCCTTGATCTTGATCACATTGGTTTTAGTTCAGAGAAAAGAAATCATTGAAAAGTATTTTTAAATTTCACAAGAACAACTTATCAATCCATTATCTAATTTACTTAAAAAGTCTGTGCACGTGACTTAATTGCCTTTTGCTTTGTTTCGAAGCCATGCTTTCATACCATCCAAAATTCAAAATCCACAGGTTCACTAAGATCGTCTCGTTGGCCTCTTTGCTTTTGTTATCTTTTAAATTACTTGATATCTCTAAATTTTTCTGAGATTCAGTGCACATAATATTTATTATTGTTCGTCGTTTATTGTGATGTTATCCAGATGTAATTATTTTACATGGCTGAAATTTTCTCACAGTTATTCAATCATTATTTTATTTGAAATTATCTGTGGATCGTTTGATATAATGTTACCGAAATGTTCAAGTGGGAAACTAATTTATGGTCACGAACCAATGGAGTGGCAGTTGCAAAACCATTCAAACAGTCTGAACTTATATTGACTATATCTTGAATCCTAAGGTTGTGTTAACTCTAGATGAGGGCATTCAAATTATAAAGATGGTTTAGGATAGAATCTGCAATCCACTTAAGGATGATGATGCATGATGGAATTTGCGATCCACAAAAAGATAGGTGTATAGGCAATTGTTTAATGTAGATTTGTGCTTTATTTATCTTCATTGTAGATCGGGACATCCAAATAAAGGGAATGGATAATGGGATTTGCAATCCACATGAGTATGGTGCATTACGATATCACTCATCTTGATTATATCTAATCTCCATCCAAATAAAGAAGACCGAAGACCCATGATGGAATCTGCAATCCATATAAGTATGGTGCATGAGCTGTTAGAATATTTGTGGTCAAACTCATTTGATGAAACTTCATATTTGTGCTATGAGCAAGTCCATTATCCATTAGAGCAACCAAATAAGAAATACAGATGTCGGAATCTGCAATGATAATGCTCCATACTTGTTGAATGTCCAAAATCTGCAATCCACATTTAAAAAAATACCAATACATTAAACGATCATTTCGATCATTATGCAACTGTCATTGAGTAGCATAGATGAAAAAAATAGTGATGTTTATATACGTGGGGCATGCTATCGAGTTTGTTGCATTAAACAATGATTCCAGTGTGGGTCAATATAGATGAAACATATATGGAGAGTTGTGTATCAACGTGTTTAAGTAGTTCTGAGTTAACCGATATAGATATTAAAGAACAACGTTATATTTTTATGTGCAGATCTTTTTACCTTGGTCTTTTATTGATTCTCATTGTTTAACCAATAAAGGTGAGCGATAAAGCAATATTGGTCTGAGCATATCTTTGTATTTCTGTTTTCTATGCTCTCATGTTCAAATCTGTTTATGACTTTACAACACATATTTTTTTCCCCTTGTCTGTTGTATAGATATGATTTTAATATTATTGTACAGGATTATATTCGCAGAGAAAAATGAAACAAGATTTTACTTTAAGAAACAAATATGGAACTCTTGAGATTCAAATTGAAGAGCGAGGACTGAAGTCTACAGTGTACTGCCTGGAGCAAACCTAAAATAAATGTAAATTAGATGGGGATCTAGCTTTTGCTTTTTTAAAGTCGGAAAAAACATCATCTTTCATTGAAAAAAAAAAAGTGATTACAATTGTTTCAGATATACATCTTTCACAAAAAAAAACTGGTCATTTAATTAACACTTTATATTAATAAAAACTTAGTGCAAAATCCTTCTAACCTATCATATCCCTATTATCTTCTAAGATTTTACTTTATAAATTTATTAGCAGATTTATATCTCTAATGCGACTCTGTCCTCATTACAAGATTACAATAGTACTTTCATTTATTAGTGCCCCTGCTGGAAAGCATGAAAGTAAATCAAACCTGTTTCTGCTACAATGCTCTTTTTTGATAGCATGTCTGCAATCCCATTATGTTCCCCTTACACATGCTTATATGTAATCTGTCGAAAGTTCTGCTTTAGATTTTGGATACGCCTCATCCATGCAAAAAGATTAATAGGATTGAATTGAGTGAATCCCTGTAGCCATCAATTAAATCCCCGAATATCTTTCTGTACTCAATACCCAACCATTTTGCATACAGTAGTGTCCCCCATAATCCCCTAATATCTTTCTGTACTCAATACCCAACCATTTTGCATACAGTAGTGTCCCCCATAATGTTATGATTTCTGCCAGATTATTTGTACCACTTTCTCCTTCCCACCAAAAGTGATAAAACTTACAAAATTCTATCACAATATATACATCCACATTTCTTTGTAAGCACTCCCATTAAAAAAACCCTACTGGGATTACCTCTGTGAACTTTTCTAATAGTCCAAACTCCCCCATAATATGTAACAATAACAATAGTATGTAACAATCTTAATAATAGTTGTCGTGATCTCTGGTAAAGCACGTTATATATGCAACTCCGACAACCTAACAACTTGTATTTGACGAAAGGACTCGTGAAAAAAACCCTCAAATCCATCTCAAGGTGCAACAGTGTTTGACCTCTCAGCCTCGGGCCCAGGCCGTTGATAGCCGCTCCATGGCTCATTTCAGGGAGCCTATTCCAGTAGAAGTTCATGGCTAATTTCATGGAGGCTATTCTAGAAGAAGTTCATGAATCATTTCATGGAGGCTAATCAAGAAAACGTGCATAGAACTATATCAGAGGTTCGTTACAGTCACATAGATTGATTCCAAATCATCAAACTTTGATGGGTGTCATAACTAAGGTTAATCCCTTTTCTCAGGAGTTTTAAGCGATAACATGCAATTCAAGGTTAAACAAAAATTCCCGCAAATTTTGTTAATTCTTTGTTTTATGATTAATGTACAAGCATGCAAATTTTGCTAATTATTTGTTTTATGATCAATGTACAGACATGCTAGTTTCTATATTGAACTACATACCAAATCACAATTTGGAATACATATCCACGTGAAGCCTGTATAAATAGTTGGAAAGTCTATTCTTGTTTTTTCTCTTTTTTCAAGTAATTCATCAAATTTATTTTCATATAAATTAAAAATATATGTTAATATAGATTTTAATTTATATAAATTAAAAATTAATTTGCAATTTTAAATATTATTATATATTTTTAACATAATTCTATTTTTATATTTTTTAACATAATTCTAAGAGATTAATTTTTCATATTAAACTATAAAACACGTCTTATATAATAAATATCAAATATAATTTATATTGATATTAATTTTCAATGAAGAGGCACACGAACAGGGTTAACACCCAATCACCAAGGAGGACTTCAGGATGGCTCTGCGCGGTGTGTTCTAGGGTTTGAACTCTTGCTATAACGGCAGACTGTGCTAGATAGAAGATTTCCTGCAACTTTTGACAGGCTCAGGAACTTTCAACCCCTAGCCAAAAGGTACTCTATTCAATGGAGCCCCCTCGGGGGGAGGGCAATGCGCCTCCCCCACATAACGACAATGGGCAGCATCAGCATGCGGAAGGAAATGGAACAGTAAACCAGAAAGAGAACAATGTAGAACTGAACTCTCAACGAACAAAGCAAGATATCACACCACCAGAAGTTCGCTCAACAACATGCAAACCAGTTGCATCTGAGCGTCCAAAAGTAGAACTTCCAGGCCACCGAATCAATGCGAAAATACAGTACATGAAGGATCATGCTCTGATAGGGAAGTTCATTGGACTATGGCCAACTGAGAAAGCGCTAAGGAGCAGGATAAATGCGAAATGGCATCCCAAGGGACATATAACTTTGCAGCTAGGACCAAAAGGGTTCTTCACTGCTATATTCAACTGTCTGGAGGACAGAAACAGGGTTCTGGATGGAGGCCCGTATTTCTTCAATGCTGCTGGACTATTTCTCAGAGGATGGGTAGAGCGCTTCAACCCGGACAAGGAGGATCTCAGCTGGGCTCCAGTCTGGATCCGCTTTTATTCGCTGCCTGTGGAATATTGGGAGGAAGACTCATTACAAGCGCTCGGAAATGCTCTAGGCGAATTTGTAAAGGTTGCAGAGGAAACAAAAACCTATAGATACACCTCATTTGCTCGTATCTGTGTCTACATGAATCTCAACCAGGCTCTCCCAGATGCGGTAAGTGTCTTTCATGATGATATTGAATGGGTTCAGCTGATTGATTATGAACATGTACCTTTTAGATGTCGCAGATGTCATGCCTTGGGACATTTATTTAGAGACTGTCCGTTAACAAAAAAACCCTCTCCTTCCTCTGGATCGGATGCCTCTGAAGCAGACGGCTTTACCAAAGTAGAAAACCGGCGAAAATCTCACAAGAAGCAAGCCTCAAAGCCCAAGATGCCGCAATCCAATCCCTTAGGGCCTTCAATAAGCAATAGCTTTGGAATTCTAGCTAACCATACAGATCCAAGCATGGATTCACCCTCCCTTCCAGATCCAGAAGTTATGAAAGACAACCAGTTAAAACAGGTAGTTCCCATTGAGCCTCATGCAGATTCTCAAATCAAGGGAGCTTCTACCTCCGACAAGCAGAAGGAACCATTGTGGACAACCCAAGCAATGCAGATGGAGATCCCTCAACCACATGCCAATCCAGAAGAGGAATTCAATGAAGAATCGTACTATCCACAGTTCATGGAGGAAGAAACAGAAGCAATAGATATAGGGGAACTAGACATTCCAGGTCTAGAAAAGGCTTGCACAACAAATAATTTTGATGACATTCCAATGGGACAACTTGAGAACCTGGAAGAAGTTCTATCAAGGGCGCAATGGCAAAAATCTTTGGGTATACAAACTGGAGGACCCTGGGATGGAAGATTCATAGCCAAAGACATCAAAAAGCGAGGAAGGAAAACTGATTTATAGAGAACAATCGGGATAGGACATATATTAGTGGAATCTGGCAGCTATTCCAAGCTAACCAAGTACTACAGATCTGAAAATAATCCTTCCCAATGAAGTTAATCTCATGGAATATAAGAGGGCTCAATGGCCCAAGGAAGATACCAATTCTTAAAAAAATGATAAAGCAAGAAAATCCTCAAGTTTTGTTCTTGCAAGAAACCAAATGCAACTCTAATGCTTTAGACAGATTTGCTGCAAAAATTTGGCCAGGGAGTCTTAATGTTGTTGTGGATGCTGATGGGGCATCTGGAGGGCTGGCGATTCTTTGGGACTCAAGAGATATCAATCTCAACAATATTCATGCACATAGGAACTTCCTTCAAGCATTTTTTCACATTATTGGGACAAATATACACGGGCTCCTTACTAATGTATATTTTCCACAGGAAGCCTCTCTCAAAGCTGGGATCCTTAACTCCCTCTCTGAACTTAATCACAATAGACCACACCCCTTATGGATCTCTAGTGGAGATTTCAACATGATCACAAGAATGGAAGAAAAAAGAGGAGGACGATGCAGAGGTAGTCAGGAAGGATTCCCTCTAAAGGATTTCATTCAGGCTAATTGGCTCATAGACCTCCCTTTCAATAATGGAATGTTTACTTGGAATAATAGAAGAGCAGGGAACCAGCAGATCGCCTCTAGGCTAGATCGGTTTCTGCTATCGGACAATGCTATCCACATCGGTGGAGATTTCACAGCCTCCATAATGCCGCTCTCAGGCTCTGATCACTGGCCCATTTCCCTTCAATGGTCACGTCCAGGAAATCAGATTCGCAGGCCTTTTCGTTTTGAGGCTTTTTGGATGTCCCATCCAGACTTCCAAAAACTAATCAACTCTGAATGGAACAATTTTATCCCTCCTCCAGGCTCAAAAATGTTCCAATTCCAGCAAAAGCTTAAGCATCTAAAAGGTAAGATCAAGCACTGGAATCACACATCCTTTGACAACATCTTCCAGGGTAAAAGCGCCATCGAATTAGAAATGAAGAAACTGCAGCAAAGGATTATTATTGAGGGACGTTCAGAGGACCTGTCAGAACAGGAAAAAACTCTTGATTTGCAACTTGCAGAAAGGGCTAGGCAGGAAGAAACGTTGTGGAGGCAAAAATCAAGAGTCAGATGGCTTAGAGATGGAGAGAAAAACACAAAATTCTTTCATAACACCACCATCCAGCGCAAAATGCACAACAATATAACACATATTCAAAATGAGCAGGGCATCAGGGTGGAAACGCACGAAGAAATTGAAGGCGCTCTATTAAATTACTTCAAGCAAATGCACCGAGAGCCAAATGGGGACAGATCACAGGCTATAGAGAAAATTACCAGGAACATTCCTAAACTTATCTCTGATGAACACAACCAACTGCTTCTCAAGCCCGTTGACCTACAAGAGGTGGAACTTGCAGTGCGACAACTGAAAGCTGGTAAGGCTCCTGGCCCGGATGGATTTACCTCCAATTTCTTCCACAGCTTCTGGGAACTGATCAAGACGGAAATCTGGCAAGTGGTTGAGGAGTCACGATCTCTAAGATGGATGTTTCCGGGGATGAATGCTACATTCATAGCTTTGATTCCCAAGGTGGATCTGCCAAGCACACCTGACAAATATCGACCTATAGCACTATGCAACATAATCTACAAGATTGTGTCTAAAATCATAGCATCCCGACTCAAACTGTTGCTCCCTCTCATTATCTCGCCCGAGCAATCCGGATATGTGGAAGGAAGGCAGATCACTGACGGCATCATCTTGACACATGAAATAATTCACTCTTTGAAGACTTCTAAGAAGCCAGGTATGTTGCTCAAATTAGATCTCTTAAAAGCTTTTGACAGCCTAAGTTGGATGTATATTGAAAAAGTTTTAACTGCTTTTAGTTTTGCCGCCCCCTGGATTAGATGGGTCATGAGCCTTATATCCTCCTCTTTCTTCTCTATTCTAATCAATGGTATTCCCTCTTCTACCTTTCATCCTTCTCGAGGAATTCGGCAAGGAGACCCCCTCTCCCCTTTTCTCTTTGTTATTATGGCCGAAGGTTTAGGCCGTAGTATCAAGTCTGCTCAGCAATCCCAGCTTCTCAGAGGCCTTTCCTTTCATAATTCCCCTGCTTTCACCCACCAGTAGTTTGTTGATGATAACATGCTTTATGGGCATCCTTCTGTCCAAGAAGCACGTCAACTCAAAACTCTTTTAACGGACTTCTCAAATGCCTCTGGCGCCTCCATCAATAAATCGAAATCGCAAATTTTCTTTTTTCATACCCCCTCTCTTACTCAGTCGGCTATTATCCATATTATGGGCTTCTCCTCTGCTAAACTCCCTTCCACTTATCTTGGTGCTCCCTTGATAGCCTCGACCCTTAAGCATTCTTCATGGAAAATCCTTCTAGAGAACCTTGAAGCGCGGTTATCCTCTTGGAATCACAGATCTCTCAATATGGCCAGCCGGCTTGTCCTCATAAAAGCAGTTCTTCAAGCCATGTCGTTATACCTCTTCTCCATCTTGGCTACACCCAAATGGGTTCTCAAAGAACTCATCTCTCTTCAAAGATCGTTTCTTTGGGGTAGTAGTGGCCATAAGCGAAAGTGGGCTCTGGTCAAATGGGAGACTGCGTGTTTACCAAAGAAAGGGGGAGGAATTGGTTTGAGGGACCCCTCTCATAGTAATAAGGTTATGGGAGCTCGAATTTGGTGGAAATGGCTAATTGAGCCTTTCACACCTTGGGCCTCCCTTTGGACAGCTAAATATGCTAGAAATTGTCCAACGGAGGAACTAATAAGATTATCAGAGGTCAGCCTGGGATCAATTATGTGGAACTCTGCCAAGCAGCATAAGACTCTCATTCAACAGCACAGCTTCTGGGAGGTGAAGAATGGCAGCACTGCAAGGTTCTGGGAAGATTCTTGGCAGCAGTTGCCTAAACTAAAGGACCAAATCCCTCCTAATCCTCATATGGAGCAGAATATGCAATCTCATGATACGGTGGAAAACTTCTGGAGAAACTCATCGAACCATGAACACAGGGAATGGCTTAAAGCATTTCAGATCTTAAAACATGGACCGGCGCAAGCTCAACAAACCCTAGAAACATAATTAATGAAAAGAAGAATTCAATACTCTGAGGAAAAGGATATTCTAAGGTGGGGATATGAAGAAAGAGGCTCTTTTTCTACAAGAGAGGCCTACAACATCATGATCAAAGAACACATGCTGATAGATCCAATCTGGAGCAAAATATGGGACCCCTCAATATGGCCGAAAATCTCTACCTTTCTTTGGCTCCTATGTCACAACAAGATTCCCACATGGGACAACCTAAGAAAAAGAAACTTTCATGGACCTTCTATTTGTCCAATCTGTAAACAAAAGGAGGAAACCACAAAGCATCTCATGCACTCCTGTCTGCTGGCACAAAAGCTCTGGGAAAAGGTCAATTTCTGCTGTCAAAAGGAAGGAAGAACCAATGGAGACATTACTGCTACTATCTGCAACTGGGCCCATAATCCTTATCAAAGTAAAATCTTAAATCTCCTTTGGAATCTCATTCAAGGCTTCATCATGTGGGCCATTTGGAAGGAAAGAAACAATAGAATATTCAAGGACCACTCTAGATTGCTGGAAGACATATGGAAAATAATCTGTCAAAATATTGAAGAAACCATTTCTCTCAAGACTTGGTACCAGGAGGATTTCCCATCTACTCCCCAAGAACAATCTATATGGGCTAATTGGAATTTCAAATGGAGGCACGATCAGCTACTCAAAGGAACAAAGTCACCAAGAAGCCACTCTCCTGAGAAATGGCAACCTCCCCCCATGCATATGTACAAGCTAAATTTTGACGGAGCTTCAAAAGGGAACCCAGGGAACTCCGGTTTTGGAGGGATTTTCAGAGATCATAAAGGAGCTCCTCTCTTAACCTTCCTAGGCTCAAGAGGGTGGGACACCAATAACTCAGCAGAACTGGAGGGTCTCTGGCAAGGGTTAATTATTGCACATGGCAAAGGCTTTTTCCACTCATAATAGAGGGTGATTCCCAAATTATTATCAAAATGGTTTCAAGAATCCTTCAGGGATCCCCCTCATGCAAAGTTTGTAACAGTTGGAGAATGGCTAACAGGCTTCACTCTATCGAACACTGGCTCTCCAACCATAGAGCGGTCACTTTGAAGCACATTCGCAGGGAAGGGAATAAAGTCGCGGACTTACTTGCTAATATAGGAGTCGAATGCGGGCTGCATATACATGTTGGACCAATTTTTGACCTAGCCTCTGATTCTCAGCTCCTGGAGCTCGACAATCTCGTGCAGAAGGACAAGCATCAGGAGGAAGTTGAATCCCCGGATGCGGGTGACACAGGTGTTTTAAATGATATACAGGCCAATTGTTAAATGCGGGTACCGCCAGCTGCAGAGCAGCGGGGCTCCCCAGAACCTTACCTCACGTAAAACTGAACGACGGCATTACGATGGATATGGCAATATCTGGGCATTTATGGTGTGCTCTGTTCGAAGCATGGCAAGGAATGTTATATTCATGGCATCCCGGCTCATCCCTCTCATGGTTAGTATTCAGTCCTCTAGCTCTGAGTTCTGGCTTACGAAGGTTTTGGGTGGTAAGAAGATCTCTGTTTACAGAGGCGAGCTCTGCTCCCGTTCATGGTCTTCCTGGAGGTGGAGTTTCAAAATTAAGAGTCCATGCTGCAGGACTCAAGCTTGTTTCAGTGGTAAGCGGTTCTCACCTCCTTCTCAGACCCTCTCAGTTTGTATTTCTTGTTCTCTGGCTCAATCCTTCCGACTTTCAATTGCCTTCTTTGCTTGTTTTGTTGATTCTGTGGCCCTCCCTACGCTCCTCAATATGGTCCGCCAAAGTGGCAGGAATCGACCCAGAGGGCGTCATGGTAATGGCTCTCGCCCTACAGCTAGCAGTTCTGAGAACCCTGAACAATCTCCCGTTAATCTCCCTCCCTCTCAGGCGAATGTGCATTCTCCCAGTCCTGCTCGTAGGCCAATCCCGAATAGTGCTTTCCAAACCGCCCATTTTAAATTCCAAAGCAATCTCAACAGGCCTTTGATTTCTGCCCATATCACCATCATCCTCTCGGAAGAAGAAAACCAGATCCATCCTCTGGCTTGCATAGCTCCAGAGCCCTCTCAGAGTAACGAGCAACATTTCACGGTGGGAAGCCAGGAGAAAGATTTGGTTGATCAACCAGGTCAAATTGACAGTCCAAGAATCATTCTGCCTCATGTAGATATTCTCCCTGCTGCCGGGGAAGGAATTTTGAATGCCACTAATCACCCCATGTTAATCCCAGAGGATGATAAGGCCGGCAATGACGATCTGTGTTTGGGTAGCGCGTGTCCAGCAGAAGAGAAGACTCCTGGCGGGGATATGGAAGCTTAAGGCCACCTGGGTCTGTTTTGTCTCATTTTTTGTTTTTTGCTATCAAGCAGATGAACGCATCCAAGTTTCTTTGAATATAGTCATGATTCATTTCCATCATCTTGACGCTTTTGGTCATTTCCAGGGCAGTGGCAACGTTTCTACAGTCAGACTCGCTATGGATATTAGCTCTCTTGTACTCATGCACAGTCTTCTGATCTACTGGTCTTTCTCTGAGATGTATTTTTGTCATGTAGTTTTTTGTAGCATATATGCCCAGAATCCTTCCATTCTGGGGCAAACCTGCTGTGTAGAGAGCCCTCATGAATTCTTCTCTGAGGCCTCGATTACTTGTAAAAATATTTTTCCTTTAAGTTAATAGATTTTAGTCTTTGCAGAGAAAAAAAATATATAAATTTTCAATAATAAGTTAATTAAATTACAATTTACAATTGATTATTATAATAATGTTTTCAATAATAAATATATATATTTTTTTCTCAATTAGACTACTTTTATATTAATACAAATAGAATGTACAGCAGGGCCGGAGCCTTGAAAGTTCTAGCCATTAACATGGCATTCTTGCAAAACGCTGTTGACAAATTGGCAATAGGACTTGCTTGTTTGTGGTTCAGCTGAAAACTGACCCAAACCTGCGCTTGCATCGGCCATACAGTAAATGAGACTGACGCTTACATTGACCATACAATAAAGAAGAACTGTTCCATGCATAGTTCCAAGACCGACATTTGCTTTTCCAGCTATGGGCATTTACCAACCAAAGCGTAGACACGAATAAACACGAGAGGACCGACCTCATTGGCTTGCGAGGCCATTTTCGAGTCATTATGAAAGGAGCTGGACAGCGGCAGTTACCAATGGCACCTGTGGGTGGCCCCTTGCCTACCATCACCATCCTTATCGTGCTGGCTCTCTGATCAACCCCTCTCTGCCTGGAGTGAATAGTCCTGTTGCGCCAGAGCGGTGCATTCATTTTTTAGTTGTTCATCATTTGAATCACTGAGAGGGCCTGAGAAGTAGAGAATCTGCTGGTTGACCCCCTGATTGGCCATTCTGTCTGCCACTTTGTTGGCTGTGCGCCTTATGTGCCTGAATGTGATGCTCCGAGGTGTCCACAGCCTTTCCTCCATTTGCTCCAATCTACTGAGTAATCTCCAACTTGTGGCTATTTTAGATGCTGGGGAACCTGCTTGTATTCTGATGACCACTGCTATTATTATGAGGGAGTCTCCTTCAACCTCAAGAGGATACAAGTTTTCTTGCTCTGCTATGCAGATTCCTTTCCAAATTCCTTCCAATTCCGCTGCATTGTTGGTATCGTTGCCAATATTTCCATGGTAGATATGTCTGATTGTGCCCATTTCATCTCTGAAGACACCTCCGTAGCCAGCTGGCCCGGGGTTTCCTTTAGCTGCACCATCAAAATTTAATTTGAACGAATTGGGAGCAGGGGGGACCAATTTAGTGGAGAGGCAGAGCTGGAAGGGGAACTGGAGTTGATTTGGACTAGAGAGGTGAATTCCATGTTCCAGGCCTTTAAGATGAGGCGTTCCTGAGGGAGTTCAGGCAGGTCCGTTGGTTGCCATTGTCTTTTTTCCAAATTCTCTCAGAGATTTTGCTTGAGGAGAAGCCATAGAGAGTCGATGGGATTGCTGGTGTTGTTGAAGACTCTGTTGTTTCTCTCTTTCCATAATATCCAGTAAAAGAAGCCTGGGATAAGGTTCCACAACGAATTTAACAGAGAGCTTTGGAAGGGTTGCTTTGGCTAGTTTTTGATGGTATCTGCAATATCTCCTTGTCGTTTGCCAGATCTTCTGTTGCAGTGATCAATTTTCTCCCAAAGTTGAGTGGCAAGAGGACAGGTATCCATTAAATGCAAAGTGATTTCTACGTTGAGGTTGCAGTTAGGACATCTTGAATGTTGGAAATAATACTGAGAGGGGGGGGGTGAATCAGTATTATCAAATCAGATACTTTTTCAATTTCATACTCAGATTCATATACATGGCTTCAATTCAGTATATCAGCGTATATACGCGACTGTGTTAAATGCAACTAGCGTACATGCAGTAATCTTCTGATTCAGTTAGCTTATCTTCAGTAAATTCATCAGAACATTATTAACCATAATAACAGTAATCAGGTGCAGTAAAACAGAACAGATCATCACACATAAGAAGCACACATGAACACCAAGATATAAGGTGGAAACCCAATGTGGGTGAAAACCACCTGCTGCAATTCGTCTCTTTCTTCCTTTAATAAGAAACTTCTTTTACAATGTACTGGTGCAGTCCTTTACCAGCACGCAGGCTTCAACCTGCAGAGGGCTACAACCCTCTCTCATTTTCCAGCTACTTCTGGAAGGGAGCTACAACCCCCTCAGCTCTTGTACTAGCTAATATACTAGTACGTAGGTGCTGACCTACAGAAGGCTACAACCTTCTTTTCTTCAGGGACTACGTTTCATAAATTTTCAGACTGGATCCATGTGTACAAAACAATCATTGCTGCAATACAATCATCAACTTATTCTTGCATCATAAATCTCTAAATCACCCAATACTGAATCACTGAAACCCTGTCATCAAAAACTCAGAACACAAACCAGAGCCCAGAACTATGCAACAATCACTAGAATCAACAGCAACTTGAAACACCAAATCTCATAATGCATACGCTACTTGACTATATCAAAACCGCGTGTATATGCGCTTTCACCAGAGACAACCCGCGTACAGATCTAAAGATAATTACTTATACCTTCACTGTCATATCCAACCATAGCCAAGCATCACAAACAGATAACCAGCAATACTAGATCTTCCCACTTCATCAGACATCCATTCCTTCCACACCTTTGCCTATTGATCTTCTCCTTATATAGGTTGGGCTTCTTTCAATACCATGGTCCAAAACCATAATAAACAATACCAAGGGCCCAATACTTGGGTTCAACACACTTGTCGAGATACCATGGTCCAAAACCATAGGTTCAAATACCGAGGACTAACTACCACGGACCAAGACATAAGTTTTCCCACCTGTACGCGCTTTTCCTTGCGTGAAAGTGCATGTATACACATACGCGTCTTCGGCTCGTCCAACCCGCGTGTATACGTTGATTTGTCACAATGAACCTGCGTATATCTCTTTCTTGACCTGTTGTACTAAGATCTGTCCTCTGATTAAGTTGCCATCACCTTTATCAACCTCTGAGTGAGTTGCCATCAAGGACAACACTTGTATCATAATGCCAACAATCTCCCCCTTTGGACTTGATGGCAACCACCACACCAAGTCACTCTCCCCCTTTGACATCAAGGGCAAAGGGCGGACCAAGATATTCTCTTCCTTGGTATACCTTTTGCTGTCCATACTCCCCCTGAGTACATGTTGAAGTTTCTGATTGAGCTCCCCTTTGTACATGCCAAGTTGTATCAATCCATCCATGCTCCCCCTGAGCAGATGCAAGTTCTAAGACCAACAATTCATTGAAGACCATGACTATCATTCATCATATGATCTGCACCATAAGCATCAGCATCCAAACCTGCAATACCATTCCTTTGATCAAACAGCAAATTGTATCATTTAGCTTTAACAACAACTTCTAACCATAATGCCAACAATGCATTATTTGAAGTATATGCTCCCCCTGAGCCTGAGCCAACCATGACCGAACCATTTCCTGAGTCTGTTCTGCTGCCCTTTCTTCTTATCTCCATATACGCGACTCTACAGCCTGTAACTCGCGTATATACGCGACTTATCTTCATTATATCAGTGTATGCAAGATGGAATACTGAATTTCTTCACTTTCAGATTCCCCTGTGTCTGTTATGTCAGCTAACTGAGTTATGTCACACCTTTCTGTCTGTGATGATGTATGGTCCTCTTGTTTTGAATTTTGAAATTTGCTCCTGCATTCCCTTGCTTTATGTCCAAGTTTGTGGCATGTATAACATCTTACATATTTCATGTTCCTTCTATTGCAATCAATTGCTTTGTGTCCATATGCATTGTAGGCAAAGCAATATCCTCTGAAATACCTGGGATGCGATGATCTTTTGTGATGGTCTTGAACCATTCTACTTTTGCATCTGGCTGCAACATGTCCAAGATTATGACATACATAACATTCAACATTATTCAGTGGAGGAAATAATTGTCTATCACTTCCATAGTTAGGAGTAAATGATTTTCCTTGAGGAATTTCTTTCCTTGGTTGTTCCTTGTTGAGCATTTCAGATTTCTCATTAGAGTTTCTTGCCTCACCTTGTGAGCTAGATTCACCTTCAACGAATTCATAAAAACCAAGACCAGTTTTGATAATAGGGAATCTTTGACTACCAAGAATGTCATCCAAAATCTTAGTACTATCTTGAAATCGCAACAATTTATCCTTTTCTTCTAATTTACCTTTTAAGATATTTACCTCAACCTGATGTTGTTCTTCCTTTTCCAGATACTGATTCCGTAGGTCTTCTTCAGCTTTTCTTCCTTCTTCCACTTGTTGCTTTAATTTGATCACTTCATGTTCTTGATCTTTAAGAGCTTCTCTGTTCTGCTCTCTTGATTTTCCAAGATCTTCTTTTAGAGAGAGGATCTCTGATTCAAGTCTCTGAATTGTTATGCTCTGATCATTTACTATATCCTGCAATTTCTCCCTTACCCTGGTTACTGTCTCCAATTGTTCGTTTAATTTGGTAACTTCCTCAGTTTCTGCATTCTTCTTTTCATATACCATGAGACTTCTAATGTCTTCACTACCATTGAATGAGTCATTACTTTTAACATGGGTATAATAGCTTCTATTACCTTCTTCAGACATCTTTCCTTTGTTATGAGGGCATCTAGCAGCATAGTGACCAACTCTACCACATGAAAAACATTTGAAAGGTAGCTTACCTTTGAATCGTCCAATTCCCCGTTCAAGATTCTTGACAAAATTTACCTCATCTTCTTCCTCTGACATGTATCCTGACGCTTCGAATGCAGCTTCTGATGGTCCCTCTTTTCGCATTTCAAAAGCAGTTAAGATTCCGTGAAGCTGTGACATGGTGATTTTCTGCAGATTCTCCTTTTCTTCTATGGTAGACACTTTGGAATCAAATTTAGCAGACAGAGATCTCAAAACCTTTCAACTAAGACAACTTCCTTAAATTCTTCACCCAGATCCCTCATACAATTTACAATTTCATCCATACGTAGGAAATAATTAGCTATGCTTTCATTACTATGCATCTTAAGATTTTCATACCGGATTCTGAGAGTTTGAAGCTTTGCTCTTTTTACCTGATCATCTCCTTCGTAGCTCAGAATGATTTTGTCCCATATTTCCTTAGCTGATTTGAAATGCATAACCTTCATAAATTCTGATTGTGTAAAACTTCCCAATAAGACAGTAACAGCTTTGGCATTGAGCTCATATTGCTTTCTCTCTGCTGCATCTGTCGGAGTTGCTGATGGGAATTTGTATCCTCCTTCTACGATTCCCCAAACTTCTTCTCCAAGTGATTGTAGATATGCAGTGGTTCTTATCTTCCAGTGGGTAAAATTGTTCCCGTCAAAGATTGGTGGCCTGATGTGTGCCTCTCTTTCTGGATTAGTCATTCTGATGGATCTTTTCCTTCAAGCAATCAAGCTACCTCTGAAGGACCTGCTTCGATACCAATTGTTGGAAATAATACTGAGGGGGGGGGGGGGGTGAATCAGTATTATCAAATCAGATACTTTTTCAATTTCATACTCAGATTCATATACACAGCTTCAATTCAGTATGTCAGCGTATATACGCGACTGTGTTAAATGCAACTAGCGTACATGCAGTAATCTTCTGATTCAGTTAGCTTATCTTCAGTAAATTCATCAGAACATTATTAACCATAATAACAGTAATCAGGTGTAGTAAAACAGAACAGATCATCACACATAAGAAGCACACATGAACACCAAGATATAAGGTGGAAACCCAATGTGGGTGAAAACCACCTGCTGCAATTCGTCTCTTTCTTCCTTTAATAAGAAACTTCTTTTACAATGTACTGGTGCAGTCCTTTACCAGCACGCAGGCTTCAACCTGCAGAGGGCTACAACCCTCTCTCGTTTTCCAGCTACTTCTGGAAGGGAGCTACAACCCCCTCGACTCTTGTACTAGCTAATATACTAGTACGTAGGTGCTGACCTACAGAAGGCTACAACCTTCTTTTCTTCAGGGACCACGTTTCATAAATTTTCAGACTGGATCCATGAGTACAAAACAATCATTGCTGCAATACAATCATCAACTTATTCTTGCATCATAAATCTCTAAATCACCCAATACTGAATCACTGAAACCCTGTCATCAAAAACTCAGAACACAAACCAGAGCCCAGAACTCTGCAACAATCACTAGAATCAACAGCAACCTGAAACACCAAATCTCATAATGCATACGCTACTTGACTATATCAAAACCGCGTGTATACGCGCTTTCACTAGAGACAACCCGCGTACAGATCTAAAGATAATTACTTATACCTTCGTTGTCATATCCAACCATAGCCAAGCATCACAAACAGATAACCAACAATACTAGATCTTCCCACTTCGTTAGACATCCATTCCTTCCACACCTTTGCCTAATGATCTTCTCCTTATATAGGTTAGGCTTCTTTCAATACCATGGTCCAAAACCATAATAAACAATACCAAGGGCCCAATACTTGGGTTCAACACAATTGTCGAGATACCATGGTCCAAAACCATAGGTTCAAATACCGAGGACTAACTACCACGGACCAAGACATAAGTTTTCCCACCTGTACGCGCTTTTCCTTGCGTGAAAGTGCGTGTATACGCATACACGTCTTTGGCACATCCAACCCGTGTGTATACGCTGATTTGTCACAATGAACCTGCGTATATCTCTTTCTTGACCTGTTGTACTAAGATCTGTCCTCTGATTAAGTTGCCATCACCTGTATCAAGCTCTGAGTGAGTTGCCATCAAGGACATCACTTGTATCATAATTCCAACATTGAAGGTCCTATGAATCCTCTCTTTTACAGCTTGTCCCATGTGAGAATTCGCTATTTGCCTAGAAGCCATAAGAATGTGGAGACCTTAGGCCATATTCATGGTTGCCAAACCTGGTCCCAAAGCTTATCTTTGTTTGCCTGCGTGGGTGAATAGCGTAAATGGTGTGCTTCCTTAGTGGTAAACATACCTTTAGGCGTGTGACCCCAGCGAAGCTTGTCCTGTTGATCAGAGTGCTTGATTTTCCTTTGATTTAGCTCCTGCTCTATCTCTGTGTAGGATTCCCCTTGCCAGTTGGCCTGCCAAGTGCTTGCTGATTTCCAGCACTGAAAGTCATGAGATGTTTGTTGTTGCCAGAATTGATGAACGTGGATAAGATCAGCATGATGCATATATGCCTACCACATTGGCTTGTGAAAGAGAGACGCTAGTTTTGGGAGTTGTTGCCATGAATCCTCCCAAAATCTAGCTGAGGTGCCCGAATGAACTTCCCAGAAACTGTGTTCTTGTATGAAGGCGCTGTGGAGCTTGGCAGCGTTCCAGATCAGGGAGCCTGGAGTTGTGGGGCAAATTCTGATGAGGTCCTTCCATTGACTTCCTGGCACATATTTTGCTTGCCAAAGACGAGCCCAAGGTGTATGTGGTTTGGAGAGCCAATTCCACCATATTCGGGCTCCCATTGTGTTGTTGCTATGGAGGGGATCCCGCAGTCCTAACCCACCGACTGCTTTTGGTTGACAGACCTCATTCCAATTGACCAGTGCCCATTTCCTGTTGAGACCAGAGGAGCCCCACAGAAAGTTTCTCTGCAGATTGCGGATGCTTTTGAGAACCCATTTAGGAGCAGCTAAAATGGAAAAGAGATAAAGGGGCATTGCCTGGAGAACGGATTTGATTAGGATAAGTCTGCTAGCCATATTAAGCGAGTGAAAAGTCCAGGAGGAGAGCCTAGATTCCAGCTTGTCTATGAGGGTTCTCCAAGAGGCGTGTTTAATGGCTGAGTCCAAGAGAGGAGCTCCCAAGTATTTCGAGGGAAGCGTTGCAATGGAATATCCCAAAATTCTTGCTATATTTCTTTGAGTAGGGGCTGGAGTATGAAAGAAGAAAAGCTGGGATTTGGCAGCGTTGATTGAGGTGCCAGAGGCTTCAGAAAAGAGAGAGAGCAGAACTTTGAAGGCAGAGGCTTCTTGAGAAGAAGGATGGCCGAAGAGCATGGTGTCATCTACAAACTGTTGGTGAGATAATGGGTGAAGACCATGAAGTGAAATGCCTTTCAGGGAATGAGAGGAGATAGCTGAGTGAAGCAAACGACTGAGGCCTTCGGCCATTAAAACAAAGAGAAAAGGGGAGAGGGGGTCCCCCTGACGGATTCCACGGGAAGGACAGAAGGGCTTAGAGGGAGAACCATTGAGCAGGATTGAAAAACTGGGTGAAGAGATGAGATTCATGATCCACCTTGTCCAAGTTGCATTAAAGCCGAACGCCAATAACATCTGATGTATATAATTCTAGCTAAGTTTATCAAATGCTTTTGAAAGATCAAGCTTCAGAATCATACCTGGCTTTTTTAGAAGCTTCAGAGAGTGTATCACTTCATTTGAGAGAATTATGCCGTCCATTATTTGTCTCCCTTCTACATAACCTGTCTGCTCTGGCGAGATGAGAAGTGGGAGGAGAGGTTTAAGCCTATTGGCCAAAACTTTGGATATAAGTTTGTAGATGACGTTACACAGTGCAATAGGCCTGTATTTGTCGGGCGTATTTGATTCATCCCCTTTGGGAATTAGCGCTAAAAAAGTAGAGTTTAGCGAAGGAAGAATCCAGTGCATTGATCGTGATTCCTCCACTAATTCCCAAACCTCTGTGCTAACAAGCTCCCAAAATTCATGAAAAAAGTTAGCAGTGAACCCATCAGGACCGGGTGCCTTACCATCCTTGATTTGAACCATGGCTTCTTCCACTTCTTTCATTGAGATGGGTTGAAGCAACTGTTTGTTGTGGTCCTCCGTAATTATTTTAGGGATGAGCTGTGTAATTTTTTGAATGGCTTGATCTCTGCTTTCTGGTCATTCCCTTAGGATTTCCTGAAAGTATGCTTGGAATTCCTTTTCCATTTCTTCATGCTTTTCTAATTTTTCCCCTTGCTTATTATTGATGAATGCGATATTGTTATGCATCCTTCTTTGGATTGTGGATCTGTGGAAAAACTTCGTGTTTTTCTCCCCCTCCTTAAGCCATCGAATGCGAGACTTCTGCCGCCACAAGGTTTCTTCTTGCTGTCTGCGTGTCTCAATTTCAGTCCAGAGGATCTGCTCCTGGTGCGCCCTGTCTTCTGTTCGCCCCTCCATGATAATCTTCTGTTGTAAAGAGCACATTTGCTGCTCCAGCTTTTTTTGTTGCTCAAATATATTGCCGAACTGGGTACGATTCCAGTTTTTGAGAACCTGTTTGAGGTTTTTTAATTTCTGTTGGAACTGGAACATTTTGGCTCCTTCAGAGGGTTTGAAGGTTTTCCAGGCCTCCTTAACCACTGTTTTGAAGTTGGGATTGGTGAACCAAAACGCCTCAAATCGAAAGGGTCTGTTGCTTTTTGTGCCTGGGCGCGTCCATTGTAACATAATGGGCCAGTGATCGGATCCTCCTTGAGGCATGATAGAGGCGTGAAAATCCCCTCCAAGGTGTATAGCATTATCCGAAATGAGAAAGCGATCCAGCCTTGAAGCAATGTGCTGGGATCCGCTTCGTTTATTGGTCCAAGTGTAGACTCCATTTGAAGTATGAATGTCCATAAGATGGTTGTTTTGAATGTAATTACGGAAGCCAATACTGTCCCCTTCCAATTTCGATCTACCGCCACTTTTTTCCTCCAGAACTCTGATGATGTTGAAATCGCCACCTCCAATCCATAGCGGAAATTGTCTGTTTGAATTAAGAGCTGTAAGAGTGTCCAGAAGTGCCAGTTTCTGATTTAAATGTTGCAGAAAGTAAACATTTGAGAGATGACCGTGAATATTTGTTCCTATGAGATGGAAGGTGGCTTGGATGAAGAAATGAGATGCGTGGAAGTCTTGGAGAGTGAGTAGTTGTGGATTCCAAATGATCGCCAGTCCTCCCGAGGCGCCTGAGGCATCCACTGTGACTGAGCTGCAGCCTGACCAGATCTTTCTCAGAACCTTTTCTATGATGGTACTGTTGCTTTTTGTTTCTTGAAGAAAAACTATAGTGGGCTTTTCTTGTTGTATCACATTTTTTAACATTCTGTGTTTGGAAGCACTGTTCAGCCCTCTTACATTCCAGGAAATAAGCTTCATGAGGAACAATGGGGCTGAGATTTGTAGAACTTTGTCAACTTAGGGAATCTCCTAGATTCCATTAGTAATTCTCCTAAGATGATAGTCCTCTGCAGGTCCGTTTTGCGCCCTCTTTTTTTTGTTTCTTTTAAGATCTTCTTTCCATCCCATGGGCTTCCTGCTTGTATTCCTAAGCATTTATTGTGTTGAGCTTTGCTGAGAACTCCTTCCAGCCTTTCGATTTCCCATGGAGGAATTGTGTTGTACTCTTTCTGTTTACAAGCCGTTTCCAGCTTGAGTATATCTAAACCTTCCAAGTTGATACTCTCTGGATCTTCATCCATTTTTGAAGGCATGTTTTGATCTTCCCTGAGAGTATTGTCATGAGTGCTAAGGGCTAGAGCCGCATCCAGTTCCATTGAAGAAGATTGTGCGGCAATCTCTGGTGCCGATTTCTCATGAGAGAGGGGGTTGGGAAGGCTTGAAGGATCGGAGTCAGATGATGGCAGAGAAAGTTTGGAAATCCGGGAGGGAGAAGGAGGCGCAGGGTTAGCCGGGGGTGAAGCTGGAGGATTCTCTGAAGGATCGTGGGGGGTGAGAATCGTAAATCTGTTCGGGGAATCAAGCTTTTTGGAGCTGTCAGGGGCTGTAGTGGATTTCTTTGCATGGCGGCGGCGATTAGGGACTTTGGTGAAACCTTCTGAGTCTTTGCTGAGATCATTTACAGGGGGTTTGGATTGGAGATTGAGGGGACAGTCCCTGAAGAGATGGCCATGCTCATGGCACTTTCTACAGCGAAAAGGAATGTGCTCATAATCTAATGTTTGTATCCATTCAAAGTCGTCGTGGAAAAGACTTACCGAGTCTGCTAGAGCTTTGGTAAGATGCATTTGGACACAGATCCGGGCGTAAGAAGTGTATCTGCGAGTTTTAGTTTCCTCAGAAGCTTTGATGAAGGTCCCCAGGCTGTTGCCTATATCCCTTAGAGTCTCCTCCTTCCAATATTCTGCAGGGAGGGAATACATTCGAATCCAGACGGGAGCCCAGCTGAAGTCTTCCTTGTCTGGGTTGAATCTTTCTTTCCATTCTCTTAAGTACAATCCAGAAGAATTGAAGAAGTACGGGCCTCCTTCAAATATGCGTGATTTGTCCTCCAGGCAGTTGAAGATTGCCGTGAAGAAGCCTTTGGGGCCAAG
Source organism: Pinus tabuliformis (assembly GCA_031772625.1). Classification (NCBI taxonomy): domain Eukaryota; kingdom Viridiplantae; phylum Streptophyta; class Pinopsida; order Pinales; family Pinaceae; genus Pinus; species Pinus tabuliformis. The sequence goes on along the minus strand of CM062809.1, from coordinate 1,212,463,365 downwards.
CTGCAGAGTAACTTGTCCCTTAGGCTTCCATTTTGAAGCGATCCAGCCATGCAAGGCCTTTTCAGTTGGCCAGAATCTGAGGAACTTGCCGATGAGTGCATGGTCCCTCATAAATTGGATTTCGCCGTTGATTCGCTGGCTGGGGAGGTCGACTTTGATTCTTTTGGCAGTTTTTGGTATGCATGTGGCTGAAGTCGCCTTTGGTTGTGACGTAGGAGCTTTTTGATTCCCTCCATTGTCTTTGCCCGTATCATCACATGTAGCAGCAGTTTCTTCTTCATTAGTGGCCGGATCTGGTCCTTGATCTGTTTCTGGAAGGCTTTCTGGTATGTGCAGAGGATCTTTTTGTTTTTTCCTAGAGTTATCAGAGGATGACCCAAAGTATGGAGGGGGGGAGGATCCCGCCCCTCCTGGGAGCGTATTCATTGAAGAAACCTCAGCCAGGGTGCCGCGGATTGAAGGCTGGAGGCCGAGGGAAGCAGGGTTTCTGGTTAGTGATCAGGAGCGATTCAGATCGCATCTCCTGATCGCTTGTCAAGCATTAGAATTATTAATGTCAATAATAAATATATTAAATTACAATCGATTATTATAATAACTATGACAAAAAAATAAATAATTTTTATTGAAAAATTAAGTAAATAAAATTCTTCATTCAAATCATATTTCAATCTTGTTACAATATTCTTTAAATTTATTTTAATTTCATCATGGTTTTGATCTCAAGTTAAGTTATACGTGGGGAATTCCATACCACTTCACAGCCTACCGCGCCATCATAATGCCTGCAGCAATTCGACAACATACTCACAATCTCCTGTTGGCTAAAAATGCAATTCCATGGACATCCAATGTTACATAGAAAGAAAAAAACTCATATTTAAAACACACTTATATTAGAAACAGCGCCAACTCCTCACGTTTTGACGTCGACTATATTTCTTTCCCAGTACAACAATAAGTATCACATCACAAATGATACTCATCTTTATTTATTTCACCACCAACCTAAATACATATGTAATTTTACCACATTTGCAGTACTATCAATTCAGTTGCCTGCACACCCGAGCGTTTTTCCAAATTCTTCCTGCCCTGCAGAAATACCCTTTCTCAGGAGCACAGTGTTTATCCTCTCTGCACTTGCACATCTTATCTAATGCGCACCCATCTCTCAACTGCTCCACTCCCTGCCCTCCAATCCCGAACAGCCCATCTGTCCACTCATTAGAAAACACTCCTTCCGGATCATATCTATTCTTTACTTGCAAAAACTTCTCCAAATTCACTGCCCGCTTCGCTAACCCTCCGAACAAGTAACCGCCATTCTTACCCCAGTGCAGGCTCCCGCCATGCTTCTCGATCACCATCTGCTCAATCTCTTCGTACACATCTTCGTTCCATTTGGGCGTCTTGGCTTCTCTCGGACGATAATACAACAATTCCAGTGTCACCAAGTCCTCTGCTGGTCCCAAATATGCATCAGATTTCTTAATAGACCGAAAAACTACATAGATTTCACACATACTTGGAGGATTCAGATCTCTGAGCTTCTTTATATCATTAATTGTTTCTGGGAGGCGTGAAATGGGCACTCCCAGTTCCACGTCGAAACCGAAGGCAGTCGGAACCCGGCGGTCCCACGAACAAACGGTCTGATTTTTATCTAAAATCTTGTTGGGAGTGCAACCAGTCTGATTGTGGTTGTTGTAGGTGCCCTGGCATCCTCCGAAAGACTGCATGCGGTGATTGAATCCGATGACCGGGTACCCTGTGAAGCCTTTAATTTCGTCGTTCCAAAACCCGCTGCCGTTAAACGTCAGTTGCTTAATTTCTTCTCCCATGGAAGAGCACAATCGGGCAGAATCTTCTGTAGATTGGATTAGGCCATCTGCGAGTATGCAATTCTTATGGTTAGAAAACTAATATAAATTGAATGTCAATATCACATTACCCAATATAACATGGTGATATAACATATAATTTAATTAATTAAAATGAGATAAATTAATTAAAAGTAAATTAATAATTATTGATAACTAAATTAAAATTATAATTTTTTTAATAATATTAATTAATTACTAATAACTAAATTAAAATCTTAAAAAACCTATAATAAAATAAAATAAACATGTTTATCCGCATCGTTATTCTTAAATAAACACGTGAGATGTAAATTAGTTAATTAATTATTCTTAAACAAACTCAACCAGATGTAAATTTAGTTAATTTGAGCGAGGTTTAATTTCAAAGATTCTCCAACTAAATTGGTTTGAAAGAATTGAAGATAGAGATCGCTTTCAAGAATCCAAGCATAGTACAAAAATAAATAAAACTATAAAACAAACGAGTGGGAAACCTGTAAATACTTACTCAGATGATCAGAAAATTCAAGGCTGGCTACGCTAGATGGAAAATGGCCAATTGCAACGTTGAGGCCGTCACCGGGAACTTCAACAGAAACTCGATCGAATGGTCTAAACAGCGCCTTTTGATGAAAGGGAAACCAGAATAAATCTGCGAAATCATGAGCCCTCAGGAAATGGGCCGCTTCGTTTTGAAGCTCCTTATCATCGCTTAGATTCGGCCTACTTAAAGAACGCTTGAACATGGGTTGCAGAGCGAAGGTGACTTGCGAGATCACTCCCAGCGTTCCCAGAGATAATCTCGCAGCGTTGAGCTCATCTTCATCTGTTTCGGTACTCAAGCTCAGGACTTTGCTGTACCCCTCTGATGGAGATGCAGGCACCACCAATCTCATACCCACCACATATTCATAAACACCGCTCCCTCTGCCCACCAGACCGCTGCCGTGGGCTCCCGTAGAAACAACGCCCGCCGCAGAGACTCCGTTCCAGTAAATCATGGCGGGAAGAGCCAGGCCTTCCTTCGCTGCTTCCTCCATAACGTCTCTCATCATGGCGCCGCCTTGGACTGTAATGGTCATGGCACCCTTGTTCACCCCAATGACGGATGCATAGTTTTCGGTTGAGATAATCAATCCATGGTCTCCAACACACACTAGCTTTGAGAGGCTATGAGCCAGAGTGCTAACCACTTTGATCTTCTGCTTCTTTTTGACAGCCCGGGCAACAGCATGCAGAATCTCGGCTTCTGTCTTGGGTGAGACAGCCTCTGCAGCTCTGCAAATGCTGCGATCCTCCCAAATGCCTTGATAATTAAAGATCTGGCATCCTCCTCCATTGCTTTTGCATTCGACTGAGGGAGGAGGGGGGCACAACGCCTGGAGGCATGATGGAAAAGCAAGGAGAAATAGAAGTAGGGCAAGTAATTTGTGGCCCATCGCTACACGGATTATTGGATTCATCTTCTTCTTCTCGTACTTGTGTTGAATATGATGGTGAGTGCGAGTTTATATACAAAGCGCTGCCACAATGAAGACCAGGTTGCCGTGGCGACATGCAGAGGAGAGGATCAGATTGCTACATCCCAGAATTTTAATATATAAATTCCATGTGAAATAGAGATGCAGAGAAATTGGGAAGGTGGGTGTGAAAGATTTAGTTATTATACTTATATAAATTTTGTTAAATATGATAAAGATAATAAATTGGGAAGGATGATAAAGATAATAAATTGGGAAGGTGGGTGTGAAAGATTTAGTTATTATACTTATGTAAGTTTTGTTAAATATGATAAAGATAATAAATTGGGAAGGTCTGTGTGAAAGATTTAGTTATTATACTTATGTAAGTTTTGTTAAATATGATAAAGATAATAAATTGAGAAGGTGGGTGTGAAAGATTTAGTTATTATACTTATGTAAGTTTTGTTAAATATGATAAAGATAATAAATTGGGAAGGTGGGTGTGAAAGATTTAGTTATTATACTTATATAAGTTTTGTTAAATATGATAAAGATAATAAATTGGGAAGGTGGGTGTGAATGATTTAGTTATTATACTTATATAAGTTTTGTTAAATATGATAAAGATAATAAATTGGGAAGGTAAGTGTGAAAGATTTAGTTATTATACTTATATAAGTTTTGTTAAATATGATAAAGATAATAAATTGGGAAGGTGGGTGTGAAAGATTTAGTTATTATACTTATATAAGTTTTGTTAAATATGATAAAGATAATAAATTGGGAAGATGGGTGTGAAAGATTTAGTTATTATACTTATATAAGTTTTGTTAAATATGATAAAGATAATAAATTGGGAAGGTGCCAAATATTTCATAGGATATTTTAATATAGTGATTTTTTTAAATATTTTTATTTTTATAAAGGTAATGGTTTTGGAAAGTGACAAAGTATTATGTGAATATGAAATGGTTATAAATGAATGAGTTACTTAACTTAGTTGAATTTCAAAAAATATATCAAATATGAAATAACTTTTTAATTATATTTTTAAATCATCACTTTTTAATTATATTTTAAAAGACGATTTAAAATAATTATTTTTTTTAAATATTTAATTAATAATTAATTATTTTTATGTAATATTTTTAAATTATATATAATTTATAGTTTGTTAAGTAATTTAATTGACAATCATTGTGTTATGAAGTATTATGTAAATTATGAGATTCAGAGTTCAAATCCCTAAAATTAAATTAACATAAAATATATATAAATGATTTTTATTTAAATTTGAAATAATTAAAAATATATTATTTATATTATTTTTCTTTTTTAATATATTAAATATCTAATCATAATTATAATACTATTTTTTTTGAAAAATCTCATTTTGTTCTATAAAACTAAAATGATATAATATTTTGAATTTTAAAATTGTAAATTATAAAATGATTAATTCATAAATGGGGTAGTCTAACTTATATATAAAAAAATAAATTCACTAGAATTCACCAAAATACAGCAATACAATTTCAAGATTTTTTTCTATTTAAAATATATTTTTGAATACATAAATGGATTCAAAAACCTTTAAAAAAAAATTGTCATTTAAAATATATTTTTGAATGAGCAAATAGATTTAGCAACCTTGAAAACCCTTGGGGCACTGAAATTATACAGATTAAATAATTCAAACTCAAATTTTTAAAAATCTTTATTAGATTTTGATTAAAATTAACCAGAAAAAAATTGTTATGAAAAATGTCATTTTGTCTATAAATTAGACTAGGTCTTTATAAAATATTCATCTATTGTTATATTTAGAAATGTAATTACCTTATATTTCATTTCCTTAATCTAGTTCCATATTAAAAATAAGTTTAATGAGTTACTTCAATTGGAAGTTGTTAGTAATAGTAAATATTATATTTCATTTTCTTAATCTAACTCTATATTAAAAATAAGTTTAATGAGTTCTAGATTAATATTAACATGATCAAATATATAGTTTAAAACTTCGAACGAATTAATTTATCAAAATGATAATTTACAATTTAATAAAAATCAAACTATAGAGTTCAGGCTTTTGTGATCCATATCAAGTTTATGAGAGATTTTTCGACAAAAATCACATGAAATACCATTTGTCTACGCGAACCAACTAGTGTGGTTCATCGTCAGGACTGTTGGAGGCTCTGCTCAGACTATTTAACATGCTAAGCTAGATCTGTTTCTTCAACTTGTCCTCACCATGAATCACACTAGTTTGTTCGAAACACCTCCACAAATGGTATTCCATGTGATTTTCGCCAAAAAATCTCTTACAAATCCTCAAACTAATTATTGGTGAAAAATTACAGCCTTCATAATTAGAAAATAGAATAGGTTTAAATGGTACAAACAATAAATATTTGGATTGCTACCAGCATGTTTAAGGAGAGAGACAATTACATGAATCACAATATATTTTTTATAAAATGTATTTTGATTTGACTAGAGTAATGATCATAAATAATTATATAAATCACTTTTAAATTTATTTATATAAAAGTTAATATTATTTTGTTTTTAAAATTTACCATTTTTAAAGTTATAATATTATATTTAAAAAGAAAAAATAAAGTTAAAAATAGGTTGAATAATTAGAATTAAATAATCTATAAAATTTTGGATCAAATGGTGAAGGGGTTATTGCTTTAGAAAACACTAAGTGTGAAAAAATTGTGAGTGTATTTAAAAACATTAAACAAAAGTTGTATTTTCAAAACAATTGTAGTAAAATAATGAGTTTTTGAAATCAACTTACATAAAATTTTAATAAAAAAATATTAACTTAAAAGATAATAATTAATGTTGTATGGTAGAAAATGGCTAACAATATATATGTAATTATTAGGTCATTAATGAATAGGGTTATATATGCCACTTATTTTTTAATTTTTTAAGTGTTTTTGACGAAAATTTTGAAGTGAAATTTTAATTTATCTTATTTAAATTAGTTTTTTATTATATATAATTTTTTTATTATATATAAACACCCTAGAAAAACCCTAAACCACTTTAATAAAACAAAAATTACCCATTAAAATTATAAAATCAAAATTATAGAATCAAACCACTAATATATACTGTCCGGCCCACTAATAACCCAATAACTACATATATTGTTACCTACATAGCCATCAGAAAATTGGCAGTCAAATATACTCATTCTAACGCTATTGGAGAAACAAAATGCCTCGTGAGTCATGACTCATGACCGACGTTTTGCAAATGTACTTTTTGGGTGTGTGTACTTGCATATTTGAAGTCTGACTATCGGATTTCAGGGCGACTCGATGACTTATTATGGTGGGTCCGACTCAACGATAAAATCTTTTTTATCTTCATCACATTCATTTTAATTAAAATAAATAAATTATTTTAAATGATTTTACTCATCAATCCATTTTCTAATTTATTTTCAAAGTCTCTGCACATGACTTAATTGCCTTTTGCTTTGCTTTCAAACCAAGCTTTACTACCCTCCAAATGCAAAATTTACAGTTTAGTAGGATAGTAAATTGCTTGTATAGTGATGTGTAGTTTACTATAAGTTTATTTAGACGAAAATTGGAAGATCGTAGTTCAAATCTCATTGAGTACTCTAACCTCCTGTAGTGAATGCTCGAGAAACAAATTCCCCACCCCACAATGTTATAATAGCAGCTACGAAAAAATTGTACACAACTTATGTAATCACGAACCAATGGAGTGGCAGCTGCAAAACCATGAAAACAGTGTGAACTTATGTGGACTATATCTTGAATTCCAAGTAATTTCGAAGCTTTAATCAATATTCTGTAGGACTAAATTAATGGTAATTGAATAAAACTTTCAATTGATTTATAAGGATTTTATGAGAAAGTTAGGATTTTATGAGAAAGTTATATTGCATTAAGTTGATTATCTATTTTTATTTTGTGTGTTATAGTATTAAGTGAAGGTATGTTAGTTATTATTATAATAATTTAATAAAATTAAGGTAACTAAATTTACTTTAATTGAGAAGAATAAATTTTAAAATCTAACTAAGTTACAATGTTTTGCTAACCACGCTTCGAATTTCATAGGGATAAGTGAGATAATGAAAATTGAGCTTGGTTGCTTAAATTTATTGTCTAATTCCTATTAATATATATATGTTATACAAATTTACAAATATTTATAATTAGAAAACGCACTTTTAAATATAGTTAAGCAATAATAATGCTTTATAAATTTCATCACTTGCTAAGTAAAATAACAAAAAATATAAGCATATTTTAAAGTATACACCAATAGTCTAAATATATTATGCATGCTTTAAATATTATGATATATGACAACCAAGAACACTCTGTATTTAAAAACAATATTCTAAAAATGCTAAAGAAAGATGTGCTAAATATGATCAAATATGAATGTACAACCAATTGTTGTTTCAATTTTTTTTTGAAAATTTGAACCAGAAAATGACTTTAGAAGCCAAAAATATTAAATATATATACAAATGCAAATAAAAGCCATAAAAGAAACAAGGTGTTTGGTTTGAACCCTTTTGATAATATCATCTCAATCAAATCTCTTTAAAAAGTGCACAAATTAACAATGAAATTAATTGTACCATCCCATCGGAAAATGCAAAATCAGATTTTTTTTTTAATTAACATTTCATTTTAAAAGTAATTATTTAAGTTTATTGATAAAGTCAAATTTTTTTTGGAGATGTATAAAATTTTATGTGAGTGTAGAAGATTTTAAAAGCCAACTTTTTTTTAATTATTTAATATTTATATAAGAAAAAATACATCTGAATTTTTTTATTTATTAATTCAACCAAGAATTTTTTTTTTTTCTGTAAACTGGGGTAGAAATTCTATTACTTCAACATAGTAAAACATACAAACAAGCTATATACAAAAAGAGACAGGTCATTGCCCGCCCTTAAGGGAAACCGGGAACCTTCGATAGTTTTTAACCGCCATCCACAAGAAATACATATCCAAACTATCTACCCATACAAAATTTTATACTATAAGTTTCACAAGCAAACTGTATCTTGTTTGAAACATTTCCATTGAGGATTACAAAAATTGACAAACTAAAAAAGTTTCCGAAAACCTGTTGACAACATTGTCCATTCCTTAGTGAGTTGGGATATCCAGCTGTGGTCCACCTTCTGCCTTGATCTCGAAACCATTTTCCTTGAACAACTGTAGAATTTTGTCCAGCTTGTGGTTCTGGACATTCAGAGTCATCTGTATATTCCTTAATTCCCTTTTAAAAGTAGGGAATCCATGGACTAATTCCACCATTTCAACTGCAATTTGCTCCATGGCCTTAGCCAGGAGTCGTTTCATGCCCCAGTAAGCATGCAGAGATTGTTTGTATAAAGACAACCTTCCTCTAGTGTGTCCAGGATCGGGTATGTAATTCACCCAGTCCTCCATCTCTGGGTTTGAAGCTGCCTGCATAGCTTCCTCTTCCAAATGATCAATAACTGTCCGCATATGTGGGCTAGTTCCATGATTATAAGCTTCCTCTGCTTCACTGAGTTTCCTGTTCATGTCCCGCTTGGCCCTGCCTCTAACCCTGCGCTGAGGTTGCCTACTCCCTCTACCACCTTCTTCACTGCTCGTTCCCCGGCCCCGTTGAGTCCCCCGAACTTTCGGTGGCCTTCCTCTTCCACGTCGGCCACCCCTAGCCTCCTCGGAGTCTTCCTTCACCTCCCTCTGGTCTTCTGGCTCCTCGAGGTCTTCACCCCGACGTATCCGCTTCCCAATCTTCCCTCCTGTCACCCGTCGCTGATCCTCGTCCACCAAATACTCATGTATGTCAAAATCCTCATCAGATGTGATATCCAAATAGACGCGAGGTAAGAACTCCGCTGAAACACCTTTGCCCTTTGCGTCCTCAGACAAGCCTTTTCCTGGCTGTTCTTCAGGCTTACCCTTACTCCGTGTCCAACGACCGTCTTCCTGCACCCTTCGCCCATCCATACTCGGCACTGTCATGGGCTGCATACTACACTCGCGCTCTCTCTTGATACAGGGATTTGCTGTAAGTTTCAGACGATACACTTCGCATTTACAGACAGAGCGTCTGAAGACCCTCATCCACCACCCTTCCAACTTGATAGCGAAAACTCGTCTGACGCCTGCCTTAACACTTGCCCCATTAATTTTACGATGATGTGAATCGTACCCAATATGCTCATCACATCGCGCTGGTGTCCTCGACAACGTACCCAAAGCCTGCATTGGGAAAATCATCCCGCTCGTTTGGTGATCACGATCGCCGCCCCTATGTTTATCGCTATCCACGCGGTGCATAAACCCCTGTCGATCATTAACTACCATGTCAGGATGCCTCCCTTTCTGAATAGGGAAACAATTAATGATTTTCTTGTAGTGCCATGGCCGCATCATAATCCGTTTGTAATATATTGCGTAGTGCGCTCCATCGTGGATCCTCATGATATGCATCCCAGCTCGCATCCATTATTCTTCCCGACGCCTCGCTACTCCAATTGGCTAAGAAATCTGCAGCTTGATTACCATTTCGTAGGACGTGAGTAACCATCATATACTCAATCCGATTGAGCAATTCTGCGATGTCTTGTATGATCGCAGCTGTTCGCCAGCTCGTCGCCACTTGGTCCCACCGTTTGCCATTCCGCAATTTGCATAGCATGTCAACTGTAATTTTGGAATCCCCTTCCACCTCAAGATTTCGGTAGCCATTTCGAACTACAATTCGAAGTCCGTTATAGAGGCCCCATAGTTCTGCTTCATTGTTGGTCATATCTCCACCCCATTCCGCATACACCCACCATGTTCGCCCTGAATTATCTCTAAATAGGCCACCCCATCCAGCGTTTCCCGGATTACCCTTTGACGCCCATCAAATGTCAGTTTGATTCTCCTATCCCCTGGCAATCTGAAGTGATTTGGACTGTGTAGCTGATATCTATTTCCCCGATCCGGGTTAGGGAAAATCATTGTGTAATCTAGAGACAGCCTTACGAGGATTCGTTGCTCCTCCTGGGGCACTTTCCAATCGTTCTCATCCCATGCTTCAGATAAAACTGTCTCCTTTATTGATCTACAGATTGTTTCCCAAACTGTTACTTGTGGAGAAGCTTGTCCTCTAAAAATTCGCCGATTGCGCTCCTTCTAGACTTCCCATATTGCAAAGCCAATCACCAGAGTCCACAATCGCCGAACAACTTTACTCTGAAAATTCCCTTTACCCCAATGAAATAAAGTAACCCTGAGACTAGTTGGATCCCTATTTGTGTGACCAAATAATACTCTGATTTCCTCCCATATACTCTGAGCATAGAGGCATCGATTTAGTAGATGCTCCAGATTTTCTTCCTCGTGAAAGCACAAATAACATCGGGATGGTCCATGCATACCACGTTTTTGAATGTTTTCCCATGTTAAGATCCGACCATTACAAACCAGCCACACAAAAAACGTTATTTTAGGCCACCATTTAGCCTCCCAGATCTTGTTCCATTCCAATTGATCGCCAGCCCTTACCCCCCTCGACTGCCAGTGATATGCTTCTTTGACAGTGAACATGCCTTTCGTTGCTTTACCCCACCTTAGAATGTCTTTACCACCTCTAATCTTAATTTTACGTGAATCCATTTCCCGGGTATACCGATGTTCTGTCTCCATACTGATACCATTTGCCCATTCCCTAGGCGGCTTCCATATTTGCCAAATACCATGTACATCTCCTTGACGCCAGTAATCTTTGATATGTGTCATACCTGCCCTCTATCCTAGCACTTGAACATCCTGAAGAGTATGGTCTTTATTTAACTTATGCTGCTGCTGCCACCCTTCATTCCAAAAATTTGCTGTACCACCCTCACAGATTTCCCAGAAAGCTAAATCCCCGACGATATCTTTATTGTTGCTTGCAAAGTTCCATATTTGTGACCCTCGGGGAGTTTCTACTAAACGTAAGCGATCTTCAACTGTGCCTGGCATATTATATTTTAAATTCCAAATTCTTTTCCATAGATCAGTACCCCCCTGTACCCATCTCCACCACAACTTTGCTCCGAAGACCTGGTTAATAATTTCAGGATCGCGAATTCCTAACCCACCCTCCGCTTTGCTTTGGATAACCTTCATCCATGAAACAAGGACCCATTTCCGTTGCTGTTGCGTACCACTCCACAAAAATTTTCCAAATATTTCCCGCATTTTAGATAAAACGCCTTTGGGCGCTGCCATAATAGATAAGGAATATATGGGAATAGACAATAAAACAGATTTTAAAAGAACAATGCGACTAGCCAAATTCAATGTTCGAAATGACCAATTAGCCAGGCGTTTTCTAACCCTTTCCAACAAATTCTGCCACTTTTTTAGACGGTGGGAGTAGATATCCAGTTGGACACCCAGATATTTAGTTGGTAATTCACCCATTCTGAAACCTAATACTCTAGTTAAATGCGCTTTGACAATTGCAGGAGTATTAAAAATAAAGGTGCAAGACTTGTCATTATTAATCGTCATACCTGAAGCCATCATAAAAACTGCTAAAACAGATTTGAAATTTCTAACCTCTCTGAGCGACGCTTCTCCGAATAGCATCAAGTCGTCAACAAATTGTTGGTGTGTGATAACTAAATTAGGTCCCCACAATCTGAGACCCTTGATTCTATGTTCGCGTACCTCCCTCTTGATCAGACGGCTAAACCCTTCCATAGCTAATATGAATAAAAAAGGGGAGATCGGATCCCCCTGCCGAATACCCCTGGTTACATTAAAGGAGGCTGATGGGATACCATTGACCAATATTGAGAAATGAGGAGTAGAAATCATACTGGTAATCCAATGTATCCATCTGTTGTCAAACCCAAAAGCGCCCAAAACGTCTTGAAGATACCTCCAATTTAATCGGTCATAAGCCTTAGATAAATCCAGCTTCATAAGCATTCCCTGCTTTTTCCGCACCTTTAAAGAATGTATCACCTCCTGCGAAACCACTATACCGTCTAGTATTTGGCGTCCTTCCACAAAACCAGTTTGCTCCGGCGATATTAAATTTGGTAAAATATGCTTCAGTCGTTTGACAATCACAGTAGAGATAATCTTGTAAATGACATTACATAACGCAATGGGTCTGAATCCCTTAGGTTCATCTGAGGGGTTACTTTTAGGAATGAGAGTCAAGAAGGTTGAATTAATACCTGGCCATATAGACTGTCTCATTCGTGATTCTTCCACCGCCTCCAATACTTCGTTTCCTATAAAGTGCCAGCTAGCCTGAAAAAATTCCGCCGTATACCCATCCGGACCTGGGGCCTTATTCTTACTCATATTCATAACCACTTCTTCTAATTCTTCCATAGTTACTATCCGCATGAGTGCCTTATTTTGATCCTGGGTGACTAATCTCGGTCTCTCCCGACAGATTTGATGAATAGCCTGCCTTCGGTCCTGTTGATCCTCCGTTAAAATTCCTTTAAAATAATCAAGTAAGAGGTTTTCAATATCTTTCTGCTCTAACACTCGTTCTCCTTCCTCATTCTTTAGTGAAAAAATCCGATTCCTCTGCCGATGTTGGATCGTGGCTTGGTGAAAAAATTTAGTATTGCGCTCCCCTTCCCGTAACCAGCGGATTCTTGATTTCTGTTTCCACAAAATCTCCTCTTGTTTTCTGCGTTCCTCTTGCAAACTGAGAATTCGACCTTCCTCCCGACTCTTTTCTTCATCTCGACCCTCCAAGATTATCCTCTGTTGGATGTTCTCCATTTCACCTTCTAGTTTATGCTTTGCCTCAAAAATGTTACCAAATTCTTTACGATTCCAGTCCTTAATTTACTGTTTGATTGCCTTGAGCTTCAGCTGAATGGTATGCATCTTACCTCTGCCAATAATGTTACTTCGTTTCCACCATTCTTCCAAATTTGTGATAAACTTTGGATCCCGCAACCAAAAAGATTCAAAACGGAAAGGTCTTCTCCCTTTGACCTGTTTCATATCGATCTCTAACCGGATGGGCCAGTGATCGGACCCCAAGGTAGGTAGAATCTGCGCTTCAATAAAGACATCACTGTTGAGAATTTGTTCTGATAGCAAAAATCGATCCAATCTGGATGCAATTTGGTTCTGACCCCCCCGTCGATTATTCCAGGTATATGTCCCATTAATTGTGGGGATATCGACTAACCGTAGATCTCTGATCATATCATTAAATTCCTCCATTGACCCGTCCTCTCTCCGTAGCCCCCCTCTCTTTTCATCTAAAGTCCTTATCATATTAAAATCCCCACCTATTATCCACGGGGAGTGGGGACTGAAACTTCTCATCATGTGGAGGTTCCTCGGGAAATATTTGCGATCCCTACAAATATTAGGCCCATACACTCCAGTGAACAAAATCCGTTCCCTCATCCCTACCATTCGAAACAAACCAGAGAGTATCCTAGGCATAGTATACCAATGTTCAAAAATTACCTGCTCAGGGTTCCACAAAATAGCCAGGCCTCCAGCGGTTGCAGTAGCATCTAAGGCCATAACCTCATAACCTATTTTCAATTTCCGAATAATGTCTATCAATGTCTGACTTTCCATTTTCGTTTCCTGTAGTACCATAATACTCGGCTTACCTGTCTGGATTCGTTCCTTCAAATATCTCTGTTTCCCACGACTATTTAACCCCCTTATATTCCAGCTAAGAACAATCATTTATAACTTTTGGAGGTTGGTAAAAAAACCTCTGATAGAGGTATCACCCATCCTGAATTAACAAGAGTCTCTCCAACGGCTTGAATTGATTCATTCAAAGTTCTTCTACCTTTTTTCCTACCACTCTTACCTGGACTTTCTCCTTCTAGATTCGGTAAATCCGGATTATCGACAGCAGCTATCCTCTTCTCTTTATAGCGCTGAAAAGTCTCCTTGTATAATTGCTTCTCTTGTTCTGGGATAAACCGTTCATCGAGTTTTTTCCAGTCAGCAAGTAATTTCTTCAATATTTGTTCTTCCTCGGTTCCGACTTCCTTTACAACCTCTTTTCCTTTTTTCAAGTTATCTAGAGCAACGTCATTTCTTACTTCTACCTCCCCGTCTGGTTCGCGGCTTGGACTCCTGCTTTTCCTCTTACCATCCTTTATAATTTCCATCAGAGCAGCCACATTAACCGAGTGTTCTGGTTGTATTGGGTTGGATGCATGAACTTCCGTATCCTGGTTGTCCTGGGGTTCCTCAGCGGTCTGCTCCTTAGATTCGTGGAGGATATTGAAGCGATTCATACTCTCAATTGGTGAATTCGCAACCTTAGTATTCTTGGCGGGAACCCCCGGGGTTTGTTTCTGTTTCCTCTGAACCTCCTAGAATTCTTGTTTGACCCCTTCCTCACCTTCACGTGTTTGACTAACCTTCTTCAATTCCGGTTCAAATGTATCCGCATTTACTTGTGGACAATCTCTTACAAGATGACCGTACACATGACAACGCCTACAACGAAATGGTATATGCTCGTAATCAATGGGCTGTTGCCAGACTTCATCCTGATATTCAAGCTCAATAGACTCTGGAAGGGGGGCCGAAATGTTCATATATACACAAATTCGGGCATAAGAATTATATTTGCCCCGTTTCGTAGATTCCGCAACCTTCACAAAAGTGCCTATAGAATTTCCAATTCCTTCCAGAATTCCAGGGTTCCAGAATTCATCAGGGAGCCCAAATAGCCGCACCCACAGCGGGGCTGCCATGATTTTTTCCTCATTAGGGTTATAGCGATCCTCCCAGTATCGTATGAACAAACCTGCATTGTTCAGAAAGTAGGGGCCATTTTCAAAGACCCGTTCTTTATCCTGTAAGTTTGTGAAGATGACAGTAAAAAATCCCTTAGCTCCCAATTTCAGATCAATGTGTCCCATTGGATTCCACTTCTGATGGATCCATCTCGTTAAGTCCCTTTCAGAGGGCCAGTAACCGATAAATTTACAGATTAATGCGTGATCCCTCATATAACACCGATAATCTTCTAACGTGTTATTTGGGATGACATACCTGGGTTTTTTCTGAGCTCTGGGGAGGCACTTGTTCACCAGCCTAGCCTGCCATTGAGATCCCATAACTGGAATACCGTGAGGCCGCTCCATCGCTACCCCAGATCCACTATTGGTTCCAGACGTTCCAGCTGTAATATTACTGAAGGAGGGGATCTCTCCCCTCCCCTGCCGCGCTACCATTAGGTAGTCCCGAGCCACCAAAAGTAACTGCTACACTACTTTGAAGCTGTTATCGAAAACCCTCGTGCTGAGTATCACGAAAACCCTCGTGTGTATATTCGAACGTGAATGTTTTTCATCCGGTCTTCATCTCAAATAAAAAAAAAAAAAAATTAATTCAACCAAGAATTATTATCTTTTATAATATTGTATTAAATTATATGTAACTTTTATTATAATTTATAAATATTTCATTTTATTTTATTTGTTTTATTTGTTTTATAATAAATATTTCTGTTTGGAGTAGTTCAATTGGTAATGGCCGTGAAAATGAAGTCTCACTCAAACCAAAGTCTTGGGTTTAAATCTTGTGCTATCCACTCGATCAGGGTGAGAAGTTGGATATGATGAAGATGTAGTTCTACCAAGATTACAAAAAAGAAAAAAGAAAAGAAAAGATCATAATGAGAAGTTGGACATGATAAAGATGTAGTTCTACCAAGATTACAAAAATAAAAATAAAAATTACTAAATATAATGATACTTTCTATTAAAAACCTTATTTAAAAAAAATTAAAATAACACATTATTTTAAAAATATAAAGGAAAATCATGTTATAATATCAAATTTTATCATTCAATTCAATTTGATATTAATACAATGTATGAATTAAAACAAAATTAAAACAATATATTATTTTAAAATTATATTAAAAAATATTTATAAAATTTGCATATATTATTTTTTTGAGATATTATAATTTTAAATTTTATTTTTATAATTCAATTTGATATATTTTTTTTGGTAACCCACAACTCAACAACTAGTCTCATATGTAATTGCTATAAATTTTTGGGGGCTACTATATGTTTTCCTCCCCATTGCAGCAATCACAACATAGATTTGAATTTAGGATAACTCAATTTGATATCATACCATGTATCAATTTTAAGAAATTCTCTCAATTATTTAGTACTAATATTATTAAATATTTGATTTAATTAATGTTATTAAATATATAATTTAAATCTTTAAAATGTATTAATTTAAATAATTATTCTCAAGGAAGAGGTCAAAAAAGTAATTGTAAATATTTAATTAGTGCACTTAAACAAACTGAATAATATTATAAGTTATATATTTATTTATTTTGATTAAGCTATACATTATTATAAGTTATACATTTATTTATTTTGATTAAGCTATACACAAAGTGGTAATGATGAAAATCATGTATTTCTCACATGTCAAGTAATTAGGGTAGGTGGTTACCTATCCCTAACTACTTCCTTGAAGACTTATTCTCAAGGAAGAAGTCAAGAGAGTAATTTTAAATATTTAATTACGCATTTAAACAAATTGAATAATATGCTAAGTGTTATGCTCTTAACATGCAAAGCAATACCCAAACATAGAATTTGCGAAGAAAAGATACCGAGAACACAGAATATGTGAAGAAAATATACCCAGAACACAGAATAGCAATGATTTTATTATTCAGAGAGAAATGTTCACAGGCCTCTTCGAGGGGGCAACCTCCAATAGAGCAGAGCTCGATTACAAAACAAGACACAATGCTCCTCGCAGGGAGTCTCTATCCTTTATATATGACTCATACATGCAATACCACGGGCCAATATCGTGGGTTTTATTAATACCATCTATCTAATACTACCGCCCATTTACCATCTATCTAATACTACCGCCCATTTGCAACTAACTGTGGTCCCGTCATTAATTGCGGGTTAACCACTTACAAATATTAATATGGGCTTTATTGACTCTTGACTATGACGTGATCCCATGACATAAATAAGGGGGTTAGGGTGGGACCCTAACACTAAGATACATTTATTTATTTTGATTAAAATATACACGAAGTGAATGCCCTAATGATGACAATCATGTACTTCTCACATGTTAGATACTTAGGGTACGTGATTACCTATCCTAACTACTTCCTTGGAGAGTTATTCTCAAGGAAGAGGTCAAGAGAGTAATTGTAAATATTTAGTTACATTTTTTAAACAAACTGAATAATATCATAAGTTATACATTTATTTATTTTGATTAAGCTATACACAAGTGAATGTCTTAATGATGACAATCATGTACTTCTCACATGTCATGTAGTTAGGGTAGGCGGTTACCTATCCCTAACTACTTCCTTGAAGATTTATTCTCAAGCAAGAGGTCAAAAGAGTAATTGTAAATATTTAATTACTGCAGTTAAACAAACTGAAAAATATTATAAGTTATACATTTGTTTATTTTGATTAAGCTATGTGAATGCCCTAATGATGACAATCATGTATTTCTCACATGTCAAGTTATACATTTATTTATTTCGATTAAGCTATGTGAATGTCCTAATATCCCTAACTACTTTCTTGAAGATTTATTATCAAGGAAGAGGTCAAGAGAGTAATTGTAAATATTTAATTACTACAGTTAAACGAACTGAATAATATTATAAGTTATACATTTATTTATTTTGATGTATTTCTCACATGTCAAGTAGTTAGGATAGATTGTTACCTATCCCTAACTACTTCCTTGAAGATTTATTCTCAAGGAAGAGGTCAAGAGAGTAATTGTAAATATTTAATTAGTGTAGTTAAACAAACTGAATAATATTATAAGTTATAAATTTATTTATTTTGATTAAGCTATACATGAAGTGAATGTCGTAATGATGACAATCATGCATTTCTCACATGTCAGGGAGTTAGGGTAGGCCCTTATGTATCCCTAACTACTTCCTTAGAGATTTATTCTCAAGGAAGAGGTCAAGAGAGTAATTGCAAATATTTAATTACTGGAGTTAAACAAAGTGACTAATATTATAAGTTATACATTTATTTATTTTGATTAAGCTATACACAAAGTGAATGTCGTAATGATGACAATCATGTATTTCGCACATGTCAAGTAGTTAGGGTAGGCGGTTACCTATCTTTAACTACTTCCTTAAAGATTTATTATCAAGGAAGAGGTCAAGAGAGTAATTATAAATATTAAATTATTGTAGTTAAACAAACTGAATAATATTATAAGTTATACATTTATTTATTTTGATTAAGCTGTACACGAAGTCAATTTCCTAATGATGACAATCATGTATTTCTCACATGTCAGTTAGTTAGGGTAGGCGGTTACCTATCCCTAACTACTTCCTTGAAGATTTATTATCAAGGAAGATATCAAGAGAGTAATTGTAAATATTTCTCACATGTTAGGTAGTTAGGGTAGGTGGTTACCTATCCCTAACTACTTCCTTGAAGACTTATTCTCAACGAAGAGGTCAAGAGAGTAGTTGTAAATATTTAATTATTGCAGTTAAACAAACTCAATAATATTATAAGTTATACATTTATTTAGTTTGATTATGCTATACATGAAGTGAATGTCGTAATGATGACAATCATGTATTTCTCACATTTCAGGTAGTTAGGGTAGGCGGTTATCTATGCGGCGGTTATCTATCCCTAACTACTTCGTTGAAGATTTATTCTCAATAGATCAAGAGAGTAATTGTAAATATTTAATTACTGCAGTTAAACAAACTGAATAATATTATAAGTTATACATTTATTTATTTTGATTAAGATATACACGAAGTGAATGTCGTAATGATGACAATCATGTATTTCTCACATGTCAGGTAGTTAGGGTAGGCGGTTACCTATCCCTAACTACTTCCTTAAAGATTTATTCTCAAAGAAGAGGTCAAGAGAGTAATTGTAAATATTTAATTACTGTAGTTAGACAAACTGGATAATATTATAAGTTATACATTTATTTATTTTGATTAAGCTATACACGAAATGAATGTTGTAATGATGACAATCATGTATTTCTCACATGTCAGGTAGTTAAGGTAGGCGGTTACCTATCCCTAAATACTTCCTTGAAGATTTATTCTCAAGGAAGAATTCAAGAGGGTATGCGTACCTGAGATCAAGATAATAAAGGATGAACTGAGAACGAGAATATCGTGCTGATATATTAGACAGGTTCATGAAGCTAAGTCTGGTTAGGACCAGATAGCTGTGGCATGTTAAGATTGATAGTCTTAAAGAAAATATCCTGCATGTGAGGAACAAATCGAGGGGAGACTCAGGATGTAGTAGCTAGTCTCATGGTTGGGAGAAAAATTGGCAAATTATAGTCAAATCGGGACTAAGCAACCGACAGTAATTGTTACAAAATTCATATAAGAATCACTTCTTCCTGAAAGTTAAACGTTCTATTGAATAAAAGACATGTATTCTGCTTGAAGAGGTTAAATGTACTAGTGTATGCGAGACATATATTATGATCGAAGGTATTAAATGTGTTAGCTTGGTAAAGGCCTAACTTCTTTCATTATAAGTACATGAGCATTATGCTAATAGCTTAACTGAGGAAATTTCATAAACAAATAACAACCATAAATAGAAAAATAGTCAACATTTAGGAAGGTCTATTGCTAAAACTGCATAGTCGGTATAATCTTTTAAAGAAGTAATAAACACGTAAGTAAGATTGAATTAGTTCCTAGAAGAAACTGAAATAAAGACCTTTGTGTAAAAATGGGTTACTGTTCTAGAAATTCAAAAGAATAATATACTAAACAACTGCTTACAGACAAACCCAAGTCCAAGAAAACAAACCTTCTCATTCGTAGTTCTATAACACATATAATGCTACGATTTGAAGAATCAGATAACTAAAAAGACCCAAATGACACACATCAGGGTAAAATCACTAAAAGAAATCCAAGGCTACATAATTATTCAAAACTAGAATCATACAAGGTAATATTTGCCTTTTAAAAGAAAAATAGAACTGGAAATTGATAGTAGGAAGAAGCGTAAAGATTTCTTTCAACACAAAATGATAACTATTCAATAATCATTAAACGTGAACCAGAGAAGAAAACTGTAATGTCCCTTAATAATAAATAATAAATAATAAAAATAATAAATAATATAATATAATATTAAATAAATAATAAACAATAAATAAAAAATAGAAATAGTAAATAAATAATAAATAATAATAAAATAATTTAATTACATGCTATAAATAAGAATAAACAGAAAAATAGTAAAAATCAGTAAAGCTATCAAAAAATAAAAACAAAAGAAATAAAACAAGAATGTAATAAAAATCAGTAAAGCTATCGAAAAGTAGAAACAAAAGAATAAAACAAGAAAGCAGTAAAGTTGCATGTTGACACATGGAGTGTGTGCATGTGGTTCCCCTTCCAACGTTTGCTCTATTTAATAGATGGGGAGGAAGATGAGAGGCATTCCATCATTCCATGATTACCTCATCCATTCTCTTGGGAGAATAGTGTTGTGAGACAAAAGATCCCCTAGCAGTAATATGTTGATTGAGGGCTCGGGGGTGGTCAGTTGTAGCAAGATTTTGTGCAAATGAGCCTACGATTGGGTGGAGAGTCGTCCCCAAGACATTGTTGCAGTTAGTAGAATTCAACTAGCGTTCCGCAGGTAAGTTGTCACTCCTCGCATTTTTAAATTTAATGTTAATTAGTTGATAAATTGTGTGTTGATTATAAATCGCTTGATTATTCTAATTAATTACGTGTTGTTATTTCGGGGCTGTTACACAAACCCCCAAACAAATGTGGGTCACCTAGATATAAAGCAAACATCTGAGTAACACGCTATGGGAAAATCCTATTACGGAACTTATATAAACCAGAGAGTCAAAACGGAGTGATTACGACCTTCAATGGCGTAAACCCAAAACAAGAAAATTACCATGTAATTACGAGCTAATTTCAAACTCAACATTTCACCAAATGGGACGACAACTTTGTGTTTAGGTTATAATTTATAGCCTCATTGTTCTGATTACAAAATAAATCGAAATAAATAGTATCAGCCATTAATACATTATAGGCTTCGAATGTAAATCATATTGAAGACAATTTAAGAAAATAGCAAGATAAAATCTCCCTCCCTTCAAATCTCACAATCCCAAGTCTTCCATAGTGCAAGCTTTCCACATTACTTGATGGCTAGATGGAGATACAAGTCTGCAACTTCCTATAATGGGGCAGGGAATCATTCTCTTGCGAGGCATTCCAGTCCAGAGGGAGGATGAAACCCTCTAGCATAACCTAAGCAATAAGAACGCATTCATTAAAATAGAATGAAAAATTAATACACAATTTAACATTATACTGAGAAAGAGGAAAGTAAGAAACACAAATTACCTGAGATGGATCGATGGGTTTAGTTGACTCCTTCGGGGTAGTAAGTGCCATTTCGACCCCAACAGACCTAATAGCTGGGAAAACTTTCATGACGAAACTATGGAAGTAACAGAGAGAACCTTAGCATTAGCAGAGAAAGGAAAAGTAACCACCTGCATGAAATCCTGAATTTGAAGACCGGAGATGGAAACTTCTGACGATGCCAAGAAAAATGACAAAGATGTTCTGCGAAGAATTACCATAAGGGTTAAGGCCTCAATCTCCACCATTCGATGATGGCAGCTTATGGAGAACCGTGGATGCGGATCCTTTCCTGAGGAGGTGGCCAACAATTGTGATACACTCAAAAGAGCCCAAAACGTAGGTCCTGCCAACTCTAGGGGGGGTCAAGTTCATATAATTAGAGTAAGGTGAAGTCATAAACCATTAAATCTGAGTGTGCCAGATAAAGGGCTTAGAAAACATAACCATGTAAATTAAAGTGAAATTCTTATGTAAATTAAAGAAAAATGCAATTGTTATAAATTTCATATATACAGTTAAACATGTACTTAACAAATAAAATTCCGTAGGATAATTATGACAGGTGTGATAAATGAGAATCTTACACTCCATTATTACTGTTACTTTAGAATATTATTTTTATCTGAGGTTATTTACTTGATGAATTTAATAAGGGTATGTGACAGGTGGTATCAAAGCACTCAGGTTGCAAAGCTGAGACCTCTGGAGAATGAATGAATAACAACATTTTTTATGTGCACAGAGAAAGAAAAGCAACCAGCATGAGGAGGATTGGATTTACACGACACAGACCCGTGACAGGAACAGGACCAACATCCTTTCCATAAGCCAATTTTGAGGTGTGGGTATAGTTGGGGGAGGAGCCGCACAATATTAACACTTCCATTTTGGAAATTGTACAAGAACTAAAGGATGAGATGGCAAGGTTGCGAGCAGACAAGGAAAGGTTGATGCAAGAACAAGGGAAGATCATGAAGAGTTTGTCTGATAGACAAAATCAACGACAACTAATTCCCAGTCCTAAACACAGGAACATGGCTGGCGATCAAGGATTTAGAAATGAGAATCTAGAAATAGAAGGCGATGAAGACAATCAAGAGGAAGGGTCTGACAATGTATCAGGTCATAAAACATAGAAATGATAGAAAATTGAGTTACAAGGAGAAATTCGGAAAATAAAACCTCCCCTCTTTGATGGTGAACAGGAGGAGGCTGGTGAAGCCTGACTTATCAATATGAATAATTATTTTTAGTTGTATGAATATGATCACAATATAAAGGCTTTCTTAGCCATCTATCAGATGCAAGGAAAAGCCACCTTATGGTGAAAGGAGGTGAAAACAGTACGTGGAGTAAATAAGCTGGAAGTAACTTGGGAAAAATTTCAAAAGTATTTTAAGGAAAAATATGTAACAAAATATTTTACAATGAGAATGCGAAATATGAACATAAATCAGCCCAGATTCAAATTTCCAAGTGAGTCCAAGGAAAATGAGCAATCTAGTAGAACTAAAGTGGAAACAACAACTAGACCTACAATACAGTGCTGGGGATGTGGAGGACCACGCTATGTCAAAAACTGTCTGTACAATAAGGGAACCGATCAAGCTGCGCAAATTCATGAATTATCAACTGTGGGAGAAGTGGCGAGGAGTATTCCTAAAATCAACGCTGCCCTCGAAGATCATCAGGTGGAATACCAACCAACCATGGTGGAATTTGAAGGTAAGATCTTCGACTGAACTATATCTATTTTGATTGATCCAGGAGCTACTTTGAGTTATATTAGTCCCAAAGTGGTTGAACAATGTTGCTTACAAGTTGTTAATTTTAAGAACCCTTGGTTAGTACAAGTCACCATGGGAGCAAAGAGAAGGGTGTTGGCTAAGGTCAGTAATTTCCCTCTAAAGCTATTAGGTCAACTTATTATGACAGACTTGAATGTCTTACCTTTAGGATCATATGATGTCCTAATAGGTATGGACTGGTTCGAGAAACGTTAGTCCCTCATTAACTGTAAAGACAAAACTATTAACTACATGGATGAAGAAGGAATAAGGTAGGAAATTCAGGGTATAATAGCATTATATGGAAATCTATTCTTTACATACATAGCACATAAAACTGCATCATCCCAAAACAACAATTTTACATTCTTGAAAAACATCATGGAACGTACCATATTTAAGATTTTCTTGTTCATTCTTTTAGCTACTCCATTATGTTTGGGATTAGAAGGCACAATAGTTTGATGTTTGTTCCCATGTTGGTGAAGATAGTTTTCAAATTCATTTTGTTAACACCCAGGTTGTTCCCTATGACTCCCAAGGGAATACGGCCGGGGTAACCACTAACCAATCTTTGGATCACAGTTTCTAGCCAAACTGTAATCAGAGAGGGCTCTCTCTTTATGATTTGTCTCTGTTATGATGGTGTTTTAGGCTAGCTATTATGCTCAGGTTTTGGTTTATGTTTTGGTTGAAGAATTTCTTTCAGGTCTTATGATATAGTGTTTAGATAGTGAAATACCATTGGGCAATGGAGTCTGGAGTTGTGAAATGATTTGATATGCAGGATTGGTGATGTTTAAACTGCAGGGCCTATTGTGTATCTTAGACAAACAAAATTAGCTTAAATGGTGATGTATGTCAACCAATAGAAAGCAATTAAGAATTTTCTATTAAGTTTGTGAGGTGAAGGTGAACACACTGCACAGGAGCATAAATTGAATTCCTGTGACAAAGGCCACTGTGAAAGGTGTATTCTGAAAGTGCAGCAATTAAGAATTACACTTACCTAGATTACAGCTGAAGAAAACATTCATAAACAACACAGATTGAACTCAGGGTACTCAGTGAATAAATCCTGAAAAGTTATTCTTTTTCCTTGTTGCTTAGTATTGAAAATCAGATAACATATATGGATTTTAACAAAACAACTAATTAACAGAGAGAGTTACAGAGACTTATTGTATGGTGAAATACACAGGAATCCAACAGTTATCAACAGACACCAGAACACATTCAACACTTCAGAAATCCGAGAAATTCCATCACTTTCTTTATTAGACTTCTGAAAGGATTTACAGCATAAGAATTTCTTTAGGAGAAATCAACAACAACCCTTGCAAGCTCATGCGAAGGGGACTTTATAGGAATGTTTATACAAAATATCTCAGGCATTGAATCATCTGAGAGAGAAAATATCTTCATAACTTCGTACAGAAAGTAGAAAAGAAGTTATTACAACTTTGAATGCAGCATAAATGCTCTTTATGTCTGTCAGAGGATAATTTGACCTTTGGAGGTCAGTGAGTCGGTTGAGCCACTTTGCTTTAATGCTGGAGAACACGTCTTTATGCTTGCTGCGCTGTATTTTCTCGGGTTTGCCACCTGTGATTGTGATTGCTGCTGTGGTGACCGAATAGCCCTGCTGAGTTGGCTCAGCCTTTATCCTTCCTTTGTATGCTTATCTACCAAAATTCTGCCTGTGTATGACTACTTATAAACTGGACAAAAATTAACATTTACAGGTTCTGGCTTGATAATATTATCTGTGTCAAATTTTTCCAGACTTCCTGTGTGGGCAATTGGTGCTTCACAATTGCCTCTATGGTTTCATCTGCTTCTGTATACTTAAAGAAATTTGGAGGCACATCAAACAGATGATTGATCTCATTCATAATAAAAAATAGGTTGTCCACCCTATTGTATAAAGTTTGCCCTGATGCTGGCCCTGATTCTGCTGAAGTGCTGGGCTGTCTTGCAATTTGTCCTGCAACATGGGCATCAACCCTTTTGATGTAGTTTTCAAGGGTAAGCAGTCTTCCTACACTGCTTAATATGCTGGGGAGGCCTCTGTTCTGTAATGCCTGAAATCTGTCCATGAACTTGTTGATTTCAGTCTGCATATCCTGGGTTCTTCTTTCCAGTGTTCCAACCAGGTTTCGTAGTGTCAGGACCCTTTTAACCATTGAGATTGTCTCAGTCCTGTGAGCAATTCCCATGGTGGCCAGTTGAGAGCTTGTCCTGTTATTTAAAATATTTATCATTCTGGTGGCAGCATCAGGCATGTTGCCAAGGCTTGCTCTAGCTCTGTGTATTTCCCTGTTGGCCTTTGTAATGAGTACTGTTTGTTCATCTATAGTCTCAATGTATTGCCACTGATTGGTGATAGACCAGCCAATATTGCCCCAAAGGACTGTTTTTAGCTCTGCTGTTACCTTTTCTAGTGTGAGCTCCTTCTCAAGCTCAGTTATCCTCTTCTTTAGAGCTTTTATTTCTCGATCTTTTTCAGCTGCATTCTGTTTGCTCTTATCATATCTCTCATTTATTTTAGCCAAAGATTCTTTGGCTGAATTGAGCTCCAACATTTGAGCTTCCAGGACTTGAATTTCATTTTGGAGTTTCTGCATATCCAGACTATGAGTCTGTTCTGTTGCTGGTGCAGTTGTTGATGTAGTTGGTGCTGTAGGCCCTGTTTGCTGAGGAGGAGGGGCAGTTGTTGGAGCAGCTTCTTCAAGATTGATTATTTCAGGAGGAGGCTGGGAGGTTTGACCCTCTTCTTTTTGTTTTAATGCTGCCTGTAGTGCTGCCTTTGCAGCCTCTGATTCTCCTAGTTTGTCTTGAGTCCGGATTAGCTCCTTGTATAGAGATGTCAACAGGGTTGTGGCCTCTTGATCATGCCTTTGCTGGGCCACATCATCTGTTTGAGGGTGGATTGTGGTAGGGAGTTTCATCTTTCTCCTCAATGCTGCCATGTCAGCATCCCTCAACTTCAATATCTCTTGGATCCCTTTGATATCTTTGGGATCATGTCCAATCTCAATGATTATTTCTTCCAAGGACCTTATTCTGTTGTCCTTTGCCTGGGATGATGCCCTCTCTAACTCCAGTTGAGAGGTTGTATTGTTAAGGCTATTTTGTAGCCTATAGTTATCCAAGGTCTGGTCTGCCATGGAAGCATAGACCATCTCACCCGTTTGCTTGTGCAGTTCTATTTTGTCCATTGGGTGGATATCCTTGGCAAGGACTTCCAAGTTAGTCCTCAAATAATCAGAGGCAGTTTGGGGCTGTACTGCTGTTGGCATGAAATGACTCATGATCATTTTGCCTCCCTGCACATCATATGCAGACATGAGTCTTTGCTGATTGGTGGGAGCCAAGTTTAGCAGATGGTTGTACAGCTGTCTTTTGATGGGCTCATTTCTCATCTTAATATCGATGAACTGTTGTTTAATACTAGGCCCACCTTCCCTTTGCTGCCTGGAGGAAATTACTTCTCCTCCCATTGCCCTATCCTGTTCCTGTTGAAAGGAACTTGCTGATGTTTCCCTGCTGGGTGGGACCATACCCAGCGGCTGCCCTATTGGCATCTCTTCCTCTGAAAGAGGATTGATTCTCTGCCTCTTCTCCCCATGAGTTGCTGACGTTGTAAGGGGAGTTTCTCTGTCCCTTTTCCTGCTTGTGTCCTCCTTTTGTGGTGTCTGGAGTGTGGATGCCTCAGCTGAAGTCTCTTGCCTTGGAGGCTCAGTTTGTTCAGTGGATTTAGGGGCTTCCACTGTTTGCTTTTGCTGGGCAGGCTGTTCCTGCCTTTGTTCTTTTTGTTGTTGCTGCTCCTCTTGCTGCTGCCCTTCACCCTGCTGCTCCATCTCTTCTTGTTGCTGCACTAGGGTTTCCATTTCCTCTTCGGTCATAGGAGGTGGCTGTTCCACCTGCTTTTCTTTGCCCTTGTTGACTGTCTGTGGA
The DNA here is from genome assembly GCA_031772625.1 of Pinus tabuliformis. Lineage (NCBI taxonomy): Eukaryota > Viridiplantae > Streptophyta > Pinopsida > Pinales > Pinaceae > Pinus > Pinus tabuliformis. The sequence continues at coordinate 1,212,435,801 of CM062809.1, read as the reverse complement.
GGATTCATGGCAGCTTGAGGATGCTTTGTTGAGGACGAGGCAGCTACTCCAAGTTGTTTTTTGTATGAGAGGGGAACCTGTCCACAAGTTTCTAAGTCAGCTTCCTTTTGAATATTTCTAGCCTCTCTCTCTAGCAGCTCCTCACTAGTAATTTCCTCTTCTAGGGTACCTTCTTCCCAGCTTAATGTATTAGCATACTGCTCAATCTCAGGTTGCCTCACGTGTGAATAGCTGCCCAATTTGTATTTTATCCTCCTGAGGGAGACAAAGTGATTGGGGTCATAGGGTATCCATTCAAAGCTAGTTTGCAGTTTGAGGGCCTCTAGGATACTGTTTGCCTCTTTCCACCCCTCCTCTTTTCTGTTGTATAGGAAAGGGCCCAGCTGGCTCCTTACTTTTAACTGTGACTTCTTGTTCTTGCTTTGAAAGTGGAGGTAGTCGGCATTCCCAAACTGCCTGAAATATTCTAAGGCAAAAAGCCTCATGGGGACATACCTTGGCAACCTAAAAGGCTTCAAATCACAGCCATATATTCTGATGACTGTGTGGTCTTGGTAGAGGTACCAATTACCAATGCTGTAGGTTTTGTTCAGGTGGAGAATTCTCCTCATGTCATCAGTTAACCTTGGAGGAGGAACACCATACAATACTGTCATGGCTGGATGAATGAATAAGTCAATGAACTCGGAGTATGTATATGGTGATACAGAGGCACAATGAAAGACAGAGGTCCAAAACACAACTGACCTTGGATTTCCCTGGGCATTGAGTTGCTTCAAGGGAATAGAGAAGCTGGCTGGCTGATAAAACAAGAATAGGTGGTATATGTATGAAGTATACCTGAACAGTCTTTCCCTCTTTAAGTTCATGAGCTGGTCATGGATCTTATCTGCAATGTATGTGGCATAATCATAATGTACAGCTGGGGGCTTACCAAGAGAGAATATAGACAGTATTGCCATTATTATTTCATCCACATCCTCCAGTCCTTTGAACCCTAGGACATAGCTGATCAAATCTACTAGCATTCTCCCCAATTCATTCAAGTACTGATATCCAATAGGAGGAGTTATGATGGCTTCAGAGCCTGGTTGTACAAACAGCTGGTTGATTTTGATGAGTTGGTCATTTGACAACTTGTTCCCCTTCTTTATCAAGTTCTGCATGTGGAGGGGGGTCAATGGCTTTGCAGTATGGAAGTGCAGCATCTCATTTATACTCTCTGGGGTGATATGGAACAGGACTGAGCCTGTAGGGCTGAGGACGGCTCTTTGGCCTGGGTCATAGCACTCCTGGCATCTGTAGATCAACTCTGGCATAGGATTTACCTGGGGGAGGTTGTAGATGGGCAAGTTTGAGTCCCAAATCCCTAAGATGTCTGCTCCACTAAGGTGCTGGGCTTTCAACTCATTCAGCATCTGAATATTATATTTGGAGCCCAATGGAAACCAGTCTAGCATTTGATAATCCATATCTCCCAGGGCTTTCCATTCTAATTCCTGGTGAGGGGCATTGAGAGGCTTGATGTTCAGTGCAATTGGAGTCTCCATGGTCTATTCAGTTTCTGTCTTGCAGGTGAATTAGTTTCAAGTGAGCAGTACAGCACAGAGGTGAGTTTTTGCAATGAAACTGTGAATTATGGGGAGCAGAGGGTGGAGTGGACACGCAGCAATTGAAATACTGCTCGAATTATAAATAAGACCAATGCCTGGTCTCCCTCTGTCTTCTATGGCAGGTTTTAAGTGACTTGACCAACTGTCTCACGTTTGCGCGAGCATTACAGTTTTTGACCCAAAACTCGGGAAATGAAGGCTCTGCTGGTGGTTTCAAGGTTGCAATTGTAATTAAAAGTGCTTGCAGAGGAAAGCTATCGGTGAAATAGTGAGTTTCAGTGTTCCTTAAGCGTTCTGAGCAATTTACAGTGAATTTCAGGCGTATGGAGGATGAACTATGAGAAATACCTGGCTAACCGCGAACAGAGGTTGTAGCTGTGGGTGGAATTGGTGCTCTGGAGGTCTTCCGGACGTTTCCCGCAGGTGGCACAGTTCAGGACGTAAAAATAGCATGCAGAGGAAACAGTAGCAAATGCGTGAAAAGTACAAAAAAATGCGTTTTTTGGCTAAATATGGACTTTTTGCAATTTGGCGCTTTTTCTGTGATGACGTCAGCATGACGTCATAGGGTGGGGTCAGCCTTGGATGACGTCAGCATGACGTCATCGGATGAGGTGGCGGGTTGCCATTGGTCCACGGGGTAATGAGGTGGCGGGCACGTTGGCACAGATGCGGACAAAAGTGTGATGCGGTGGCAGGCAGGGTGATGATGTGGAGATTACGCTGGACCATCAAACCGGGCGGTGAGTGACCTAACGGTTACGGTTTAGCCCTAGCCGCCACGGTTTCTCGGGGCGGTTATGATACGGCCCCTCAATTGTCAGAGATTGCTCCGAGAGCCCTCGATGGGCGACGCGTGGCCGCGCCCTGACGTAACGCAACGTCACTTTCTCGGGCGCTAAACCTCTGTCGCGGGGGCCGCTCCGATATTAATACGGACCGTCGGATCTCTTGGATCTGATCCGACGGTGGACGGGGGAATGATATGATCGGGGGATATGAATGCGGGCGGATACCTTTTTTATTATTTATTTTTGGGAACAGCGCCCGGTGGAGACCTTAGGATATGGGTTTTCATAATGTTCTTAATGTATTTCAAAAAAATAAACCAAATGCATGCGCCAACTTTGGTTTAGGTGGTCAAAAGTGGGTTTTTTGGGTCTTTTCGTGATTTGAAAGGGGTTATGGATAAAAGGGGCTTGTATAGGGTTTTTCTTATGCACAATAAGACAGCCCCAATACTTTGGATAAGAGAATGAAATAGGTATTTAGGAGTTATTTTGTAAATGAAGTGGGTATAGGCAAAACCAGGTCATTTGTGAGACTTTTTAGCAAATGAAGTTTTTCAAGGGGCCAATTGAATTCAGAGGAGGGGGTTAGGGTTAGGTTCATCAAAGTGACCAGATGCCATTTGATCCCTGACAGAGAACTTATTGGCTATAATGCCAAAAAGGAGGGATATTTATACAAATTTTGGGGTTTATACACCATGGTGTTAATACTAGTAGGGGAAAGGTGATATAGGGATTTACATAGTAAAGTTAGAGTTAATATGGATGGGGTAAATGAAAGGGGAAAATACTGAATTTGTTTGCAAAACACTTGGTTTAAAGAGTAGATCAAAATGAAAATATTTTTACACAAGAAATGTGGCTTTTGAATGAACAAGAACCACCATGAAACCATGATCTTCTTCCATGAATCTCAGCTGATAAGGGGATGTTAGTAATGAAAAGAAAGGGGGAGGGAGGGAGGTTAGTCATGCTCCTTGCTGTAACTTGATGAAGATAAACACCTTGTCAATTGATAGACTTTGCCTTGGTAAGCACAGTTAACATATCTGCAATGGTAAAGATAACCTTTCTGCAACCCCAACTACTTACCCAACTACTTGCCTAGCATTTTTTATTTCTTCTTAGAGGGTGCACTTGGACTTGCAGACCCTTACTTTCCTTTTCTTTTCTTTGGATTTTCCTTTGTTTTTTCTATCTACTTCTACCCTTATCTCTTCCAAGGTCCCAGATTAAGCTGTTGGGAGCCTTTTCTTCTCTACCTGAACTACTTGTCTGCCAAGTTTAAACAGTTTGGACAGACTCCTTTCTCTATTCTACAACTGCAAATTTAAACCATGGAATGATCCAGATTAAACTGTTGAATCATCCATCAAAATTTGAAGTTCATACCAAGCTATAAGCATAGATTGAGTTCTCTTGGAAATATGTGATCTTTGAGTCATCAAAGCAGAGCATATTTGGACCTTCCATAGCCAATCATGAAATATGAAACCTATTGGTATAGGTATCTAACACATTTGAAGTGGATTCTTTTCCATTATCAGTGTGAATAGAGCCAATATGAGATTGTGCATCATTTTCAATCCATGTATGAAAAAAGTTCTTGAATGTTTGAAAAACATAAGATTTGTTATTCAATAAATAAACCCAACACATTCTGGTGCAGTCATCAATAAATGCCATCATATATTTATTTCCATTTGTAGAAGGAAAATGCACTAGACTACATAAATATGAATGAAAGAGTTCTAGTTTTCTATGTGCTCTGGAATGTGAATAATGAAAATACTGTTTTCTATGCTTTCCTAGAATACAAGCATCACATTGCTTAAGTTTCCTAGGAATTGTAGGTAAACCAGTAACACCAATTTTCTTCAACAAGTGAAGGATGTCATAGTTCAAGTGTCAAAATATGGCATGCCATAAAGGACTTGATGGAAATGTACCTTCATCAGAATGAGAATTGTATGATAAGTTTTGTGCATGAACATAGGTACCTTGCAACTTCATAGGTCTTTCTTCTTCTATCCCTGTCATGACAAGTGAGTGATCTAATGCTTTTATGACCTCAACCTTGCCATCAAACATATGAATGGAGTGTCCTTACTAGTGGATGTGGGCCAACAAAAACAAGTTTCTCCTTAGCTCCAGGAGATATAAAACATCATGTAGAAGAAAGTTTGGAAGACTAGGCAGTTTGAGCATGATTGTGTCAAGCCTTGATGGATTGACTTTTTATTTGTCTGCAAAGTATACTACTCCATCAACATTGTCAGTAAATTCTTCAAAAAAATCTCTTCTAAAGGTCATGTGGCAATATGAATAATTATTTTTAGTTGTATGAATACGATCACAATCTAAAGGCTCGCTTAGCCATCTATCACATGCAAGGAAAAGCCACCTTATGGTGGAAGGAGTGAAAACGGTACGTGGAGTAAATAAGCTGGAAGTAACTTCGGAAAAATTTCAAAGGTATTTTAAGGAAAAATATTTAACTAAAAGATTTTACGATGAGAATGTGAAAGAGTTTCATGACCTTCGACTAGGTTAGTTGTCTATAGACGAATTCATAACGAAATTCACATCCTTGTTGTGATATGTTCCTTACATATGGGAAGAAAAGGCAAAGGTGTAGAGATTTATCAACAGTTTGTCATTGTTCATGAAACAACGTCTCGAATTTGACAATCTGAAGACCATGAACGAAGTTATACGAAAGGCTCATCTATGCTATGAGCAAAATAGGAAAAAGGGAGATGGAGGAAAGAGATGGACTGATAAAAAGGGAATTAAGTTTACCTCTAGCAGCAAAGGAAATAAGATTGTTGTCAAAAAAGGACCCCATAAAGGTCAACCAAACAGAAATATGAACATAAATCGGCCTATATTCAAATTTCCAAGTGAGTCCAAGAAAAATGAGCAATCTGGTAGAACTGAAGTGGAAATAACGACTAGACCTACAGTACAGAGCTAGGGATGTGGAGGACCAAACTACGTCAAAAACTATCCGTACGATAAGGGAACTGATCAAGTTGCGCAGATTCACGAATTATCAACTGTGGGAGAAGTGGCGAGGAGTATTCCTAAAATCAACGCTGCCCTAGAAGATCATCACGTGGAATACCAACCAACCATGGTGGAATTTGAAGGTAAGATCTTCAACTGAACTATATCTATTTTGATTGATCCAGGAGCTACTTTGAGTTACAGTAGTCCCAAAGTGGTTGAAAAGTGTTGCTTACAAGTTGTTAAGTTTAATAACCCTTGGTTAGTACAAGTCGCCATGGGAGCAAAGAGAAGGGTGTTGGCTAAGGTCAGCAATTGCCCTTTAAAGCTATTAGGTCAACTTATTATGGTAGACTTGAATGTCTTACCTTTAGGATCATATGATGTCCTAATAGGTATAGACTGGATGGAGAAACGTTAGTCCCTCATTAACTGTAAAGACAAAACTATTAACTACGTGGATGAAGAAGGAATAAGGTAGGAAATTCAAGGTATACAAAGACCACTGAAATTAAGACCAGTAACAGCTTCTCAATTAGAAAAATGTATTAGAAAAGGATGTCAAATTTATGCAATATAGGTAGGGTATACTAATTCCAAGGAAAAATCTATTTCTTTGGAAAATATACTTGTGGTACAAAACTTTTTTCGGACATATTTCCTTGCACCAAGTTTGTTTCTTTGTTTCTTTGGTATCAAGGCATAAAAGGTGGAACCAAAGACCCTAAGCTGCTTTACCGAAGGAATGTGGCCATACTGCATTTCATAAGGAGTCATGTTTATAATTGCATTATATGGAAATCTATTCTTTACATATATAGCACATAGAACTGCATCATCCCAAAACAACAATTTTACATTCTTGAAAAACATCATGGAACATACCATATTTAAGATTTTCTTGTTGATTCTTTCAGCTACTCCATTATGTTTGGGATTATAAGGCACAGTAGTTTGATGTTTGATCCCATGTTGGCGAAGATAGTTTTCAAATTCATTTGAAGTGGATTCTTTTCCATTATCAGTGCGAATAGAGCCAATATGAGATTGTGCATCATTTTCAATCCATGTATGAAAAAAGTTCTTGAATGTTTGAAAAACATCAGATTTGTTATTCAATAAATAAACCCAACACATTCTGGTGCAGTCATCAATAAATGCCATCATATATTTATTTCCATTTGAAGAAGGAACATGCACTGGACTACATAAATATGAATGAATGAGTTCAAGTTTTCTATGTGCTCTGGAATGTGAATAATGAAAATAATGTTTTCTATGCTTTCCTAGAATACAAGCATCACATTGCTTAAGTTTCCTAGGAATTGTAGGCAAACTAGTAACACCAATTTTCTTCAACAAGTGAAGGATGTCATAGTTCAAGTGTCAAAATCTAGCATGCCATAAAGGACTTGATGGAAATGTACCTTCATCATAATGAAAATAATATGATAAGTTTTGTGCACGAACATAGGTACCTTGTAGCTTCACAAGCCTTTCTTCTTCTATCCCTGTCATGACAAGTGAGTGATCTAATGCTTTTATGACCTCAACCTTGTCATCAAACATATGAATGGAGTGTCCTTACTAGCGGATGTGGGCAAACGAAAACAAGTTTCTCCTCAGCTCCGGGAGATATAAAACATCATGTAGAAGAAAGTTTGGAAGACTAGGCAATTTGAGCATGATTGTATCAAGCCTTGATAGATTGAGTTTTGATTTGTCCGCAAAGTATACTGCTCCATCAATATTGTCAGTAAATTCTTCAAAAGAATTTCTTCTAAAGGTCATGTGGCAAGTTCTGTTGAAAAGTGTGCAACAAGAAAATTTTGTTTTTGCATTAAGATTGTTCATAGATATATATAAGTACAGAGACTCTTGGGCTTCATCTCTGAATTTTTCTTCATATTCCTATTCTCCATTATTTACATATATGTGCCGATCCCAATAATTAAATGTCAACATTTTTAATATAAATAATTTTATTTTTTAATTATATAATTTTTAAAAATTTGATCATTATATTAAACTATAAAACCCCTTTTAACATCATTACAAAGTTACAAACTCGACCGAACAGTCTAAACAATGTCTTTTGATAAAAGGGAAACTATATTAAATCCGCGAAATCATAAGCCCTTTGATGAAAAGGAAACCATATTAAATTTGCGAAATCATGAGCCCTCAATAAATCAGTAGCCAACGATAAACATTAGAAAATTAACTTACCCATTGTGATGACTCTCATTCAATTCTGTTTAACGGTATTTGGGAAGAAAAATGCCTCGTGAGTCATGATCGACATTTTGATGTACTTTGTGTGCTTGCATTTTCATATTTGATCATCTAACTATCAGGTTTTCAGGGTTGACTGTTGGGTATTTTTGAACGGGAAATACCAAAACCAAACACATTAAACACCACAGAGCCAATGCTCTGTTTCCACTGTTCTAGGATCTTTGCACAGGGAACCTCTTAAAAGCAAATATACTCATAACAGAGTATTACACAGCCAAAAAAAACATTTTCTATTGCTTTAAAAAAAACTGATACAATTTCATCCTCTACGCAGAGAGGGATTCACTGGAGAGATTCTGTCTCTCTCTCTCGCTTCTGGTCTTCCACTGCTGTGGGTATTTACAAAACAGCTTCAAGCTGTTCCTGTGTTTTCTTTATGGTCAACAATACATAACAGTTTGCCTCTGTTATGTTTTCAGCACTGCTGTGCTTCCATTTCCCATTTCATGAGGAAAACTCCCCGCGCGCAACACTTCACTGTGTCTTACAGTGGCGGACAAACATTTCTGCCCTGTTCTATTTAACTTCCCGCACTGCAGTGCGTTCTTTTTCTTGTTCTCTATTCAACCCCAGCGCGCAGGCTTCATTCTACTCTTTTCTTGTTCTCTGGTCAATACAACAGCGCGCAGGCCCTCCTCAATGTTTTTCATTCAACACACATACAAAAAAAACACGCACACATCGTGCGCCCACCATACACCAAAAAAAAACTACACATAGTCACTACTCTACGACATATATAAAACATACATAAAAAAACGTGGCCCATACTAATATTAAAGGCCCACACCTAAACTACGTACATGCATATATAAAAATATAATAACGTGCCCATAACCATTTAAAAGGGCCTCCACCTAATCCTACGTAAATGCATTAAAGCCATGTCGTTTCCTCCACGGCGGTCAACCACAAAACTTTCAATCCATGCAAACTTTAAATTGACGCGGGCCCGTGCACCTTCAAGAGATCGACGGCTGACAACACGCAACCAAATCGGACGACTGTGATGAATATCGGAAGCCACTTTAATGCTGAGCTTTAGCACCCGAGAAAATGACGTTTGCTTATGTCATGCGGGTGACACGCGTCGCCTCCATATTATATCGGAGCTCCTTGCCTGAATATTCCGCCGTCGGCAAATCGCTCCGAGAAAATTCCGGTGCCGAATTCCGGTCAATCCACCGCGCTGCTGAGTAGGCATCCGGCGCTGCTCTGGTTTTGGGTGCGTAGTTGAAATTAGATTTCAACACTCCCCTTTAATTTCAACTGCTGGGCATTCAAACATACCCAAGCACTTCCTCACATGGAGGGATTCCCCAACACTGTTGTTACAAAGACATCTTCCTCACATAGAGGGATTCACCAACTGCTTCTGATGCAGTTCACAAACAAACAAAGTTGTCTTCCTCTTAATAGAGGGATTAACATGAAACTGTGCTTAAGAGCACCTTCCTCATGACAGAGGGATTCACCATTACAATGTGCTGAAGAGCACCTTCCTCATGACAGAGGGATTCACCATAACAATGCGCTGAAGAGCACCTTCCTCTTGACAGAGGAATTCACCTGTGACTATGCTGAAAAGCATCATCCTCTTGATAGAGGGATTTACCATGTGCATGCTAAAAAACATCTTCCTCTTGACTGAGGGATTCACCTTGACACTGTGCTGAAAAGCACCTTCCTCTTTAATAGAGGGTTTCACCAAATGACTGTGCTGAAAGGCACCTTCCTCATTAACAGAGGGATTACAAACAGACACTGCTTTACATGCAGTTTCAAAAAAAAACAATCATTGCACTGCTGTGTGTGCAAACTCATTACATTGTTCTTTTATGCTGCTGCATATTCTCTGCTGCACTGTTGTGCCATCTTCTTTGTTGCGTCTACCCCACACTGTTGTGTCTGCTCCACGCTACTGCGTCTACACCTGCACTGTTCTTACATTTATTTACAAACTCTGCATTGCTGTGCATTCTTCAAAGACAGAATGCTCTGTCTTTTCTGGAACAATTACTCTGTCCCACCTTACAGATTTACACTGTTGTGTGTAAACATTTCTTACACTCACTGCTGTTGCATATATTGCATTTCAATTCAATGAACAACAAATTCATTACATTTACCTTTACTGCTGTAAGGAAAATTTCTTTTGCATGTGCTGCTGTTCAAAACTTCTTGCTGCTGCATTTTTTTTATTTGCATTGCTGTGTGCTTCTCCTTCTTGCCATCATGCTGCTGTGTGCCCATACTCTTGGCACTTCATTCTCCACAAAAAATAACACAGGCCGCTGCCTTTTCTTATGCACCCTTGCTTCACACAATCTTAGTCTTCATTTTTTTTTACACAATGCACTACTGTGCAATTCCTTTGGCTTTCTGCTGCCACACACATTCTTATACATCCAGTGTGCATTAAAAATCTGCTGTCCTTGTTTTTCTTTATGCATTTCTTTGCATGCTGCATTGCATAAAAAAAACATTACATTTTTTTACTGCTGTGTATTGTACTCACTCTGCTGTGAGTATGTTCTCTCACATTACATAGAAGGAAACTACCTTCCATTGCTATCCATTTCAATGCATGTACTCCATAACAAACAAAATTTCAAACTGCTGTTTTATGCTTTGTCCTCCCACTGCTGTGAGAGTCTCCATGCTCTGCATACTTTTCTTCTTTATGCATTTCTGTGCATATTGCATAAAAACAAAGCAAAAACATTGCTGATTTCATCACTGCTGCATATTACCTTTCAGAGGGATTAACAAAGATTTCATTCGCAACTGCTGCGCTGCAATACATCCTCCATCAACAAATGACTGTTAATACAGTTCAGCAAACAAAAAAAAATTCAAGCTCCCCTTTAGTGTATGCTTGTCTTCTTTTGGCAGATTCTTCTCAAAATAAATTTAGATCCGCTGGGGAGTTCAAGGGGTTTTCACACTGTATTACTTTCCTTCTCCATACTTGTGTAACTTTCTTCTTTTGCATGGGTCTAGCTTGTGTAAGAGCCCATGTCAAGTTACAGTCACGTGCCATATGCCCAATGTTATGACACTTGAAACATTCAACATTATTCATGAATAACATTTCATGATTTCTTCTAAAATTGTTTCTTGGATATTTTCGGGGACCACAACATTTATCTTTATGAAATGCTCTACAGTCTTTTGCCATATGACCAAAGTTTGAGCAAGCATAACAATAACCATAAAATGAACTTTGGTACCTGGGAGATGGAGGTTTTCTTGATGTACTTCTGAAGCCTTGCTGCCTTGAGATCCTTTGATGATCACCATTGCCTCTTGCCTTTTTGCCATCAGCTACATTTCTTCTTGAAGCTGATTTTCTACTTGGAGTAGGATTTCTTCTATTGCAGCATTCATTTTTCTCCTTGCCTTTGCTGGAACTAGGAGCATCACAACTTCTTTCTGGCTTCTTCACATCTCCTTTGCTTAAAGCATCTTCATCCTTGTTTGAGGGTTCACCTACATACCCAAGTCCTGATTTATCAAATGGAGATCTGTGATAGCTGAGCATGTCATCCAAAGCTTGAGAGCTCTTCATGATCTTGTTCATCCCTTCAACCTTCTTCCTGAGGAGGACAATCTCTTCTTCTAACTTTTCACATTCATTACTTTTCTTTGCTAGTTGTCCCTCAGTTTCTTCCTTGCTACGAGTAGCTTCAGCTGCTACTATTTTGAAGGAGATAATCTCTGTCTTCATTTTGGAGATTTCTTCATCTTTTGCTTGACTGCTCTTCATTTTCTTTTCAGCTCCTTGTGCCTGCTTCCTGGCTTCTTGTAGTTCAGACTTAAGGGAGGAGACCTCTACCTTGTACTGTCCAATCTCTTCTACAAGCTTGTTCATTCTCATGTGCCTTTGTTCAAGTTGACTTATCAAGGCATCTTCCTGCTTCTTTGCTTTGTTCAACTGATTTGTCATGGATATGACTTCTTCATGATGTTTCCTCTTGCATTGATCAAGCTCCTTCTTCAGCTTGGTAAGCTCTTCATCCCTTTCTCTTACTTGAAGCTTGATGAGGTCAAGCTTTTCATTCTCAGCTTCTATGATGGGTTCTTCTTGACTCATTGTCATGGTCAGTGCTCCCTTTGCATGAAGGTCATGCAGTCTGTCCCATATATCCTTTGCTGTTGAGTATTTTCCTAGATTCTTCTTCACAGAATTAGGCAGTCCATCCAAGATAGTCTTTGCTGCTTGTGCATCATACTCCATGGATTCTTTATCCTTCTTGCTGTCATCAATCACTGACTCCCAGACTTCAATCCCCTCAGACATTAGGAAAGCCCTCATCATTATTTCCCATACATCAAAGTTTCCATCAAACTTTGGGGTTTCAAATAGAATGTATTCTAATGGATTGCCTTCTAGTTTAGTAGAGGGGGGAGACACATTTTTAACAGGCCTGGAGGCTTTCTTCTTTGACCTTGCCATTCTTATCTAGGCTTTAAATACTTGACTGTGTTTTCTTTTGAATCACTGACTGTTCCTTCAACAGTAACACAAAGGAAAGCTTTGAGAAATACCTTACCCCTTTTGGCTGTGGCTTCACACTGCTGGAGAGTCTTCACTGCTGCAACAAGAGTCCTTCCTTCAGCATCTTTGAGCCTTCAAAGAGCCTGGACTAGCTCTGATACCACTGTTGGGTATTTTTGAACGGGAAATACCAAAACCAAACACATTAAACACCACAGAGCCAATGCTCTGTTTCCACTGTTCTAGGATCTTTGCACAGGGAACCTCTTAAAAGCAAATATACTCATAACAGAGTATTACATAGCCAAAAAAAACATTTTCTATTGCTTTAAAAAAAACTGATACAATTTCATCCTCTACGCAGAGAGGGATTCACTGGAGAGATTCTGTCTCTCTCTCTCGCTTCTGGTCTTCCACTGCTGTGGGTATTTACAAAATAGCTTCAAGCTGTTCCTGTGTTTTCTTTATGGTCAACAATACATAACAATTTGCCTTTGTTATGTTTTCAGCACTGCTGTACTTCCATTTCCCATTTCATGAGGAAAACTCCTCGCGCGCAACACTTCACTGTGTCTTACAGTGGCAGACAAACATTTCTGCCCTGTTCTATTTAACTTCCCGCACTGCAGTGCGTTCTTTTTCTTGTTCTCTATTCAACCCCAGCGCGCAGGCTTCATTCTACTCTTTTCTTGTTCTCTGGTCAATACAATAGCGTGCAGGCCCTCCTCTATGTTTTTCATTCAACACACATACAAAAAAAACACGCACACATCGTGCGCCCACCATACACCAAAAAAAACTACACATAGTCACTACTCTACGACATATATAAAACATACATAAAAAAACATGGCCCATACTAATATTAAAGGCCCACACCTAAACTACGTACATGCATATATAAAAATATAATAACGTGCCCATAACCATTTAAAAGGGCCTCCACCTAATCCTACGTAAATGCATTAAAGCCATGTCGTTTCCTCCACGGCGGTCAACCACAAAACTTTCAATCCACGCAAACTTTAAATTGACGCATGCCCGTGCACCTTCAAGAGATCGACGGCTGACAACACGCAACCAGATCGGACGACTGTGATGAATATCGGAAGCCACTTTAATGCTGAGCTTTAGCACCCGAGAAAATGACGTTTGCTTATGTCATGCGGGTGACACGCGTCGCCTCCATATTATATCGGAGCTCCTTGCCTGAATATTCCGCCGTCGGCAAATCGCTCCGAGAAAATTCCGGTGCCGAATTCCGGTCAATCCACCGCGCTGCTGAGTAGGCATCCGGCGCTGCTTGGTTTTGGGTGCGTAGTTGAAATTAGATTTCAACAGACTCCATGACTTCTCACGGTGGGGTCCGACCCAACCAGAAAATCTCCTTGATCTTGATCACATTGATTTTAATTCAGAAAAAAGAAATCATTGAAAAGTATTTTTAAATTTCACAAGAACAACTTATCAATCCATTATCTAATTTACTTAAAAAGTCTGTGCACGTGACTTAATTGCCTTTTGCTTTGTTTCGAAGCCAAGCTTTCATACCATCGAAAGTAAAGTAAAAATCCACAGGTTCACTAAGATCGTCTTGCTCGCCTCTTTGCTTCTGTTATCTTTCAAATTATTTGATACCTTTCAATTTTTCTGAGATTCAGTGCACATAATATTTATTATTCAATCATTATTTTATTTGAAATTATCGGTCGATCGTTTGATATAATGTTACCAAAATGTTCAGTGGGAAACTAATTTATCGTCAGGAACCAATAGAGTGGCAGTTGCAAAACCATTCAAACAATCTGAACTTATCTTGACTATATCTTGAATCCTGAGGTTATGTTAACTCTAGATGGGCATTCAAATTATAAAGATGGTTCAGAATAGAATTTGCAATCCACAAAAAGATATGTGTGTAAGCAATTGTTTATTGTAGATTTCTACTTTATTTATCTTCATTGTAGATAGGGACATCCAAATAAAGGGCATGGGTAGTGGGATTTGCAATCCACATGAGTATGGTGCATGAGCAAGTCCATTATCCATTAGAGCAACCAAATAAGAAGTACAGATTACGAAATCTGCAATGATAATGCTCCATATTCGTTGAATGTCCAAAATCTGCAATCCACATTTTAAAAAATACCAATTCAAGAAAATGAGAGTAAGCGTTACATTAAACGATCATTATGCAACTGTCATTGAGTAGCATAGATGAACAAAATAATGATGTTTGTATACGTGGGGCATGCTATCGTGTTTGTTGCACTAAATAACGATTCGTGTGTGGACCAATATAGATTAACCATATATACATATATATAGAGCTTCGTATCGACGTGATTTACTAGTTCTGAGAGTTAACCGATATAGATAAAGAACGACGTTATATTTGTATGTACGGATCTTTCTACCTTGCTCTTTTATTGATTCTCATTGTTTAACCAATGAAAGTGAGCGATAAAGCAATATTGGTCTGAGCATATCTTTGTATTTCTGTGCTTTATGCTCTCATGTTCAAATCTGTTTATAACTTTACTGCGCATATTTTTTTCCCCTTGTCTGTAGTATAGCTGTGATTTTAAGATTACTGTACAAGATTATATTCGTAGAGAGAAATGATACAAGATTTTACTTCAAGAAACAAATATGGAACTTTTGAGATTCGAATTGAAGAGCTAGGACTGAAGTCTACAGTCTACTGCCTTGATCAAATCTAAAATAAATATAAAGTCTAGAGTCCACTACTGGGATCAAATCTAAAATAAATATAAAGTCTACAGTTTACTGCCTCGATCAAATCTAAAATAAATATAAATCAGATGAGGATCAAGTTAAGTTTTGTTTTTTTGTTTGTTTTTTTTTTTCATTTCAAAAAAAAATATTATCTTTCATTTAAAAAAAAGGGTGATTACAACAATTTGTTTCAGATATACATCCTTCACAGAAAAACCTTGTCAATTGATTGATATTTTACATTAATAAAAACTTAGTGCAAAATCATACTAATCTATTATATCCCTATTATCCTCTATAATTCTACTTTATAAATTTATTAGCAAACTTCTATCTCTGATGTGACTTTTCCCCCTTACAACATCAAAATAGTACCTTCATTTATTTTACATTAATAAAAACTTAGTGCAAAATCATACTAATCTATTATATCCCTATTATCCTCTATAATTCTACTTTATAAATTTATTAGCAAACTTCTATCTCTGATGTGACTTTTCCCCCTTACAACATCAAAATAGTACCTTCATTTATTAATGCCGGCCGCTAGAAAGAATGAAAGTAAATCAAACGTGGAATGACCTTTTTTGATAACATATCTGCAACCCCCATTCTGCTCCCGGTACACATGCCTATATGTAATCTGTCAAGGTTTTGTTAGAAAACTTTATAGGGGCAAAGGAGAGGAGTTTCACTCATTGGGACAAGCAAATCTTCAGTTGCCGCAAGCAAATTGCAAATGTAAATACATTCATTGGGACAAGCAAATCTTCAGTTGCCGCAAGCAAATCGAAAATGTAAATACATTCACATGATAAATTGGAGGTTGAGGCTCCAAGTAAAAACACAAAAATCTTATTTTACGTGGGTTTTGGACTATCTGTTTCTAAAACTTGTTTTCACACACCCGCCACAATTGCTCCATGATTTTCTCTTCACTACCTCACAGACTTTCACCCTCTCTCTCAACCTTGCAAATTGACTTTTACATTCATATTTATCCAAACATAAATTTTTTACATTAATATTGCTCCATGATTTTCTCTTCACACCCCACCACAAATTGCTCCATGATTTTCTCTTCACTACCTCACATACTTTCACCCCTCTCTCTCAACTTTGCAATTGACTTTTACATTCATATTTATCCAAACATACATTTTTTACATTAATATTGCTCCATGATTTTCTCTTTACTACCTCAGACTTTCAGCCCCTCTCTCTCAACCTTGTAATTGACTTTCACATTCATATTTATCCAAACATACATTTTTTACATCAATACATGACAGAGAAAATCATTAAGACACAAGATGAGCGAATGTTCATATCTATGTTGTTGAATACATATTTCACTCGGCGAGTAAATATTTGACATGATTAACTAACAACCCTACACTAAATTCACATTCATTCTCAAATGCTTGATGTGTGTTGCAGAATGGTCTGATGTGTTGCGGAATGGAGAACTACCCCTGGTCAGATCTTCTGTCTTTCAGCCTGCAAACAGAGCCTGTAAACAGATTCCGCAACATGCAAAATTCATCTAACAAGTATGGCTACTGTAAGTGTGTTGGGATTAATTTTCCAACAAGTTCTGCTCCAGATTCTATATAAGCCTCATTCATGTAGAAAGATTGATTAAATTGAATTGACTGAATCCTTGTAACCATCCAATGACACTTTTTGAGTCCCGGAATATCTTTATGGACTCAATACCCAACCATTTTGCACAGAGTAGTGTCCCCCACAATGCTATGATTATGATTTAAACTGTATGTACCACTTCCTTTTTCTCACCAAAAGTGATAAAACTTACCAGGTTCCATTACAATATATGTCCCACATCCACATTTTTTTTTGTTTATAAGCAGGCCTCATCAAAAAAACTCAGTGCATTTCACTCCAAATATCAATATAGTTGAAATTACCTCTGTAAACTTTTTTAATACTTCGTCCAATTTCCCCGTACTATGCAACAGTCTTAATAATAATTGTCCTAATATCTGATAAAAAAAAACGTTATATATGCAACTCCAGCAACCGAACAACTTGGTGTTTGACGAGATGACTCGTGAAAAAGAACCCGATTCTTAATAATATTTGTCCCGATATATGGTAAAAGACGTTATATACGCAAGTCCGGCAACTTAACAACTTGGTGTTTGACGAAAGGAGTCGTGGAAAAGAATCCTCAAACCCATCTCAAGGTGCGACAGTGTTCGACGGCCTCTCAGCCTCGGGCCCAGGCCGTTGCTCGCCGCTCCATGGCTCATTTCAGGGAGCCTATTCCAGTAAAAGTTCATGGCTCATTTCATGGAGGCTATTCTTGAAGAAGTTCATGACTCATTTCACGGAGGCTAATCAAGAAAACGTGCATAGAACTATATCAGAGGTTCGTTACAGTCACATAGATTCATTCCAAATCATCAAAATTTGATGGGTGTCATAACTAAGGTTAATCCCTTTTCTCAGGAATTTTAAGCGATAACATGCAATTCAAGGTCAAACAAAAATTCCCGCAAATTTTGTTAATTCTTTGTTTTAAGATTAATGTACAAGCATGCAAATTTTGCTACTTATTTGTTTTATGATCAATGTACAGACATGCTAGTTTCTATATTGAACTACATACCAAATCACAATTTGGAATACATATCCACGTGAAGCCTGTATAAATATTTGGAAAGTCTATTCTTGTTTTTTCTCCTTTTCCAAGTAATTCATCAAATTTATTTTCATATAAATTAAAAATATATGTTAATATAGATTTTAATTTATATAAATTAAAAATTAATTTGGAATTTTAAATATTATTATATTTTTTAACATAATTCTATTTTTATATTTTTTTAACATAATTCTAAGAGATTAATTTTTCATATTAAACTATAAAACACCTCTTATATAATAAATATCAAATATAATTTATATTAATATAAATTTTCAATAATAAACTAATTAAATTACAATTTACAATGGATTATTATAATAATGTTTTCAATAATAAAGATATTAAATTACAATCGATTATTATAATAACGATGACAAAAAATAATTAATTTTTATTGAAAAATTAAGTAAATAAAATTCTTCATTCAAATCATATTTCAATCTTGTTACAATATTCTTTAGATTTATTTTAATTTCATCATTGTTTTAATCTCAAGTTAAGTTATACGTGGGGAATTCCATACCACTTCACAGCCTACCGCGCCATCATAATTCCTGCAACAATTCGACAACATACTCACAATCTCCTGTTGGCTAAAAATGCAATTCCATGGACATCCAATGTTACATAGAAAGAAAACAACTTATATCTAAAACACACTTATATTAAAAACAGCGTCAACTCCTCACGTTTTGACGTCGACTTCATTTTTTTCCCAATACAACAATAAGTATCACATCACAAATGATACTCATCTTTATTTATTTCACCACCAACCTAAATACATATGTAAATTTAATTTCAACACATTTGCAGTACTATCAATTCAGTTGCCTGCACACCCGAGCGTTTTTCCAAATTCTTCCTGCCCTGCAGAAATACCCTTTCTCAGGAGCACAGTGTTTATCCTCTCTGCACTTGCACATCTTATCTAATGCGCACCCATCTCTCAACTGCTCCACTCCCTGCCCTCCAATCCCGAACAGCCCATCTGTCCACTCATTAGAAAACACTCCTTCCGGATCATATCTATTCTTTACTTGCAAAAACTTCTCCAAATTCACTGCCAGCTTGGCTAACCCTCCGAACAAGTAACCGCCATTCTTACCCCAGTGCAGGCTCCCGCCATGCTTCTCGATCACCATCTGCTCAATCTCTTCGTACACATCTTCGTTCCATTTGGGCGTCTTGGCTTCTCTCGGACGATAATATATCAATCCCAGTATCACCGAATCCTCTGCTGGTCCCAAATATGCATCAGATTTTTTAATAGACCGAAAAATCACATTGATTTCACACATGCTTTGAGGATTTAGATCTCTGAGCTTCTTTATATCGATAATTGTTTCTGGGAGGCGTGAAATGGGCACTCTCAGTTCCACGTCGAAAAAGAAGGCAATCGGAACCCGGCGGTCCCACGAACAAACGGTCTGATTTTTATCTAAAATCTTGTTGGGAGTGCAACCACTCTGATTGTGGTTGTTGTAGGTGCCCTGGCATCCTCCGGAAGACTGCATGCGATGATTGAATCCGATGACTGGGTACCCTGTGAAGCCTTTAATTTCGTCGTTCCAAAACCCGCTGCCGTTAAACGTCAGTTGCTTAATTTCTTCTCCCATGGAAGAGCACAATCGGGCAGAATCTTCTGTAGATTGGATTAGGCCATCTGCGAGTATGCAATTCTTAGCAGAATCTTCTGTAGATTAGATTAGGCCATCTGCGAGTATGCAATTCTTATAGTTAGAAAACTAATATAAATTAAATGTCAATATCACATTACCCAATATAACATGGTGATATAACATATAATTTAATTAATTAAAATGAGATAAATTAATTAAAAGCAAATTAATAATTATGGATAACTAAATTAAAATTATAAAAATCTATTAATTTTTTTCCCTAATAACAATGGTTGTTGATTAGTAATAACTAAATTAAAATCTTAAAAAACCTATAATAAAATAAAATAAACATGTGTCTGTACAAACTTACTCTTAAACAAACTCATAATATGAAATAAACATGTTTATCCGCATCATTATTCTTAAATAAACACGTGAGAGGTAAATTAGTTAATTAATTATTCTTAAACAAACTCAACCAGATGTAGAATTAGTTAATTTCAAAGATTCTCCAACTAACTTGGATGGAAAGAATTTAAGATCGAGATCGCTTTCAAGAAAATTAAATAAAACTATAAAACAAACAAGTGGGAAATCTGTAAATACTTACTTAGATGATCAGAATATTCCAGGCTGGCTACTGTTGAAAGTATAATTTCAACTGTGCGACAGCTGAAGCATGCGGCAGCCTAAGGACAATAATCCGGGCGTATCGGCAAAGTCGAAATGAAATGGCCGATATCGCATATCGGCAAGTCGGCATATCGGCAAAATGAAGTGAGGGCATTATAAAGGAGCCTTTGTGTTTTGCGATAAGCGAACATCGATATCGCATCGGCAAAGTCAAAGTGAAGGAGTTATGAGGAAGCTCTTGTGTTTGCGATGAGCGATCGCCGATATCGCATCGGCACATCGCTATCGGCAAATATTAGATGTGCCGATGCGATATATTAGATGTGCCGATGCGATATCGGCAATGTCATAGAGTTGAAGTCTTTGACATGAGTAAAGTTGCGATGCGATGGAGTGGACCCGATGGCTTCCCAAAACCAAATCGCATAATGTTTGAAATTCACCCGACGGCAAATATTAAATGTTGCGTGGAGTAAATCTAAGTTTTGATTGACCATACGTCTTGATGAAATGTCATAGTGGTAGGTAGAATATTAAAGTTTTACATAGAGTTGGTAAGTTTTTTTTATGAGAAGGTATGGGCGAATGTACTTATTACATAAATTCTGTATGGGATAGGTGATGTAATTTATTACTGTGTTGACTTGTGTTTTCTATGTATGGCACACGGGAGGTTTCAGTGTGAGTTTACAGTAGAGTAAAATTAGAGTGGTGAAGTGAAAACCATGTGTTGTATTTCATACACAGCAGTGTGAAAAATGTGAAGAACCAGAGGGTGAATGCACAGCAGTGCACAAATGTATTTGGTAATGTTTTGTAAGGAACTGTAAAACAGAGGAATAGCAAAAACCATGTGTGGTTTTGCATAAAGGAAATGGTGGAGCGTGAAATTTTGTAAGCCTGTGTGAATTTTGTTTTACAACAGTAAGCTCATGTAAACGTTTGTTACAGCAGTAAGTTATTTTTCACAGCAGTGAATATGAAAACAATTTTACAGTGGTAAATCCCTCTCAGTAAAAGAGGATGTATCAGTTTTGTTTTAATGAATAGAAATCTTTTATGGTGGTGAAATACTCTAGTTCTCTGAGTGAATTTTTTTTTAAGTCTTCTGTGTGCACAAAAGATCCTGGAGCAAAAGAAACAGAGCATTGCCTCTGTGTGTTTGAATATTTGGTTTTTGGTATTTTCCCCTTTTTAAAGAAAAATACCCAACAGCTACGCTAGATGGAAAATGCCCAAGTGCAATGTTAAGGCCGTCACCGGGAACTTCAACAGAAACTCGATCGAATGGTCTAAACAGCGCCTGTTGATGAGAGGGAAACCAGTATAAATCTGCGAAATCATGAGCCCTCAGGAAATGGGCCGCTTCGTTTTGAAGCTCCTTATCATCGCTTACATTCGGCCTACTTAAAGAACGCTTGAACATGGGTTGCAGAGCGAAGGTGACTTGCGAGATTACTCCCAGCGTTCCCAGAGATAATCTCGCAGCGTTGAGCTCATCTTCATCTGTTTCGGTACTCAAGCTCACGACTTTGCTGTACCCCTCTGATGGAGATGCAGGCACCACCAATCTCATACCCACCACATATTCATAAACACCGCTCCCTCTGCCCACCAGACCGCTGCCGTGGGCTCCCGTAGAAACAACGCCCGCCGCAGAGACTCCGTTCCAGTAAATCATGGCGGGAAGAGCCAGGCCTTCCTTCGCTGCTTCCTCCATAACGTCTCTCATCATGGCGCCGCCTTGGACTGTAATGGTCATGGCACCCTTGTTCACCCCAATGACGGATGCATAGTTTTCGGTTGAGATAATCAATCCATGGTCTCCAACACACACTAGCTTTGAGAGGCTATGAGCCAGAGTGCTTACCACTTTGATCTTCTGCTTCTTTTTCACAGCCCGGGCAACAGCATGCGGAATCTCGGCTTCTGTTTTGGGTGAGACAGCCTCTGCAGCTCTGCAAATGCTGCGATCCTCCCAAATGCCTTGATAATTAAAGATCTGGCAACCTCCTCCATTGCTTTTGCATTCGACTGAGGGAGGAGGCGGGCACAACGACTGGAGGCATGATGGAAAAGCAAGGAGAAATAGAAGTAGGGCAAGTAATTTGTGGCCCATCGCTACACGGATTATTGGATTCATCTTCTTCTTCTCGTAGTTGTGTTGAATATGATGGTGAGTGCGAGTTTATATACAAAGCGCTGCCACAATGAAGACCAGGTTGCCGTGGCGAGATGCAGAGGATCAGATTGCTACATCCCAGAATTTTAATATATAAATTCCACGTGAAATAGAGATGCAGAGGATCAATAATATAAAATAATATAAATTGGGAAGGTGGGTGTGAAAGATTTAGTTATTATACTTATGTAAGTTTTGTTAAATATAATAAAGATAATAAATTGAGAAGGTGGGTGTGAAAGATTTAGTTATTATACTTATGTAAGTTTTGTTAAATATGATAAAGATAATAAATTGAGAAAGTGGGTGTGAAAGATTTAGTTATTATACTTATATAAATTTTGTTAAATATGATAAAGATAATAAACTAGGAAGGTGGGTGTAAAAGATTTAGTTATTATACTTACATAAGTTTTGTTAAATATGATAAAGATAATAAATTGGGAAGGTGGGTGTGAAAGATTTAGCTATTATACTTATATAAGTTTTGTTAAATATGATAAAGATAATAAATTGGGAATGTCGGTGTGAAAGATTTAGCTATTATACTTATATAAGTTTTGTTAAATATGATAAAGATAATAAATTGGGAAAGTGGGTGTGAAAGATTTAGTTATTATGCTTATATAAGTTTTGTTAAATATGATAAAGATAATAAATTGGGAAGGTGGGTGTGAAAGATTTAGTTATTATGCTTATATAAGTTTTGTTAAATATGATAAAGATAATAAATTCGGAAGGTGGGTGTGAAATATTTAGTTATTATACTTATATAAGTTTTGTTAAATATGATAAAGATAATAAAAAGGTGGGTGTGAAATATTTAGTTATTATACTTATATAAGTTTTGTTAAATATGATAAAGATAATAAATTGGGAAGGTGGTGTGAAAGATTTAGTTATTATACTTATATAGTTTTGTTAAATATGATAAAGATAATAAATTAGGTGCCAAAGATTTCATAGGATATTTTAATATAGTGATTTTTTTAAATATTTTTATTTTTATAAAGGTAATGGTTTTGGAAAGTGATAAAGTATTATGTGAATATGAAATGGTTATAAATGAATGAGTTACTTAACTTAGTTGAATTTCAAAAAATATATCTAATATGAAATAACTTTTTAATTATATTTTTAAATCATCACTTTTTAATTATATTTTTAAAGACGATTTAAAATAATTATATTTTTTAAATATTTAATAATTAATTAATAATTATTTATTTTTATGTAATATTTTTAAATTATATATAATTTATAGTTTGTTAAGTAATTTAATTGACAATAATTGTATTATGAAGTATTATGTAAATCATAAGATTCAAAGTTCAAATCCCTAAAATTAAATTAACATAAAATATATATAAATGATTTTTATTTAAATTTGAAATAATTAAAAAAATATTATTTATATTATTTTTCTTTTTTAATATATTAAATATCTAATCATAATTATAATACTATTTTTTTTTGAAAAATCTCATTTTCTCCTATAAAACTAAAATGATATAATATTTTGAATTTTAAAATTGTAAATTATAAAATGATTAATTCATAAATGGGGTAGTCTAACTTATATATAAAAAAATAAATTCACTAGAATTCATCAAAATACAGCAATACAATTTCAAGATTTTTTGCTATTTAAAATATATTTTTGAATACATAAATGGATTCAACACCCTTTAAAAAAAATTGTCATTTAAAATATATTTTTGAATGAGCAAATAGATTTAGCACCCTTGAAAACCATTGGGGCACTAAAATTATACAGATTAAATAATTCAAACTCAAATTTTTAAAAATCTTTATTAGATTTTGATTAAAATTAATCAGAAAAAAAAT
Organism: Pinus tabuliformis; assembly: GCA_031772625.1. Classification (NCBI taxonomy): domain Eukaryota; kingdom Viridiplantae; phylum Streptophyta; class Pinopsida; order Pinales; family Pinaceae; genus Pinus; species Pinus tabuliformis. The sequence goes on along the minus strand of CM062809.1, from coordinate 1,212,411,888 downwards.
TGTTATGAAAAATGTCATTTTGTCTATAAATTAGACTAGTTCTTTATAAAATATTCATCTATTGTTATATTTTAGAAATGTAATTACCTTATATTTCATTTCCTTAATCTAGTTCCATATTAAAAATAAGTTTAATGAGTTACTTCAATTGGAAGTTGTTAGTAATAGTAAATATTATATTTCATTTTCTTAATCTAATTCTATATTAAAAATAAGTTTAATGAGTTACTATCAATTGGAAATTGTTAGTAATAGTAAATATTTGACTAGATTAATATTAACATGATTAAATATATAGTTTAAAACTTCAAACGAATTAATTTATCAAAATGATAATTTACAATTTAATAAAAATCAAACTATAGAGTTCAGGTTTTTGTGATCCATATCAAGTTTATGAGAGATTTTTTGGCAAAAATCACATGAAATACCATTTGTCTACGCGAACCAACTTGTAAGGCCCTCGCGACTCGGGCAGGCACGCGACGGGCGGGCGCCCCTTCACACGACGGGCGGACGGTGAACGCGACGGGTGGACACCCCTTTGCACGACAGACGGGCGGTGAACGTGACCCGGGTAGGCGCACATGACGAGTGGGCGCGGTCACCTGGCGAGCGGGCAGTGCGACGAGCGGGTGCTATCACCCAGCGAACGGGCGGTGCGACGAGCGGGTGCGGTCACCCGGCGAGCAGGCGCGGTTGCACGATGGGCGGGCGCCCCGGCGGGCGCGGTTCGACGACGAGCGGGCGCGGTTCTGCGGTGAGCGGGCGCGGTGCGACAAACAGCCGAGCCGCTTGCGACGAAAGAATGACACAATGCGACATAAGCGAACAACACTTAAAATAAAACTAAGTGTTGGCTCACGATTTATATGCGGTGCTTAAGGGAGTTGGGCCGACTTGTATTAAGGCATATTTGGGGCGTTGAGCAAAGGTTATGGGGGTCGGCCTTAAGGCTGGACACCCCTCCTAAACCTCACGCAGAATGTGTATAAATACAGTGAGACTTGGGCTCATTTGCACCAACGAAGATCAACAACTTCGCTATCTCTTCTACGATTGGAGCAGGGGTAAAAAGGGCGCAGTTGAAGTGCGCATATCTCATGCGCTGAGATAGAAGTGCGCAGATTTTACCGGAGCTTGACGTGGGTTGACAGTGGACGGTTTTAAGGCAGTTTTGTGCAGAACTGAAAGGAGGAGTTCTTGGTGTCTCGGGTGAGCACCCTCCTACCGTAAGAGGTTGGCACATGGTTGTAAAAGGCTGTCTTTGCCTTGATTGTAAATATTTCTAAGTGTTGGCTTGGATTTTGCCAAGTACACTTGTATGATGTATTATTGAAGATTATCATAATATATTATTATCAGGCAGACTTGTTCGGGAGTTGCCCCTCCCTTTATACTTGTGTGCAATTGTTATTGTCTTGGTTAATTGCATATTGGATAATGAATGTGTATGGGCTTCATTAAGTATAAAGGCTAATGCATTTTACTTGGTTGCGAAACACAAACTAAGTATGTTAATGTGAAAAGGCGTAGTCCATGTGCACAAGTATTGTTAAAAAGAAAGTGCACGGTGGTGCCGCACCTCGCCGGACACGGTTGGAAGACTACTGTAGACTTGGGGGCGTGACAGTTGGTATCAGAGCAGGTTCACAGGGTGTTGAAGCTGCTACACACCTTTACCGAAGTAAAGGTGGTATCAGAGCTCGGTTTAGAGTTGGTGAGCAAGGTTGCTCGTGACAGGTTCTTGCAAGTGAAGGAAACCGTTTCACACGAAGTGAAACAAGGGTTGGTTCTATTGTAGGTGACTTGTTGAAGATGTCTATCTTGGAGAAATTGGGTTATGCTACCATTGAAGAATTTGAAGAAGATCTACTTGAAGAGTCAAGGAAATTAAAACAAGGATTTGCAGATTGTGGCAAAAGGTTGTCTGAAACAAGAAGTGCTCTTCGTGCCTTGATAGAAAGAGGGGCCTCGGACCTGAATGAGGAAGAAGCCTTTCAACTTGCAAAGGAGGGGATCTTACTTGAAGCAGAACTCAAGGGACTAGAGATAAGACATGCATTGAATCAGAAGAAGTGGGATTTCTTAGCCCTTGAGGTGAGGTATCTCAAGGCCATGAAAGAAAAAGTTGAATCTAATGAAAAACAAAAAGAAGGAAGTGGGGAAGGGACCTCACGAACACAGGAACACTTAGTAGTAGAAGTCTCTTCTACTGATGATCTTCACGATGAAGCTGCAAGTGAAGGGAGCCCGAGTGCTACTTCAAGGACAGTGATTGATGAAGATTGTGAAAGAAGAGATCCGGAAAGAAACAGGTTGGAGTATGTTCAGATGAAGGTTGGAGGTGCTGATGTACTCACTATGGTGGATAGTGGGGCTTCACACAACTTCATGAGTGAAGATACTGCGAGAAGGATTGGGCTGAAATTTGTACCGGTGAAGGCACAAATGAAGACAGTGAATTCTCCTCCTATGGGAATTCTTGGTATAGCTGAAAAGGTGGACACTACACTTGGCGAATGGACCGGGAAGGTGGACTTCACTATAGTACAGATTGATGACTATGAAGTTGTATTGGGGATGGAATTCATGAAACAATTTGAGGCTATGGTTGTACCACATTTGAGGAAACTCTTCATTTATGATGGAAAGGAATATGTACCCATTGGTGTTCCAACCATTGGTGTGACAAAACCTGATCATAAATTAGGAGGAATGCAGATGGAGGATAAGGAGAAGGTGAACAAGCGATTGTCCACTGTTGAGGCAAAGCTTGTGGAGCAATCATTGGTCATTAGATCACTTTCAGATAACATCTTGGACTTGTCAAGAAGGCTAGAGCAAGTGGAGGACGATGATGATGATGATGATGAGGTATATGTGAGGCCGAATATCCAGAAGGAAGATCAGGAGGCATATCTACAAAGGATGGAGATTGAGGATCCTGATAGATGGATGGAGTTGATTAGTGAGGGAGAGCCTTCAGGCTCTTCTCCCTCTACATCTTCTTAGATGACATAGAAGATGGGGCTCATTGTTAGCTGCTCATGGCAGTGAGCCCTTAAACATGTTGAGCAGGTATGATTGATGGTGCAAGGATGGCTTGGCATCAAGCATCATGACATGTTGCAGATGGATGGAGTTTCCATGGACCTGAGCATGGATTGTGGATTCTTGATGAGTCGAGGATGTGGCTGATGTTTGAGGAACAGTTGATGGAGACATGAGAATGTTCACTCTCATGGATTGGGCGTGATGGTTGGATTAGCTACCCAACTAGTTCAGACATGGGGTCGCGAAGTGTACAGAGATGTGTTGACATTATGTTGGAGTATCATGACATGAGTTCACATGATGATCATTGAGATGACTATTGATATAGTGTGGAGATGAGTTGTTGACACATGGTTGAGATGTGTTAGCACTTGTTGACATATCATGGGCAGTTTTGCACATGGAGATGATGACATGATGGAGATGGAGCTTTATATATGTTGCAGTGATGTTTGCCTTATATGGAGAAGTCCACATCATGGTTAATGATGATCTTGGTGGAGAGCTACCGGGATGGTATGTTGTCGAGGACGACAACGATTTCAGGTGGAGGAGGATGTAAGGCCCTCGCGACTCGGGCAGGCACGTGACGGGCGGGCGCCCCTTCACACGACGGGCAGACGGTGAACACGACGGGCGGACACCCCTTTGCACGACAGACGGGCGGTGAACGTGACCCGGGTAGGCGCACACGACGAGCGGGCGCGGTTCGATGACGAGCGGGCGCGGTTCGACGACGAGCGGGCGCGGTCACCCGGCGAGCCGGCGCGGTCACCCAGCGAACGGGCAGTGCGACGAGTAGGTGCTGTCACCTAGCGAACGGGCGATGCGACGAGCGGGTGCGGTCACCTTGCGAGCAGGCGCGGTTGCACGATGGGCGGGCGCCCCGACGGGCGCGGTTCGACGACGAGCGGGTGCGGTTCTGCGGTGAGCGGGCGCGGTTCTGCGGTGAGCAGGCGCGGTGCGACGAACAGCCGAGCCGCTTGCGACGAAAGAATGACACAATGCGACATAAGCGAACAACACTTAAAATAAAACTAAGCGTTGGCTCATGATTTATATGTGGTGCTTAAGGGAGTTGGGCCGACTTGTATTAAGGCATATTTGGGGCGTTGAGCGAAGGTTATGGGGTTTGGCCTTAAGGTTGGACACCCCTCCTAAACCTCACGCAGAATGTGTATAAATACAGTGAGACTTGGGCTCATTTGCACCAACGAAGATCAACAACTTCGCTATCTCTTCTACGATTGGAGCAGGGGTAAAAAGGGCGCAGTTGAAGTGCGCATATCTCATGCGCTGAGATAGAAGTGCGCAGATTTTACCGGAGCTTGACGTGGGTTCACAGTGGACAGTTTTAAGGCAGTTTTGTGCAGAACTGAAAGGAGGAGTTCTTGGTGTCTCGGGTGAGCACCCTCCTACCGTAAGAGGTTGGCACATGGTTGTAAAAGGTTGTCTTTGCCTTGATTGTAAATATTTCTAAGTGTTGGCTTGGATTTTGCCAAGTACATTTGTATGATGTATTATTGAAGATTATCATAATATATTATTATCAGGCAGACTTGTTCGGGAGTTGCCCCTCCCTTTATACTTGTGTGCAATTGTTATTGTCTTGGTTAATTGCATATTGGATAATGAATGTGTATGGGCTTCATTAAGTATAAAGGCTAATGCATTTTACTTGGTTGCGAAACACAAACTAAGTATGTTAATGTGAAAAGGTGTAGTCCATGTGCACAAGTATTATTAAAAAGAAAGTGCACGGTGGTGCCGTACCTCGCCGGACACGGTTGGAAGACTACCGTAGACTTGGGGGCGTGACACAACTAGTGTGGTTCATCGTCAGGACCATTGGAGGCTCTGCTCAGACTATTTAACATGCTAAGCTAGATCTGTTTCTTCAACTTGTCCTGACGATGAATCACACTAGTTTGTTCGAAACACCTCGACAAATGGTATTCCATGTGATTTTCGCCGAAAACTCTCTCACAAATCCTCAAACTAATTATTGGTGAAAAATTACAGCCTTCATAATTAGAAAATAGAATAGGTTTAAATGGTACAAACAATAAATATTTGGATTGCTACCAGCATGTTTAAGGGGAGAGACAATTACATGAATCACAATATATTTTTTATAAAATGTATTTTGATTTGACTAGAGTAATGATTGATAAATAATTATATAAATCAATTTTAAATTTATTTATATAAAAGTTAATATTATTTTTTTTTTTAAATTTACAATTTTTAAAGTTATAATATTATATTTAAAAAGAAAAAATAAAGTTAAAAATAGGTTGAATAATTAGAATTAAATAATCTATAAAATTTTGGATCAATGGTGAAGGGGTTATTGCTTTAGAAAACACGAAGTGTGAAAAAATTGTGAGTGTATTTAAAAACATTAAACAAAAGTTATATTTTCAAAACAATTGTTGGTGAAGGGGTTATTGCTTTAGAAAACACGAAGTGTGAAAAAATTGTGAGTGTATTTAAAAACATTAAACAAAAGTTGTATTTTCAAAACAATTGTAGTAAAATAATGAGTTTTTGAAATCAATTTACATAAAATTTTAATAAAAAAATATTAACTTAAAGGATAATAATTAATGTTGTATGGTAGTCAACAATATATATGTAATTATTAGGTCATTAATGAATAGGGTTATATATGCCATTTATTTTTTAGTTTTTTAAGTGTTTTTGACGAAAATTTTGAAGTGAAATCTTGATTTATCTTATTTAAACTAGTTTTTTTTATTATATATAATTTTTTTATTATATATAAACACCCTGAAAAAACCCTAAACCACTTTAATAAAACAAAAATTACCTATTAAAATTATAAAATCAAACCACTAATATATACTGTCCGGCCCACTAATAACCCAATAACTACATATATTGTTACCCACATAGCCATCAGAAAATTGGCAGCCAAATATACTCATTCTAACGGTATTGGAGAAACAAAATGCCTCGTGAGTCATGACTCATGACCGACGTTTTGCAAATGTACATTTTGGGTGTGTGTACTTGCATATTTGACGTCTGACTATCGGATTTCAGGGCGACTCGATGACTTATTATAGTGGGTCTGACTCAACGATAAAATCTTTTTTATCTTCATCACATTCATTTTAATTAAAATAAATAAATTATTTTAAATGATTTTACTCATCAATCCATTATCTAATTTATTTTCAAAGTCTCTGCACGTGACTTAATTGCCTTTTGCTTTGCTTTCCAACCAAGCTTTACTACCCTCCAAATGCAAAATCTACAGTTTATGTGTAGTTTACTATAAGTTTATTTGGACGAAGTTTGGAAGACCGTAGTTCAAATCTCATTGAGTACTCTGACCTGCTGTAGTGGATGCTCGAGAAACAAATTCCCCATCCCACAGTGTTATAATAGCAGCTACGAAAAAAAATCGTACACAACTTATGTAATCACGAACCAATGGAGTGGCAGCTGCAAAACCATTCAAAGAGTGTGAACTTATGTGGACTATATCTTGAATTCCAAGTAATTTCTAAGCTTTAATCAATATTATGTAGGACTAAATTAATGGTAATTGAATAAAACTTTCAATTGATTTATAAGGATTTTATGAGAAAGTTAGGATTTTATGAGAAATTTATATTGCATTAAGTTGATTATTTATTTTTATTTTGTGTGTTATAGTAGTAAGTGAAGGTATGTTAGTTATTATTATAATAATTTAATAAAATTAAGGTAACTAAATTTACTTTAATTGAGAAGAATAAATTAAGGTCTCCATCCGCATGATTGGTGCAAACGTCTCCGCGTAATCTCTTCCATGTTGCTTCTTGTATCCTTTGACAACTAGCCTTGGTTTGTGCTGTGCGAAACTATCCTATTATTTGTTGATGGTGTTGCTTGTTGCCTGCTTTGTTGCGCTTTAATAGGTGTAGAGGGAGTCACTGTTGAGGAATTACTTGTTTTTGTTAATTCGTCTTTTTCCTCATGTGGCGTACATGCTTTGACATTGACTGTATTCTCTAAACTTCCATCCCATGCTTCCTCTTCTATGAACTGCACATCTCTGTTGTTTATGACCTTCTTGGTTGATGGATTGTAGAGCTTGTATGCCTTGGATTCATCATTGTATCCAACAAATATACATTTCTTCCCCTTGGTGTCCAACTTCTTCCTTAACTCATCCAGGACATGTGCATATGCCACACATCCAAAAGCTCTCATGTGAGTGACATTTTGTTTTCTTCCACTCCATGTCTCTTCAGGAACAATGTTCTCGATGCTTTTGGTTGGACATCTATTCAAGATATATGATGCACAAGCGACATCTTCAACCCAATAGTCATTTGGCAAATGCTTTGCCTTCAACATACTCCTTGCCATGTCCATAATGGTCCTATTCTTCCTTTCCACCACACCATTTTGCTGCGGTGTATATCTTTTTGTAAATTGCTTGTGAATTCTATGCTCCCTGCAAAATCGAAGGAAGTCATTTGAGATGTATTCTCCACCTCTGTCAGTCCTAAGAACTTTGATATAGTGTCCACTTTGCTTTTCAACAAGAGCCTTGTATTGGCGAAAGCGCTCAAACACTTCACTTTTCTGTTTTAGGAGAAAGACCTATGTCTTCCTTGTGTAGTCATCTATGATGGTCAATACATAGTGACTGCACCCAATTGATGGTGTCTGCATTGGTCCACATAAATCTAAGTGGACAATCTCCAAAGGTGCCTTTGCCCTCACTAACTTTCCTGCTAGAAATGTCTCTCTATGTTGCTTTCCCAAGAGACATCCTTCACATATGCTGTCTGGTTTTTCTATGAGTGGTAAAACCTTCACCATGTCTTTCATATGTAGCAAATTCAAACCTCCAAAGTTGAGATGTCCAAATCTCAAGTGCCATAACCAATTTTCATCTTTTACCTCTGCTTGAAAGTTTACTTGTGTGACAGTTGCCTCTTTTCTTCCATCTTCTTGTGAGTTCATAGATAGTTGTGCTTGTGCACCTTCTTTCTGCAAATCTGATATTATTTTTAGGGGAAACATTCTATTGTTTGTCATCTGAACCTTTGCAATCAGCTGTCTGCTTGGAGGCCTATCCAAAATTATGCACACATCATTTTTGAAGAAGACATTGTAGCCTTTCTGCATGAGCTGTCCAATGCTCATGAGATTATGTTTCAAACCGGGGACAAAGTAAACATCTGAGATGTATTTCTTCTCCCCCTTCTTTGTTAGGATATTAACTCTTCCTTTTCCCATGACAGAGACTTTGCTATCAGTCCCTAATGTCACTTTAGATTTCACACTTTCATCTAGATCAGAAAACATTTCTATGTTTCCTGACATGTGGTTGCTACACCCTGAATCTAGATACCATATATCACTCTGTTTTTCTTGTGCTACATTACAAGCTAAAAACATGCTATCATGGTTCTGATTTTCTCTTGTGAAATTTACACTTGGTTTGTTACTAATGTCATATTGCTTCTTTCTACATTCATTTGCATAATGACCATACTTCTTACAATAATGACATTGAACTTGAGATTTATTGTACCTTTGACCTTGTGCTTGATTTTGGCTTGGGCCTTGACTTGGATTTTGATTGCTGCCTCTTCCATTTGAGATTGAAGGGTTACTTCTTCCAGCTTTGTGTGGGCTTCTTCTTCTTCCTCTAGCATTTGATCTTCCTCTACCTCGACCTTGACCAAAAGATACTTATGTCTTGAAGGCATGCTCCAATGAGGAGCTTGTTGCTCTATTCAGTCTATGTTCATGAGAAATGAGTGATGCATTAAGCTCGTCCACTGAGAACTGTGAGAGATCCTTTGTCTCTTCTATGGCCACAATAATGGCCTCAAAACTTGCTAGCAAACTTCTCAAAACTTTCTCAACTATTCTTCTTTCCTCAAGTGTCTCACCATGAGATCTGATTTGAGTAATCAACCCACTTACATGTGTAGAAAACGAGTCTATATTCTTAGACACTTTCATACAAAGTGTTTCGAAATATCTCCTCAACATTTGCAGCTTTGTTGTCTTGACTTTTCCATGCCTTGGTAGGCTGTCTGGAGGGTGTCCCTTGCTTGCTTGAACTTCGTTGCTACTGCAACCCTTGGGAAAATACTCTCATGAACTGCTTGGAAAATATAAAACATGGCTTTTGAATCCTTCTTCCTGTTGTCCCTTAAAAAATCTTTTTCTTGTTGAGATAAGGCATTGTATGCTGGTGCATCTGTTCGTTCTTGAAAACCATTCTCCACCAAATCCCAAATTTCTTGAGAAAAAAACAAGGTCTTCATTGTAATAGCCCAATAATCATAATTTTTGCCATTAAACTGAGGTATTTGTGGATTAGACAAGCTTGTGCTTGATGTTGCCATTTCCGAGCATAAAAAAAACTTTCTACCTGCTAGTAAATATGCTAAAAACAAGCTTCGGGCACGACAAAGCTATTTTCGTGTAGCTACCTTCGCCTACGATGGAGCTAATTTCGAGCAAATAACTTTGGGCACCACAAAGACAACTACCTTCCGGCACGGCAAGCTATTTCAGAGACTTAATGAATAATATTCATTCATGACAAAAATAACAAAGTAGGTTTGGAGCAACACAATAAAAATTTAGTATTAAAATCTAAAACATGAAAATACATTCACATGAGGCTGCGGCTCATTCACCAAGTAAAAACTAAAATGTCACGCGGAATAACACACAATGAAATACTGTAATTGTTGTTTTCACCCGCCCACAAAATTTGTTCCACCGTTTTCTCCCCAGAGACTTGGGCTCTCTTTTTCGCTAACCTCTTACTCTCTAACCTATTACAAAATGACTTTTACATTCATATATAAGTCAACATACAATTTTACATTTAATTCATGACAGAGTGAAATTAATATGATGTTGTTGTTGAGTGTGATCAGAATCGTGCAGGTGTTTTGGAGTGTGGGCAATATTTGCTGAATAAATGCTTGCCCATATCTATTTACCAAAGTACATTGACTACTTTAAATTCCTTGTTGCTTTTCAGAATGGTTCCCGCTTAGCTTTAGTCCTTCCATCTTCAAACAAAGACAAGTATCGCTGCTATCAGCCTCATATCTATTTACCAAAGTACATTGACTACTTTAAATTCCTTGCTGCTTTTCAGAATGGTTCCTGCTTAGCTTTAGTCCTTCCATCTTCAAACAAAGACAAGTATTGCTGCTATCAGCCTGTTTATTGCGGTGGTTAGGATTATTATTTGAAATAGAATGCATGACTTCTTATAATGGGGTCCACTCAACCAGAAAATCTCCTTGATCATGATCACATTGATTTTAGTTAAAAAAAAAAGAAATCATAGAAAATTATTTTTAAATTTCACAAGAACATCATATCAATCCATTATCTAATTTACTTAAAAAGCCTGTGCACGTTACTTAATTGCCTTTTGCTTTGTTTCGAAGCCAAGATTTCATACCATCGAAAATCAAAATCCAGAGGTTCAGTATGATCGTCTTGTTGGCCTCTTTGCTTCTGTTATTTTTTAAATTACTTGATACCTCTAAATTTTTCTGAGATTCAGTTCACAGAATATTTATTATTGTTCGTCGTTTATTGTGATGTTATCCCAATGTAATTATTTTATTTGGCTGAAATTTTCTCACAGTTATTCAATCATTATTTTATTTGAAATTATTTGTGGATCGTTTGATATAATGTTACCGAAATGTTCAAGTGGGAAACTAATTTATAGTCACGAACCAATGGAGTGGTAGTTACAAAACCATTCAAACAGTCTGAACTTATATTGACTATATCTTCAATCCTAAGGTTATGTTAACTCTAGATCAGGGCATTCAAATTATAAAGATGGTTTAGGATAGAATCTGCAATCCACTTAAGGATGATGATGCATGATGGAATTTGCAATCCACAAAAAGATAGGTGTATAGGCAATTGTTTAATGTAGATTTGTGCTTTATTTATCTTCATTGTAGATCGGAACATCCAAATAAAGGGAATGGATAATGGGATTTGCAATCCACATGAATATGGTGCATTACGATATCACTCATCTTGATTATATCTAATCTCCATCCAAATAAAGAAGACCGAGGACCCATGATGGAATCTGCAATCCATATAAGTATGGTGCATGAGCTGTTAGAATATTTGTGATCAAACTCATTTGATGAAACTTCATATTTGTGATATGAGGCGGTCCATTATCCATTAGAGCAACCAAATAAGGAATACAGATGTCAGAATCTGCAATGATAATGCTCCATACTTGTTGAATGTCCAAAATCTGCAATCCACATTTAAAAAAAATACCAATACATTAAACGATCATTTCGATCATTATGCAACTGTCATCAAGTAGCATAGATGAAAAAATAGTGATGTTTATATACGTGGGGCATGCTATCGAGTTTGTTGCATTAAACAATGATTCCAGTGTGGGTCAATATAGATGAAACATATATGGAGAGTTGTGTATCAACGTGTTTAAGTAGTTCTGAGTTAACCGATGTTGGGGATTTTTCTGAGAAAATCCCAAAAACAAACAAAATAAACTCCACAGAGGCAATGCTCTGTTTTCAACTTTCCAGGATCTTTTGTGCACAGGGAAGCTTTTAAATTTTTTTTACTGAGGAACAGAGTATTACATCACCATAAAAACATTTCTATTCATTAAAACAAAATGTCTGATACAAACTTCATCCTCTTTGCTGAGAGGGATTCACCAAAATTAATTCATTCTACAAAACTCTGTTTCCACCTGAGAATTTACTGAGTTGGGTTTACTGCTATAAAACCCTTTTTACATTACTGCTGTAAAACAAATTTTTACATACACAGTAAAAATTTCATTACATTCACTTATATATAAAAGAAATTACTCACACCATACGCTCTTTACTTCATACACTGGTCACATTAAAACCTTACTGAAAACTTATGCGCTCCTCCCTCTGTCTTTATGCACTGCTGTGCAAAAACTTCAGTTTCGTTTCATTACATCAGAGAAAAATTACCAACGCCCCTGTTCTTGTTTTTCTACACACTGCTGTGTGTTTCCCTTGCTAATACAATGAACAACTCCCGAGCATATATGTTTGGCTCGTTATAAAAAAAACATAATAAAAAATTCTATACTACCGTGGTTTTTTTTAATGCATATGGTCAACTACAAAATAAATGCATGTCGTATATAAAAACTTAAATATTTTACCAACGCATATGACATTGCATTAAAAACAGGTATGGTCAACCAAATTTAATTTTACTCCACATAAATATTAAATGCTGGCTCGTATGCATCTTGGAGCAATCGACGGCGGAGGTTGATGAAGAAGATCGAATGGTGGATGGAGATATCGGGAGCCAGTTTGCTGCAGAGCTTTATGTCCCGAGATTGTCAGACTTGCTTATGTATGGGGAGAGCCACGCGTCTGCACCATATTATATCGGGCTCAAAAATACAGAAACCACTTTCACACAAAAGCGGTCCGAGATGCATAAAATGGTTTATGGTTTCGTTGTGGTGGTTTTGGGCGTTGTACGTCTGCGCAGTTGAAATTACATATTCAACACTCCCCTTTAATTTCAACTGCTGGGCATTCGGTCATACCCAGACACTTCCTCAAAAATTTAAAGCTTTTCTGATCCAAAGGCTTTGTCAAGATGTCTACAACCTGTTCCTGAGTCCTGCAATGTTCTCGGACAATTTCTCCATTGTTCACCAATTCTCCGATGTAGCGAAACCTTGTATCAATGTGTTTCGTTCTCTTATGAAACACTGAATTCTTTGACAATGCAATAACTGAGCTATTGTCACAAAAGATCACTGTCGCTTTTGCCTGCTCTTGGCCTAAGCTTCTCAACATTCTTCTCATCCACATTGCTTGACATGCTGCTGCTGTAGCTGCCACATATTCAACCTCTGCTGTAGACAATGCTACAATGGACTGCTTCTTAGAAGCCCATGAAATGGCTCCTGAACCCATATGAAAAACATAACCGGAAGTGCTTTTCCGATCATCTACACTTCCAGCCCAATCACTATCAGTGTATCCAATTAAATCTGAACTTTCTGAGACACTATATAATATGCCAAACATTTTGGTACCTTTGACATACCTCAAAATTCTTTTTGTTGCCTGCCAATGTGCCTCCTTTGGCCTCTCCATGAATCTGGAAATTAAACTAACAACATACATAATGTCAGGCCTAGTAGCTGTTAAATACATAAGGCTGCCAACAATACTCTTATACAAACTAGGATCAAAATCCTTGCTGCTGTCCTCTCTGCTGAGTTTTAATCCCATTACTGTGGGAGTGATCGCTACCTTGCATTCTTGCATGTTAAATCTGCTCAATACTTGATTTACATATCTTGCTTGTGAGATAAAAATTCCTTTTTCATTTTGATCTACTTCTATGCCTAAGAAGTATCTCAAGAAACCGATGTCAGTCATTTCAAATTCCTCTTTCATGATTGATTTAAAATTCTCAATGAGCTGATCATCATTACATGTGAAAATCACATCATCAACATATAAAACAACAATCAAAATTTTACCATCTTTTTCTTTGATGTAGACGGTGGGTTCTCCTTCATACTTGTCGAATTCATTATCCAATAGATATGAATCTATCCTGCTGTACCATGCTCTTGGCGCTTGCTTCAGCCCATAAAGAGCCTTCTTCAATTTGCACACTTTGTGCTCTTCACCTTTCTTCTCATAGCCGAGAGGCTGTTCAATGTACACCTCTTCTTTTAACACTCCATTTAGGAATGCTGACTTCACGTCCATTTGGTAGACTTTCCATTTGTTTTGTGCTGCTATGGACAACACTGCTTTCACGATTTCCATTCTTGCGACCGGTGCGAAAGTCTCCTCATAATCTCTCCCATGCTGCTGCTTGTACCCCTTGACAACCAGCCTTGCCTTCTGCCTTTCTATCTTGCCTTCAGCATTGCTCTTGGTCTTGTAAACCCATTTTACTCCAATGACTTCTTTACCTTTTGGTAGCTCAACCAAGTCCCATGTTTTGTTTCTCTCTATGGCATTCATCTCTTCATCCATAGCTTCTATCCATTTCCTATCTTTAATTGCATCCTCGAAATGAATAGGATCATCAACATGACAATACAAGGCAAATAAGGAATTCATTCCTTCATCATAAATGTCACTTAGATTTCTAAATTTCTTACCTCTTTCACTTGGTGTGCAAGTGCTTGAAGATGCACTTGAATTTCCTCCTTGTGGTGTGCTTGGAGAAGCACTCTCATTTATCCTCAATGGTGTCCCTTGTTGTCCTTGTGTTGGCGCTGCTGTTTGGGGATGCATTTCAGCCACTTCCTCTTCATCTTCATCATGAGACAAACAGTTTTTAACATTCACTGTTTTCTCTATGCTTCCATCCCAAGCTTCCTCTTCAATGAATTGAACATCTCTGCTGACGAAAAACTTCTTGGTAGATGTGATATACAACCTATAGGCTTTGGATTCCTCACTGTATCCAATGAAAAGACATTTCTCCCCTTTGTTGTCCAACTTCCTCCTTAGCTGATCTGGTATGTGTGCATAGGCCACACATCCAAAAACTCTCATGTGGGTGACTCCTTGCTTTCTTCCACTCCACGCTTCTTCCGGCACTTTGTTCAACACTGCTTTTGTAGGACACCTGTTCAAAATATACACTGCACAATTTACAGCTTTAGCCCAATAATCATTTGGCAAATGCTTTGCCTTCAACATGCTCCTCGCCATATCCATGATGGTCCTGTTCTTCCTTTCAGCAACTCCATTTTGCTGTGGGGTGTACCTTGCTGTAAACTGTTTATGTATACCATTTTCTCTACAAAATCTTAGGAATTCCTTGGAGATATACTCACCTCCTCTATCAGTTCTCAAAACTTTTATATGCAGCCCGCTTTGGTTCTCCACAAGTGCTTTGAAATTTCGGAATTTCTCAAACACTTCACTTTTGTTTTTAAGGAAACATACCCAAGTTTTTCTTGTAAAATCATCAATGAATGTTAGGAAATATTGGCTGCCTGCTAATGATGGAGCTTGCATTGGTCCACATAAATCTGATTGGATGATCTCTAAGGGTGCCTTTGCCCTTATGCTTTTACCTGATGGAAAACTTTCTCTATGTTGTTTCCCCAATATGCAGCCTTCACATACGCTGTCCGGTTTCTCTATCAATGGTAATCCTCTTACCATTCCTTTTCTGTTCAACAAGTTTAGACCTCCAAAATTGAGATGACCAAATCTCAAGTGCCACAACCAATTTTCATCCTTTGGCACGCTTTGAAAAGCCTCTTGGGTAACTGCTGCAATTTCATTTTTGTTTTTCAAATTTGCCCTGATCCTGAGAGGGAACATCTTGTTCCTTGTCATCTTCACTTCAGCAATGCATCTTTTGCTGGGTGCTATATCCATGATGGTGCATACATCATTTTTAAAGAAAACATTGTACCCCTTATGGAAAAGCTGTCCAATACTCAAGAGGTTACATCTCATTCCAGGGACATAGTAGACATCTGCTATGGTTTTCCTTTCTCCTTGCTTTGTAAATATTTTTACCTCCCCTTTTCCCATAACAGAGATTTTGTTATCAGTTCCAAGTGTAACTTCTGATTTCACATTCTGATCTAGAGCAAAAAATAAGTATATGTTTCCTGTCATATGGTTGCTGCAACCTGAGTCTAAAAACCATATGTCTTCACTGTTTGTTTCAGCCATGTTACAGGCTAACAACACATTATTTTGGCTGATGTTTTCTCTAGTGACATTTGCATTTTGTCTATTACTCATATCATGCTGCTTCTTCCTACATTCACTGGTATAATGCCCATATTTTTTACAATAATAGCATTGGACATTGGATTTTTCATACCTTTGTCCTTGAGCATGATGTTGTCCTCCTTGTTGGCAGCTGCCTTGGCCTTGGTTCTGATTTGGATTGCTGCCTCTTCCTTGTGCATTTGCTGGGATGTTCCTTCCACCTCTGTTTTGAATTTTGCCTCTTCCTCTCTTGTTTCCTCTGCCTTGACCTCTTCCTCTTCCAAAGGACATCTGGGTCTTAAAGGCTTGCTCTAGAGATGAGTTTTCATTTCTACTCAACCTCTGCTCATGTGTTATCAGTGATGCATGTAGCTCATCAACTGAAAAGTTTGAGAGATCTTTTGTCTCTTCTATGGTGGTGACAATCGCATCAAACTTTGAGGGTAAGACCCTCAATATTTTCTCCACAATCCTCCTATCTTCAAGGGTTTCTCCATGAGTCCTTATCTGTGTGACCAAACCAATTACATGTGTGAAGAATGAGTCAATGTTGTCTGACTCCTTCATGTTCAGATTCTCAAAATCTTTTCTCAGCAATTGTAGTTTTGTTGTCTTCACTCTCTCCATGCCTTGATAGGCTGTCTTGAGGGTTTGCCATGCTTCATTGGATATCTTAGCTGCTGCTAACCTTGGAAACACACTTCCATGCACTGCTTGATACAAGAAGAAAAGGGCTTTTGAATCCTTCTTCTTGCAGCTCTTTAATAGATCCTTCTCTCCTTGAGTTAATGCATTAAACTCATTTTCATATGCTAGTTGTTCAAAACCTTCCTCAACTATTTCCCATAAGTCTTGGGAAGCAAACAAGGCTTTCATTGTTATTGCCCAATAGTCATAGTTTTTACCATCAAATAATGGGAGCTGCATACCCATGCTATTACTGGTGCTTGTGCCAGCCATTCTTGCAGCCTCAACTATGCTTCAATTTCTTGACTGTGTATTTTAAAACAACTGACTGCTTCTTCAGCAACACAAAAAAAACTTTGTGAAATACCTTAGTATTTTCTTGACTGAGCCTTCACTTTGCTGGAGAAGATCTACTGCTGCAACAAACTCCTCCCTTCAACTTCTTGAACACCTTCAAAGAGCCTAAGCCTGCTCTGATACCACTGTTGAGGATTTTTCTGAGAAAATCCCAAAAACAGACAAAATAAACTCCACAGAGGCAATGCTATGTTTTCACCTTTCCAGGATCTTTTGTGCACAGGGAAGCTTTTAATTTTTTTTACTGAGGAACAGAGTATTACATCACCATAAAAACATTTCTATTCATTAAAACAAAATGTCTGATACAAACTTCATCCTCTTTGCTGAGAGGGATTCACCAAAATTAATTCATTCTACAAAACTCTGTTTCCACCTGAGAATTTACTGAGCTGGGTTTACTGCTATAAAACCCTTTTTACATTACTGCTGTAAAACAAATTTTTACATACACAGTAAAAATTTCATTACATTCACTTATATATAAAAGAAATTACTCACACCATATGCTCTTTACTTCATACACTGGTCACATTAAAACCTTACCCTTTTTACATTACTGCTGTAAAACAAATTTTTACATACACAATAAAAATTTCATTACATTCACTTATATATAAAAGAAATTACTCACACCATACGCTCTTTACTTCATACACTGGTCACATTAAAACGTTACTGAAAACTTATGCGCTCCTCCCTTTGTCTTTATGCACTGCTGTGCAAAAACTTTAGTTTGGTTTCATTACATCAGAGAAAAATTACCAACGCCCCTGTTCTTGTTTTTCTACACACTGTTGTGTGTTTCCCTTGCTAATACAATGAACAACTCCCGAGCATATATGTTTGGCTCGTTATAAAAAAAACATAATAAAAAATTCTATACTAGCGTGGTTTTTTTTAATGCATATGGTCAACTACAAAATAAATGCATGCCGTATATAAAAACTTAAATATTTTACCAACGTATATGACATTGCATTAAAAACAGGTATGGTCAACCAAACTTAATTTTACTCCACGCAAATATTAAATACTGGCTCATATGCATCTTGGAGAAATCCACGGCGGAGGTTGATGAAAAAGATCGAAAGGTGGACGGAGATATCGGGAGCCAGTTTGGTGCAGAGTTTTATGTCCCGAGATTGTCAGACGCGCCCTATTATATCGGGCTCAAAAATACGGAAACCACTTTCACACAAAAGTGGTCCGAGATGCATAAAATAGTTTATAATTTCGTTGTGGTGGTTTTGGGCGTTGTACGTCTGCCCAGTTGAAATTACATATTCAACAACCGATATAGATATTAAAGAACAACGTTATATTTTTATGTGCAGATCTTTTTACCTTGGTCTTTTATTGATTCTCATTGTTTAACCAATAAAGGTGAGCGATAAAGCAATATTGGTCTGACCATATCTTTGTATTTCTGTTTTCTATGCTCTCATGTTCAAATCTGTTTATAACTTTACAACACATATTTTTTTTCCCTTGTCTGTTGTATAGATATGATTTTAATATTATTGTACAGGATTATATTCGCAGAGAGAAATGATACAAGATTTTACTCTAAGAAACAAATATGGAACTCTTGAGATTCAAATTGAAGAGCGAGGACTGAAGTCTACAGTCTACTGCCGGGATCAAATCTAAAATAAATGTAAATTAGATGAGGATCTAGCTTTTGCTTTTTTAGTCGAAAAAAACATCATCTTCCATTGAAAAGTGATTACAATAGCTTGTTTCAGATATACATCTTTCACAAAAAAAACTTGTCATTTAATTGACACTTTACATTAATAAAAATCCTACCAACCTATCATATTCTTATTATCCTTTAAAATTTTATTTTATAAATTTATTAGCAGATTTCTATTTCTAATGAGACTCTGTCCCCATTACAAGATTACAATAGTACTTTCATTTATTAGTGCCCCTGTTGGAAAGCATGAAAGTAAATCAAACTTGTTTGTGCTACAATGCTCTTTTTTATAACATGTTTGCAATCCCATTATGTTCCCCTTATACATGCTTATATGTAATCTGTCAAAAGTTCTGCTCTAGATTTTGGATATGCCTCATCCATGCAAAAAGATTGATAAGATTGAATTGAGTGAATCCCTGTAGCCATTCAATGACACTTTTTGAGTTTCTCAATATCTTTCTGGACTCAATACCTAACTATTTTGCACACAGTAGTGTCCCCATAATGTTATGATTTCTCCCAAATTATTTGTACCACTTTCCCCTTTCCATCAAAAATGATAAAACCTACAAAATTCCATTACAATAAATGCCCCACATCCACATTTCTGCCCCACATCCACATTTCTTTGTGAACACTCCCCTAAAAAAACCTATATCAATATTCTTAAGATTAACTCTGTGAACTTTTCTAATACTTAGTCCAAACCCCCCGTATGTAACAATAGTATGTAACAATCTTAATAATAGTTGTCGTGATCTCTGGTAAAGCACATGATATATGCAACTCTGACAACCTAACAACTTGGTGTTTGACGAAAGGACTCGTGAAAAAAAACCCTCAAATCCATCTCAAGGTGCAACAGTGTTTGACCTCTCAGGCCCGGGCCCAGGCTGTTGATCGCCGCTCCATGACTCATTTCAGGGAGCCTATTCCAGTAGAACTTCATGGCTAATTTCATGGAGGCTATTCTAGAAGTAGTTCATGACTCATTTCATGGAGGCTAATCAAGAAAACGTGCATAGAACTATATCAGAGGTTCGTTACAGTCACATAGATTCATTCCAAATCATCAAAATTTGATGGGTGTCATAACTAAAGTTATCCCTTTTCTCAGGAGTTTTAAGCGATAACATGCAATTAGAGGTTAAACAAAAATTCCCGTAAATTTTGTTAATTCTTTGTTTTATGATTAATGTACAAGCATGCAAATTTTGCTAATTATTTGTTTTATGATCAATGTACACACATGCTAGTTTCTATATTGAACTACATGCCAAATCACAATTTGGAATACATATCCACGTGAAGCCTGTATAAATAGCTGGAAAGTCTATTCTTGTTTTTTCTCTTTTTTCAAGTAATTCATCAAATTTATTTTCATATAAATTAAAAATATATGTTAATATAGATTTTAATTATAAATTAAAAATTAATTTGCAATTTTAAATATTATTATATTTTTTTAACATAATTATATTTTTATATTTTTTAACATAATTCTAAGAGATTAATTTTTCATGTTAAACTATAAAACACGTCTTATATAATAAATATCAAATATAATTTATATTAATATAAATTTTCAATAATAAATTAATTAAATTACAATTTACAATTAATTAAATTACAATTTACAATTGATTATTATAATAATGTTTTCAATAATAAATATATTAAATTACAAGAGATTTCAGCAAAATCACATAGAGAATCATTTGTCGACGTGTTTCAAACCAACTAGTGTGGTTCCAAGTTGCCTTGAGGATGAACCACACTAATTGGTTCGAAAAGGGTCGACAAATGATTCTCTATATGATTTTGCTGAAATCTCTTACAATCAAGTATGGATCACAGAAGTCTAAACTCTCTAATATTAAATTACAATTGATTATTATAATAACAATGCCAAAAAAATAAATAATTTTTATTGAAAAATTAAGTAAATAAAATTCTTCATTCAAATCATATTTCAATCTTGTTACCATATTCTTTAAATTTATTTTAATTTCATCATGGTTTTGATCTCAAGTTAAGTTATACGTGGGGAATTCCATACCACTTCACAGCCATATTGCCTGCAGCAATTCGACAACATACTCACAATCTCCTGTTGGCTAAAAATGCAATTCCATGGACATCCAACGTTACATAGAAAGAAAAAAACTCATATCCAAAACACACTTATATTAGAAACAGCGCCAACTCCTCACGTTTTGACGTCGACTATATTTCTTTCCCAGTACAACAATAAGTATCACATCACAAATGATACTCATCTTTATTTATTTCACCACCAACCTAAATACATATGTAATTTCACCACATTTGCAGTACTATCAATTCAATTGCCTGCACACCCGAGCGTTTTTCCAAATTCTTCCTGCCCTGCAGAAATACCCTTTCTCAGGAGCACAGTGTTTATCTTCTCTGCACTTGCACATCTTATCTAATGCGCATCCGTCTCTCAACTCCTCCACTCCTTGCCCTCCAATCCCGAACAGCCCATCTGTCCACTCATTAGAAAACACTCCTTCCGGATCATATCTATTCTTTACTTGCAAAAACTTCTCCAAATTCACTGCCCGCTTGGCTAACCCTCCGAACAAGTAACCGCCATTCTTACCCCAGTGCAGGCTCCCGCCATGCTTCTCGATCACCATCTGCTCAATCTCTTCGTACACATCTTCGTTCCATTTGGGCGTCTTGGCTTCTCTCGGACGATAATATATCAATCCCAGTATCACCGAATCCTCTGCTGGTCCCAAATATGCATCAGATTTCTTAATAGACCGAAAAATCACATTGATTTCACACATGCTTTGAGGATTTAGATCTCTGAGCTTCTTTATATCGATAATTGTTTCTGGGAGGCGTGAAATGGGCACTCTCAGTTCCACGTCGAAAAAGAAGGCAATCGGAACCCGGCGGTCCCACGAACAAACGGTCTGATTATTATCTAAAATCTTGTTGGGAGTGCAACCAGTGTGATTGTGATTGTTATAGGTGCCCTGGCATCCTCCGGAAGACTGCATGCGATGATTGAATCCGATGACCGGGTACCCTGTGAAGCCTTTAATTTCGTCGTTCCAAAACCCGCTGCCGTTAAACGTCAGTTGCTTAATTTCTTCTCCCATGGAAGAGCACAATCGGGCAGAATCTTCTGTAGATTGGATTAGGCCATCTGCGAGTATGCAATTCTTATAGTTAGAAAACTAATATAAATTAAATGTCAATATCACATTACCCAATATAACATGGTGATATAACATATAATTTAATTAAATTAATTAAAATGAGATAAATTAATTAAAAGCAAATTAATAATTATGGATAACTAAATTAAAATTAAAAAATTTATTAATTTTTTTTCTAATAATAATGGTTAATTACTAATAACTAAATTAAAATCTTAAAAAACCT
Source organism: Pinus tabuliformis (assembly GCA_031772625.1). Lineage (NCBI taxonomy): Eukaryota > Viridiplantae > Streptophyta > Pinopsida > Pinales > Pinaceae > Pinus > Pinus tabuliformis. The sequence continues at coordinate 1,212,389,862 of CM062809.1, read as the reverse complement.
ATAATAAAATAAGATAAACATGTGTATCTACAAAATTACTCTTAAACAAACTCATAAGATGAAATAAACATGTTTATCCGCATCATTATTCTTAAATAAACACGTGAGAGGTAAATTAGTTAATTAAACAAACTCAACCAGATGTACAATTAGTTAATTTGAGCGAGGTTTAATTTCAAAGATTCTCCAACTAACTTGGATGGAAAGAATTTAAGATAGAGATCGCTTTCAAGAAAATTAAATAAAACTATAAAACAAACAAATGGGAAATCTGTAAATACTTACTCAGATGATCAGAATATTCAAGGCTGGCTACGCTAGATGGAAAATGCCCAAGTGCAATGTTAAGGCCGTCACCGGGAACTTCAACAGAAACTCCATCGAATGGTCTAAACAGCGCCTGTTGACGAGAGGGAAACCAGTATAAATCTGCGAAATCATGAGCCCTCAGGAAATGGGCCGCTTCGTTTTGAAGCTCCTTATCATCGCTTAGATTCGGCCTACTTAAAGAACGCTTGAACATGGGTTGCAGAGCGAAGGTGACTTGCGAGATTACTCCCAGCGTTCCCAGAGATAATCTCGCAGCGTTGAGCTCATCTTCATCTGTTTCGGTACTCAAGCTCAGGACTTTGCTGTACCCCTCTGATGGAGATGCAGGCACCACCAATCTCATACCCACCACATATTCATAAACACCGCTCCCTCTGCCCACCAGACCGCTGCCGTGGGCTCCCGTAGAAACAACGCCCGCCGCAGAGACTCCGTTCCAGTATATCATGGTGGGAAGAGCCAGGCCTTCCTTCGCTGCTTCCTCCATAACGTCTCTCATCATGGCGCCGCCTTGGACTGTAATAGTCATGGCACCCTTGTTCACCCCAATGACGGATGCATAGTTTTCGGTTGAGATAATCAATCCATGGTCTCCAACACACACTAGCTTTGAAAGGCTATGAGCCAGAGTGCTTACCACTTTGATCTTCTGCTTCTTTTTCACAGCCCGGGCAACAGCATGCGGAATATCGGCTTCTGTTTTGGGTGAGACAGCCTCTGCAGCTCTGCAAATGCTGCGATCCTCCCAAATGCCTTGATAATTAAAGATCTGGCAACCTCCTCCATTGCTTTTGCATTCGACTGAGGGAGGAGGCGGGCACAACGCCTGGAGGCATGATGGAAAAGCAAGGAGAAATAGAAGTAGGGCAAGTAATTTGTGGCCCATCGCTACACGGATTATTGGATTCATCTTCTTCTTCTCGTACTTGTGTTGAATATGAGTGTGAGTGCGAGTTTATATACAAAGCGCTGCCACAATGAAGACCAGGTTGCCGTGGCGAGATGCAGAGGATCAGATCGCTACATCCCAGAATTTTAATATATAAATTCCACGTGAAATAGAGATGCACGAGGATCAATAATATAAATTGGGAAGGTGGGTGTGAAAGATCTAGTTATTATACTTATATAAGTTTTGTTAAATAAGTTTTGTTAAATATGATACATCACAGCAATGTCAATGGCATCTACAATATATGTAATTTTCTAAACTTAATGAAAATTACTGATTTTTTCAGTGGAAAAAAAGTTTTGTTAAATATGATGAAGATAATAAATTGAGAAAGTGGGTATGAAAGATTTAGTTATTATATTTATATAAGTTTTGTTAAATATGATAAATATAATAAATTAGGAAGGTGGGTGTGAAAGATTTAGTTATTATACTTATATAAGTTTTGTTAAATATGATAAAAAATAATAAATTGGGAAGGTGGGTGTGAAAGATTCAGTTATTATACTTATATAAGTTTTGTTAAATATGATAAAGATAATAGATCGGGAAGGTGGGTGTGAAAGATTCAGTTATTATACTTATATAAGTTTTGTTAAATATGATAAAGATAATAGATCGGGAAGGTGGGTGTGAAAGATTCAGTTATTATACTTATATAAGTTTTGTTAAATATGATAAAGATAATAGATCGGGAAGGTGGGTGTGAAAGATTCAGTTATTATACTTATATAAGTTTTGTTAAATATGATAAAGATAATAGATCGGGAAGGTGGGTGTGAAAGATTTAGTTATTATACTTATATAAGTTTTGTTAAATATGATAAAGATAATAGTTTGGGAAGGTGCCAAAGATTTCATAGGATATTTTAATATAGTGATTTTTTTAAATATTTTTATTTTTATAAAGGTAATGGTTTTGGAAAGTGATAAAGTATTATGTGAATATGAAATGGTTATAAATGAATGAGTTACTTAACTTAGTTGAATTTCAAAAAATATATAACTTTTTAATTATATTTTTAAATCATCACTTTTTAATTATATTTTTAAAGACGATTTAAAATAATTATATTTTTTTAAAATTTAATAATTTATTATTTTTATGTAATATTTTTAAATTATATATAATTTATAGTTTGTTAAGTAATTTAATTGACAATCATTGTGTTATGAAGTATTATGTAAATCATGAGATTCAAAGTTCAAATCCCTAAAATTAAATTAACATAAAATATATATAAATGATTTTTATTTAAATTTGAAATAATTAAAAAATATTATTTATATTATTTTTCTTTTTTAATATATTAAATATCTAATCATAATTATAATACTATTTTTTTTGAAAAATCTCATTTTGTTCTATAAAACTAAAATGATATAATATTTTGAATTTTAAAATTGTAAATTATAAAATGATTAATTCATAAATGGGTAGTCTAACTTATATATAAAAAATAAATTCACTAGAATTCACCAAAATACAACAATACAATTTCTTCAAGTTTGGTTGCTTCTTCTTGATTGTGAATATCTGCACACTCAAAAACAACGTTAGATTCATAAACAAAACCATATTGATTCTTGTCATTGTGCTCATTCATGGATTCTTCAGTTTCAAGATTTTTCACCATGCCAGTTGCTGCTTTCAAACCTACATCAATATGTTTAAAAGATTTCTCAAGCCATCCTTCAATTAGCTTTATCGCTGCATCATGATCAAGCTCGACATCTTCAAATTTGTTTCTTCCTTTAACTGGTACTACAATTTCTTCTTCATATTCTTCCACGTGATCATCAGAAACAAACAACAATTTATCAATCATTTTCTTTTCAGAAATAACTTGCAATTCATTTTCATAAAATAAATATCCATTATCAAATTTAATTGCAAATTCTTCCATTGTGGCTGAATCATCCACCATCTTTTTCACAGCCATTTTTCACACTTCTCTCACTCACAAAACACCCACAAAGATTACCAACTTGATCCCTTCAGTCCGATCCTTAGTGAAGGCAGAGAGTTACACAACTCTGGCCTGTAACCTCTTTCACACAGACTCCAACCTTCACAATAGCAGTGCCTCTGCGGCTCTCAAGCTCTTAGTGCACAACGCCCTCTTTTACCAGCACTTCGCAGCTCCTCCTGGAAATCCCCAGCTCCTTTAGCAAGTGGCTCTCCTTGGCCCTCCAAGCTCCACACACGGTGCTTCAATCCGCACTCTGCAACAAACAGCTTTAAAAAAAATACTCCAGGTGGCACACAATCCACCATTGTTCAACAACAACGCTTTTACACTGCGCTCAATCCACAACAGCGCAATACACAACAAACAGCTTCAAGAAAAATTCACATAGATGAGATCTCACTCCTTGAGACCTTCACTCCACCGAATCTCCATAATCAACTTTCTCTCCACAGCCGAAACTCTGCAGGCAACAACTCTATTCCACGTCCTCAGGCTTGGGCCTACAACACGCCTCTTCCCAACAACTCTTCACCACTTCACAGGTTCTTACAGTCTGCTGCCAACTTCTATGCACAGATCATGCCCAAAAACTCATAACATCTACGCCAACAACCAGACGATGATCCACTCATAGATTACAGCAAGATTTGATCTCCACCAACAACGACCTTCACTTGTATCACATAGAGTTAGCAATTGAATATTTCATCAATGCAAGAGTGCCTCCACACAGGCTGGACATCAGCAGACAATGTCGCTCAACGCAAGCTCTTCAGTAGCTAACAATTGGCTCTCAGTGATGGCACTCTCCAACAACGCCAAACAGAACAGCGGGCACTCAATCTCTTTGGCAGCTAGATCTACGCTCACACACAGTCCACAACAGGGACAAATATCAGAGAGCATACAGATTTTACTTCACACAGCGCTTCAAACTCAACCACTTCAAACTGAACTTAGGCATAGAGACGTTTTTACTCGCTCTGAAATGGGGCAACAATGCTCACTCTAACAACAGGACGGGATTCTGCAAAATAACATATAGCAGGAACAACTTCACAGTTGTTTCAGCGAATCTAGCGAATTTCGCGTCTAGCCCTTATGTTACAGCAGGCGGCAATGGCAGCACTGAGCCTTCAACAACAGATACAGAATCAATATTTGATCACTTTCACACATTAACGCTTAGACAGGCAGCAAGCAGAGACTGCTCTACTTCAATGGCTCCAACGACCTTCAAACAACAACACACTCCTAAGTACTCGGCTCAGTGGCTCTCGCTCACGGCTCACACCCTTGGCTCCGATACCAACTTAGAAACACTACCGCACACAACTGAACACAGAACACACTGAAGACTCATGAAAATGAGCTTGACATTTCATTATTAAACATAATTATTTATACACATGGATAGCCGCAAATTCTATAGTACTCTGCCTAGTACCGCCGCTTGCTGCTGACTTCTCCAGCAGACGCAGACTTCTCTAGAAGACACTAGGTTCTGCATTAATATTGGTGGTTGGATTTATCAATGTTCTCCAACACATTATCCATTAGAGCAACCAAATAAGAAGTACAGATTACGAAATCTGCAATGATAATGCTCCATATTCGTTGAATGTCCAATGTCTGCAATCACATTTAAAAAAAATACCAATTCAAGAAAATGAGAGTAAGCGTTACATTAAACGATCATTATGCAACTGTCATTGAGTAGCATAGATGAACAAAATAGTGATGTTTGTATACGTGGGGCATGCAATCGTGTTTGTTGCATTAAATAACGATTCGTGTGTGGACCAATATAGATGAACCATATATACATATATATATAGAGCTTTGTATCGACGTGATTTACTAGTTCTGAGAGTTAACCGATATAGATAAAGAACGACGTTATATTTGTATGTACGGATCTTTCTACCTTGGTCTTTTATTGATTCTCATTGTTTAACCAATGAAAGTGAGCGATAAAGCAATATTGGTCTGAGCATATCTTTGTATTTATGTGCTTTATGCTCTCATGTTCAAATCTGTTTATAACTTCAATGTGCATATTTTTTTCCCCTTATCTGTAGTATAGCTGTGATTTTAAGATTACTGTACAAGATTATATTCGTAGAGAGAAATGATACAAGATTTTACTTCAAGAAACAAATATGGAACTTTTGAGATTCGAATTGAAGAGCTAGGACTGAAGTCTACAGTCTACTGCCTTGATCAAATCTAAAATAAATAAAAGTCTAGAGTCCACTACTGGGATCAAATCTAAAATAAATATAAAGTCTACAGTTTACTGCCTCGATCAAATCTAAATATAAATCAGATGAGGATCAAGTTAAGTTTTGTTTTTTGTTTGTTTTTTTTGTCATTTCAAAAAAATATTATCTTTCATTTAAAAAAAAGGGTGATTACAACAGTTTGTTTCAGATATACATCCTTCACAGAAAAACCTTGTCACTTGATTGATATTTTACATGCAAAATCATACTAATCTATTATATCCTATTATCCTCTATAATTCTACTTTATAAATTTATTAGCAAACTTCTATCTCTGATGTGACTTTTCCCCTTACAACATCAAAATAGTACCTTCATTTATTAATGCCGGCTGCTAGAAAGAATGAAAGTAAATCAAACGTGCAATGACCTTTTTTGATAACATATCTGCAACCCCCATTCTGCTCCCGGTACACATGCCTATATGTAATCTGTCAAGGTTTTGTTAGAAAACTTTATAGGGGCAAAGGAGAGGAGTTTCACTCATTGGGACAAGCAAATCTTCAGTTGCCGCAAGCAAATCGCAAATGTAAATACATTCATTGGGACAAGCAAAGCAAATCGAAAATGTAAATACATTCACATGATAAATTGGAGGTTGCGGCTCCAAGTAAAAACACAAAAATTTTACTTTATGTGGGTTTTGGACTATCTGTTTCTAAAACTTGTTTTCACACCCCCGCCACAATTGCTCCATGATTTTCTCTTCACTACCTCACAGACTTTCACCCCCTCTCTCTCAACCTTGCAAATTGACTTTTACATTCATATTTATCCAAACATAAATTTTTTACATTAATATTGCTCCATGATTTTCTCTTCACACACCACCACAAATTGCTCCATGATTTTCTCTTCACTACCTCGCATACTTTCACCCCTCTCTCTCTCTCAACTTTGCAATTGACTTTTACATTCATATTTATCCAAACATACATTTTTTACATTAATATTGCTCCATGATTTTCTCTTTACTACCTCAGACTTTCAGCCGTTCTCTCTCAACCTTGCAATTGACTTTCACATTCATATTTATCCAAACATACATTTTTTACATTAATACATGACAGAGAAAATCATTAAGACACAAGATGGGCGAATGTTCATATATCTATGTTATTGAATACATATTTCACTAGGCGAGTAAATATTTGACATGATTAACTAACAACCCTACACTAAATTCACATTCATTCTCAAATGCTTGATGTGTGTTGCATGGTCTGATGTGTTGCGGAATGGAGAACTACCCCTGATCAGATCTTCTGTCCTTCAGCCTGCAAACAGAGCCTGTAAACAGATTCCGCAACCTGCAAAATTCATCTAACAAGTATGGCTACTGTAAGTGTGTTGGGATTAATTTTCCAACAAGTTCTGTTCCAGATTCTATATAAGCCTCACTCATGTAGAAAGTTGATTAAATTGAATTGAGTGAATCCCTGTAACCATCCAATGACACTTTTTGAATTCCGGAATATCTTTATGGACTCAATACCCAACCATTTTTGCACAGAGTAGTGTCCCCCACAATGCTATGATTATGATTTAAACTGTATGTACCACTTCCTCTTTCTCACCAAAAGTGATAAAACTTACCAGTTTCCATTACAATATATGTCCCACATCCACATTTTGTTTGTAAGCAAGCCTCATAAAAAAACTCAGTGCATTTCACTCCAAATATCAATATACACTTGAGATTACCTCTGTAAACTTTTTTAATACTTCGTCCAATTTCCCCGTACTATGCAACAGTCTTAATAATAATTGTCCTCATATCTGATTAAAAAAACCGTTATATATGCAACTCCAGCAACCGAACAACTTGGTGTTTGACGAGATGACTCGTGAAAAAGAACCCTCTTCTTAATAATATTTGTCCCGATATATGGTAAAAGACGTTATATACGCAAGTCCGGCAAATTAACAACTTGGTGTTTGACGAAAGGAGTCGTGGAAAAGAATCCTCAAATCCATCTCAAGGTGCAACAGTGTTCGACGGCCTCTCAGCCTCGGGCCCAGGCCGTTGCTCGCCGCTCCATGGCTCATTTCAGGGAGCCTATTCCAGTAAAAGTTCATGGCTCATTTCATGGAGGCTAATCTAGAAGAAGTTCATGACTCATTTCATGGAGGCTAATCAAGAAAACGTGCATAGAACTATATCAGTGGTTCGTTACAGTCACATAGATTCATTCCAAATCATCAAAATTTGATGGGTGTCATAACTAAGGTTAATCCCTTTTCTCAGGGATTTTAAACGATAACATGCAATTCAAGGTTAAACAAAAATTCCCGCAAATTTCGTTAATTCTTTGTTTTATGATTAATGTACAAGCATGCAAATTTTGCTAATTATTTGTTTATTGATCAATGTACAGACATGCTAGTTTCTATATTGAACTACATACCAAATCACAATTTGGAATACATATCCACGTGAAGCCTGTATAAATAGCTGGAAAGTCTATTCTGGTTTTTTCTCTTTTTTCAAGTAATTCATCAAATTTATTTTCATATAAATTAAAAATATATGTTAATATAGATTTTAATTTATATAAATTAAAAATTAATTTGCAATTTTAAATATTATTATATTTTTTTAACATAATTTTATTTTTATAGTTTTTAACATAATTCTAAGAGATTAATTTTTCATATTAAACTATAAAACACCTCTTATATAATAAATATCAAATATAATTTATATTAATATAAATTTTCAATAATAAACTAATTAAATTACAATTTACAATTGATTATTATAATAATGTTTTCAATAATAAAGATATTAAATTACAATCGATTATTATAATAACGATGACAAAAAAATAATTAATTTTTATTGAAAAATTAAGTAAATAAAATTCTTCATTCAAATCATATTTCAATCTTGTTACAATATTCTTTAGATTTATTTTAATTTCATCATGGTTTTGATCTCAAGTTAAGTTATACGTGGGGAATTCCATACCACTTCACAGCCTACCGCGCCATCATAATTCCTGCAACAATTCGACAACATACTCACAATCTCCTGTTGGCTAAAAATGCAATTCCATGGACATCCAATGTTACATAGAAAGAAAAAAACTCATATCCAAAACACACTTATATTAGAAACAGCGCCAACTCCTCACGTTTTGACGTCGACTATACGTTTGACTTTCGACTTTATTTCTTTCCCAATACAACAATAAGTATCACATCACAAATGATACTCATCTTTATTTATTTCACCACCAACCTAAATACATATGTAAATTTAATTTCAACACATTTGCAGTACTATCAATTCAGTTGCCTGCACACCCGAGCGTTTTTCCAAATTCTTCCTGCCCTGCAGAAATACCCTTTCTCAGGAGCACAGTGTTTATCAATCCCAGTATCACCAAATCCTCTGCTGGTCCCAAATATGCATCAGATTTCTTAATAGACCGAAAAATCACATTGATTTCACACATGCTTTGAGGATTTAGATCTCTGAGCTTCTTTATATCGATAATTGTTTCTGGGAGGCGTGAAATGGGCACTCCCAGTTCCACGTCGAAAAAGAAGGCAATCGGAACCCGGCGGTCCCACGAACAAACGGTCTGATTATTATCGAAAATTTTGTTGGGAGTGCAACCATTCTGATTCTCGTTATGTTGATGGTTGTTATAGGTGCCCTGGCATCCTCCGGAAGACTGCATGCGATGATTGAATCCGATGACCGGGTACCCTGTGAAGCCTTTAATTTCGTCGTTCCAAAACCCGCTGCCGTTAAACGCCAGTTGCTTAATTTCTTCTCCCATGGAAGAGCACAATCGGGCAGAATCTTCTGTAGATTGGATTAGGCCATCTGCGAGTATGCAATTCTTATAGTTAGAAAACTAATATAAATTAAATGTCAATATCACATTACCCAATATAACATGGTGATATAACATACAATTTAATTAAATTAATTAAAATGAGATAAATTAATTAAAAGCAAATTAATAATTATGGATAACTAAATTAAAATTATAAAAATCTATTAATTTTTTTACTAATAACTAAATTAAAATCTTAAAAAACCTATAATAAAATAAAATAAACATGTGTATCTACAAAATTACTCTTAAACAAACTCATAAGATGAAATAAACATGTTTATCCGCATCATTATTCTTAAATAAACACGTGAGAGGTAAATTAGTTAATTAATTATTCTTAAACAAACTCAACCAGATGTAGAATTAGTTAATTTGAGCGAGGTTTAATTTCAAAGATTCTCCAACTAACTTGGATGGAAAGAATTTAAGATAGAGATCGCTTTCAAGAAAATTAAATAAAACTATAAAACAAACAAATGGGAAATCTGTAAATACTTACTCAGATGATCAGAATATTCAAGGCTGGCTACGCTAGATGGAAAATGCCCAAGTGCAATGTTAAGGCCGTCACCGGGAACTTCAACAGAAACTCGATCGAATGGTCTAAACAGCGCCTGTTGACGAGAGGGAAACCAGTATAAATCTGCGAAATCATGAGCCCTCAGGAAATGGGCCGCTTCGTTTTGAAGCTCCTTATCATCGCTTAGATTCGGCCTACTTAACGCTTGAACATGGGTTGCAGAGCGAAGGTGACTTGCGAGATTACTCCCAGCGTTCCCAGAGATAATCTCGCAGCGTTGAGCTCATCTTCATCTGTTTCGGTACTCAAGCTCAGGACTTTGCTGTACCCCTCTGATGGAGATGCAGGCACCACCAATCTCATACCCACCACATATTCATAAACACCGCTCCCTCTGCCCACCAGACCGCTGCCGTGGGCTCCCGTAGAAACAACGCCCGCCGCAGAGACTCCGTTCCAGTAAATCATGGCGGGAAGAGCCAGGCCTTCCTTCGCTGCTTCCTCCATAACGTCTCTCATCATGGCGCCGCCTTGGACTGTAATAGTCATGGCACCCTTGTTCACCCCAATGACGGATGCATAGCTTTCGGTTGAGATAATCAATCCATGGTCTCCAACACACACTAGCTTTGAGAGGCTATGAGCCAGAGTGCTTACCACTTTGATCTTCTGCTTCTTTTTCACAGCCCGGGCAACAGCATGCAGAATCTCGGCTTCTGTTTTGGGTGAGACAGCCTCTGCAGCTCTGCAAATGCTGCGATCCTCCCAAATGCCTTGATAATTAAAGATCTGGCATCCTCCTCCATTGCTTTTGCATTCGACTGAGGGAGGAGGCGGGCACAACGCCTGGAGGCATGATGGAAAAGCAAGGAGAAATAGAAGTAGGGCAAGTAATTTGTGGCCCATCGCTACACGGATTATTGGATTCATCTTCTTCTTCTCGTACTTGTGTTGAATATGAGTGTGAGTGCGAGTTTATATACAAAGCGCTGCCACAATGAAGACCAGGTTGCCGTGGCGAGATGCAGAGGATCAGATTGCTACATCCCAGAATTTTAATATATAAATTCCACGTGAAATAGAGATGCAGAGGATCAATAATGTAAAATAATATAAATTGGGAAGGTGGGTGTGAAAGATTTGGTTATTATACTTATATAAGTTTTGTTAAATATTATACATCACAGCAATGTCAATGGCATCTACTATATATGTAATTTTTTAAACTTAATGTAATTTTTTAAACTTAATGAAAATTACTGATTTTTCCAGTGAAATTTTTTTTTTGTTAAATATGATGAAGATAATAAATTGGGAAGGTGGGTGTGAAAGATTTAGCTATTATACTTATGTAAGTTTTGTTAAATATGATAAAGATGATAAATTGGGAAGGTGGGTGTGAAAGATTTAGCTATTATACTTATGTAAGTTTTGTTAAATATGATAAAGATGATAAATTGGGAAGGTGGGTGTGAAAGATTTAGCTATTATACTTATGTAAGTTTTGTTAAATATGATAAAGATGATAAATTGGGAAGGTGGGTGTGAAAGATTTAGCTATTATACTTATGTAAGTTTTGTTAAATATGATAAAGATGATAAATTGGGAAGGTGGGTGTGAAAGATTTAGCTATTATACTTATGTAAGTTTTGTTAAATATGATAAAGATGATAAATTGGGAAGGTGGGTGTGAAAGATTTAGCTATTATACTTATGTAAGTTTTGTTAAATATGATAAAGATGATAAATTGGGAAGGTGGGTGTGAAAGATTTAGCTATTATACTTATGTAAGTTTTGTTAAATATGATAAAGATGATAAATTGGGAAGGTGGGTGTGAAAGATTTAGCTATTATACTTATGTAAGTTTTGTTAAATATGATAAAGATGATAAATTGGGAAGGTGGGTGTGAAAGATTTAGCTATTATACTTATGTAAGTTTTGTTAAATATGATAAAGATGATAAATTGGGAAGGTGGGTGTGAAAGATTTAGCTATTATACTTATGTAAGTTTTGTTAAATATGATAAAGATAATAAATTTGGAAGGTGCCAAAGATTTCATAGGATATTTTAATATAGTGATTTTTTAAATATTTTTATTTTTATAAAGGTAATGGTTTTGGAAAGTGATAAAATATTATGTGAATATGAAATGGTTATAAATGAATGAGTTACTTAACTTAGTTGAATTTCAAAAAATATATCTAATATGAAATAACTTTTTTAATTATATTTTTAAATCATCACTTTTTAATTATATTTTTAAAGACGATTTAAAATAATTATATTTTTTAAATATTTAATAATTAATTAATAATTAATTATTTTTATGTAATATTTTTAAATTATATATAATTTATAGTTTGTTAAGTAATTTAATTGACAATCATTGTGTTATGAAATATTATGTAAATCATGAGATTCAAAGTTCAAATCCCTAAAATTAAATTAACATAAAATATATATAAATGATTTTTATTTAAATTTGAAATAATTAAAAAAATATTATTTATATTATTTTTCCTTTTTTAATATATTAAATATCTAATCATAATTATAATACTATTTTTTTAAAAAATCTCATTTTAAAACTAAAATGATATAATATTTTGAATTTTAAATTTGTAAATTATAAAATGATTAATTCATAAATGGGGTAGTCTAACTTATATATATATATATATAAAATTCACTAGAATTCACCAAAATACAGCAATACAATTTCAAGATTTTTTGCTATTTAAAATATATTTTTGAATACATAAATGGATTCAACACCCTTTAAAAAAAATTGTCATTTAAAATATATTTTTGAATGAGCAAATAGATTTAGCACCCTTGAAAACCCTTGGTGCACTAAAATTATACTGATTAAATAATTCAAACTCAAATTTTTAAAAATCTTTATTAGATTTTGATTAAAATTCACCAGAAAAAAATTGTTATGAAAAATGTCATTTTGTCTATAAATTAGACTAGGTCTTTATAAAATATTCATCTATTGTTATATTTAGAAATGTAATTACCTTATATTTCATTTCCTTAATCTAATTCCATATTGTCAATTGTTTAATGAGTTACTTCAATTGGAAGTTGTTAGTAATAGTAAATATTATATTTCATTTTCTTAATCTAATTCTATATTAAAAATAAGTTTAATGAGTTACTATCAATTGGAAATTGTTAGTAATAGTAAATATTTGACTAGATTAATATTAACATGATCAAATATATAGTTTAAAATTTCAAACGAATTAATTTATCAAAATGATAATTTACAATTTAATAAAAATCAAACTATAGAGTTCAGGCTTTTGTGATCCATATCAAGTTTATAAGAGATTTTTCGGCGAAAATCACATGAAATATCATTTGTCTACGTGAACCAACTAGTGTGGTTCATCGTCAGGACAAGTTAGCTTAGCATGTTAAATAGTCTGAGCAGAGCCTCCAACGGCTAGCCGTTGGAGGCTCTGCTCAAACTATTTAACATGTTAAGCTAGATCTGTTTCTTCAACTGTGTTCAAAACACCTGACAAATGGTATTCCATGTGATTTTCGCCGAAAAATCTCTCACAAATCCTCAAACTAATTATTGGTGAAAAATTACAACCTTCATAATTAGAAAATAGAATAGGTTTAAATGGTACAAACAATAAATATTTGGATTGCTACTAGCATGTTTAAAGGGAGAGACAATTACATGAATCATAATATTTTTTTTATAAAATGTATTTTGATTTGACTAGAGTAATGATGATAAATAATTATATAAATCACTTTTAAATTTATTTATATAAAAGTTAATATTTTTTTTTTAAAATTTACAATTTTTAAAGTTATAATATTATATTTAAAAAGAAAAAATGAAGTTAAAAATATGTTGAATAATTAGAATTAAATAATCTATAAAATTTTGGATCAATGGTGAAGGGGTTATTGCTTTAGAAAACACAGTGTGAAAAAATTGTGAGTGTATTTAAAAACATTAAACAAAAGTTGTATTTTCAAAACAATTGTTGGTAAAGGGGTTATTGCTTTAGAAAAAACGAAGTGTGAAAAAATTGTGAGTGTATTTAAAAACATTAAACAAAAGTTGTATTTTCAAAACAATTGTAGTAAAATAATGAGTTTTTGAAATCAACTTACATAAAATTTTAATAAAAAAACATTAACTTAAAGGATAATAATTAATGTTGTATGGTATAAAATGACCAACAATATATATGTAATTATTAGGTCATTAATAAATAGGGTAATATATGCCACTTATTTTTTAGTTTTTTAAGTGTTTTTGATGAAAATTTTGAAATGAAATCTTGATTTATCTTATTTAAACTAATTTTTTTTATTATATAAATAATTTTTTTATTATATATAAACACCTTGAAAAAACCCTAAACCACTTTAATAAAACAAAAATTACCCATTAAAATTATAAAATCAAAATTATAAAATCTGTCCGGCCCACTAATAACCCAATAACTACATATATTGTTACCTACATAGCCATCAGAAAATTGGCAGCCAAATATACTCATTCTAACGGTATTGGAGAAACAAAATGCCTCGTGAGTCATGACTCATGACCGACGTTTTGCAAATGTACTTTTTGGGTGTGTGTACTTACATATTTGACGTCTGACTATCGGATTTCAGGGCGACTCGATGACTTATTATGGTGGGTCCGACTCAACGATAAAATCTTTTTTATCTTCATCACATTCATTTTAATTAAAAAAAATAAATTATTTTAAATGATTTTACTAATCAATCCATTATCTAATTTATTTTCAAAGTCTCTGCACGTGACTTAATTTCCTTTTGCTTTGCTTTCAAACCAAGCTTTACTACCCTCCAAACTCAAAATCTACAGTTTAGTAGGATAGTAAATTGATTGTATAGTGATGTGTAAGTTTATTATAAGTTTATTTGGACGAAGTTTGTTTAAATCTCATTGAATACTCTGACCTGTTGTAGTGGATGCTCGAGAAACAAATTGAGTACTCTGACCTGCTGTAGTGGATGCTCGAGAAACAAATTCCCCACCCCACAGTGTTATAATAGCAGCTACTAAAAAAATGGTACACAACTTATGTAGTCACCAACCAATAGAGTGGCACCTGCAAAACCATTCAAACAGTGTGAACTTATGTGAACTATATCTTGAATTCCAAGTGATTTCTAAGCTTTAATGAATATTCTGTAGGACTAAATTAATGGTAATTGAATAAAACTTTCAATTGATCTATAAGGATTTTATGAGAAAGTTAGGATTTTATGAGAAAGTTATATTGCATTAAGTTGATTATTTATCTTTATTTTGTGAGTTATAGTATTAAGTGAAGTTATGTTAGTTATTATTATAATAATTTAATAAAATTAAGGTAACTAAATTTACCTTAATTGAGAAGAATAAATTTTAAAATCTAACTAAGTTACAATGTTTTGCTAATCATGCTTCGAATTTCATAGGGATAAGTGAGATAATGAAAATTGAGCTTGGTTGCTTAAATTTATTGTCTAATTCCTATTAATATATATATATGTTATACAAATTTACAAATATTTATAATTAGAAAACACACTTTTAAATATAGCTAAACAATAATAGTGCTTTATAAATTTGATCACTTGCGAAGTAAAATAACAAAAAATATAAGCATATTTTAAAGTATACACCAATAGTCTAAATATATTATGCATGCTTTAAATATTATGATATATGACAACCAAGATTAAAAACAATATTCTAAAAATTGTAAAGAAAGATGTGCTAAATATGATCAAATATGAATGTACAACCAATTGTTGTTTCAATTTTTTTTTGAAAATTTGAACCAGAAAATGACTTTAGAAGCCAAAAATATTAAATATATATACAAATGCAACTAAGAGCCATAAAAGAAACAAGGTGTTTGGTTTGAACCCTTTTGATAATATCATCTCAATCAAATCTCTTTAAAAAGTGCACAAATTAACAATGAAATTAATTGTACCATCCCATCGAAAAATGCAAAATCAGATTTTTTTTTTTAATTAACATTTCATTTTAAAAGTAATTATTTAAGTTTATTGATAAAGTCAATTTTTTTTTTGGAGATGTATAAAATTTTATGTGAGTGTAGAAGATTTTAAAAGCCAATTTTTTTTAATTATTTAATATTTATATAGGAAAAAATACATCTGAATTTTTTTATTTATTAATTCAACCAAGAATTATTATCTTTTATAATATTGTATTAAATTATATGTAACTTTTATTATAATTTAAAAATATTTCATTTTATTTTATTTGTTTTATAATAAATATTTCTGTTTGGAGTAGCTCAATTGGTAATGGTCATGAAAATGAAGTCTCACTCAAACCAAAGTCTTGGGTTTAAATCTTGTGCTATCCACTCGATCAGGGTGAGAAGTTGGATATGATGAAGATGTAGTTATACCAAGATTACAAAAAAGAAAAAAGAAAAGAAAAGATCATAATGAGAAGTTGGACATGATGAAGATGTAGTTCTACCAAGATTATAAAAAAAAAAAAAAAAATTACCAAATATAATGATACTTTCTATTAAAAACCTTATTTAAAAAAAAATTAAAATAACACATTATTTTAAAAATATAAAGGAAAATCATGTTATAATATCAAATTTTATCATTCAATTCAATTTGATATTAATACAATGTATGAATTAAAACAAAATTAAAACAATATATTATTTTAAAATTATATTAAAAAATATTTATAAAATTTGAATACATTATTTTTTTGAGATATTATAATTTTAAATTTTATTTTTATAATTCAATTTGATATATTTTTTTTGGTAACCCACAACTTAACAACTAGTCTAATATGTAATTGCTATAAATTTTTGGGGCTACTATATGTTTTCCTCCCCATTGCAGCAATCACAACATAGATTTGAATTTAGGATAACTCAATTTGATATCATACCATGTATCAATTTTAAGAAATTCTCTCAATTATTTAGTACTAATATTATTAAATATTTGATTAAATTAATGTTATTAAATATACAATTTAAATCTTTAAAATGTATTAATTTAAATAATTATTCTCAAGGAAGAGGTCAAAAAAGTAATTGTAAATATTTAATTAGTGCACTTAAACAAACTGAATAATATTATAAGTTATATATTTATTTATTTTGATTAAGCTATACATTATTATAAGTTATACATTTATTTATTTTTATTAAGCTATACACGAAGTGGTAATGATGAAAATCATGTATTTCTCACATGTCAGGTAATTAGGGTAGGTGGTTACCTATCCCTAACTACTTCCTTAAAGACTTATTCTGAAGGAAGAAGTCAAGAGAGTAATTTTAAATATTTAATTACGCATTTAAACAAATTGAATAATATGCTAAGATACATTTATTTATTTTGATTAAAATATACACGAAGTGAATGCCCTAATGATGACAATCATGTACTTCTCACATGTCAGGTACTTAGGGTACGTGATTACCTATCCTAACTACTTCCTTGGAGAGTTATTCTCAAGGAAGAGGTCAAGAGAGTAATTGTAAATATTTAGCTGCATTTTTTAAACAAACTGAATAATATCATAAGTTATACATTTATTTATTTTGATTAAGCTATACACGAAGTGAATGTCTTAATGATGACAATCATGTACTTCTCACATGTCATGTAGTTAGGGTAGGCGGTTACCTATCCCTAACTACTTCCTTGAAGATTTATTCTCAAGGAAGAGGTCAAAAGAGTAATTGTAAATATTTAATTACTGAAGTTAAACAAACTGAATAATATTATAAGTTATACATTTGTTTATTTTGATTAAGCTATGTGAATGCCCTAATGATGACAATCATGTATTTCTCACATGTCAAGTTATACATTTATTTATTTTGATTAACCTATGTGAATGTCCTAATATCCCTAACTACTTTCTTGAAGATTTATTATCAAGGAAGAGGTCAAGAGAGTAATTGTAAATATTTAATTACTACATTTAAACGAACTGAATAATATTATAAGTTATATATTTATTTATTTTGATGTATTTCTCACATGTCAAGTAGTTAGGATAGGTTGTTACCTATCCCTAACTACTTCCTTGAAGATTTATTCTCAAGGAAGAGGTCAAGAGAGTAATTGTAAATATTTAATTACTGTAGTTAAACAAACTGAATAATATTATAAGTTATAAATTTATTTATTTTGATTAAGCTATACATGAAGTGAATGTCGTAATGATGACAATCATGCATTTCTCACATGTCACGGAGTTAGGGTAGGCCCTTACGTATCCCTAACTACTTCCTGTAGTTAAACAAACTGAATAATATTATAAGTTATAAATTTATTTATTTTGATTAAGCTATACATGAAGTGAATGTTGTAATGATGACAATCATGTATTTCGCACATGTCAAGTAGTTAGGGTAGGCGGTTACCTATCTTTAACTACTTCCTTAAAGATTTATTATCAAGGAAGAGGTCAAGAGAGTAATTATAAATATTAAATTATTGTAGTTAAACAAACTGAATAATATTATAAGTTATACATTTATTTATTTTGATTAAGCTGTACACGAAGTCAATTTCCTAATGATGACAATCATGTATTTCTCACATGTCAGTTAGTTAGGGTAGGCGGTTACCTATCCCTAACTACTTCCTTGAAGATTTATTATCAAGGAAGATATCAAGAGAGTAATTGCAAATATTTCTCACATGTTAGGTAGTTAGGGTAGGTGGTTACCTATCCCTAACTACTTCCTTGAAGACTTATTCTCAACCAAGAGGTCAAGAGAGTAGTTGTAAATATTTAATTACTGCAGTTAAACAAACTCAATAATATTATAAGTTATACATTTATTTAGTTTGATTATGCTATACATGAAGTGAATGTGTAATGATGACAATCATGTATTTCTCACATTTCAGGTAGTTAGGGTAGGCGGTTATCTATCCCTAACTACTTCGTTGAAGATTTATTCTCAAGAGATCAAGAGAGTAATTGTAAATATTTAATTACTGCAGTTAAACAAACTGAATAATATTATAAGTTATACATTTATTTATTTTTATTAAGCTATACATGAAGTGAATGTCGTAATGATGACAATCATGTATTTCTCACATGTCAGGTAGTTAGGGTAGGTGGTTACCTATCCCTAACTACTTCCTTAAAGATTTATTCTCAAAGAAGAGGTCAAGAGAGTAATTGTAAATATTTAATTACTGTAGTTAGACAAACTGGATAATATTATAAGTTATACATTTATTTATTTTGATTAAGCTATACACGAAGTGAATGTTGTAATGATGACAATCATGTATTTCTCACATGTCAGGTAGTTAGGGTAGGCGGTTACCTATCCCTAAATACTTCCTTGAAGATTTATTCTCAAGGAAGAATTCAAGAGGGTATGCGTACCTGAGATCAAGAAAATAAAGGATGAACTGAGAACGAGAATATCATGTTGATATATTAGACAGGTTCATGAAGCTAAGTCTGGTTAGGACCAGATAGCTGTGGCATGTTAAGACTGATAGTCTTAAAGAAAATATCTTGCATGTGAGGAACAAATCGAGGGGAGACTCAGGATGTAGTAGCTAGTCTCATGGTTGGGAGAAAAATTGGCAAATTATAGTCAAATTGGGACTAAGCAACCGACAGTAATTGTTACAAAATTCATATAAGAATCACTTCTTCCTGAAAGTTAAACGTTCTATTGAATAAAAGACATGTATTCTGCTTGAAGAAGTTAAATGTACTAGTGTATGCGAGACATATATTATGATCGAAGATATTAAATGTGTTAGCTTGGTAAAGGCCTAACTTCTTTCATTATAAGTACATGAGCATTATGCTAATAGCTTAACTGAGGAAATTTCATAAACAAATAACAACCATAAATAGAAAAATAGTCAACATTTAGGAAGGTCTATTGCTAAAACTGCATAGTCGGTATAATATTTTAAAGAAGTAATAAACACGTAAGTAAGATTGAATTAGTTCCTAGAAGAAACTGAAATAAAGACCTTTGTGTAAAAATGGGTTACTGTTCTAGAAATTCAAAAGAATAATATACGAAACAACTGCTTACAGACAAACCCAAGTCCAAGAAAACAAACCTTCTCATTCGTAGTTCTATAACACATATAATGCTACGATTTGAAGAATCAGATAACTAAAAAGACCCAAATGACACACATCAGGGTAAAATCACTAAAAGAAATCCAAGGCTACATAATTATTCAAAACTAGAATCATACAAGGTAATATTTGCCTTTTAAAAGAAAAATAGAACTGGAAATTGATAGTAGGAAGAAGCGTAAAGATTTCTTTCAACACAAAATGATAACTATTCAATAATCATTAAACGTGAACCAGAGAAGAAAACTGTAATGTCCCTTAATAATAAATAATAAATAATATAATATAATATTAAATAAATAATAAACAATAAATAAAAAAATAGAAATAGTAAATAAATAATAAATAATAATAAAATAATTTAATTACATGCTATAAATAAATATAAATAAGAATAAACAGAAAAATAGTAAAAATCAGTAAAGCTATCAAAAAATAAAAACAAAAGAAATAAAAAAAGAATGCAATAAAAATCAGTAAAGCTATCAAAAAGTAAAAGCAAAAGAATAAAACAAGAAAGCAGTAAAGTTGCATGTTGACACATGGAGTGTGTGCATGTGGTTCCCCTTCCAACGTTTGCTCTATTTAATAGATGGGGAGGAAGATGAGAGGCATTCCATGATTACCTCATCCATTCTCTTGGGAGAATAGTGTTGTGAGACAAAAGATCCCCTAGCAGTAGTATGTTGATTGAGGGCTCGGGGGTGGCCAGTTGTAGCAAGATTTTGTGCAAATGAGCCTACGATTGGGTGGAGAGTCGTCCCCAAGACATTGTTGCAGTTAGTAGAATTCAACTAGCGTTCAACTAGCGTTCCACAGGTAAGTTGTCTCTCCTCGCATTTTTTTTAATTTAATGTTAACTAGTTGATAAATTGCGTGTTGATTATAAATCGCTTGATTATTCTAATTAATTACGTGTTGTTATTTCGGGGCTGTTACACAAACCCCCAAACAAATGTGCGTCGCCTAGATATAAAGCAAACATCTGAGTAACATGCTATGGGAATATCCTATTACGGAACTTATATAAACCAGAGAGTCAAAACGGAGTGATTACAACCTTCAATGGCGTAAACCCAAAACAAGAAAATTACCATGTAATTACGAGCTAATTTCAAACTCAACATTTCAAAAAATGGGACGACAACTTTGTGTTTAGGTTATAATTTATAGCCTCATAGTTCTGATTACAAAATAAATCGAAATAAATAGTATCAGCCATTAATACATTATAGGCTTCGAATGTAAATCATATTGAAGACAATTTAAGAAAATAGCAAGATAAAATCTCCCTCCCTCCATATCTCACAATCCCAAGTCTTCCATAGTGCAAGCTTTCCACATTACTTGATGGCTAGATGGAGATACAAGTCTACAACTTCCTATAATGGGGCAGGGAATCATTCTCTTGCGAGGCATTCCAGTCGAGAGGGAGGATGAAACCCTCTAGCATAACCTAAGCAATAAGAACGCATTCATTAAAATAGAATGACAAATTAATACACAATTTAACATTATACTGAGAAAGAAGAAAGGAAGAAACACAAATTACCTGAGATGGATCGATGGGTTTAGTTGACTCCTTCGGGGTAGTAAGTGCCATTTTGACCCCAACAGACCTAATAGCTGGGAAAACTGTAATGACGAAACTATGGAAGTAACAGAGAGAATGTTAGCATTAGCAGAGAAAGGAAAAGTAACCAACTGCATGAAATCCTAAATCTGAAGACCGGAGATGGAAACTTCTGACATGTCAAGAAAAATGACAAAGATGTTCTGCGAAGAATTACCATAAGGGTTAAGGCCGCAATCTCCACCATTCGATGATGGCACCTTATGGAGAACCGTGGATGCGGATCCTTTCCTGAGGAGGTGGCCAACAATTGTGATACACTCAAAAGAGCCCAAAACGTAGGTCCTGCCAACTCTAGGGGGGGTCAGGTTCATATAATTAGAGTAAGGTGAAGTCATAAACCATTAAATCTGAGTGTGCCAGATAAAGGGCTTAGAAAACATAACCATGTAAATTAAAGTGAAATTCTTATGTAAATTAAAGAAAAATGCAATTGTTATAAATTTCATATATACAGTTAAACATGTACTTAACAAATAAAATTCCGTAGGATAATTATGACAGGTGTAATAAATGAGAATCTTACACTCCATTATTACTGTTACTTTAGAATATTATTTTTATCTGAGGTTATTTACTTGATGAATTTAATAAGGGTATGTGACAAGTGGTATCAAAGCACTCAGGTTGCAAAGGTGAGACCTCTGGAGAATGAATGAATAACAACATTTTTTATGTGCATAGAGAAAGAAAAGCAACCAGCATGAGGAGGATTGGATTTACACCACACAGACCCCTGACAGGAACAGGACCAACATCCTTTCCATAAGCCAATTTTGAGGTGTGGGTATAGTTGGGGGAGGAGCCGCACAATATTAACACTTCCATTTTGGAAATTGTACAAGAACTAAAGGATGAGATGGCAAGGTTGCGAGCAGACAAGGAAAGGTTTATGCAAGAACAAGTGAAGATCATGAAGAGTTTGTCTGATAGACAAAATCAACGACAACTCATTCCCAGTCCTAAACACAGGAACATGGCTGGCGATCAAGGATTTGGAAATGAGAATCTAGAAATAGAAGGCGATGAAGACAATCAAGAGGAAGGGTCTGACAATGTATCAGGTCATAAAACATAGAAATGATAGAAAATTGAGTTACAAGGAGAAATTTGGAAAATAAAACCTCCCCTCTTTGATGGTGAACAGGAGGAGGCTGCTGAAGCCTGACTTATCAATATGAATAATTATTTTTAGTTGTATGAATATGATCAAAATCTAAAGGCTTGCTTAGCCATCTATCAGATGCAAGGAAAAGCCACCTTATGGTGAAAGGAGGTGAAAACAGTACGTGGAGTAAATAAGCTGGAAGTAACTTGGGAAAAATTTCAAAAGTATTTTAAGGAAAAATATGTAACAAAATATTTTACAATGAGAATGCGAAATATGAACATAAATCAGCCGAGATTCAAATTTCCAAGTGAGTCCAAGGAAAATGAGCAATCTAGTATAACTAAAGTGGAAACAACAACTAGACCTACAATACAGTGTTGGGGATGTGGAGGACCATGCTATGTCAAAAACTGTCTGTACAATAAGGGAACAGATCAAGCTGCGCAAATTCATGAATTATCAACTGTGGGAGAAGTGGCGAGGAGTATTCCTAAAATCAACGCTGCCCTCGAAGATCATCAGGTGGAATACCAACCAACCATGGTGGAATTTGAAGGTAAGATCTTCGACTAAACTATATCTATTTTGATTGATCCAGGAGCTACTTTGAGTTATATTAGTCCCAAAGTGGTTGAACAATGTTGCTTACAAGTTGTTAATTTTAAGAACCCTTGGTTAGTACAAGTCACCATGGGAGCAAAGAGAAGGGTGTTGGCTAAGGTCAGTAATTTCCCTCTAAAGCTATTAGGTCAACTTATTATGGCAGACTTGAATGTATTACCTTTAGGATCATATGATGTCCTAATAGGTATGGACTGGTTCGAGAAACGTTAGTCCCTCATTAACTGTAAAGACAAAACTATTAACTACATGGATGAAGAAGGAATAAGGTAGGAAATTCAGGGTATAATAGCATTATATGGAAATCTATTCTTTACATACATAGCACATAAAACTGCATCATCCCAAAACAACAATTTTACATTCTTGAAAAACATCATGGAACGTACCATATTTAAGATTTTCTTGTTCATTCTTTTAGCTACTCCATTATGTTTGGGATTATAAGGCACAATAGTTTGATGTTTGTTCCCATGTTGGTGAAGATAGTTTTCAAATTCATTTGAAGTGAATTCTTTTCCATTATCAGTGTGAATAGAGACAATATGAGATTGTGCATCATTTTCAATCCATGTATGAAAAAAGTTCTTGAATGTTTGAAAAACATCAGATTTGTTATTCAATAAATAAACCCAACACATTCTGGTGCAGTCATCAATAAATGCCATCATATATTTATTTCCATTTGTAGAAGGAAAATGCACTAGACTACATAAATATGAATGAAAGAGTTCAAGTTTTCTATGTGCTCTGGAATGTGAATAATGAAAATACTGTTTTCTATGCTTTCCTAGAATACAAGCATCACATTGCTTAAGTTTCCTAGGAATTGTAGGCAAACCAGTAACAACAATTTTCTTCAACAAGTGAAGGATGTCATAGTTCAAGTGTCAAAATATGGCATGCCATAAAGGACTTGATGGAAATGTACCTTCATCATAATGAGAATTGTATGATAAGTTTTGTGCATGAACATAGGTACCTTGCAACTTCATAGGTCTTTCTTCTTCTATCCCTGTCATGACAAGTGAGTGATCTAATGCTTTTATGACCTCAACCTTGCCATCAAACATATGAATGGAGTGTCTATACTAGTGGATGTGGGCCAACGAAAACAAGTTTCTCCTTAGCTCCGGGAGATATAAAACATCATGTAGAAGAAAGTTTGGAAGACTAGGCAGTTTGAGCATGATTGTGTCAAGCCTTGATGGATTGACTTTTTATTTGTCTGCAAAGTATACTGCTCCATCAACATTGTTAGTAAATTCTTCAAAAAAATCTCTTCTAAAGGTCATGTGGCAAGTTTTGTTGAAAAATGTGCAGCAAGAACTGCTAAAAATAGCAGTTTGGGTCCAACGCTGGATTGGACAAAAGGGAATGAAAAATGGAAGTGCTAAAAATAGAAGTTATGTTTTTAGCAGTTCAGGATGGATTCTTATTTTAGTCAGTCCCTGGACTAAACATAGCAAGTAAAATTCGAATTTGATATCAACAACGGTTTGGAAATAAATAAATTAATTCATCTTGATTTAATTAATTAAGGAAAATCAAACTTGAAGTCTATGTGAGGACATGCAATAATTTCTCCTTTGATTGAGGAATTTAACCTTCAGTTAAAGAGATAAGGATGAGTTGTAATATTGAGTTGTAATTGGTTGACTTAGTTTAACTTAGTCAAGTCCAGTTAGATTAAATTAACAAGTTGTTAAATTAATGAGAGTTTAGTTAGTTAATGCTTGCATGCATGTAAGTACTGTAATTCAGATAACTGAATATTCACTCATGGATAACTCATGCATGTCAGTTCAGTCAGAGTCCCAGTTGAGATCAGATGGAGGGACAATGTACTATCAGTTGCTAGGATATTCCTTGCATGCAGAAGGAATATTATTCCTTATGGATTGCGCAGCTGGACCTGAGGTTATAGTGAGTGTGATGAGGCCAATTCACACATGTGATATCATTGGACCCCAATCAAAATTGTGCAAGGAAATAGGAGGCTTGGGGGGCTTGAGGAAGATATATTCTATGTCTATTGAGTCTGTGAGTTATATTGTTTGAGTGTAGAGAGATCAGGATATCTTGAGAGCTAATTCTTTTTGTAACTTGAACAAGATTTCCACTTGTATGATAATACAAAGTTGGGGTTTTAGGCTGGTGCTTTCCCCAGTGATATATCTTCTGTTTTATGGTTGATTACTTCTCATTCTCAGTTATATTTGTTCATGCCTGATGTTGCTCATGTTTGATTAAGCTTTCGATAAATTGTTTGTAGAAGTAGATCAAGTGTTTTTCTTTAGTACATTGCATTACCAGGTGATCTACAGTGGGAATTTCTACATGGCATCAGAGCGAAGGTGATCAGGTCAGAACAGTATATAAGCAGGAGAAGTACGAAGTTTGGTTTCTGAATATTGAATTGAGTTCTTATCACATCTATTTCTCTGATGGCATTCAGTGGCTTAAGACTCAAATATTCCCTTGATGGCAGTTTGAATTATATAGCCTGGAAGGATCGCATGGAGGTAGTATTGGAAGATAACGGTCTCAAGGACTTCATTGATCAAGAAGTCCAAAAGTTGACCGATGCTACTCAACTGCAGAATGGAAAAAGTGTGTGGCTAGAGTAAGGAGAATCCTCTTGGAGGGAGTTCAAGATCACATTGTCTCGAGCCTCCATGGGAAGGAGACTCCATTTTTGATGTGGAAAACATTGAAAGATATTTATCAGAATAGAAGCAATCAGAGGAAGCTAGTGCTGAAGGACAAACTTCACAAGATCAAGTGCGAAAGGGGCAACACAATCTCTATGTTCCTGAACAAGCTCACCACCTGTAGAGATGAGCTTGCAAGTGTAGGGGTCATGATTTCTGATGACGACATGGTGAGTCTAGCACTCCTTGGTCTTCTTAAGAGCTGGCATAGCTACCAGGACTCAATTAATGGGAGAGAGAAATTGCCAGATTGGGAATGAATTTGGTCGAACCTAATGCAGGAGGAGATAAGGTGAAGCACCAGGGATGGATCTTCATCAAAACAAGATGATGAAGAAAATCTAGCTTTAGCGAGTAAAGCTAAGAAAGGGAAAGGGAAGGTGTCCCAATACAAATATTATCATGGTGGGAAGAAGGTTGACAAGTCAAAGGTACGATGCTTTCACTATCATGAAGTGGGCCATTATGCTATGCATTGCCCACAGAAGAAATCCAAGAAGGGTTCCTCAAAGGGATCTGATGGTGATGCACTAGCTTCACAATTTGACCTAGATTTCTCACTTATCACATGCATGGTTTCATCCATGGTGGTATGTGTTTGGTACCTGGAAAATGGAGCTTCTTTCCACATGTCGGGTGACAAGAATCTTTTTAGTACATTAGAGGAGAAGGATCTCCAGATGCGGATCGAGATGGGTGATGATGGAAAGTACTGTGTCTTAGGTGAAGGTAAAATTGTGTTTCAGAGGGAGCATGGTGCTCCTCTCACCCTATATGCTGTTAAATATGTACCAGGTTGAAAAAGAATCTTGTGTCTGTTGCTATGCTAGAAGATAAAACCTATGATGTAGTCTTTAGTAAAGGAAAAGTGTTCTTAAGGCATATCAGCACTGGACAGACCAAGCGAATAGGAATTTGAGTAAAGAATCTCTAGAAGCTAGAGGTAGATGATTGTGTTGCACTGAGTTCCAAACCATAGGTGGTGCAAAGCCAAGACGTTGGCGAGCTATGGCATAGGAGACTGGGCCACTTGCATCATGGGACCTTGAAGATCATTCAACAAATTTCTACCGGCTTACCCAAAGGAAAACTGGAACAAACAGACACATGCAAAGGATGTACCTTGGGTAAGTATATGAAATCTTCCTTTCAGGATCAGGATAGTAGAGCTAGAGCAATCCTAGAGCGAGTTCACCCAGATGTATGTGGACCATTATCTATAGCCTCCACCTCTAAACAAAGGTACTATGTTATTTTCATTGATGATTTTTCTTGTAGATGTTGGATCTACTTTATGCAAAAGAAGGATCAGACCTTCTTGAGGTTTTGTGAGTTTAAAGCCTCAACAGAGAAAGAATCTAGGAAGAAAGTAAAAGCCTTGCATAGTGACAGTGGTGGAGAGTATATCTCCTAGTAGTTTAAAGACTTTTGTGCAGCAGAAGGAATTAAAAGGGAACTGACGGCACCCCATAACCCACAACAAAATGGGGTGGCTGAAAGGAAGAACATATCTATTGTGGGAGCAGCTCGAGCAATGTTGCATGACCAAGGCCTACCTCTTCATCTACGGGCGAAGGCATGCAATACAACAGTGTAACTTCAGAATAAAAATCCTCATCGTGTTTTGGGGATGAAGACACCTATGGAGGCTTTTTCGGGGAAGCGACCAGATGTGAGTCACTTTCGCATCTTAGGATCACCAATTTTATGTCATGTCACCAAAGATGCTCGGAATAAGCTACACCTAACAGCTGAGTTGGGGATACTTGTGGGGCACATAGATATACCCCACAACCATCGTGTGTTTCTACCTGGTAGTCAGAGGACTGTAGTGCGCAAGGATCTGAAGTTTGACGAGCAGAAAGCCATGCGAGTGTCACTTGAGAGGGAGCTCAAGTTGCATGGCGATGAGGAAATTTTAGTTCCAAAGGAGGAGGATCCTCCTGATGATGTGGATCAGCCACATGCAGAGCATCCAGTAATGGAGACCAACACTCTTAGAGAGTCTTCTAGAGATGGGCAAAAACGCTCATGGGAAGATGACAGATTGATGCAGGATGCGAGAGAGAATGTGGGGTAGCCATCCTCTCATCACAGACAGAGGAGATCTCCTGAGAGATACACTGGCTACATGACATTCTCCCAACCCATGAGAGTCACTACTGCACAATATTGCCCAACCGTCACCCAGTTTGTTGCATGATTGGTCATTGAAGTGTTTGTGTTTTAAACTAACATTTTCTTGCCGTGAGTGTTCGATATGTCTCCAAGTACATCATTTGTTGAGCTATATCTCAACAGTACAAGCATCATGGTTTCCAAGAGATCTGGATCAAAGGACACTGTAGAGAGTAGCATTGGAGATGTAGTTGAATAGGTGACAATGAACTTATCTATCTATGTCGACATGCAATCGTTCATAGAGAAGGACATGAATATCACATGGAAAGAAATAAAGGACATATTTGTAGGTAGTTTCAAGGAAGATCTAGAAGATCGATGAATCTATGTCAACATACACAAGTCAAGCTTGTACATGGTTGCATGTAGGTACCCTGCCTTCACGTGCATAGACATAATTCACTAGGTTGTCTCACATATTGATCCTGAGACGATGACATTGAGCAAGGCTGGTAGAACACAACATACCACCTTCGAGTCAGAAAGTTACCATCAAATGTATCATTTGTCACAGCTAGTGAATCAAATGGATGCATTGTTCTTCACTCTCAATAGGAATGTGAACACCAGAGACATCATGAAGCATTGGGTAAAAGAGCCATCAACGTTGAGGATGACACCCAACCATCTCTATAAGACGAAGTCACTTAGGAAGGAATACCAACTCTTGGTCATCTTCGCATGTCACTTGTCGGGTCAAGAGAGCACAGAGACCTTCCCACAGAGTTAGGTCATTATGTTAGATTAGTTGGAATACAAAAGAATTCCTTTCAACTAGTCTAACATGTTGGCTCTTCAGCTGAAGGTGCATGTGTCAAATGCTCGAAATCCGCCTAAGGATGGGCAAGAAAGTTTCTACATGTCTGTGTACCTTCTTGATGTAATTTGTGCCCAACAATGATTCCCTAGCATGGGTTGGACATGGACACCATCAGAAGATGTTGAGAACATATATTTCAAGTTTCTCTCTAAGTGAAGATATCGAGGAGTCATGGTGATACTATCTAACTACTTCATTGCTCTTTTGTACACGATGATATTTGAACAATATCCACCTTGCATGCCCCAAGAAGCAACGCAGGCATTTCTTAACATCGCAGATTGGCATGCCTCACCCGATGGCACCTTCATAAGGATGTTTGGCGTAGAGAAGTCTCTGCATGAGTTACCGAGGTTTTCCACGGACAAGATGGTCATGCAAGAGGTTTCATACCGCATCTCCATAATGTTATCAACAAGACTACACAGGAGGAAGAAGGGCCCATGGGCCACTCTTCCTTTTTGGATTAGGTTGTACGAGATCCATATGTTGAAAGATGCAGATGTTGAGGAAAAGGACTTGAAGAAGTTTGGATTTGGAAACAAGGGTTTCAATTCATACAATCCCCACCGCATATGAAAGAACACTACGCGAAGGTGTATTACCCATGGATCCTCAAGGCATGTCATTGGCGAGAGGACGATCCTTGGAGATATTTCTACAACTCTTCTAGGCTCAGTGAACCGGTCAGCATAGCGATTGAATGAAAAGAAACACTCCAAGAAGCTGCACCACAAGAAGAAACAGCAATAGCAATAGTGAGAAGAAAACCGACACAAGACAAGGGCAAGAGGAAGATTTCCAATAGCGCAGAGGCATAGAAAAGCTACAAGTTCAAAGAATATCCACTTATTGAGAAAGTAGCTTTGGAGATAGAGGCGAAAAGGTGACAACGCGAAAAGAGAGTAGAATGGAGAAAGAGAGAGTTGAAAAGGTTGGAAGATGCAAAGAAGAAGTTGTAGGAGATGGAGAAGAAGTTGAAAGCAAAACAAGAACTCAAGAGGAGATAAAGGGAAGAAAGGCAGAAATAGGAATAGGAGGAAGCACAAGGTGCACAGACAGAGAAAATTGTGTAGATACAAGTTGAACAAGTAGATGTTAGAAAATTATATATTACAGAGCAATGGAACACATAAAATATTGCAGAAATATAAACATAGAAAACGCATAAAACAAGAGAGACACAAATATATGTGGTTCACCCAGTTTGGGCTACGTCCACAGAGAAAAAACTAGTCCTTCTTTTATTATATTATCTAGCAAACTAAAGAGATACAACCTACAACAGATTCGCTGTAACTCCCTCTTTGCTCTCCATCTCCTCTCTCTTCGTCACTCAAAATACAGATATACATAGACGTAATACAATTCCCTCATATATAGCGAGGGGTTGCCTTCTAGGGCAAAAAACCCTAAATTAAACATAACTTCTGCCGTAAGATCTCTGCCTAATGAACGACCCAGATTGACTACGAAATTACAGCATTTTACAAAGCAATTTTACATCTATTCTTAGCTTCGGGGGCGCAGCCCCACCCCCCTACAGTGAATATTTTATAGGCGGCGTTGCCACCCCATTATGAACTGGGGTCCAATACGGCGATACCTTTGAATACAGAAGATAATCAGGCTCCACACCCAACAATCTCCCACTTGGAGACTGATTATAGCAACTCCACTGCTGCTTCATTTGCTAGATAATGACTCCTCTTTGGACCTGGTTGTTTCTCATCTTCTTCATCATACTTGAAGACCAATTGAAACTAAGTAGATTCTCAGCTTCTCCCTGGTTACAACTTTTGTTAACATATTTGCAGGATTCTAGCTAGTGTGTATCTTTTCCAGCTTCAACTATCCATCTTCCAACGCTGACCGTATGAAATGGTACTTGAGTTGTATATGCTTAGTCTTGGAATGAAATGTAGAGTTCTTTGCAAGATGCATGGCACTCTGGCTATCACTGTATAACCTGCCCAACTCCTGCTTCTTATCCAATTCATTCAGAAACCTTTGTAACCAAATCATTTCTTTACTAGCCTCCGTAGCAACAACATACTCTGCTTCTGTTGTTGAGAGTGCAACAACACTTTGTAGTTTTGAGATCCATCTGACAGCTGTTCCACCTACAGTAAATACATATTCTGTAGTGCTCCTCCTATTATCTCTGTCACCTGCCATATCTGCATCAACATATCCCTGTAGAGCAATGTTTGAACCACCAAAGCATAATGCTTGATTTGTTGCACCTCTCAAATACCTGAGAATCCACTTTACTGCCATCCAATGTTCTTTTCCCAGATTGTTCATGCACCTGCTTACAACTCCCACTTCATGTGCAATATCAGGCCTTGTGCAGATCATTGCATACATTAAGCTTCCAATTGCTGATGCATATGGAACTTTAGACATATGAGCCATTTCTTTGTGAGTCTTGGGAACGCCTCCTTATTTAATTTGAAATGGCTAGCTAAAGGTATACCAACTAGTTTTGCATTATGTATATTAAACCTTTTCAACACCTTTTCTATTTACTCACTTTGAGACAATGTTAATTTGCAATTCTTCATGTCTCTAATTATTCTCATACCAAGGATTTGTTTTGCAGAACCCAAATCCTTCATTGCAAATGAGTTTGCCAATTTCCTTTTGAGCACATTTATTTCCTACATGTTAGAACCTGCAACAAGCATGTCATCTACATACAATAACAATATAATATAACTGCCATCATTTTGCCTTTTGAGATAAACACAATGATCAGAGTGACATCTAGTATAACCTTGTTCAGACATAAACCTGTCAAATTTTAGATACCACTGCCTTGGAGCCTGTTTTAAGCCATACAAGCTCTTCTTCAACCTACACACTAGTTTCCCCTTCCCTTTTACCTCATATCCTTGTGGTTGCTGCATATATATCTCTTCCTCCAAATCCCCATGGAGAAAGGCTGTCTTTACATCTAACTGTTCAAGATGCAAATCTTCAACTGCTACTAGACTTAGAATAGTTCTGATTGAAGTCATTTTCACAACTGGAGAAAATGTCTCATCAAATTCTATACCCTTTTTCTGTGCAATCCCTTTTACCACAAGTCTAGCTTTATACCTTTTTCTTCCTCCATCTTCTTCCTTCAACTTGTAAACCCATTTATTCTTCAATTTTGTTTTACCTGCAGGCAACCTGACTAAGTCTCATGTCTGGTTATGTGCTAAGGAGTCCATCTCTTCTTTCATGGCTTGCTCCCACTTCTTCCTAGTTTCTACCTGCACTGCTTCTTCATAACATTCTGGTTCACCAGAATCAGTCAACAATACATAATTTAATGAAGGAGAGTATTGTTCAGGGGGTCTACTTATGTTGGTAGATCTTCTAACACCACTTTTAGGTGTTTGGGGTGCTTTTTACTGTTGTGGTTGTTATTATGGCTGTTGATCATTATGATTTTCAAACGCCATCACTCTTCCTGTGATATCGTCAAGCACTGTAGCTGATCCTTATACAAAACCTTTTCATTGAATATGAAATCTCTGCTCCTAATGATTTTGTGTTTTTCATAATCATAAAAGCGATAACCAAAATCATTAACACCATATCCAATAAAGGTACATTTCTTTGATTTTACCTCAAGCTTTGTTCTATTTTCTTTATTAATGTGGACAAAGGCCTCACAACCAAAAATCTTTAAAAAAGAGTAGTTTACCTTTTTACCTGTCCATGCCTCCTCTGGAATACCACCATCCAAGGAACTTGAAGGCTCTTTGTTTATTAGATAAACAGTAGTATCTACAACATCTGCCCAAAATTGTAAAGGCAATCCTGCATGAAATCTCATGCACCTTGCACACTCCATGATTGTCCTGTTCATCCTTTCTGACTCATCGTTTTCTTGTGGTGTTCCTGGAACTGTCTTCTCTCTGCGAATTCCATTCTCTAAACAGTACCTATCAAACTCTTTGCTGCAATATTCACCTCCATTGTCTGATCTGAGACACTTAAACCTTTTTCCTATCTCATTTTCAACCAAAGCTTTCCATTTATTGAAAGTATCAAATACATCATATTTATTTCGAATACAATAAATCCAGGTTTTTCTGGTTGCATCATCAATAAAAGTAACATAATAATGAGAGCCACCAAGAGATGATACCTAAGCAGGTCCCCATACATCTGTATGCACATGCTCTAATTCTTCGCTCTTCTTTTATTTCCCAACTTTAAAGAATCTAACTCTCTTATGTTTTCCATAAACACAATTCTCACAGAATTTTAAATCAACATGCTTGAAACCTGGCAAAAAATTTCACTCATGTGTCCAAGCCTATGATGCCACAATGTCGTATCTTCTCTTGTAGAGGTTAAAGAATTAACAGAATTAGAAATACCATTGCATAAATACAATGTACCAACCTTTCCTCCTTTCACTATTACGAGGGATCCTTTAGTGACCTTCCAGGTTTTATCTGTGAAAGTGGTTACGCAACCTTCACCTCCCAATTGCCCTGTTAAAATCAAATTTTTCTTTAGATTTGGAACATACCTTACCTCCTTTAGTAGCCATTGATTTCCATTTTGCTTTTTTTATGAAAATTGTACCCATTCCAACAATTTTACAGGGTTTATCATCACTCAATCGAACCTGTCCAAAATCTCCTTAAACATAATCATGAAAATGTTTCCTATCAAGTGTGGCATGGAATGAGGCCCCTGAATCTACCACCTAGGAATCAATAATATTTTCTAAGGAAAGGATCAAAGCATCTTGCAACACATCACCTGTTACATTCGCTTCATGATTAGTTTCTTGCTATGTGTTTCCTTCTTTTCCCTTCTGAGACTTGCAGTCTTTCTTCAGGTGTCCTTTCTTCCCGCATTTCCAGCACACTATCCCCGATCTGGACTTGGATCTGACTTTTCTTGACTTACTGTGATATGCTGGGCTCTTTCCTCTTTCCAATTTTCTTCCCCTAGTCTCTGCAGTCAAAGCATTACCTCATGTCTCACCGGAGCTTTTCCGTCGCATTTACTTGCTAAGGATTGCACCGACAACATCATCAAACTTTAAAGTACTAGATCTAGAGACAGAGTTACTAATGCCCATAACTAAACCATTCCAACTTTCTGGCAATGAACACAGAAATAACAGAGCCCTAACTTCATCATCAAAGGTACCCCTACAGAACTTAACTGACTGGTAACTATATTAAATTCATTTAAATGGTCAGCAACAGATCCACCTTCTGACATCTTCATATTAAATAAACGCTTCATAGGAAATACCTTATTTTAGGCCAAGGGTTTTTCATATAGTTTGGCTAATGCCAAAATTAAACCCTATGTTGTCGTTTCTTTTGAAATATTAAACGCTACCAACACTGCTAGGCACAATTGTATTGTTCCAAGTGCTTTTCTGTCAAGAATATCCCATTCTGTGTCTGTCATACTTGTCGGTTTCTTTGTCTTTTTGCTCAATGGTAGGTACAGATCTCTTTGATACAGATAATCTTCCATCTGCATCTTCCACAGCTGGTAGTTTTGGCCGTTGAATTTTTCGACCCTAAACATACCATCTTCCGCCATTTCTCCCACTTGAACCAGGAACCCTTCTCTCCTACGAGTTTATCAGCCAAATAGACCTTCGGCTCTGATACAAGTTGCTAGAAAATTATATATTACAGAGCAATGGAACACATAAAATATTGCAAAAATCTAAACGCAGAAAACACATAAAACAAGAGAGACACAGATATAGGTGGTTCACCCAGTTTGGGCTACGTCCACGGAGAAACAACTAGTCCTTATTTTATTATATTATCCAGCAAACTGAAGAGATACAACCTACAACAGATCCATTGTAACTCCCTCTTCGCTCTCAATCTCCTCTCTCTTCCTCACTTAGAATACAAATATACATAGACGCAATACAATTCCCTCATATATAGCAAGGGGTTTCCTTCTAGGGCAAAAGTCCCTAAATTAAACATAACTTCTTCTGTCAGATCTCTGCCTAATGAACGGCCCAGATTGACTATGAAATTACAACATTTTACAAGGCAATTTTACATCTATTCTTAGCCTCAGGGGCGCAGCCCCCCTGGACCCCCCCTGCAGTGAATATTTTATGGGCGGCATTGCCGCCCCATTACGAACTGGGGTCCAATGCGGCAATACCTTTGAATATAGAAGATAATCAAGCTCCCCACCCAACAACAGAAATACTAGTGGATGGAGAACAAGGTGAGAAGCCACAAGAACAAGAACTTGCTCAACAAGTTTAACAGATGATTGAATAGATGGACATGGAGATAGTACAAGAGCATTAAGATCAAGATACCAATGTCATGCCAAAATTAGTCGAGGTCACCCCACAGGCTTCACCAACTCCGACAGTAGATCAAGTCTCGAGTGAAGAAGGAGAGAATGTTCTCCTTGAAGTTGATTCATGGACACATGTGCACAACATAGTTTTTGATGAGTCATAACACAGATTTGTATAGGCATACAAAGCACACACCCCTGATGATCATGCATCTCCTGCACACTTTGAAGAAAGGGTGATTGTGTCAGATGTGCGAATACATCTAGCTAACTTGGTTGATGCTACTAAGGCTTATGCCGAAGACACAAGCTTAAGTGTGAAGTTCTTGATACCAAAGAATGAGTGCATGGAAAAGGACTTGCAAGAAGCTAGGTAGAGAGAGGAACAATCAACAGGATCCGCCAAGTTAGAAATGAAGAAAGCGATACTCGTTGAAGTATCAGCTCTTGAGACTGTCATGCAGAGATTGTATGACAAGTTTTCACTGTGCACAAGGAAATTTTACATCTATATGGCTATCAACAACAGTGCATCAAGATTGCATGCAGTCTCACAGATATACATGCCTCTATTGAACACATGCAAACATGGACAATGAGGTACAAGGGAGGCCCAGTTTACTTGCACAAGGTCATGAATCCACAAGAAGAGTTGGACAAAGCATGCATCTGGATGTTGATCCGGAAGTACGAGGAAATCCCACCGCTCATTACCATCATTGAGGCTTCCTATGGATGGTCTTTCAGGAGTTTGGATGTCATGGTGAGAACACACAAGATCCCTACCATCAGAACACTCACTAAGGCCAAAAAAAAGAACAAAGTCTGAGTGGATGTTGATACGTACTTCAAGCGGTTGATGCGCACGACCACCAATGCTCACTTACAAATCAGCATTGAGAATATATAGAGGTACGTCGTTGGTCCACCCACACTCAGGACAATGTTACACATTCTACAAGACTAGTTGGATAGAGTTCCAGATCAGTATACCCGAAAGCGATGGAGGCAAGAGTCCATTTCCAGAAGGACATCATCAAACACTACACAAACACCATTGAGCACTTCTAAGCTTGGAATAAGTTTTTCACTGAGGATCACTAAGAGGATGTTGCCGAGTTGACCTTCCCATAGCTGTCTTAGTCTTAGTGTTGTCTTGTTTGGTTGACTCGAGCCTATTTTGTCCCACATGGGTATATGTGGAAATAGTATTGTATTTTAAATATGTTGTAAGTGAAATTCCAAGTGTCATGAGTGGAATGTGAACATACACTATTGTAATGTGAACAATCATTAGGATAGTCCAAGAGTCAAAGTGGAATGTCAAAGGTCACCCCACCCTTTTCTATATATAGAACCTCATAAATCATAGTTCAAGCTTTTGGGAGCCAAGCTTTTGGCTAGGCATTGCTAGAGAAGGCTTGTAGAGTATTGGGATGACCCTTGGTTTCTCCACAGTGCAGAGCGAGTACATCTCTTTGGAGGAGCAGACGGTGCTAACTGTAACGTTCTAGTATTGGGGCTAGTGGTTGTCATGGTGTATATATGGATGGAACTTTCACTCAATATATATAAATAAGGAAACATGTTTTCATGCATGCATTGTTATTGTAGTTGGACTATTCTACTTTCTTTAGCAATGTATGTTATTTAACATACACATTTGTGTATGAACTATTTTGTATGTGATTGTATGAATCTTGTTGAAGATGTGTTGTTGTGTTAACCCATCACTTTGGATTTTGGACTGTTCTGCTTCTAGGCCATGATGTCATTTCGCTCGTGTGTTCCCTTTAGGTTGTGTACTATTACAGGATTCTAAGGGATACATTTCATTTCCCCCTCTATGTGTTAGAAGCCCCATGCATCTCTCTTGACTTGCTGCAAGGTCACAAACTTGCTTCCGACAAATATATCTTGTTTACCTATACGCACTATTGCAGTCAAGGCGCTATTGTACGACCCATTGTTGGGGCTCCTACTCCAAATGGTCTGAGGTCTAGTTGGGACTTCTTGCTGGGGAGATCCCCTGACACGTTGGCGGGTCCAGCACCATCAAAGATGGTTTAAGGGATTATTACACAAAGAAGTAGATCTCATCCTTTAGATTATGGAAACTAATGGGAAATAGAGGTATGAAGTTGGTCTTGCTATAGGAGTTGCACCATTATTTTTTCTACTAGGTTTTGGGATGTGAGAGTGGACACTAGCCACCCATAGGAGTCTCCATGTTCTTCTGAAGTCATAGCCTTAACTTGACCGTGACATGATCTTGAGAGAATTGAAACACTAGAGTCGATGATTGGGTAAAAAATAAAACGTTTACTTTTGGTTGTGTAATTCATTTGAAAAGAAAAGTGACAAATTATTTGTGATGTTTGTTGTGTAAATGTTATGTTGAATACTCTACTTGATTTATGTTTCATGTGTTTAATTCCATTGTACACATTTAAATTAGTTGTATTCACATTTTAATATTTATCGCTGATTGCATGAGCATATATGTGTAAGTTATGCATGTTTATGCATTTTAGTTGGTATCACATACACTTTATTACTAATGTGCCTCAGACATGGATCTAGTGCTATTACACTAATGCATTGATTTTAGTTTACACATCAATTTCCAGATGTGTTGATTTAGAATTGATGAAAAATATATATTGAAATCAATGTGTTTATTTCACTATACATTGTTAATTTCAATTTCTATGCCAATTCAACTTCTACTTCAATTTCTATTTTATATTATTAATGTTGCCTATGTAATATATACACATGAAATTCTCCAACTAAGCCAAATCACTAAAAAATAAGCACCTCACTGCAGTCATTGCAAGTATGAGAGATTATATACATTGAAGTATGAACCTTTTTACCATTTAAGATTGATTATATTGGATAATTGTATTAGTGTCCTCAAGTTTTCTTAAGGTTAGAAAAAATCATTCTTACAAATAATAAAGGACATGCTCATGTTTTATTTTTATTCCATCAATATGTTGGGATAATAGTATTTGAGATATTTTAAACTTAAATTATAATTTTGAGTGACATTATCCAATATCTATCTTAGTATGTTAGAGATTTGCAATGTCTTGTAAACATTGTGACTCAGTTAAAATAAAACATAATCCTATGTTAAAATAAAAATAATATCAAACTAAAATAATAAAAATAAAAATTCTACATTGTTCTTGGGTGCAACTAAATTGGCAATCCTAATGATATGAAGTATTGTGTAAATAGAGAGACTTAACGTTCAAATTCCGTGGAGTAGCACAATCTATAGAGAGGAGGACATGTCTTAGACACCAAAAGTACAATGGTAGTGGCAAGAATTGGCCGTGTCTCTAGATTCACCAAACACAAAATGAGATCAAATTTCTTGAGATACCAACCTATTTTAAAATGAAAAAAACAATATCCAAAATATTTCTTAAATGAATAATTAACCTAAATATATATTTAAAACCATTATCCTCAGTTAATGTTATATTTTCAATTATGTTAATTTAGTAAGGAGGAAAAACCTTGTGTCATTTATAAGAATGTAATTATTAAGAGAATAAGTGTTGTGTTATAGGTTTTTTTTTTGGTGCATTGTGGCAGCTCGGCGAAGTTGAGCTTTTGAAAGTTTAGCATGCGCTCGTGTTTTATATTCTCTACTTGATTTGCAGGTAAAAATTTTAATTTCAACTGGAATTTCTTGGGTGTTATAGTGAAATTTAATCCTATTTTTTCATACAACAACATTCAATTCAAGGCGAGGAAAATTCACTTTTTCCTTCTTTTCAATTTTTTTTTATTATTAAACCAAAGAATTTTGAGCCATTATTATTTCTTGTCTGTTATCATTGTATCTATAATGAACCATAATTTTGAAGACAGATCTATGTGGAGCTTATACATTGGAAAGTCTGGTCAATGTGTTTCTCTATTCCTGCTCATTCATGTCCAGAATGTTCGCGCATTCGTTTTTCGGTTCTTTATATAATATTTCATCTCAAAAAATTTTGGGATATAAAATTAATTAAATTAAAATTACTAATTAACATACTAATTGAAAAAATATTTAATATTTATTGAAATATATATATAAATAATATTGTTTCTCATAATAGATCAGTTAAATCAAAATCACGCCACATGGCCAAAGTAGTTTTCCATTAAACTTCAGTTTTGGTACAATATTAACTGCTTTAATTCCACCATTATTCATTTTAGGATTATTTTAATTTCATATTTGTTTCAATCTCCAGTTATACGTCGGCAAATTCCATGCCCTGGGAGTGCGAGTTTATATAAGCGGTGCCACACTGAAGACCAGGTTGCCGTGGCGAAATGCAGAGGATGATCAGGTTGCTACTCCCCACAATTTTAACATATAAATTCCACGTGAAATATATGGACAGCTGGGATTAGGTTTGGTGTTTATCCGTCCGCTTTGATCTCCGTAAGACTTGTTCAGTTCATATTCCCCTCATGGAAAGCAAAGCATAGAATATATATATATATATATATCACCACTTTGAAATTTGAATGAACATATCCATCTCGACAGAATGGTTATGGTCGATTGATATTAATTTAAACTTTGTAAAATGATGAAGAGAAGTTTATATTATAATTTTTCTTAAAATACGATGAAGTTTATATTTCATGTGATTGTGGGATAGTTTAAAAGGGTTATATATATAGATATAGATATAGATATAGATATAGATATAGAATGGTTATGGTCGATTGATATTAATTTAAATTTTAAAAAATGATGAAGAGAAGTTTATGTTATAATTTTTCTTAAATTTGATGGAGTGTGAATTTAGTCAGATTTCATGTGATTGTGGGATATTATATATATATATATATATATATATATATATATATATATATAAAATTTTGTTTAAAGAAACAAATGTTTTTAAGAGAAGTTTAAAGAAATAAAATCTTCACAAAAATAATAAATATTTGAATAAATTCACATTAACATGATCAAATATATAATTTAAATCTTGAAATTATATATGATTGAATGAGAAAATTTTGATTTGTTTTTTTTCTTTTTTCTTTTTCATTTTTCTTTTTCATTTTTCTTTTTTTTTATATGTTTTATTATAAAAAATAATCCAAATATATAGTTTAAATTTTAAAATAAATGAATTAATTTAAATAAATTGATTTATCATACATATAATTTGATTTCCCGTTTGTCTTGACGATGAACCACATTAAAGGGTTAGAAAAGCCAAATCAGTTTGGATCACAAAAGTCTAAATTCAAGTATTGATTTTATTTCATTTATTTTAGAAAAAATTCCTCAAAACTAATTATTTATTGGTGAAAACATATGACTTTCATAATTAGAAAATAGAATATGTTTAAATGATGCAAATAAAACATATTTAGATGACTACAACCATGTTTAAACCAGAAAATTAAATTTGAATTAATTAAAAAAAAACTTTTATTCATATCATTTTTCATATATATATATATATATATATTAAGCATGGTAGGACTACATCTTCATCATGTCTAATTTCTCACCTTGATCAGGAAGTACAAGATTTAAACCCAAGATTTCCAATTTTGGAAGACTTCATTTCCACGACTATTGCCAATAGAACCACCCCAAATGGATAATGATATATTAAGTATTTAATCATAATTATAATACTCTTTTTTATTGAAAAAAATTCAATTTGTTCTATAAAATTAAACATTTAATATATTATTTTAAATTTTAAATTTGTAAAATATAAAATGATTGATTGATAAAATATTTATAAAGGTTATTATCTTATATTTCATTTTCATACTCTAACTCGACATTAAAATAAGTTTAATGAGATAATTCAATTAGAAGTGGTTAATAATAATAAATATGGGCATTAACATGATCAAATGTATAATTTAAATCTTCAAAACATATATATGTGAAAGAGAAAAAATTGATTTATATATATATATATATATATATAAACATGACTAAATATATAGTCTAAGTCTTGAAATAAAATGAATGAAGTTAAATAAATTGAGTTCAATATATATTTTTTGATTTTTCTTTGTTATATATAGATTTTCCTTTTGTTTAGAGAATGAATTACATTAAATGGTTAGAAAGATATAGATTACAAAAATTTATAATCCAATATTGATTTTTATTTTTATTTTTTATTTTAGAAAATATTTCTCAAAACTAATTATTGATGAAAAAATATGGCTTTCTTAATTAGAAAATAGAATATGTTTAAATGGTGCAAATAATACATATTTGGATGGCTACAAATATGTTTAAACAAATCAATTACATCAATCATAACATGTTAATATTCCTCAAAACTAATTATGGGTGAACAACTATAGTTTTCATAATTAGAAAATAGAATAAATTTAAATAGTGCCAACAATACATATTTAGATGGCTATAAACATGTTTAAACGAGAAAATTACATGAATCATAATATATTTTTTTATAAAATGTATTTTAATTTGAGTAGAATAATGATTATAAATAATTATATAAATCCCTTTTAAATTTTTATATAAATATTAATATTTTGTTTTCAAAATTTATAAATTTTCAAAATTAAAATATAATATATAAATAAACTTATAATTTAAAAAATAAAAAATAAAAAATTAATAATATATTTATTAAAAAAACCAAAATTAAAAACGTGTTAAATAATTAAAATTAAATATTCACATTGGATTGATGTGGATTAGTGTATTGTTTAAAAAGACATTTCATATGAAAACGTTGTCGGTGTTTATAAAAAAATAAAAAAAGAATTAAATATTAAATATTCATTGTGGATTGATGTAAAAAAAAAGAATTAAATATTAAATATTCATTGTGGATTGATGTGGATTAGTGTATTGTTTAAAAAAATATCTTATATGAAAATGTGGTGGGTGTTTATGATGATGATGATGGTTAACGTCCGCTGAGACCAAATAATGGTCTATCGGACCTAAAGAAACAAATTATCTATTTTGATTTAAGATTTTATTCCTATGCTCAAAAAGCTTGGAGAGAAGCCTCCCGAGCTCACTATAATTTTGACATTGTAAAAGGCTAGGAAGGTCAATATTGTAACAAAGATTGTGAAACTGAGATCTAATGTGGTTATACGCGGGGCACTCTAAGAGGAAGTGGTTTTCATCCTCGATGTTCCTATTCTTACATATATGGCAGATCCTTTCCGTCCATGGCGTTTTAGGAACTGCCCAACGACCTGTTTCACTATGGAGCTCATGAGAATTCGTTCTAATCTTTGCTATATTAATTTTCTTCTTTGAGCTAGTTAAAATAGAGAGATACTTTTGATCTTCTAGGGTGGGGTTGATGACCTTCTTATAATAACTTAATTTTGTTTTAGCCGCTAAGTCTTTCTCACACCACATTTTTTATTTGAACTTAGAAGTAACAATATCTTTAATGTTATTTATGTTTTGCAATGCATCATTTTCGTTGATCTCCCAATATTTTAACCAGGCCCTTGTGTCTTTATGCCATCCTCGATTGAGCCTTAGGTGGTTTTGGCTAGAATTTAAAGCTAGCTTAGGAAGTCTATGATCGTTTATGTTACTGATTTTGTGCTTGTACAACAGAAACCTAAGCATAGCTAGGCTCTCAACAGGGGAAAGACCTGCTTCTATAAGGAGAATAGGATAGGGTGTATTACTTTTAATTTTCAGGTTATAAGTTATAAAACGCTTCTGGATTTTCTCAATCTTTCTCCATGATTCTCTGGAGATGCTGCAACCCCAAACCTCACAGCCATATAAGATAACAGGAGTGACTAAAGTTTCAAAGAGGAACTTCTTTTTATCCCACATTACAAGGTTTGCAATTTTACAATTATTTTCAAGACCATAGTAAGCTTTCCACCCCCCATTAATCCTTTTCTCAATGCTATGGTTCCAGTTGAGCTTGTGATGAATATCAATTCCTAGGTACTTGTAAGAATACACTTCCTCCAAGTTATTATTGTCATACATAAAATTAGCGTAAGTGTCCTTCTTGGATTTGATAATCATAACTTTTGTTTTGTCAGTGTTAACAGTCATACCCATGGTAGAGCAGAAATCCTTAAGAAGCCTGAGTTTCTTATTAATATCAGATGGGCACCTTGCCAAAAGAACAATATCGTCAGCATAAAGAAGAAGGATGACGACTATCCCAGCTAAGATCGTGCCATCACATCCTGCTTCCTCTAAATAGCCTTCGAGCTTATCAATGTAAATGTCAAATAGGGTAGGGGAGAGGGGGCAACCTTGTTTAACTCCGATGTTACACTT
The DNA here is from genome assembly GCA_031772625.1 of Pinus tabuliformis. Classification (NCBI taxonomy): domain Eukaryota; kingdom Viridiplantae; phylum Streptophyta; class Pinopsida; order Pinales; family Pinaceae; genus Pinus; species Pinus tabuliformis. The sequence continues at coordinate 1,212,346,077 of CM062809.1, read as the reverse complement.
AATATCTTTCGACCACCCTTCATTTCTCTTTAGCTTGGCAATTACATTCTCGTATAACCTTATAGCGGCAGCTCTCAACTCGAGAGGAACCTTTAGCTCTTCTAATCTATTCCAAAGGTTGGATCTAGGAACCGTATCGAAAGCCTTTCTAAAGTCCACAAAGCAACAAAATAAATTGGATTTATCATTACGACATTCCTCCGCAATGATCCTAAGCGTAACAAGGTGGTCTGTTGTTGAGTGATGCCTTCTGAAACCTGTTTGGCCTTTATCCCGCTTACCTTCACTTTCAAGCCATATGCTTAACCTTTTTTCCAAAATACTACCATATAACTTGGCTAAGAGAGGGCTGATCATAATTGTTCGATAATTAGAGGGGTTATTTGCATCCTAACTTTTAAAAATAGGGATAGTGAGGCTCTCAGTCTAAGGTTTAGGGAACCCTTGCTTGACTACTTGATTGAAAAGCTTATGGATGTGGGGAATGAGGATAGGACCTCCAATTTTTAAGATTTCCGCTTGGTAACCTTCAATGTCCTTAGCTTTCCCATTAGCGAGGCGATTAACCCCAAACTTAATGTCTTCTAAAGAGAAAACTTCTTTCGTTGTGAGAAGGGTTTCCAAATTATCCATGACATTTGGAGATTCATAAAGCTTTTTAAGATAGGAATTCCAATCGCAAAGAGAATTTTATTATTAACCTTAGTCTTCCTAGTTAGAATTTGCCTCCAAAATTTCTTAGGAGCTACCTTAGAGAGGTGTAAGAGATTCTCCTGTCTTTGATGAATGTACTACCTCTTTTTCCTTTTAGTTAGGGCTTTGTATATTTTTATCTTGTCCATTTTAAGAGATTCATCAACAGCTTCCTTAATTGCTCTCCTTGCACTTTTAAAATCTTTGTCATACCATGGATTGGTTTTGCTATTTCTTTTATTATTTGAAACTTCAATTGAGAACTTGTTAATAGAATATGAGAGGGTTGTAGTAAAATTATGATAGAGGTCTTCTATGTTGTCTATATTAGATAAAGGAAGCAAATTAGTTTTTAATTCATTTAGAAAGAGATCATTTTTATTCTATCAAATATTAAGTTCTTTTGGCTATAAGTATTATTTTCTATGGGAACTCTATGCATGACAAAATTGAGAGTTATAAGTAAAGGCCTATGATCAGAGTCAGGTTCATGGTCGTTTAAGATGTCAAAATTTATTATTTCGTTGTATAATGGGAGATCGGAAATAACATAGTCTACCACGCTGCTATCAAGCCCATGGATGCAGGTCATCTTGCTAGAATTGGGCCACTTCTTTAGACCGTTGCAAATTATGAGATCCTGAGCACTACAGAGCTTGACTAGCTCCGACCCAAACAAATTTTCCCCGAGATCTTCAGAGTTCCTTTTGTACCTGCTAGCCAGAGTAGGGTCTTCATCTAACCAAGGAGGATTAGGGTTGGAATGATTGCTTAGAATAATAGCTTGGTTGTTTGAAGTTCGAGCATTAAAGTCACCTATTAAAAGGATATTACCGTCATTCCTTAGGCTAGAAATATCATTCTCTAAACCATTGTAAGGGTTAGTTTTATCTAGATTCTTCTTCTTATAGAAGTTAGAATTAATGGGGGGAAAATAACATATTGCTATGTAGGAATTTTTATTATTAATGTCTTTGATCTCTATCCAACTATATTGGTTGTGAGGGTCGTTTTTATAAATCCTAACATGGGGGGAGATGTTCTTCTTAATGTAACAAGCTATTCCCCCAATGCCTCTATGGGAGGATCGTTTGTTCCAGGTAGACCATAACGTAAAGCCATCTATGTTAGGCACCTTAGATTCTTCGTGCTCCCAAGTTTCAACAAGCAAAATAATATCAACATCATTTGAAATTCAACGTAGCTTGGGGCCTTTGTTCCATGGGAAGCCCCGACAATTCCAAGAAAGGATCCGGAGCATGTTTAATTGCTATTGATTACTATCTTTTTGGTTTTTATCTCGAATAAAGGCTTTTCTATTTCTGATTATTGCCCATTTTCCTTCCTTTCTAGCTTCTTTTACCTTTTGAACCTCCTTTATTAATTCTGCTTGGTCTTCTGGAATGAGATCTTCATTTATGAATATTCCCGTTCCTTTTAGACTTGAGGTTTTACTAAGTATGCCGTGCTTATGATCAGTGGAGTTCACCTTTATGCAGATTAGTCTTCCTTTTTTCTCGGTTAATTTCCCCAACCTTGTTGCTTCTGTGAGACACAATGTTTCAATTTGTAATCTATTATGTAGTTCTGTCTGGGCTAAGGCTAAAGTATCCTCATCTACTTCCTCTTTTAAACTGAATATTATAAGGTTTAAGGCCCTTTTGTTACGTTCGTGGTCTAATTCTATTAATTTTTTCATTTCATCTTTAATTGGTTTGATATCTAACTTATCTACCACATTATTTAGGGTGAGGCGGCTATTAACTTTTTCTTCTAGTTCTTTAATCATGTCTTTCATTTTAAGACTCTCTAAAGTATCAGCATCTCCTTGCTGGGATGGTTGGTTAGTATCTTGGTTATGTTTTTCTATAACTTGCAGTCTAGTCTCCATTGCCTCCATTTTATTCTCTAGTAGTTCTATTTTATTTTCTATTTGTTTTTGGATCGTGTCTTCAAGAGATGCAAATTTATTTTCCAGCATGGCTTCTAACTCTTTTTGTAGTTTGGCTTCTCTTTCTTCTCTACGTTTCTCTAAAGACTCTATATACTCATAAAGGCCTTGTAGAGTAACTGTGCTAGGTCTCCCCTTGGTAATCTTTGGTAACTGTGGTGAAATATTCATACTTGAAATTATATGAGCAAATATGTATTAGAAAAAGAAAAAGATAAGGAATGTGTGCACCTGATATCAGAAAACTTGACTGCAGATCTCCCGTCTGCCCTTGGTAATCTTTGGTAACTGACTGCAGATCGCCCGTGCCCACCGCAACCCGCAGACTCTTTCACCGAGCCTTAGAACACTTTCACCGAGCCTCAGAACACTTTCACCGAAGAATATATAGAGTACGTTTTTAACTCTTTCACCGAGCCTCAGAACTCTTTCACCGAAGAATATATGCGAAGAATATATAGAGTAAGAATATATGCCAAGAATATATAGAGTATGTTTTTAACTTTTTCACCGAGCCTAAGAACACTTTCACCGAAGAATATATGCGAAGAATATATAGAGTATGTTTTTAACTCTTTCACTGAGCCTCAGAGCACTTTCACCAAAGAATATATAGAGTACGTGTTTAACTTTTTCACCAAGCCTCAGAACACTTTCACCGAAGAATATATGCGAAGAATATATAGAGTAAGAATATATGCCAAGAATATATAGAGTATGTTTTTAACTCTTTCACCGAGCCTCAGAACTCTTTCACTGAAGTATATATAGAGTACATGTTTAACTTTTTCACCGAGCCTCTGAACACTTTAGAATATATGCGAAGAATATATAGAGTAAGAAAATATGCCAAGAATATATAGAGTATGTTTTTAACTCTTTCACCGAGCCTCAGAATTCTTTCACTGAAGTATATATAGAGTACGTGTTTAACTTTTTCACCGAGCCTCACGACACTTTCACCGAAGAATATATGCGAAGAATATATAGAGTAAGAATATATGCCAAGAATATATAGAGTATGTTTTTAACTATTCACCGAGCCTCAGAACACTTTCACCGAAGAATATATGCGAAGAATATATAGAGTAAGAATATATGCCAAGAATATATAGAGTATGTTTTTAACTCTTTCACCAAGCCTCAGAACTCTTTCACCGAAGTATATATAGAGTACATGTTTAACTTATTCACCGAGCCTTAGAACACTTTCACCGAAGAATATATGCGAAGAATATATAAAGTAAGAAAATATGCCAAGAATATATAGAGTATGTTTTTAACTCTTTCACCGAGCCTTAGAACTCTTTCACCGAAGTATATATAGAGTACGTGTTTAACTTTTTCACCGAGCCTCAGAACACTTTCACCGAAGAACATATGCGAAGAATATATGGAGTAAGAATATATGCCAAGAATATATAGAGTATGTTTTTAACTTTTTCACCGAGCCTTAGAACACTTTCACCGAAGAATATATAGAGTATGTTTTTAACTCTTTCACCGAGCCTCAGAGCACTTTCACCGAAGAATATATAGAGTACGTGTTTAACTTTTTCACCGAGCCTCAGAACACTTTCACCGAGCCTCAGAACTCTTTCACCGAAGTATATATAGAGTACATGTTTAACTTTTTCACCAAGCCTCAAAACACTTTCACCGAAAAATATATGCGAAAAATATATAGAGTAAAAAAATATGCCAAGAATATATAAAGTAAAAAATAAAATAAAAATTAAATAATTAAAATATATATATATATATATATATTTAGTGAAAGCCATATTTTCAAAACAATTGATCAACTCAACACAAAATTATAATATAAAAAAATTAATCTAAGTAATAATAATAGTCGTGAGTCATGACCGTGTACTTTTCATTTGACTGTCTGACTATCCGCTTTTCAGGGCGAGTCGATGACTTCTTGTGGTGGGGTCCCACTCAACGAGAAAACCTCTGTGATCTTCATCACATTCATTTTTATAGAAAAACAATAATTGAAAATTATTTTTAGATGATTTCACTCTCGGCTTCACTTGTGACCAGAACAACATATCAATCCATTATCTAATTTATTTTAAAACTCTCTGCACGTGACTTAATTGCCTTTTGCTTTGCTTCCAAACCAAGCTTACTAACATCCAAATTCAAAATCAAAATCTACATGTTGATAACGCTCAATTTCTCTAGAATTCAATGCACATATTATTTTATTCGAAATTATTTTGCGGTGTTTATATTTTTAGCCTCAACTTTATGATTTTAATGGAAGTATATATATATATCTATCTATATATATATATAACTTTTTAAGATAAATTTTTCTTGTTCTTAATCCATATATATATATATATATTATATTAACAATAATTATTAAATAATTTAAATAAATAAGTGAATTATCTTTTCAAAACTAACCATTAAAATATTTTATTTATTTTTTAATTCTAATTGTTATCTTAATAACCTAATATTATAACTTTAATATATATATAATTATTAATATATAAATTAATTAATTTTTTAAAACTAACTATTAAAAATATTTTATGTATTAATATTAAAAATAATAATAATATTAAATTAATGAATAATAAATTGACCTGGTCCGAAGGTCAAAATTAGCCATTGGAGTCTCTGCTCAGACTATTTAACTTGCTAAGTTGGATCTGTTTCTTCAACTTGTCCCGAAGATGAACCACACTGGTTGGTTCGAAACGTGTCGACAAAGGTCTTTCTATATGTGATTTACGTCGAAGCTCTTCTTATAACTGTTATGGATCACAAAAGTCTCAATTCAACAAAAAATATTTAATGTATGTGATTACATGTTACAAGTGGTATTAGAGTATCAAGGTCACGACATTGTGGCCTAATGGGAAATTGTGAAGTAACACAATATAAATGATGCACAAAGAAGGAGGATCATGAGGAGGAGAGAAAGAATCACTCCACCCAAGAGATCAGCAGGAGGACCTGGATTGGTTTCGCATAAAGAAGCTAATCCTGAAATGTGGGTTCCATTAGGGGGAGAAACTCATGACGCAAACGGTCTGTTTTTAGAAATAGTTCAGTTGTTACAAGCTGAAATGACAAATTTAAGGGCTGATAACGAGTGGCTAAGGCTAGAACAAGAGAAAATAATGAAAAGCCTCTCAGAAAGACAGAGTAAGAGAAATGTGAATCCTTGTCTAGAAGATGGAAACAGAGGAGAAATTCATCAACAAGGGGAGGAAAACCCAGAATTCGAAGGAGGTAGGATTGAGAATGAAGAGGAATTTGAAAATGCTTCTAGAGGAAAAGGGAACAAGAGGCCCCTTATAGAGCTGCAGGGAGAGTTTAAGAAAATTAAACCTCCAACATTGGATGGAGGAGCGGAGGAAGCCGTCGAGACTTGGTTAATTAATATGAAGAAGAATTTCTAGATTTATGAATACGATGACAATCTGAAGACATTGTTGGAAATATATCAACTACAAGGTAAAGCCAACTTATTGTAGGAGGAGGTTAAAATTGTTCGAATAGTGGATGAACACAAGGTAACATGGGACAATTTTCAGAAACACTTTAAAGATAAGTATATGGCAGAGTGGTTCTATGATGAAAAAGAAAAAGAATCTCATGACTTTAAGTTGTGCCAGCAGTCCATGGATGAATTCATAACCAAGTTCACCTCCTTATTATGATATGTTCCCTATATACGGGAGAAGAAAGCTAAGGTGCAACATTTTATCAGCAGTTTACTGATTTTCATAAAGGAAAGACTGGAATTTGACAATCCAAAGCACTTGAATGAGATTATCTAGAAAGCTTGAATCTATTATTAACATTTGAGACAAAAAGACGATGCCATCAGGGAATGGCCGAATAGAAAAGGGCAGAAGGGTTTTCAAAATGCCAAAGGTGCAAAAAAAAATGGAAATGAGATTCAACATAGGAAAAACCAAATGGATCATGAGGGAAAAATTTGTAAAAACTTTG